>CM060836.1:40862500-41482500 GCA_030762175.1 Metallyticus violacea
AATACAATTCGTTTCAATGTTAACAATGAAAATGCTTTCCTCTAGTTCCTTGCAATATATCTGTTGACATTTGTTGACAAAGCATGTGGAAGTAGAACAATATAAACTTTTTTTCCCCGTTCCCAAAAGAAAAAGTGTGGAAAGGACTGTTTGGTAGAAATATCGCGGTAGAAGGTCTATTAAAATAAAGACATAAAGAGAACAGATGATAGTAGTGTGAATATAAATGAACAACATACAGTTATATAAAACAGCTATCAGCAAAGGTTCTGCAATTTTGAAATAATGCACAGTGAGTACAAAATGGAACAGCTTAGCTGGAGATGGAAAAAAATTATTAGGCATAGATGTTAATGTTGAAAATATTCAGGAGATTGTAGAAGCACTTTTAACTTCACTGGTAAGTGATGTGTGAGTAATGGATTACTGTTCAATATAATCATCATCAAGAAGTAAATGATTCACAAAACCATTGGATAATCATTTTAAAACAATAGCAATTAATGAACGCCCTGTAGGCATTAATGTTAAGAATAAAACATTTAATGCAGACAAATGTAAATTGCTTAATTATATTAGTGACATTCTCACAAGAAACGGATATAATTACAAGTTATATCAAAGGTTCTATCTAACTTTGAGCCGCTTTGTGCTCACATTAATAATATGTGTAAATTTAAAGAATCTGATTTAGAAAGAGTACAAAGTTAATGGCCAGACCAACCAAGACTAAGGAAGAATAAGGATGCGAGTTGATTTTAGAAAGACTACTTTCCAAAATAGTATCGTTTCTTGAGGAAAGATGTCTTTCTTTGCAGGATGATCAAGGAAAGTTGAGTTATTCTGCAAATGGGAATTTTCAAGATTAAATTGAATAAATAATCAGATATGATTTCATAACGAATGAAAATGTAGATTACTAGTTACGTACCTGAACAAAAATATTAAATGGAATTATTGTAACAACTTCTAATGAGGTGAAATTATAATTGCAATCTTATAGGGGATTTTGCATATATTTCATTATGTTGATTGTTTTAGCTATGATATAGCTAAATAATATTTATATTTATTTACTAGGTTGATGACTAGCACGCAGTAAATTAATTCGACATGTACTAATCAAGTAATTAGAATATATTCTTAAGATTTTATTCTTATTCTATATTGTTAATTTATTTAGTAAAATACTTATAGTTAGAATAGATTGGATGTGAATAAAGTTGAAGTATATTTTGTAAATGTTATAAATTCGCAGTTTCGCTATTGTCACTGGGTGTAAGCTCAATTGCAGAGTGAATAAATACAATATAAAACCTTATAAAAAGTATTATAGCAACTTCCCTTTATTTTCCTCAATAATTTCCACAATAATTACAAAAGAACTATTGAATATGATTCAAAAAGTAGTGGATGAAACGTATAAAACCATTTTCTATTCAAGTCTATCCTGGTGGTCTGGTGGTAACCATACTTGCCTCACAAACCCAAATCGTGGGTTTAATCCAGGCCAGAATCGATGGATTTTTTCGGGCGTAAAAATCCTAAGTATGGCTTCCTTCGGAAGGGAAGAAGCCGTGGATTCCATGTCGTAGATTTACGGTATGTAAAAGAACTTCAAACCTGAACGAGGCCCCTGAGCAAAATTTACCGGCCGTTTTCTATTCAAGAACCATTTTGGGGTCATTTTATGTATTTAGCGATAGCACTGAAGAAAATATTACTGAACCATTATTTCATAGCTGACCGTTAAGACATCAGACTACCATGGGCAGTCATGTGTCAATTAAAGTAAAAACAAAAGCAAACAAAGTTGTATTAGCCAAGAGAACCACCCATGTTCGTTACATTTCTTACTCTACTGATAGCATGAAACTGGTTGTTAATGACGCATCAAATCTTCCGAAACTACATTTCATTTCTTTGGTACAAAAACTTGACATTGAAAGCATTCGGTAAAGCAAAACAGGAGACTATTACACATCCTGTTAAAGTTATGAAAAAAAAGTTAACAACATAAGTTATGCCACAAAAGTGTTGAAAACTCTAAAGACGATCGTATGTACTTTATTGAAGTAGTTTTGTCTGGCACAATATTCTCAGTCACAGCAAAGTAGTGAAACAGGAAGGCATTAGTTAGTACTATATGCAACTCTAGATATGGCTGAAGCAAAAATAAAAATTCAGATCATATTTTAAGGTGTGTGATATGCAAGATGTAGCTAGAATTGTGAGAACGCGTTTTTATTTTCTTATGGAAGCAGAACTAGCCAATATTAGGTAAATAAAGTCGTCGGAAATGCATCTTGTAATAGATCTCGCAAAACAGAGATACTGGAAAGTGGTAACATTTACTTTTTCTCTTATGCATATAAAAATTAAGAAGTTTACAACAAAATAGCTCTGAATAGCGACTGTAATAGAACCTACTTGTATTAATAAACAACCGCCAGAAGAGGTGAGCGCCTCTGACAAGTTGATTCTCGTAACACCACAAGTTGAACACATGTAATTCAGTGCTGATATGAACAAATTAAAGAGGACATTTCTCCAAATGTATTTGCAATTTTTAGTAAATAATTTTTTTTATATATGGCAATATCTGCAGCCTCTGAACTATTAGAATCTCCTTTAATGATAGGGCTAGAAAGCCTGCACGTTCTTTAAAATATATACAGCAGTTGGTGAAAGTCTTTGCTAATCTTAAAAAGAACGTCTTATTTTAATAAGGATATTTTTTAAATGTCGGTATGCTCAATTTAACGATATGGGTACCTGTATATCTCATGAGGTTTGTTTAAGAGAAATTAACATTAAATAGATCCGCATAATTTTGCTTTCGAAATGAAACTCCTGAAAGGAGAGATTTGTGTTGTGTATAGAAATTACACAATCCCGGTGTTTTACAAACTATCTCATAAACACTCACCCTTGCGACGTACTGATTTCCGCCGAATGACTCCTATGTGGCTCTCGTGTACTGACTCATGTTACACGAGGGCTTAAGCGGTTCGGGCTTCAAATACTGGCCCATGAATGTATCCATTTTTTGATTTGTTTTTGTGGCACGAAAGAGAGAAATAATGCTATTCTGTGATATTTATTAATGTAAAAATACTAATAATGTCAATGAAATTACTATTAGCATCTGCTCTATTGAACATAATAAATAAATGCGAATAACTTTACATTAATGTGAAATGACAAACAAAGTATTTAATGACATTTTACTATTTATAAATATTCATACACACAAAAGGAAAACAAACTATAGGAGCAGTTCTGGAGCAATATGTACGCAAGTACCTCTATTTATATCTGAGACTCCGGTCGTGAAAGATACGTTCCTTCATATGTACACAGTAGATAAATGTACTCTCTCTTATAGGACGGTCTGGTGAATGTAATGGGTCACTTGAGAGTAACTGCAGTTCCCATTGACTGTAAAACACAGGTTTGCCTGGTTACCAGTTCGTAGGATGAAAAGAGTTACCCGGTATATAAATGTGTTATTCATTAATTTCAATACATCTGCTCATTTACATGAAATCGGCATTTAAATAAATTAAGATTCATTACTATGTAGATGATTATGTTTCATTACTAAATAAATAGCTTGATATTTAAAAATAACACCCTACACTTTGTTGTTTTTATAAAAATATGACTATTTTCTATTAGAGAAAGTAACTGTAGAAACTGAAACTGTATGTTTTCACTGGTAAGGGTCAAATGTATATTTCAGCCTATGTAACTCGGGCATCGGCGTTGTTCCGTGTTCTACTATCAACCCCACAGTGCGTATCAATTACTAGATAAGCCTGCTGTATATTGGCAACGGTTAAATTGATTACAATACTGCTATGGCTCCAGGAGTAGAACTATTACCTGAAAGAAGCTTGCTGGCATTATAGCATTGAGGAAGGTGGGTTTACCAATTTGTCATATTACTAAAGAATGCGACTCTTTTGGAGAAGTGTAATAAACCCTAGCTGGCCAAACAACACTGGTATCTGCCCTGACTTAACCATGGTCATGATCGTATCGCAAAAAGTAGTTATACATTCACTAGAATTGCCAGAAAAAGAAAAAAATTAAAACTGCATCACAAATATGTACAGTAGAAATTAAAACATTGTTATTATAGTTAAAAGGAGACTTCCAAAAGCTGATCAGAGGGACATGCGACAGTAAGGAAGCCACTGCTAAGAAAATAATCTATTAGGTTAACACTGGACACTGCCGATTAGTTTTTACTTTTTTTTACAGATGAAGTCAAATATGAGCTCAATGGTACCAAGAGAATATGTCTGCCAATGGATTCTGCTAACTGCTAAACATGACAGCGGGGCTGTTACGGTTTGGACTAATAAAGTGAAAATTGAAGGAAAGATGGATAAAAAAACAATCATAAAATTCTTGTAATACTATCTAGAGTTGCATCTAGTAGGAATAGGCTTCAGGAACCGGCAGCAAATCGATCTGGACATTGCATGAAGTTATGTTGCATCTAAAGAAGCAGAGCGTCCTGAAAGATTTGTTAGCTACTCCAAAGTCCGGTTTGAAGTTCTATAGAACTGCTCTATTACAAAGCGAATAGACATTTCTGGAAAATTGCATAACAAGTATGGAAGGATATAGAATAGGAATACCTTCTTGGCGTTATAAAACAAAGGTTTAGGGTTTTTTAGTTAATTATTAATCCCAAATGAAAAGAAACTTTTATTTTGTTCCTTATGATGACTGTATTTTGCCTAAACCATTGAATTTTGACGTAATAAATATATTTCTGTGTTAATTTATTTGCTTGTGCTAGTAACAGGATATTACAATTAATAAGCAGAAAAGTATAACTTTATAATAACTAGAGATAAGTCAAAGCGGAATCAAAACGAAATTTGTAGAGACCCCAAGATTTCTTCAACTTTTCTATGCACAACTGTATATTTACAAACAGATAAACAAGTTTAACAGCAAATGTTAAAGGCGGGCATTCAATACTGTCAGAATTAAAACCTAAGTTAATATACGCAACGCTATAACAACTATTATTTTTAAAGGCTGACTTGTAACTCTTTTAGTGTGTCTTCAGTGTTGACAGCTTGTAATCCCACATTGTATCTCAACTCTTTCCATACAGTTTTACGACAGCACATAGTAGAGCAAATCTGCAGGAAGTTTGCAAATGTGTTATCTAAAAATAATTTTTATCGGGAGAAACATTCTTTAAAAGACGGCATTATTGTTATGAAAACTTTATTTCAAATGTATTACAGATTTCAACCTTAAACTATGATGTTCAAATATAATATTAATCCTATAGTATTAAATATAAAGAAATAAATTGTATGAACCACTGTTACGTTTTAATTTTTAACACCAGGTACTATTATTATTGCATTTTAATTCGTTATGATCATTGGTCATAAGCATGTAAGATAAAATTCTATTTAATTTAACTCAATTATTGTTACTATAACTGGAAACAAATTTATTAATTTTCAGAATTTTCGGATAATTCCAAATTGTTAGTTAATTCGTCAGGAACCAGTAGTTTCTGAGCATACTGCTTACACATACTGATAAATGTATGTTTTCTCTGGAGTTGTATTTTATTTTCCAACATTTTCATTATAGAAAACTTGTCTTTTACATGGTATAGTTGAAGTCGCTTCATATGTAATTCTCAGATAATTTTCTCCATTGTTATTAAGATCCTTGTCACTTGTCCAATATTTCCATTTACATTTTGGGTCCTGCACGTCGTTGCACACTTTTTCTTCCAATGCCCTGCCCGTACATCATTTGCTTTGAAGGACAATTTCGTCCCGAAGTCTAAACTTATGCGTGTTTAGCTAACATTAAGATGGAGCAATGGTTCTTTCTAAATGTCTATCCTCCTCGATGTTTCCAAAAGAGAGTATGTGATAGTAGCTATGCTTCCTGGTTAAAAGAAAGATTGTAGCATCTGGAGAAAAATAGTAAACTTTTCATTATTATTCTCATTATAGTGTGAGGTGTTTTGCAGACGATGTGGCCCGATTCAGCTGTTTCTGGATGAGCTTGATCTTGCCCCTCGGGTGTTTCTGTCTGGGAGACAAGGCTTACGTTGACAGAGCGTGGATTGCTGAAAACTGAGTAATTCACTGAGAACGAATGCCAAATATCAGTGTCAATGTCTAACTAAGAGCGAACTGCCTAAGAAGAAAGCTGAAGCAAGAGTCTTAACTGCCCAAGTAAGAATGAAAACTGCGGAGGATGTCCCCCTTTTATATTTATTTTAAACCGTGGCGGCATCGTTTTCTTAGCTCACACCAAACCCATGGAAACTCAGCTCTCAAAATCCCCACTTCTCATTGGTGAGCTCCATCTCATCTTTTAAACTTTAGAACATGAACTCTCGTTATTGTCTGACGCAGAATCATATGTTAGGAGACCGGTAGGGTTATTGCCGTGTTTACTGCACCTCGAGGAATGTCTAACAGGTTGCTTTGCGATTAGGGAATACAATAGCCTTTTTGTCCCAGGCAGTCGGCACCAGCGTTCATTGTTTCTTTTGTGATGGACAACTAAGACAGGTGGTCTGAGAAGCATTTCTTACAAATATGTCTTGTTTAAATATTTCACAAAATGATCTCATCCAGCATGCACGCATTATTATTTTATATAAACTCACATATCTATGTCCTGATGGGGAGCAGTGTGCAAGCGCTTATCACTGTGATATTTTATCTAAGAAAGTTAGGAAACTTTTGATTCCAAAGGTTTTGAGAAATTACTCACCTTTCACCTTCGGTTTACTGCATTAGTTAGCAACGCTAACTTATTTCTGATAACATTTTGGATTATACTGTCTGGATAAAGAAAATATGTCACGATTAATAACACATTTGGTGGAGATGATAACTGTTGCACACTTTTCGCAAGAGTATGTTTTCTATTTCGAACTCCTTACTTGGGCTCTGTTATGGCATCCTTGGTGAAGTCTCAGAGAGTACAGTTTCAGTCCTCATAATTTTTATTTCTTGTTTTCATTCCGTTAAGGTTAAATTAACTTTACTGATCGCTCACGACATTTCAAACGCACTCTGGGAAGTGGGAGTTCCTTGCAAAACAAGGGGAGGGCAAACATACGATACCACCCGCAACACGAAGGGGTGTGTAGTGATGTGGTTCTCCATGCATGGATTATTATTATTATTATTATTATTATTATTATTATTACTATTATTATTATATTTATGTTGTATTATTTACCGCTTTTTTAGATTAACCGACAAAATTTGCGAAATCTGGAACTGCTTCAGTAAAGATCACGTTTAGTTCTGCTAGCAAAGGTGCAGGACCTGGTTTTCGTTTTTAACGTTTCATTTTGAAAAGAAATATTCGTAAACATATACTATACTATACATATACTATAAACTTACGTACCCGAAATTCTAGCAGCTAATGACCTAGAGTCCCAATATTTTGGCTTGCAAATTATATATAAAGAATTAGAGAATTCTATCAATAAGTCAAGAATTACCACTAAAAACACTATCAAAATACACTTTAAAATAATATTTTGTGTTTAAGTAAGTCTATTTTTCGCAGTTTTTCCTTACCTTGAAAATATGAATGCCAGGTAACTTTAAGTGGGCTCATTGACGTAGCAATTTCATTGACTCTTTTACATTTGTAGTTTGAAGGACGTTTATGTGTAAGATATAATAAATAATTAAATATTATATACTCGTACGTGTAGTCACCGTCAATGACCAACTTTTAGTATTTACTTTTCAGTCTACACTTATGGACTCGAAGTGTTGTGTATTTAAAACAAATATGAACTGGCTTCAAGAAATTCTGTTGCAATAATTGAAGCTGTATAGAACATTGTGAGACTATTTAGGATTATATGTTTAATTGCAGAATTTCATTTTCTTTATCCCTCTTATTATTTATTTTATTGACACATAAATGAGAGCTTCAAATGTTTCGAACCCTTTTGTTTAAAATGCAAGAGTATAAAGCTGCTGTAAAGATGTCGTCTGCAACGAGAGGTAGGCTACGTGGGAAGCCCTTAGTCATCTGTCACGGACCGCGATGCCCGACTGTTTGTGTGGGTGATTCTGGAGGGGATGGTAGCTTTAATTCAATTCGTGGCGTAGACTCCGTACACTCTGTGATTGCAGTTTGGAAGGGAGGCAGAGTGATGCATGGTTCTATAACCAATGACAAATAGCGCTTGTCCCTCGAGACCCACACAGAAATAAACGATGTCATTTTAAAAAGCGCACTGCATCATCGGTGTTCCAGTGCACGCGTACCCATAATTCAGAGCAGATAGCTGCGTCAGCGAGTTTCATACTGGGATTGGTTAGATCTGTAATGTTGGTAACGCCATGGCATTCAATCACTCGGACCATCATGGGTCCCTAATTATTGATGGAGTCCGTTGATGTGGTTTATATCAAGGTTAAGGTTAAGTGACAATAAAATTAATGTTTTAAAATAATATAAATAATAAATAACGAAGAGACAGTTTTTAGCTTTTCTGACTTCGTTGGGCGTAACATTCTAGTAATATTAAACTTCCTAACAAGCTAGACAAGTAATAACAAAGTGCTACTAAAGACAAATGTTTTTACAAGAGTTACATTTTGCTTAATTGGATTATTTAAAATAAATGGGCACCTTTCAGATATAATGTTAAACACAGCAGTTCGTATACTTTACACCATATCAATTCGAGTAAAACAGGATTCACTTAAAGCCCAGCATTGTATTCTCCTAAGTGTATCAGGCGGTTCATTTGGAATATGTGATTAGGGTCATGTCATTTTATTTATTTATTTATTTTTGTCAAGTAGTTTCCGAAATATTCTATACAGAGGTGGAACCTTTGCCCCCTTTTTAGAGAATTTCCATGATAATTCGGCAAAAAGCAATTGTTAACCAAAAACATCAGTACACTTCTATTTGCATTTTGTCTAAAATTAGAGAAATGGCCAACATATGTGCAGTTTATCCTGGGTATCTCTCTGAATATCTCTCAGCGTACACAGTACAAGAAACCACGACTTCTTCTTACACTAGGATCATGGTGGGTTTTTCAGCGTCAGTAAACAATACCACCATCTCTTATCCTATTGTGAGACGTCTAACTGTATCCCGTGTAAAGGAAAATACAAGCGCAAACATACGGTCACGGTAGGCAGGAATGTGTGGTGCATTTTCAGTCTAACACCTAAGCAGTTAAATGGGGAGGACAACTCTTAAATTTTTTCATATGCTAGGGCTCGGAATTTTGCACTAATCCAGGGTAAACACTGTTGTTAATTTCCCTAAATAGTATACAAAATGCAAACAGATATATGCGGTTTTCGCCTAAAATGAGATTGTATTGCTTTTTGCATAATGATCATTGGAACGCTTTAAAAATGTCTGAAAAGTCCCAGTCCTACATATGGAGATATCGCATAAACTATCTGACCTAGAATCGTGAAAAAATCAACTGACACTCTAACCTAATTTAGTTTTATTTTCCTGAAGTCAATAGGCTTTGTTATATTTGAAAAAATATAATGTTGTACTAGAAATATACTTTGTAATAAATATTGCAAAATTGTTGTATATCTATATTGACTATATTCATGAGTCCTTGCCTGAACTGCAATTCAGTGAAAACAGTACATCAATAGTACCTTTGACCGCCTTCGTGATAAGCGTGTCTGCCAATAAATTCTGAGGTTACGCTTCGAATCCCATAAGATCAGTTTCCTGGATAGGTTCTTCTTTTTTTTTTTCCTCCCCCCCCCCCCCGGAGTTTTGCCTTACTCTCAAAAGATGATCGTCATGTCTCAAACCACATAAGGAATTTTATCAAACATTTTAGATTTGATTATCATGTTCTAATTATATCTATTTTATACTTGAAATGGCATTATTCATTTATATGCTATGAAATAGAATAGTTATAAATCGCCTAATTCTCTTCTTTAAGCGTTGCAGGCTCCGGGCTTGTATACACTCTCATTTCATAAACACATTCATTCATCGTCTCCTATGCCTTCATTGTTAAGAGGAACGTACATGTAAACAATAAATATACAAATAAAATATTACCTTTCGTTGCAGAAATATCGCGGTGATAGTTTGGTTATTCGTATGTATGTATGTATACTATACCAGACAAGTTTAAGATTGACTTTCAAATTCGTACTTTCTACTTCTATGATCAAAGTAGCTCCCCAAATATCCTCTTGAGTCCTGATGGGCCGTATTACAGACTCATCGCTTTCAGAAAAATCCCATAGGTGTGTCGGGAATAGAAACAGGAACCTTTGAACCAGCATGCACACACATTGAGCTCTGAACAAGAAAATATTATATAGTACGACTCTTTTTAAATTGATTGAGATATATATATATATATATATATATATATATATATATAAGAGTGTAATACAAAAGTAAATATTTTGTACTAAGAAATATGAAAATAGTTTATGTGCAAAATCACTCATTTTATAAATGTATATGACATTTCAAGTAATTGGAGATCTACAGGAATATTTCTGTGTATCAATGCCATAATTCATTTTATTTCTCCATATTCCAAAAATGTTCAGCACGTCAAAAGTAGTGGGTACTGAAGGCATGTGTAAAGCATCACATATGAAAAATTAGTGTATTTTAATGCAATAAACCAGAAGCAATGAAAGCGACAATCTGGATAAGTGCTTAGAGGTGCTGAGTAATGATTGTGTAAAAGCAAACTTTAAACAATATCTTCTCAAGCATAGCTGCTGGAGCGATGTATATGTTTATTAATAATACTTTGAATTACATATAGTTTGGGACTTTTGGTTCACGTCAATAAAACATAGTAAGAAGGCTAAAAAGAAATTGCTGCACGTACGGCTGGTATATCACTCCATGTTTCCATAGCAACGGCAATAATGGACATGTTTTATAAACGTTATGTCGCCTGATAATACAAAGCCTCTTGAAGCAGAAACATTCCGCTAAATTATTGAGGAGATATACAACCGCCTCCTGTGTGCACGTACGGAAGGTAAAACGTGACGTCCTCCTGTGCTTTACGATCCCTTTACAAACACAAGATCAACAGCCTTGTTTCGTTATGCTCACGTAGGAACACAAAATATTTTAGTATTATTCATTCTTTAGCTGCAGCTTTTCCAATAGAGCTTGGATTATTAAAATGCACAGTTTGCTCTAAACGAAAGTTAATTAAATATGACGTCATTTGTAAACTCCAGGATTATTTTGTTTTTATGTGCACCAGATCTTTTCAGCTTTTCAATTGCGTAAATGATGTTTACGTACTTGTAATATAAATACTGTTTTTTAAAATCATGCCATTATATTTGCTGCATTTATTACTGATAGAATTCCACCAGAAGTTGTATTATTATAAGCTTTGTAACTGTTCCAATCAGAAAATGGGTTCCGTTGCGTACATCAATTGTTTATTTTCGATGGTGCTTCGCTGGGTTCCTTATTGAATTACACACATAAGAACGGATCTAAATACAATGTTATTAATTTGTAGGTATTATAAACTACCTTTTTGAGCATAAATAATGGCTGGTATGTATATACAGGCATGTCTTTTATTGCATAACTGGTTGTTATGGGGGTAGAAGATGAAACGGTTAATCAGAAACGCAAGTAATTAAAAAAATATTTTGTGTTGTTTGTCACTACAATAGCATACACAAAAGGAATATCTGTAAGACTGCACTAATAATGTTTCATAAATTTGACTATATGACACCCTTCGTAATCAACTGTCATAGCTACCTCTAAAAGAACGTGCGACTTTTCATCCCTTAAACTCCTGTTCAAAATCCTCAGTGTATCGCCTCTCGCTTCGTATACCTGTCCCTACCTCGAACCCGGAATATGACTTTACTGTCTATCCCTCGTCACCTAAAACGTTTCTACTCAACCTCATTCAGCATGTCAGTTCTCAGAATCTGGAACTCCCTTCCTCCTGAAGTCGGAGATTGTCCGACAATAAAGCAATTTAAACATAGATTAAATTGTTACCTCAACTCTAGGAAGCACAGAAATTTGTCTCTCAGTTCTTATTCTTCTTCCTCTCTTTTGTAACTGAGGAAAATTATTGAAGAACAAATGAAATTGTATCACTATCTTCATCAACTTTATAACTATATTGAAATATGAAATACTTACATGCATTATTAATCTGCCTTTTTATATATTTTATATTGATCTCGAAGGTGCCGCCCACATATGTGAATGACGTGAAAGCAGGCTAGCAATGCTGCTCCATAAAACGCAAGCTTATGGTGAGCAGGATCAAAGCGAATCCCGCAGTCTGATGAAGGGGCGGAGCGCCTGCATTCCTATTGAATTAAAAACACCTTCTCAGTCGGAACACCTGTGCAGTCAGTCGAGCTCTTTTGCTTTTTTCCCCATTTCGATTTGTTTTACGACAAGCCATTAGTGTCCTGACATTGTCTGTAAGTGTTTTTGCTCTGTCTTGCTCGGTTGCATGCCACACTCAATGTGATCAAGTCGCTTCTACAGCGGCGGTTTGTAAAGACAGCTCTCAGCATTGCTTGAGGAAAGAGTTCGCCTTTTTCTTTTCAGGACCTACGAGTGAATGTATCTGGAGCCTAACAACTTGCGAGAACGAACAATTTCATGAGGTGGCAAATATATCGCTAAAAATTGCTCATTCTTACAAAGAACGTCATAAAATGGAAAGCACTAATGGAAAGTAGACTTAAGACTCATAATGACTCCAGACCTATGAAAATCACTTTACAACCTAAAGACCTGTTGCGGTCGGCATGGAAAGTTACTCCCTTCATAAAGGGCTTAGTGCAGTTTTGGTAGGAAGTGCTTTTACTTATTATTACATAAGGTTATCTTTGGTTGACGAATACAAAATAATCAGTAATCGAAACAATTTTTATCTAAATTATAAATGTTGCTACACGCTTTTTGGTCGTTATGATGTTTAATTTAAAGAAAATCCCTTTAGAAGGCCAGGAATCGAATCTCCGAGTCCGCAGGCAGGCAGCAGATGGTGAGAATTAGTTCGAGTTAAATTCCCAGAGAATTTATAATCAAGATTATAATCTTGAGAAAATATAATCATCAAGAATATTCGTTAATGCTCTACTTCTTCTTCAAGGTTTAGATATTTTTGCATTTTATATCTTTATTATTTTTTTTAACATTTTTCCTTCAGGAATATGATACGGTGCATCTTCCTATATCGTTTCTATTTGTATTTTTGAAATATTCAAGTATTTATTTCTACATTGATTCTTCTTTATAAATGAAATTACAATTATATTTAATTAATAGTTTATTATTCCTGCTCGTTGCCATTTTTGTGCAAGTTTTCAAGGGCCACTTCAACAAAAAAATGCAAGCACTACTCCCTACCACTGCCAAATTTCTTCCTGAGAGTCTTATCATATTGACAATATGTTTTGAAATTTTGAAATGTTCTAAGCTAAATAAGAAAGAAAATATGCATTTGTTCTAGTAATTTTTTAGTAGAAAAGAGTCATTGCTAAATCACTGGTACTTAGAGGTTGTACCCAAATTACGTGCACTTCGAAACGATTCGTCCAAATTGCATATCAGATACTAACATTTCGGCAGTTATTCACCAAATTATAAACTTTATGAACTACAGGAAAACGTTCATTTCTTAGTTTTTATAGGCGGGTACTTCCCGAGATAAAAGTTCGCCAGAAGTTTTGATTTTAATACACAATTACCTTCAGTAATAACGCGAGTGGTGATAATTTTTCAGTAATCTATGACAACAGGTATGAATCTGAAAGCCCAATCAATTACCTAAGAAAATTTATAAATAAGAGGGAGATTCGGTAATATAATTTGAACTTTGTATTTTTAGTATAATCATTGAAGTGATTCCTGTTTGATATTTCGGAAAGTTACATTTATTTTATTAGTTTTTATTCCAAGAAGAACCGCTTGGAGATTTAAATTAAATAAAACGCAACAACACATTTATAACAATTTCCATTTATCACTATTTTTGTATAAATTATGTCTTTTTTGTGTTGTGATGGACCTTCTTTTGGGAGGCAGTGAGATAATCGAATAGAAGCACCGCCACGGGTGGCCGAGGTTGTTAAGGCGCGGACTCGTGAGCAGCAAGTCTGGGATTCGATTTCCCCCAGGATCGTCCTCCCTTACTGAGGTTTATTCCAGTTTTCCTCAGTCCTCATAAATGGCAAATGCCGGAGAGGTGCTATAAACTTAGGCCTGGAACGCTTCCCGAATTATTCATTTCATTTCAGGTATCATCAGCGTCACCGCCTGTGATGCCTCAGTAGTTAAAACGGGTGTCAAACACTATTAAAAAAATCGAAGCAGAGGCGATAGAAAACATACAAAAGTATATGTAATTGAATAATTAAACAAATAATATTTCAGGTTTATAATAACGTTATAGTAAATATGTTTATTTTAACACACTGGTTCTTTTGTATTTTGAATTACCAGATCACCAAATCTCGCCATTTTTACAGTTTGTATGAACAGCCAACAGTGAACAGGAAAATGCACGAGACTAGGTTTACTAGATCCCTAGTTGATTGAAAGTAGAAATTATAGGAATAAAAATGAACGTAGGAGAAAAAAAGCAGTTATTAGTTTTTGAGCATCATATGTTAAAACTATCGACTAAGTTTAATTTTGATTGGTATATTAGGTGTGAAAGAGACCGTACATCGGCTGAAAGGCACTTGCGTGTAATATTACCATTAATTTCAATACACCTTCTCGTTTGCTTGAAATGTATATTTAGATTAATTTAAATACATTATGCAGAGAATTGTGCTTAATTACTAAATAAATAGCTAACTACGTGTTTTATTGGCTGGGTTGAATGTAAATATCAACTAATGTAACTTAGGCTGTTCCATATACCACTATTAACCACACAGTGTGCATCTAGGTTATACTTAGTGGTTACGCGATTGCTATGAGATCAAGGGTGAAGATATCAACTGAAAAACCCATTGTGATTGTAGAATTGAGGAAAGTAGATTTATCGATTATCATACTGTTAAACACCATGGCTATCCATTGAAGGATAGCAATAAAGCCTTGCCGGCCAAACAAACACTGATAGCAATCAAGATTTACCAGACAAGGATAGTCTCGCAATGGTACAAAAAGTGACAATGATTTCATTATAATTACTTATAAGAATAAATTTAAAACCGTACTAAAAAATATTTGCAGAGATAGTGGAAATAAATATGTAAACTATCTTTTGCAAACGGCAAAAAGAAGACTTTCGGAAGTTGATGTTGGAGACATGTAAAAATACCATTTGCTAAAACCTATTAATATAGAGGAAGAGAATTCAATATGTTAGAAAACATCTACACGGGTATTTGCTGATTGATTTAAGATGAATCCAACCAAATATGAGTACTGTGATAGAAGGAGCTTATGTATGCTATTGTAAAGAAGAGAATATTTTCCATCACGTTTTCTACTAACTGTTAAACGTGCTGAACAGAGTCTATTACAGTTTGGAAAGGGTTTTCTGCGAAAAAAGTTGGAGATTAAACATGCTGAACAGGATCTATTACAGTTTGGGGAAGTTTTTCTGCGAAAAATAGTTGGAGATATAAAAATTGAAGAAAAAATGAATCAAAATCAATATCACAAACGTCTTCAGCATTATACCATATCAGTGGATTGCGCTGGTAACTAAAGGTTCTATCTAACACTACGATAATAATTGAAAACATCAACCTGCACACTGCTTGAGGGACAAAGCATTTAAAGAAACGCAGAGGGCATGTAAAGATATGGCTGTCCCAAAGATCATATTGCAATTCCATGACATTGTTACAGGACACAGTGCATAGATGGGAGTATTCAAAAAGTGCAGTGGGCATCTGTGGGAAGCTATCAAGCAAGTATGCAAGGTCCTGGATCAAACTGTCTGGGTAAGGTTATTTTCCGAGTTTTTCCTCGCTCTGAGAAAGTGAATGCCAGACAGCTTTAAGGCGCCAAGAACTTCGAGCATATTTGCGCCATCATTAATTCATTTCGTTATTCCCTACAGACTTAAACTTAGTACTCAGTGCACAGTATATAGACTCGCGAGCAATCAAAGTGACAATAAATAAAACATAGGTACATATGGGGAAGGGTCCGAGCACCTCCAAGAACTTCTAAATCTAATGTATAGATTATTTCTAGGCGGTTATTTCAGACATCGAGGGAACTTTAATAAAAACAAAAATTTATTTTGTTTCTCAAAATAGATATTTTTTGTCTCCATCTATGGGTTTTGATATGATAAATATATTTTGTGCTGGTTTTTTTCTCCCGATTATGTTCCTCTTAGAAATGTCAGAAATTTAGTAGTAATAGGTGTATCTTTATTGTTATTAAATTTTATATACACATTACAAATATATTGAATGCATGGGTTGTCGACTCGACAGTACACGCTTAATACACAGTTAGAAAGAGGAACAAACAATGAAAAAATAAAATAAATATTTTTAAAAAATGGAAGGAAGCTTAATATGAATGGGAACATGTATATTATTTATAATTTTACCAGTTATTGCATTCTAAATAAACTGCTTCTAGCTTCACGCACTTTGGCTTGGAAAATGCCCATATTCAATGAATTATATGTTTGCAAACAGATTCAAGTATGCCAATCAACCTCTAATTGTATTAAAAAATTCAAAGAACAGCGTCTTTCTCAGGTGTTCCTAGTGGGCACATTCGGCTAGAATGTACCCATTCCTTATCCCCTCCACTTAATTGGGCAGATTCTCCTACCAGAACTATCCGTTATTTTTGTCAGGAAATTATGTGGTGTATTGAAATAAATGAGCAGTATTGTACTTGTATATATGTGCGTTATCTTCCCAGATTTTCATGAATAATTGCATTAAAGTACGTAAATTGTTCCTAAATTTTTATTACCACAGAAAAGTAAGGCAGTTTTCTCATCAGTTGTACTTTAACTGATTTAACTGGATAAATTCCTTTATAGGAACCTAGTAGCGTTTACTTAGTGTATTGACAACCATATTAATCTCGGGGATTCAAGGTCGTGGTTTCAAACTCGGACTGGACTTTTTAGGCCGTACAAATCCTAAGTATGGCTTCCTTCGTAAGAGAAGTAAAGCCGTTGGACCGGTATCGTACATTTACAGCACAAAAAAATAACCTCAACTCTGAAAGAAGAGACCTCTAAGCAAAATTTACCGGCCGTTTCACGCCCCGAATTGAATGGGGCGTTAGTGACCAAAACTGTTAAAGAGCATTGAAAAATAAAACACCTAACTTAACCTAACAATGCACAAGACATTTAGCGCATATTATTTATTTACATACATGCCCTGGTACTTTAAGCCATCGACAGTGAATTTGGCCACAAGAAGAGCATGTATGATTCAACAAACACATTTGGTTGTTTGTAACTTATCAAATGTAGCGTGTCATATATATATACAAATGAACAGTCGACAAATGTCTGGTCCAAATGTGAAACTAAGGAATTGAATGTAACCTATTATTGCATTGCTTTTAAGCCCCAGCTTTAAACTTAAAGGTTATGTGTATCTGGCCTGCCTTTAATAACCATTGTCCTCAAAGCATGTACATGTTAAATTGCGTGCCATTTAATTCCACTTCGTGATGTATCTTTTCGGTTTGATTTGTCTTGTATGTATATGCAATATAACGCGCGCGCGCACAAACACAAACTTTTCAACTAAAGACTGCACCGCAAAGATCATGTTATGATCACAAGGAATAAAGGAAACCTTCAAAAGAAACTAAACTATAATGAATATGAAAAGCAGGCAAAAAGAAGGAAAAAACCACAATTATAAAAATTGTTAACGTTAGGCATGAAAACATTCTAGTAGCTGGAAAAAAAATCAAATCAAAGATAGGATTTTAATCTTAGTGCTCTGCAATGAACACTCTTCGGCCGCTGAAAACATAATTGAATATCTCTATAACTTTGTATTTACTTTATGAAAATCTAAAATTAAATTAAAACCCTTTTCCAGAAATTTCCATTTTGCGTGAACAGTAAAGCTATTCTTGCGTCATTTCGTGCTTTCAATGAGAATTCCTCATTGCTTTACTTGGGCAAAGTCTAAGCAAACCCCTCCATTATTAAAGAGTGGAAGACATACACTTGCCGAAACTACCAGTGCTACTGATTATGTGGCTATTATAGCACCAGCTCTACAAGATTCGGTATTTCAATTGAAACTATATATGGATGAATTTAATTATGCTTTACTGTTTCATTTTATATTGCTTTAATGACAACTGCAGCTTAAAAGCTTACATAAAACCTGCACAATGTGTTTATATGTGTATACTATATTCCGCTTTACCTTCATTACCAAGTAGTTTTCGGTTCATTGCTAAGTTTATCATTTTATGAAAGAAACACTCAGATTAGTTACGAATATTCTTCAGTACTGAACATCTTGAACACAACTCCGTGACTAATATTAGCATATAGAGTGCCTGATTTCTATAAGTGTCTGTTAATTACGAATATGTTTTCAATCTCTTCACACTGCTAATGTGGTAGCCAATCGGACTGCAAATCTTTGGTTCACAGACTTCGGACAGAGGTAACTGTGAGAGTCTTGTCTGTAAAATCTTTATTACTTTAAGAGGACTGCCAAATCTTTGGCCCAATTAAGAGTTATAAAATTTAATATTTCATTTCTTATTTTAAAGTAATATTAATCATAATGTAACATCATAATGCAACCCTTTCAATAAGTACACAATCCAATGGCATTTGCATATATGTACAATCGGACAATACTTGTCAAAAACTTTTCTCAAAAATTTCATTTTGAAAACTTAACCAGAGTTGCTATTTAGCAAGTGGATAGAAGTAGATTGACTCAACGCTGAAATGGGTTTATAGAGAATGTAACAAAAATATTGGAACAAACTTTGAACGCGAGTTCCTCCCATCAAAACAAGAAAAAGGCCATATAAACATGTATGTGTATGAGTTACTGAATGAAATGCAATAACACATTAACTGTTTGCGATTGTCAGCTCAAGAAAGTCCTCCGCCTGCTTTTACTTACGTGAACACGTCAGATCATGGACTGTCACACACTTTCAAAGACCCCAATAAGGTGTCAAATGGTTTCTCACGCTTCTACGGTGTTGACAAGAGTGTTTATTTTTAATGTTCATTTCATAAATTAGAATTTTTAGTTTTCTCCACATATAAAAATCCCAAGGATAGGGATGGGAATGTGCAGGCCATGAAACTGGTCTTTCTCTACCTATCCATTAGTAGATATCAACGAGTGAATTCTCTATAGACATTAACTTTAGGGCATGCTAGTATATATGAACCTACCAGACAGCAACCCACAATAAAATTGATGCTGAATCTAGCCCTGAATCGTACCGTGAGAATCTGTGTCGGCCCATAAATGTTGGTGATAATGTTGATGATATCTTTCCAAAGGTTGCCTCATCTGTATACAAGACTGAAGAGATAAACAATGGAATGATATGTGAGCAATGAAGCATCAACAAAAGTTTTCCTATGGTGAATGATCGGCAGGCACAAAATTCTGAACGCGTTGAAGAAAATAAAGCTACGAGTATCCTTTGTGCGGTTATTTGAAGGATACAACCAATTGTCTTGAGCCGATTCCTGGATCTTCCTCAACAACTTTTAAAATGAGTTTTTTGTTTGTGGTACTATGAATTCTGTCTCAGAAAATGGACGACAAATTGGAGAAAAACATTACCATTCAGCTGCGTTGGTCTGGGAACACCATCTGATACTGCCGTGCAGCCTCGCCACCATTGGCGCGAACGTATATCTACTTGTTCACAATATGAATGTCCTGCTATTGTTAGCCTCTCAAATTTGGCTGACTGCAGCACAAGTCAACAGCAAGAAAGTGACTAACCATGAATATATAAAAATATGGAAAATGCAAACAAGTCTAGGGTGCAATGTTCATAAGCAGAGTGTCTTGGATCCATGTCACTCGATTGTCTAAATCATTATTTTTAACAAACTTAAGTCGTCGGATAGAATCATAAAACTCATTGAACAGTATTTCAAAATATCAGGCATTACCACACTTTTATTTTCTTTTTTTGTTGTGAGGAACTCGTCCTCAAGGTTTGTTTAACCAGCACATATTGGCTAATGAAGTAAATTAAAAAGTCCTCAAGTCTAAAGAAAAGCAATCAATAGGCCCAGAATATGCTGTATTGGCCTCAGTACAGATATTCCATTTCACATTACAATGAGCTTTTGCTATTGCTATGGTTATTTGACATTGATTACTCTCTTGTCGAGGTTTAAAGAGACTTGGTACAAATACAGGAGGTCCGTAAAGTCCAGTAACTCTTTTCTAAATATACTACACAAAAACTACAAATTATACAGCTTTCACATGATATTAAAGAGGGACTCAAATTATTTTGTTTGAATTTCACCGCCAATTCTCGTACTTCATGCATTACCATAGTTGGCGTTTTTAAAAATGGCGACTTCTGGCCAAGAATTCGCTTTCGGGGCTGGAATTCTACAAATGTACAACGGAAGTTTAGGACTAAGTAAGGTAAAGAAGCACCAAGCAGAAGTCTATTTATGCCTGGCATTACAAATTTGTGAATATTGGTTGCTTGTTTCCTAAGAAAAGAAATGCCGTCCGACAGTCAATGAAGAAACCATTAACCGTGTATGAGAGGCACTCGTAAGAAGTCGGAAAGAATCATTTAGTAGAGCATCCCGCGAGTTGCAAGTACCACGCACGATAGTTTGAAAGACACTACGTAAGCGACTGTGTAGGAAGTCCTATAAATTGCGGATCTTGCAACAGCTGAAACGAACTACAAACAACAGCGCTATGGATTTTGTATCACAGTGCAGCATTGAATGCAAAAAGATGACGACTTCCTAAATCGGATAATCTTTAGTGAGAAGCGATATTCCATACTAATGGCAAAGTCAACAAACATAACTGTCTAGTGTGAGGTAGCCAGAATCCTCAAGAATTCGTCCAATTTGAACGTGATTCACCTAAAGTGAACGTTTTCTGCACAGTGTCATCGCGGAAAATTTACGGACCATTCTTCTTCACCGAAAACACTATAACTGGACATATGTACTTGGATATGATACAGCAATGATTGTTCCCACTAGGCAAAAAGAATCCGACAGTTCCTTGTTCCAGCAGGACAGGGCCCCACCCCATTATCATAACGATGTTCATGATCTTCTGAGCAACAAGTTACCTCCACGCTGGATCGAACGAGCAGAGATTAATGATAACCGTTTCAAAAACTGGCCTCCTAGATCCTCGGATCTAACTGCTTGTGACTTCTTTCTATGGAGATACATCAAAGATTGTGTATATGTGCCATTTTTACCACAAAATCTAGAAGAAAAGGGTAGGTTTGAAGATGCCACTACTGTATCTAAGAATATACTCCAAAGAGTAAGGAAAGAGTTTTATTATCGTGTAGGCACATGCCGAGTTACACGTGGTTTCCATATCCAATCGTTGTGAAATCAAACATGGAAAACAAAACCATTTAAGTTCCCCTTTAGTATGACATACATACGAAAAGTGCATCATTTGTAGTTTTTGTGTAATAAATTAAGAAATGTGTTACCGGACTTTAGAGACACCTTGTACGAATATTTGTAGGGCTTCAAGGTGCCAGTTTAACATAACACTTTTGCTAAGATAGGAAATGAGAATTGAAAATATTGTTAGTGATATTAGTTTGATTTGTTCCTTGTCAAAGTTTTAGTATTATTAAGTAGAATATAACTAAACGTATCCACACTTCTTCAAATATAGTCAGAGAATTTTGTAGGTACATAGCAGCAAACCTCATAATCTACTTTCAAATTGAATGTATGTGTGGAAGTATCGTATATTTCTAGACTATTTTTATTATTATATTCGACTTGCATAAACCAAGGCGAACAATTGCTGAAATAACAACAAACCTATCACTGGGAAGCTGCAAAAATGAAGAGATGAAATAAGTTTAATATATTGCTGTTACTCGAACTTAAACATGTTTCAGCTTAATTTATTGATTTTATAATAAAAATTTCTGTATATTTACAGAAGCATCAAAATCACTCAAGTAAAGTGAAGATGCTTTATTTAAAAACTAACTATATGAACTTCATAATATTGGGGCTAAATACAGACAATGGTTTGAAATGTTTCTTAAATGCTAACCAAAGATTTCATTAAAATGGATTATAAAAGTGAAACGAATTCCATAAATCTTTGAAGGGCCCTGATGAGAATTATTAAAGCTACTGATATAGCAAGGTTCCATGTTTCCTGCAAGATTGCCTGCAAAGTCATGCCTTATTCAGAATTTGAAGCGAACAAGAAAAATTCTCGGGTTCGAACAAAAATTCCGCACCTAATTTTGTTACAGTCCATTTACTTACCTCTGAATTCCAAGGTGATATTAGTTTTTCTATAAAAGGCCGTAATTGCCCACTAGTGAGTTTTGTTTAATCGTTCTTCGCTTTCCTTTTGCTATGGCAGCCAAGATTGTGCAGTGCTTGTATCGCTATCGCATGCTTCAAAGTAGCTGAATTAATTCATCTTTCTATGGGCCATTTTGTGAGTGTTTCAGTAAAAAAATGAGAAAAATGACTTCACGTTGTTTAAATCCCTGTGCCGTTCGCTCTGTTTCCATAAAACTAAACTTTGCAACATAGATGCTAGCTCATTTTCTGTTGTGCTTCAGAACGGGCTTGTAATTGCATGTCAGAGGAAAAGTGATGTCATTTATTAATTGAAAAATACATTAGGTAGAAGCACGTCGGAGACTGTAAACGTTATTGGGTGTTTTAACAATCCTAGGTATAGAAAATACTGCCATTGGTGAGGAATATTTGACAAATTGCATGTATGGAACAAGTGACAAGCATTAAAATAAATATTATGTTCTATTGGTTTCTAGGTGTGCAGTGTGTAGGATATATTCAAACTTAATATTATTTATGTAACGTCTAAACATTGGTACAAGGAACTATTATTTCTTATCTTGCATATAAAGTACATTACGGAGGTTTTGATATTAATATAGCCTGAAAAATGTACGCTATCAAGCTATTTTAGGCAATAGAACACTGAACTATTAAGAAAAATAGACATTAAGAAACATTAACTATTTGAAAGACTAGATTTGACATTTTTAAAGATAGCAAAGTTTCATATTCAGTTCCGATATATATATATATATATATATGCATGGACAAATTTGAGTTTAACCAAACTTGCTTATCTGTTCGAAAAAATAAAAATACGCACATTCTTACGTATAGAAGAATGAGATTATTGAACTGTCCATATTACAGCACTATGACTAATAATATTTATATGCAGTTTATCGGAAAATATAATAAACAAATTGTTATATTATTTCCAGGTTGTTTAGTTAATTATGATAACGTGCGTGGGTTCTTGGAATGAGCTTGGACACAGAGTGACTGAGGCTCCAAAAATCCTGTATGTTTCGAAATTTCGTAAATATATTAATGCTTTCGACAGTTCAACTGATCGTTATTCACAGTACTTAGTAATGTCTTTTATATACAGAGGATGCCAAAAAATGTATACACACTTCCACGGTAGATATCTATTTAATATATTTCAAAGTTGAACCGAAAAACAACAGTAATTTGTAGATGTTCTGTAAACATATTTGACTCACCTACATTATGATAGCGTTGCTGCGTAACAGGTCAATCAATGAACAATGAACAAACGAAGCCAAGATTATCGTTGTTTTGTAAACAGATGTGACTCACATTACGTTATGCTTCTACAACAAAATGGAGCCCAGATTATCGCTTGAACAGCAGAAAGAAAATTTGAAGTGGTATTGGAAAACCGAGAATGTTGTTGAAGTTCAAAGGCAATGGAGACGTGTGTATAGAACAGAACCGCCAAAGCGAGTAACAATTGCACGCATTCGAGACAAATTTGAGACTCATGGTACCGTATGCGATCTTCACAAAGGCAGATCTGGGAGACCTCCCATAGCAACAAGCCTCGCATACTGGATCCAAGGCAATGGATAAGACGAAGAGGTCCGATTGAGTTTCCACCGCGATCTCCGGATCTAACTCCGTTGGACTTCTACCTATGGGGAACTCTTAAGGATATTGTATACCGTAGAAAACCAGCTACATTGGCAGCTCTTCGGAAAGAAATTGAAACGGCATGTGCTGCAATCGCTGAGGACACTTTCATAAACGTTGCTCAGAAGTTCAACGCACTCAGAAGTGTATCGACGCCGATGGTGAACATTTCCGATGGTGAACATTTTGAGCAAATGTTGTAAATGTAAAAGTCTAAGATGATTACTGCTATCATTTTCTGTTTGTATGAATTCAGTTTTGTTAGGTTAACACAGATTTTTTTTTGCTTGAAATGTGTGCACATTTTTTGGCATCCTCTGTAAATCTCAATTTTGAATCAACAATAATATCAAATGTTGAAATATTTTCTATGCTATGAATTAACCTTATGATAAAGTAACTCATAAGATTTGCCTGTGGTGTCTTCGTAGTAGAAACTAGCATTAAACCCTAATAAAAAACTCACAAGTAGTGCTTTTCATTAAAGAAGTTTGCATTAAAACTTGTGAACACTCTATATATTATTTCACTAGCCGCCACTGCTGCTAGGTCAACTGCGGCGTTTACATAAAAACGAATATCACCACTGAATTCAGTGGTCTACAGCTGAATATTGGTGCGGTTTGGTTTGTACGTGTGTTTTCATTGTACAGAATACAATTAAAATTGCTACATTTGAAGAAATGTGTCAATATAAGTTTTCCAAATTTTTAGGACTGATAGGGGAAATTCTATTGCTCTCTTTCCTTGCATGTATACTGTAATATGAATTGATTTTTATGAAAAAAAAATTAGAACTGAAACAACAGTTGTGAAAAAACATTAGCAGTAATCATTTGCTGAAGAAGAGAATATTTTAACTTTGGTGCACCATTCCCTGTTCCTAGTTTTGGTGAAATGAAAGATAAAAATTTGAAATCTGACCTGGATGTTTATGAAGCTTTACAAAATAATTGAGCAGTTTCTTTAAAATAAGACTTTGAAATCTGGTTTTTCTTATATGGTTATAATATCGAGATATTTTTTAAACTTCTAAAAGGAATTACCTCTTTGAAACTCTCCCTGTGATACAACATATTATCCATTATCGCGCCTTTGTCTAATGATTCTAAACCCTTACACCATCCAGAAAAAAAAAAAAAACAGATTACTTTAAGGTGGAAAACATTTTAACATTTTATCGCTCAGAACTATGGGAAGAGAAGAACTGAAACTTTAATGGAGCCAAATCAGGTGAATAAGGCGGGTGGTGTTGCAAATCACATTTAGTTCACCTATACAAGGAGTATTGTTTTAATAAGAGATGCATGTCTCAATGGTATGCCCTACTTTTGCTCAGATATAGATACAGAAGATTGGCTCAGTATCCGCCGGTGCCTAATAGTTTCACAAACTGAATGATAGTCAATCAGTTGGGTCACTTTACCATCCACCACAAGCATCTCGGCCGACTTAAAGCACTTCGCTTTATTTGGCGGCGGAGAATCGGACGTTATCTTGTTCTGGCTGGAATTTTATTTCTGGTGGATTCTGAGTTGTTATTTATCTGGAATGTACACATAAATCTGTGCCCAACTTTAATTAGAGAATTACACTTTTATTAGTTTTATGCAGTTTTTTGCGACACTAATCTTACAAACAACGCTTCCATAAACAATTCTTCCCAAAATGCAATATTCTCGTATACTGAACTTATCTGTAACTCCTGTTGTTTCGTCCAATTCCATGTCCTCATTTCAACTTCGCTACACCCACAAACCGTAGAAAATGGTGAAGTCCCTAAAATATGTCTAATGTAATTTCTGTTACTTTCATAATCTTCTTCACTAAATACTTTATCACTGCAATATGAGTATTTTTCACTCTCCAACACATAAACATCTATACTGTTAACAATTAACAATGTTCTCTAAAGCTCGCAGTATTATTGATGACGCTTTTAGGAAAGATGTTACAGTGTGATATAATATGCCTGAAATTGAAGCGGTTATCGCGCCCCAGAGTGGCTGTTGCATTGCGATAAACTTTCAGGGATAGGTATGGGTGGGGAGTTATTAAAATCGTGGCAAACATTTACTTCCATTAATAACTTGTGACTTTATACATATTTGCAAAACTGGACTTCACTATGGGATACAACATTTATTAATGAACTGGATGCTTTTGATTAATTGCCGCACTATACATTCGCCGTATCGAAACATGGTCATATGAAATCCATTAGTAAACCTCGGAGGTTAACGAAACAGAAGAAACATTGGTCAATTTCGTCCTAATACATTGTTGGCTATTAAAATTTCAATATATTGTGTACGTTCATAATAATCATGCGAAAATAATTTCTGTCTTCTTGTTCAATTGTTTGATGGGTCCGTTGGGATCCTTCGCATCTGTGTGTTCGTCCTACTTCGATTCATATTAGATTCGCTGTGTATGCATTTCGTCTAACACGAGCACCAGTTTTTCGGAATAACATTCTGCATTCTTGGTATGCTACAATTCTCCCTTGATCGTATTCAGACACCTGCTGGTAATGCTGTGGTATTTTCGACGATTCAAATTCGGTCCTCATGAGAAAGGTAAGATCGGTTTAATGTGTCGCTTATGGGCGATGCAATGTTAATGGCTAGCAGTGTGAATACGATGTAACTCCAGGCTATGTAAGAAGTTCATAAGGCTTTTCCAAGATACCGTGAGGCTTACATTTTTAAATAGGTACTCATTTATTTATTGGTACAACTTTGTAAATGCTGTCAAGTGGCCTGGATCATTGCACAATTCTCGGAAAATCACGAACTGGTAAATATCCACCCTAATTCTTCCCTGTCGCAAGGATGTAATAAGGAGTAATTATCCTGTTGTCCCCATTTGTATCTTAATCGACTTACTCCTATAAACCTGCCGCCTGTGTAGGTTTTATCGTTGTAAGAAAATTACCATAAAATCTACAAATAAGAGGTTGGGTCCCGTACCACGGATATGATTATAAACTTTAGTCTAGCTTACGGTTTAAGTGAAAAATAATTTGATTAAATTAATCCTGATAGTTAAACATGAAGGATGGACCAAGGATAAAATTTTCTGCAAGGAATAACCTTTAGAGTTCTCCAGGGTATACAAACTCAGAGAGGATAGATCCCAGTTTTTGTCGTTGGACTTGGGCACAGTAGCCAGATGGAAGAACATTGGTACGGTAAGTCAAAGAGATTATGGTTGGAGTTCCCGTCATTACCTCGAATTTTTCATACTTGACTCTAATTACAAATCTTAAAATAACACGCGGACTGTGTGAAAAAAAAATACACACAGTTAAAGTGAAAATATATAACATAAATAAAAATGTAACGTAATGAAATTTGTAGACTGGCTAAATAGTATTTAAAAATTATTACAATTATAGCCATTATCAGAATTTTTCAAATCACTCTCGTGTTGACCGCCATGAGAGGAAGGTCTGGGATTCGAATCCCACCAGAACCGTCCTCCCTGATTTCAGTTTTTTTTTCCAGATTTTCCTCAGTTCTCATAAATGACAAATGCCGGGGAGGTACCCTAAATTTAGACTTGGAACGTTTCCTTCCTTAAAAAATCCTTCCCAATATATCATTTAATCTCATGTATCATCAGTGGCCACCGCCTGTGGTGCCTCAGTAGTAAAAACGGGCGTTAATACTAATAATACAAATACTAATACTAATAATAGTAGTAATAATAATAATAATAATAATAATAATAATAAACTGATATTACTACTATATTCCCCATTTCTACAAAATCAGTATTAATTTGTGGAAACCGCCACGAGTGACCGAGATCGTTAAGGCGTGGACCCGTAAGCGGGAAGTCTGGGGTTCGATTCCCACCAGGACCGTCCTCCCTGACTAAAAGTTTTTCCAGGCTTTCCTCATTCCTCATAAATGGCAAATGCCGGGGAGGTACCCTAAACTTAGGCATGGAACGCTTCCTTCCTTTAAAAAAAATGTTTTCGCAATTTATCATTTCATTTCATGCATCAACAGTGTCCACTACCGTGGTACCTCAGCAGTAAAAAAGGGCGTTAAGCACTAATCAAAAGAACCCTCGTGCTGTACATTTTTTCAATACAAGCAAAGCAAAGTTCTTGCTTCAAAATCGTTCTTTCATAAAATCAGTAACATAAGTTATTTCTTTACGGGCAACATGTGACTTTTGGAAGTTTTTGTTGCGCATACCTTTCTAACTTAAGATTTGGTCTGTCATCCTAATCTGCTCTGAAATCGTTTGATATGCGATCCTAATTATGTTTTAGAATCTTCAATTCAGAGGCGTGTCTTATAATTACCTCTTTTCACTACGAACCCGCCATTATTTGCTAAATGTCTTTCTTTAATTGGAAAAAAAACGGTATTATTGAAAGCTCCGAACACGCCTAAAAGAGACTGCAGAGTGATCAATGTTTTCTTTTCCAGACAGTTAAAAAATGTATCACTCACGCTAGAAATAAAAGGCAAGGGGCTTCCCAAGCGACCCCCTCCCTCCAATCCCCAATGTGGATGGAGTGTCCCATTGTTTGGCCGGACAATGGCGCGAGGAAAAACATGGGAACAATTTCTACAGCTAGAGCAAGCAAACAACAGAATCCAAAAGAGCCATATTGCCCTGAAAGGCTAGCCAGCACGTCAAACAATAACGGTCAATTTTGTTCCCATTTTCATACCCTTCACAACTTTAATTTCAGTTTGCTATTATTTCAAACCTATAAATACGATTTTGTGAGCCAGAACCGAAAGTTTAATGGAGTTCATAAACCGCATAAAATGCATTTGATTTTCCCATTCAGTTTTATTACTAGAAATAAAAGAATAACTTTTCTCTTTGATTTTGGATTTTGTTTTTCCTTTTCATTTTAGAATCATAACAGCCTGGAGATATTCAGGACGTAAATACGTACTTGGAAAAAATTGAGGGTATTGTTTTCTTTCTGGTTGGCAATAAAGCTTCCTGGTGCAAATTCCTAAGGAACTGTCTTGTGTTTTTATTTAATCATAAAACATAATTTGTTCTATTATCACACAAATAACATTAACACCGGTATTTTGTCTCTAGCTTATTATGAAATATCATTATTATCAACTCACAAGACTAGCACACATATGTACCATTCAAATTTATAGTTACCTTTAGCACCTACAGTGTCTAAGGAATAAGTGATCAGCTTTTGCTTAAAATGTTGTATGATACACGAAAACTTAGAATCGAAATCAAATGTTGGGAGAGCTTTAACATTTCAAGGAAGTATTCGTTAAGCAACGTGTAAAAATATTTGCAATTAAAAAAAGTGTTTTACACTAAATATTTTAGAGTGGAAATGCCTGATCAAACTACAAGTATGGTCAACCTCCAAGCTATATTGCGATGTGATGTTTGTTTACATCCAGTCAAACGAAGACTCCAGGGAAATGTGAAGTGATGTTTTCACTCTTTTTTGCATCAACGACTTTAAATTTTGAAATCAAATAATTTTCATGTTCAAACATCTTTGTATGCCTTATTTTCTAAAGAGGATGTATTTATCTTCAAATAAAAATTTAAAGAACTGAAATCAAAATATAAAGCAAATTCTTTCCAGATGAGGAGCTTAATGTTTCAGCTGCATAATCATATTAATCATATCATTTTGGATATTTTCAAGTCTCTTCTTACTTATAGCTCGTAGAGACCGAAAAGCTTCGGACTTGTTTCACAATATTATTCTAGCCTGCATATTTTTAATTTTTACTTGAAACTCTTCTGTTCCCCCTTTTCTTCCCCTTTTTTGTTGGATATCATGGAAAATAATTTGACCAAACAGATATAAAATTTATATCTCCCAACACTTTAAAATGTTAGTTTTTTATTAATTTTTGATTTCCAATATAATATCAAAGCACTTCAACTTGCAGTTATAAGGATCTCCACTCTCAAGGGGCTGAGCTCATATTTCAGCATCCTTAATCCTGTCAAAACTACTTCCTCTCTTTATCATTTTAATAATGGCATCATATTCTTTCACTCCAGAATTATTTTGTTTACTAACTGCTGCTGTTAAGAGAATATTACTGTCAGAAAACTGCAATCCAATAATTGAAATACTGTTACAAAAATGCGAACTTCATAAACTTACTATGGCACTGTGATACATCCCACAGATCTTAAATATTTCGTACTTGTTACTTTCATAATTTGACTTTCTTGCCTTTTCACTCTTTAGGATTTGGACAAGTCAATAAATACTTTTTCTCAACACACAGTGCAGATACAATTGTGAAACGTTGTTTACGAAAAGAACGGATTTCACGTAATTGGTGGAAAACATTGAAAGCTCTTACACGCATATATCTTAATACAGAATGGCAGAGAGAACGAGTGCTGCATAAACTGCAGTCTCTTTGTAGCGAGCATTACGCTGCTCTGAAATTTTACTTCCGTCTGCAGAAAATCGGTATGAAAGGGTACGCGATGTTACAGGAAACATATAGCGACAATTTTCTCCCACAAAACCGCACTTTGATGGTTCAATGAGTTCAAGGAGGGCAGTTTTGAACAACGAAGTAGGGCGGTCCAGATGCTCCAACCACTGCAGTGAACGATATCATGATTAACACAGCTACCGCCATTATTTGGAAAGATCGACGAATAGCAGTGGATAGATTGGCAAACATGTTACAGATAACCCATGGTAGTGCGTTCACTATTCGTCACAATCCCTTACTCATGAAGTAAGTCTGTACCAGATGAGTGCGGAGATTGTTAACACCTGAACAAAAGATGGTGAGAGTGAACCTATGTAGGGAACTTCAGCGTCTGATAGGGGTAGAAGGCGAGGCATATCTCAGTTCCATCATTACAGGTGATGAGGCTAGACTTTACCATTACGACCCCGAAAGCAAACAGGCGAGTTCAGTCTGGAAATAGCCTGGAAAGTTTCCGGCGATTTCGTTCTTCGACTTTCGTAGAATGGTTTATCAACATGAAATCAAACGATGGTTAAAGTTTTACAAACTGTTTGAGCGTCCTGGGCGAAAATATGCAACGAAAATGCACTGAGCTGCATTCATCTCCATATGAAGTATATTATTGCTGTTTGAAAGGAATGTATGTCTTATCCTTAACAAATGGAGGCTTCACTGACATTCACCTGGCGTATGGCGCATCAGAATGCATGTGGTGCACTGAAGTAACGTTCTGTATATGACAGAATAAATTACTTGTTTTAGATAATTTATTATATTTCCAGTCCTCTTGATTATCCACAAACACATTTGTAACTTTGGAGCTAACACCTGCAACTAACACCGAAACCACTTGTTACTATTCTTGTGATGCCTATTTTTCGTCCCCCCCTTTTTTTATGCGTTTTTTTTTTCGCAACCTGAGTAATCTCAATTATGTATAAGACGACCTATTGAAGTACGAACTAACTCACGCTAAGGTTACTATGTAAGCGAGCGCTGTGGTTCCTGCATGACTTTGCATTTTTTTTTTTTTTTTTTTTTTTTTTACTTTATTAGTGCTTAGCGCCATTTTTTACCTAAGCACCATAGGCGTGGAAACTGATGAAATGACAAACCGGGAAAGGATTTTTTTTTAAGGAAGGAAGCGTTCCAGGCCTAAGTTTAGGGTACCTCCAGGCATTTGTCACTTATAAGGGCTGAGGAAAACCTGGAATAAATCTCAATCAGGGAGGAAGGTTCTGGTGGGATTCAAACTCCACTTTGCATTGTGTTAGAGTGTCAATTACTTATCTGTTGAAATAATAAACCTCTGAATGGTATGATGATTTTTTATAGATTAATAAAGCTATTGATTAAATCCCTCTAACCAGATTTCAATGGGTTTTTTCTGTAGATAAAAATATCACGTGAATGCTATGTAGTTTTTTTTAATATAAGCATATTAGTTTTGTTTTCCGCGCATATTTTAATATTGATAATTTTAAGAAATTTGCCGTTTTATGAAAATCGGCAGTATAAAGACAGTGCTTAGTTTTAGTACAGATATTGATGCTGTATCATTTAATCTATAAAGCATATATTATATCTAAGGAAATGCCATTTTAAGTAATATTCCAGCTTTACTGTACTTTTTATTTTTTTAAGTTAATAGTAATCAACAACATAACAAATATAAAAAAGCTGAAATAATGTTCATAAAATATATTATAATAGAATGGAAGGAGTACTTGCCAAAATATGGAATAATTACTCTCCAAGTATCTATAACAATTTCTTGTAAAATACTAAATTTACCGAATCCAAAAAAGCTGCTTATATTAACTACCCATTTATTTAAAATTATTACAAAATTCATAACTATAATATCTCCTTACAGAATAATTTTGTACAATAAAACGTTGCACTCTGCAGCATTTACATGAAAGAAATAAACTTGTGTCGTGCTATATTTAATTCTTTTATATTTGCTAGAACAAAGTTTTCTTCATACTTCATACTGTTTGAACTACAAAGGGAAAAAATGAACACATCGATGTTAAGGATCGAACGGGAAATTTTTCCGTTGAAAATGGGAATGCCCGTGTGTTGTAGTTCTGTCCCCTGGACCCCGGTTTAGCTGAAAAATAATGATAAAGTTAAATTTTTTCGCGATGGACATATGTCTCTCTTCCATTTATTGCTTGCTTGCATTTTAGCCTTGCAGACAGATCGCTGCCTTCTGAAGGATTGGAAGTTTCAGCAATTTCCTTTGAAATTCACTCTCTAGTTCTTAAGGCTCTTCACACCTGACTATGAAGTGGGGATTTTTCATGAATATATTAACACGTTTCAATTGTGAGCGAACGGTTACTTCGCCGTTATTGAGATTTTCGATAATTCCCAACTTTGGAAGATCGCTTGTTTTTCAAGAGTAGAAAGAATACATAATTCCATAAATATTTATAATACCCTGTTATTATAAGATGGAGGTAATTTATTTGCATATAGAGTGAGTAATTATTTTACTGTTTTCTTTATCAACAATTCTTCAAAACTGCGCACAAAGTACAAGAAAAGCTTAGCTTGAAAATAAAGTACTGCTCCCGTTTCATTCTTTTTACTCGCTTTTATTAGTACCCGTATTTCGAAGGTTCAGCAATTGGATTATCATCCATTCCGTTAAAATATTTCCTATTTGATGTAAAACATCCCAGTTTAAAACATATGGATACTGGTGAAGCAAGTTCAACATACCAAGGAAATCCATCCGTTTATGAGATTTTAAAACATTTTTTTCTCGAATAAGATGCGTGTAGAAGACAAACGTTATACATACTTTTCATTCCAAAATGTTTGATATGGCTAAAATGAAGTCATATGCTAATTAGAATATATGATTCAGATACTATGCAAGAGAATGTTAAGAAATCACTTCCATCACAAAAATTCTGTGACCCGTGTGACTCCTTGTAAACAAAGTAGCTTATAACATAATCAAAAAACAATGAGAGAATTTAACATTCCATTTTCAGTTTTTAAAAGAAAATTACAAAAAATGTACCTATTACAAAATAGGAAATTGTTTCATCAGATTAAAATACCGATATATTTAAATTATTGAAATTGATCAAATCATAATTAAGCTATTCTGTGACCAAATTTATATTTTACTCAATAAATAGTGTGACGACCTGATGTCACTAAGGATTGACGAGTTTCCTTTCGTTTCCTCTAGTTACAACACGTAAATGTAATTATATTGTTTAAATGCAAACACAATTAATTTAAAATAAACTGGAAAATAAAACAGGCATTAATTATTCTTCCGTCACTCTCTGATATTTTAATATTTTTAATGATTTATTTGTTGTAGCTTCGACTACATTGACCTTCTAGCGAGTTCTGTAGATTGAACGTGCATACTGTAGGTGTGTAATGAATTAATTTAATGATGGGGCAAATGAGCTCGGAGTCTTTAGCGTCTTAAAGCCATCTGGCGTTCGCTTCTCACGGCAAGGAAAACTACGAAAATAACCCAATTCAGTCAACTTGAACGGACCAGGATTCGAACTCAGGACCTCGGAATTAGCAGTAGCAAACGCCACCACTAGACCACGGAGCTAGCTGTGATTTAAGGTGTAACGTTTGAAAGCGCCCATACTCTTTCTTTCTCTCTAATTATAACGAGTACACTTGCGTTATCACGGGCACAGAAACAACAGTATCACAGAACTTTTTAACTAAGCGAACTTACGACGGCTGCTAAGAAGATAATACAAGCGTCCAGCGTCAATGTTCAGTGAAAACAATCATTGCCTGTAAAGGATAAAAAGTGGGGTTCACAAGCTACCAAAACTAAAATTATTCGCACGCTAAAAAATCACAAAATCACCTTCAAATGATTATTACCAACCCAAGTTGGTGCTTGTTAATATAACAACAGTTAAAACTTACCAAAAGTATATGGTAATGTAACAGGCTTGTCTGCGGCTATCGGGCTGGCAACCAAAGAAGCTACAACATACAATTGATATGTAGCTGCGATATCGACAGATGTGTTGTTTATATGAGCTCTCAACACGGGCTTATCTCATTAATATCCATTGTTCTTCAGAATTAGCAATTTGTTTCTTCTTTCGGCGACAGTTAAATTGAAGCTACTCTATAATAAAGATAACGACAGTTTGTGTTAAGTAACTCGATAAATTAATAGGTAAGTACACTATTCTCCCTCTAACGACAGCTGAGATGTGATGCATATTGTTATTGACCATAGCATAAACGTCCTTTGTAAATAGTTCTCAAAATATCCTCTCAGTTTAGCCTGCTATTCCGGATTATAATCAATAAAATGATTGATTAATGGCTGTAAGAGGTTAACCCAGCAATAATCGTTTTCATTGTGTATGAAACTGCTATACTAATGGTAATATCTGTGCTCATTAAAGGACGTTTGCTTCAGTATTTGAAGTACTCCTTTCATTCTATGTCCAGTCATATTGCCTTTTCTCTTCCTCTTCCCCCCAGTATAAGCGCAGAACGGTGTTTATTAACAGTGCATATTCGGCAGATAGCGTATAGCGGACTAGTAAGTTACACCAGGGTCCTGTTCCACAAAAGTATGGTCTAATACATTACAAGTGTACGAACTTGTAACTTGTATTATTAGTAATTTGTTGTCCCACAAAGTTTCTGCTACTCTTGTATTTTAAAACTTCATACTTAAAAATGTACAAGAGATTTTTCGTTGTTCTGTTCCACAGAAGCATTAGTATAGTAGGGCACTGGTTAATTGTATAAGTTTCTCTACAATAGTAGGAACATTGGTAACTTCAAACACTAGTACAGAATGTATTATCTCTTTTTAATGATTTCAGGAGTCTGACCCAAATGTACTAAGTATTAGCTAAGGCGACGATAATGATGAATAGGAATATGTATAAAGAAAGAATAAATAAGTATTTTTGCACAATGATAAAGTAAAATTAAATTGCGGCTTATGACGTTTCTTGTTTCAAATGCATATTTCACACCAGCATCTTAATTAATGTTTTTTTAAGGTTCTTGCCTCATGGCTCGAAAATAATTTTTTTCATTCTCTTTTAAAGCGTTCTCTTTTGATACAAATTTCCCAGTTTATTGCTTATAACGAGAACGTGAATGACAAGCAATATAAAGAAATAAATATAAATAATCAAATGGATTAATAAAATAAATAACCTAGAGCAATCAGGAAGCTCGATTCTTCTGACATCTCTGGACCAAAATTGGAGCTTCTAAATGTAGCTGCATGGGTTCGTTGTCTCAAAGTGAATTATTAAGCTTGAATATTGTAAATGCATAATAAAGTATTTAAATTAACAATGTATCTGAGACCCCTTTAGCAGATGTGACAATCCGCTCTGTACATTAAAAACCCCTTAAGAGTGGACATAACCTAATTCAACGTATGGCAAACAGCTGTTCCTCCATTTTGTTGTTGTATGACGTCACTTATAAATTTTTCTAATAGTTTACAATATTGCTCTTCTGTCGTGGAACAGAAAGACCATACTTTACAGGAACTTAACATATGTGTGTATTAGGCAATACTTTTGTGGTACAGGGACGAGAGTGTTGGCGACTGCCAGGGAGGTTGTTGATGTGTACTCTGAACTTCCTGCAATACAGAGTAATTAGACGCATCTTGTCGCATTATGACGTGTTTGTCTATGTCCTCTGGCTCCCTCTGTGTACCATATATTCGAGATGGACTAAAGCTAATTAATCTAGAGATCTGAGTGGCCAATAAACAAACTGTCTTTCAAAATTCAGACCTGAGGAACTGAAAGTGCAGATTCTTTAGGCCAAATTGCGTGCATCCATGAGCTTCGAAAGTGAACTAGATATGTTTGCACTCTTAAGCTTTGATATTTAAAGCGAACCAGCTGCTGCCCGCTATTTAATTGGAATTATTAATCTTCGGTAGCAATCGGAAAGAATTCTCAGAGTCGTTAAATGTTTAGTTCTCGGAAATATTAAGATTCCAAAATTAAAAAATCACGGCCTGATCAAGAAAACACGAGATTTAACAGAATTTTTTCAACCTTTTAAATCAATACAGTTAGTCCAATGAGGTTCAACTTTTAATACCGACAGTAAAATAAGATTTGCAAAATAAGTGTCTATCTCAGCTTCAATATCATCATTATACGTGAATATTCGTTCGCCCAATCATTTCTTCAGGTAGGAACAAATAATCGCTGGGGATGTGAAAGCACTTGGAAGCGAAGGTCATGTAGTTTTGCAGCAACAATCCCAGACGTGTGAGAAGGCGCATTATCGTAATGAAAGTTAACTTTCTTTATCTCAAGGTTCGAATATTTAGCCTATTACCCTTCAGTTGCTCCAATAGTGAAGCGCAATACTCGCTGTGATGTGCCCTTCTGGAGGTCGTCTACTAGCAGCAAGCCATGAGATTCCCCCCCCCCAAAAAAAACCTAGCATTGACCTTTCCTGGGGATGGAACCGTTTTTGCTTTCTTTTGGTGCACTTTCACTTATTACCACGCACTGTTTGGAGTGCTCCTTTGTCTCTGGCTGGCATGTAGTGATAAATCCATGTTTCATCTACTGTTATGAAACGTCGAAGAAACTCACTGGAATTGCGTTTTTAAATAAGGCAAAACATTCTTGCAAAATGATCATTCGAATGCATTTTTGGTCCACTGTTAACAAACGCGGCACCCAACGACAGGAAAGCTTTCTCATACGCAAAATTTCGTGTAAAATGTAGTGGGCACTGCTATTTCGTTTAATCGGCGATCATTGAGTACGATATTGTGAATTTTTGCCACAATCTCGTCGATTATAGCAGTTTTGGGACGTCCAGAGTGCTCATGAACTTGAATGGTTGCATGACCACCCTTAAATTCCGAGCTCGCTTTTTAACTGTATAAAACGAAGGGGAAGTATCCATTAATGTAGGCTCCAACTTCTTTTGTACTTCTGTTAGGGTTAAGGCCTTCAAAATAAAGTACTTAATCACAGCTCACATTTCAGTTTATCCATTTTATAGAAAAAGTTAATGCTAGTTTGTTTGCACGGTCGTCACAAATAAGTGACTGCACTTATGCGTTTGAAACTTTACAGCGTTGAAAAGAACTAAGAATAAAACTTATTTCCTTCCATGTATATGAATGTGCGAAAACATAGTTAGTACTTTCGTCTGATAACATTACGATTAAATGAGATTATACATACTTTACCACAGAAGCGGCTAGAAATATAGCGATATTTGTGTTACTATTTACATGTTTGATCTATTTCTGCTTCTCTTGTATTTATTATTTTAGCTACATTATTTAAAGATTAGAATATTTTTAATTTTTATTATGAAATATATAAATGAAAACAACACTTAGAACAGTGTAACTAAATAACAAGAGCTAAAGAAGCAGAAACAGATAAAACACTTAAATATTCACGCAATTTTCGTTATATTTCGAACGACCTTTTGCTTCAAAGGCAAAACATAAGTGCGACACACACGCGCGCGCGCGTAATGAAGGAGGTCAAATTATTATGATAGTTGTTAAGTATCATCCTTTAGATGGCTTCGAAACCGTTGTTCATTTGTATAAACTATTTTTGTAAGGCTAACAATTTTATGGCACATTAAATATATGTACAATAAAATACGGAATAAAAGATTTAAATATCATATTAGCTAAATATATCTTTAATGATACTTTGTGATTATGCATAACGATGTTTATTTCTTTTCTTTTCAGGATTAACGCTTTTAATATTTAAAGCTTTTAATCTCCAATAACGACACCTATAATTATTTGAGAATTTCGGACCAGGTTTAAAACATTGTAAATCAATACACTGAATTATCAGGGTTTAATTTCGATTTTTATCATCATATAATTCCATTATTTTTTTTCGTGAATCATAGATTCCTGGTCTCAAATTGATCGTTAAGGTCTCTACCGTTTCTGAAATTATTGTAGTGCAGTTCATAAATAGTCAGCATATTAACACGCATTCGAACACACAATAATTTTCCTCTATTGAATTTTCATTGTTAATTGTTGCCCTTGTTCTATATGTTGCACATGTTGCGAAAGCTTATTATTATAGTTTAAAGGGTGCAAAACAGCTATGGCCATTAGCTTGCGAAAACTGAGAGAATGTAAAGTGTACAACAGCATTCTGTATAAAGGGGCAATATACCATTTTGACTTTATGTTGTAAAATCAGTTTCCTTAAGGTGAGATCAGTAGTCCTATGTTAATAATGCGAAGTTATTCATTTTATGTAACTTTTTTCTCAGAAAGTATTATATATACCTCAATGCAACTTTTACTGCTTATTTTCCATTACATTATAATTTCTGAGTTCTAGTTTAGAGAATGAACTTTATAAAAATAGCGAGTATTATTTTTGTAAGACTCTTTTTTATAAAAATAAAATTATTCTTCTATTCATGTACAAACATTTCTTATGCAAAGACCTGAAATTAGAGCTCAGCAATGAAAGTAATAATGTAGATCAACTGTAAAAATTTCATGCTTGTATCTTCATTAGATTATGGGTAAAAGGTGCATATGTTGTGAATTTTTTACTTATGACTAAAATAGCGTTAAAGTTAATCAACCGATTTTCAGTTTACACACTAATCCATTTCTTGCACCTGCATCTTCGCACAAAGTAATATAACCACCACACATGTTACAAGAGACAGTTTCACTCAATATTGCAATTAAAATATTCAAGTTAACCACTATATTAATATTTCCTTTATTGTTTTCAATACTGTACATATGATTACCTGATATCTTTTTCTGAGAAGCACTAGGGGGAGTGTAAGTAATTGGTTTATAATTTGCTGAATTCTCTTCAGAAATAGGCCTATTATTTTCATTATCACTACTACCAGACTTTACTGGATAGGTTTTGTAAGATCTCTTTCCTTTGTTTTTAAATTATTTTATATACTCTGGTGGATCTAAGCATGATATTATATGTCTGAAAAAATATTAGCTTGTAAAACTCAAAATAAATAAAAAATTTCAATTTATTAACAAATAAAATACACAAGCAGCCATTACTGTTACTAAAATTTGAAACAGTAATTTACCTACAGCCTTCTATAAACATGCTTTCAGAGAAATTTTCATTTTTATGCAATAGTGCAGCGATATTAAAAAAAAGTAATTTAACACATAAAATACATTACGTAATTAAAAGCACTTACTATATGGAAATTTTCACTAAATGATATACCAAATTAAGCAGAAAAATCCAAACAATTATTTGGAACAAAAAATTTAAATTTGAATTTTTTCCCAAATGTGACCTCTGATATACGAACTGCATACCACAGGAATAATCCAGGTCTATACATAAATACAGTATGTGTAACTGAATTAAGGAGAACTTATCTTATTTCATACAACAATGCGTACATGCAAAAGTTAGGCGATACCTAATTTTGGTAGTTGGTATCGTTTCTTAATGTTTGAACAGCTTGTTCCATTTATCCACTGAAAGTTCTATAGAAATCATTTTAACTGGGAGAAAAAAAAGCAAAAGGAAACGACATAACAAAAACAAATATGCAGAAATGGCACAAATTTAAGCATAAGTGTTCTATATTACTAATGTAAATTTAGAAAAACTATTTTAAATCTATGGTATATAAGCAAATTTTAAACAAAGAAACAAAAAATGCAGATATCATTGTTAAACAGAACCCAGGCGAGATAGTCGTTTCATTCCCAATATGCTCGGACCGGCGTGTACATGACGTCAGAGGGAGGGGGCTAGGGCGCCCTAACAGCGCAGTCTATTACGAGAAACATAAAGAGTGCATTAGACGGGCTCGAGTGGGTAGTTCCACGGTGTTAAACATGATCCCTTGCTAGCACCTTAATGTTAAATAAATTTGTTGTGATGTAGAAATGATCACTTCTGGGGTAAATAATTGTTTTACCATTAGGCACCAAAGCTTGACTTATACAGGTCGGGAAAGAATGACAAAGAAAAAATTAAAACGTATTTTGCCCATATTAAAACAATTAGATACATTAAGTATATAGTTATCACATTCATTGGTAACTAAGCACAAGATATAGTAACACGAGCAGGCATTAAAAATTATTTTATATTTGTTTTGCTGTTTGAAGTACATATTAGAAAATATTTAAATTTTTATACTTCTCATGTGTGTGGTAATGTTACATTTAATTAGTGTATGCTTGCATTATATTTAGCTTGCAATCTATACCAGTTAATTATAAATATACATAAGGAAATTCGGAACAAGGAAAATGTATAATTACAGCAACCACAAGCTATTAAAAACATCTAGTCCTGGGAAAAAGAGAAAATGTTCTTTTAACGACATGAAACCACAACGTATACAATCTCTTAATTGTAAAACGTGTTTTGTGGTGCCTACAATATACTAGGAAAAAAATAAAAATTTCAGCTAAATGGAGGCGCTAGCTATCTGCTGTTATTACATTGTGAGGTTAGAATTATAGGTATTCAAAGCTTTTAGAATATGAGCAAAACGAAACAGCAATAGAATAACCACAGAAGAGAAACCAAACAACGTACCAGAGCAAGATGCAGTCCTGAAATCTCGTGACGAACATAAAATTAATAAGTAATTGCTGTTGTTTTCTACTCAGTTCCAGAAAAGAGAAGGCAATGTAACCAAGGCAAGAGAATAATATGTATAAGGCTTCTAGAACACCAAGAGGCGTGAAATAATTCATACGGCCCACCCCTAATTAAATATAAATACTATATATATTAAAACCCAATTACCATATTTTGTGCATGCTAATTAGTAATATAGTAATGTAGATATATAAATAGTATAATGTAAATATATAAATATAATACGTGTGAGTATAACTTTAATATGTTAAATTGTATGTCGTGAAAAGAGAAAGCTCTCTGTGTAACTGTCACGGTAGCTCTGTTAGAAACGGGGCAGAGCCAAGGGGGCCATAAACATCGATACAAAGGGAAGGGACACGTGTAAGCAACTTGTTAAAACTTCCGTTGGCGAGTGTTAATGAAGTCCAGGCTTTCGAACACATCAGGACAATGAACTCGTTAGCCGATTATACCGTTAACTTTAAACCAACCAATGTGAATATATAATTTTAACCTTCAAATAGTTGCGGGTGACATGCCTTGGCAGGTGAACTTGAACCAGCTAATAGTAGATGTAAATTTTAAATTTTTAAAGAAAGGCGCAAAATTTGCGCGTGCTGTGCGATCCCCGTGGGCTTGGTGAAGCCAACGTCTAGTTAATTTGAATCGAATATGTAAATAAGGAGGCATTTGCTCCGCTGGGGGCACTCAATTTTAAGTTCTTCACGCGTTTAAAAGTTTTGAGATCATCCGTCGGATAGATCAAAGTTAAGCAGAGAAACGCAGTTCTCAAATAAGTTCATATCGGCAATTCACATACTCGGATCAGATAAGCGCAGTTCATGGGAGTGGTTCAGATAATCAGTTCATTTCCTTGAAAACTGCGGCATCTAAATTTATATTCACCGGAGCTAAGTTTTATCATACCAGAGGGCGTGAAAGATAAATTACCGTACATATTCAAATCTACTCATTTAGTGATTATTAACACCATTGATATCCTCTCCCAAACCTGTTGCACACGAGTCACAAAATAGAGTAACAAAACTCTAAGACATTGTCATCATGAAGCGTGGGCAACAACAAGACCAAAGCGATCAGTAGTCTATCTACGACATGGCGATCAGCAACTAAATCGCTTCACAATTGGCGATCTACTCGTACAAGTCCCCACCGACAAAACCGCTTCAAAATTGGGGGCCATTGAGAGGCTGCCTCACATCAAACAGCTTCATTTTGAAAGTACTGTAAGTTTTCTAAAAAAAAAAAAAAAAAAAAAAAAAAAAAAATCCTTTCCCATACCACTGAATATTCAGAAATAACGAAATTTTAAATGTTTAAAATATATGCAATTTTCTATATTTATCAATAGCCTTGCTTTCAGAGAATTCAAAAGAAAACATTGCAGGATATCCTGTATTTGCTGTTAGTTTCAGTTTTGCAGCATCAGAAGGCGACGAGGAAAATATTTCTATTCCACAATTACATGAAAAAAGAGTCCATAGACAACGACCAAAATTTAACTCGTAAAATACTTACAGGTTGATTTCTAAAAGGGTTTCTCAATAGCTGTTTGCTGTGTTTTGAAAATTTGAGCATCGAGGCTTACATTTCAGATTTTGTACCTGTGATAGATTCGGAAATTTACGGCAATTTAATGTTAAACTGTAAAATATAAAAGTGAATTGCATTATGAACTATGATGAAAAGGGGATTCTCCTCATCTGCAAATGAGCTGAAGTACCAAAACAGTTCCCAAAACAAAAATTGCACCAAAGGAGAGCTATGGTTGCAATTGGTTTAATACAATAATTCTTCTGAATCATAGCAAAACTATTACTACTAAAACTAGAAATTGACAAAATCCATCAGGAATTGTAAGAAAAAGTGTCAGCATTAGTTAATAGGAAAACGTCCTTTCTTCTTCATACCTTCCTGCCACAAAGAAGTTGTACGAAACTATACCTCATCCAGCATATTCAGCGGACATTTTCACAAAATGACTTTCACTTATTCAAGCACATGAATAGTTTCCTGAAAAATAAAGTCTACATAAGTAGGTGTAGTAATAGTGATGGTAGTAGTAGTAGTAGTAGTAGTGATGGTAGTAGTAGTAGTAGTAGTAGTAGTAGTAGTAGTAGTAGTAGTAGTAGTAGTAGTGGTAGTGGTAGTGGCAGTGGCAGTGGTAGTGGTAGTAGCAGTAGCAGTGGCAGTGGTAGTAGTAGTAGTAGTAGTAGTAGTAGTAGTAGTAGTAGTAGTAGTAGCAGTAGCAGTAGCAGTAGTAGTAGTAGTAGCAGTAGTAGTAGTAGTAGTAGTAGTAGTAGTAGTAGTAGTAGTAGTAGTAGTAGCAGTAGCAATAGTAGTAGTAGTAGAGGCAGTAGTAGTAGCAGTAGTAATAGTAACAGTAGAAGTGGTAATAGTAGTAACAGTAGTATTAGTAACAGTAATATTAGTAGTAATAAGGGTAACAGTAGTAGTAGTAGTAGTAGTGGTGGTAGTAGTAGTAGTAGAGGCAGCAGCAGTAGTAGTAGTAGTAGTAGTAGTAGTAGTAGTAGTAGTAGTAGTAGTAGAGGCAGTAGTAGTAGTAGTAGTAGTAGCAGCAGCAGTAGTAGTAGTAGTAGTAGTAGTAGTAGTAGTAGAGGCAGTAGTAGTAGTAGTAGTAGTAGTAGTAGTAGTAGAGGCAGTAGTAGTAGTAGTAGTAGTAGTAGTAGTAGTAGTAGAGGCAGTAGTAGTAGTAGTAGTAGTAGTAGTAGTAGTAGTAGTAGTAGTAGAGGCAGTAGTAGTAGTAGTAGTAGTAGTAGCAGCAGCAGTAGTAGTAGTAGTAGTAGTAGTAGTAGTAGTAGTAGAGGCAGTAGTAGTAGTAGTAGTAGTAGTAATAGTAACAGTAGAAGTGGTAATAGTAGTAACAGTAGTATTAGTAACAGTAATATTAGTAGTAATAAGGGTAACAGTAGTAGTAGTAGTAGTAGTGGTGGTAGTAGTAGTAGTAGAGGCAGCAGCAGTAGTAGTAGTAGTAGTAGTAGTAGTAGTAGTAGTAGTAGTAGTAGTAGTAGTAGTAGTAGTAGAGGCAGTAGTAGTAGTAGTAGTAGTAGTAGTAGTAGTAGTAGTAGTAGTAATAGTAGTAGTAGTAGTAATAGTAGTAGTAGCAGTAGTAGTAGTAGTAGTAGTAGTAGTAGTAGTAGTAGTAGTAGTAGTAGTAGTAGTAATAGTAGTAGTAGTAGTAGTAGTAGTAGTAATAGTAGTAGTAGTAGTAGTAGTAGTAGTAATAGTAGTAGTAGCAGTAGTAGTAGTAGTAGTAGTAGTAGTAGTAGTAGTAGTAGTAGTAGTAATAGTAGTAGTAGTAGTAGTAGTAATAGTAGTAGTAGTAGTAGTAATAGTAGTAGTAGCAGTAGTAGTAGTAGTAATAGTAGTAGTAGTAGTAGTAGTAATAGTAGTAGTAGCAGTAGTAATAGTAGTAGTAGTAATAGTAGTAGTAGTAGTAGCAGTAGTAGTAGTAGTAGTAGTAGTAGTAGCAGCAGCAGTAGAAGTGGTAAGAGTAATAATAGTAGTATTAGTAACAGTAATAACCGCCACGGGTGGCCGAGGTCGTTAAGGCACGGACTCGTGAGCGGGAGGTCTGCGGTTCGAATCCCGCCAGGACCGTCCTCCCTGACTGGGGTTTTTTCCAGGTTTTCCTCAGTCTTCATAACTGGCAAATGCCGGGGAGGTACCTAAACTTAGGCCTGGAACGCTTCCTTCCTCAAAAAAGAATATCCTTTCCCAATTTATCATTTCATCTCATGTATCATCAGTGTCCACCGCCTTTGGTGCCTCAGTAGTGAAAACGGGCGTTAAACACTACTCAAAAAAAAAGTAACAGTAATATTAGTAGTAATAAGGGTAACAGTAGTAGTAGTAGTAGTAGTAGTAGTAGTTTTTATTATTCTAATTAAACATAGAATATATATATATATATATATATATATATATATATATATAACAAATTAACAGTAATAATAAAAGTAGAAAAGGCTTAAACACTTAGATAAAGTCACGCTAGTCTTATCTACTTTTATTATTAGTGTTAATTTGTTACATTGTTAATAGTGTTTCTCTATTTTTATTTTTCATTAATATTATATATATAAAACACATCACAGTCGTATGGGTCACAAGGGAGTAGTAAAACACTTCATTTCTGAAATTCCAACAAAAGAAAACATCAACAAGAACGCACTCACTCTCTCTCTCTCTCACACATACACATGTGAAAAAGAAATACAATAATTCTGATATTCATATAAATTTTCGTATTATTTATGTACAATGTTTATAGAACTTTCTCGTCTCTAAAACTACTTTCATTTCTGAAAAAGCCCAAGTTTAGCCCATTTTGTCTTTTTATATTAAGTCGCAAAATGTCAGCCTCTCCCTAATGGAAATCAAAAATGAATACGGGAAAAAATTTATTCTACATCTTTTGTCTGTGTACACTTAGCCAAAAAGCGCTCCCAGTCTCCCGGTTCCGAGCATAATGGGCAAATCCTCCTGCCCGCCTCGTTAACAACCTTACGTGTCTTCCATTCTCCCATATAAGTCACGCTGTTCCCGACTTCTGGTTCTTGTCTAGCTCCTTGATGGAGTTCTCTTTAACCCATCTATTTTAATTTTGCTCTGCAGGTCCAGAGATGACATCTACATGCATTACGCTTCTGTTTCCTGCCGGTTTGTGTCAAACAGGCGTTTTTTGACTTTTTTCACTATGCCATACCTGTTTTCATTCCCCCCTCTGCCAAAATCGTTTAAAGAAGAAGCTGAGAGGGCATTTATAAATTTCTTCGTTGTGCTACTAATTGACAAAAATGTATAGATGTTGTTAGTGGTTACTTTGAATAAACAAGCTAATTCTGAATTTTTGGGTGCTTATTAAAGTTTTAATTATAAATCCATAAGTAATTTCCGAATAATCTAATGCAATAAAAACGTCACTCCCAGTACGTGATGAAAAATGTACTGCGTCATTCCATCGTATAGTTCTTTTTAAATGTCAATTTTTGAAAAACGATACCACCCCAAAAAATGTTATTTTTCTGTTAATTAGGAATTCTTGCTCTATTATTTGTGAAGTGAAATTAACACGAATTGCTTTGTCGTCTTTCTTAAGTATGTTTTTACATTTTCTAAGAGATCCACTACTCAATGAAGTGCCAACCAACTTTAAATTAACAAGGCAATGATTGACGAAGTGAGAAGATGATGTAATTATCATAATTTGAGTTTTTTATATTAATAAGGTAATTGACTGAGTTTTTGGTTCGTACTTTAAAGAATCTCTATGTACATTACTTAGTCCCAACTTTATTATTTTTTCAGGATCTCGTTTACAGATATGACAAATTTACTTCGTTTTGGCTTTTGGACTACCGAAATATTTTTATCTGCCATGAAATTAGTTTCTTCCATATATAGAGAGCGTTCAAGTCACGCTTGCTCCGAGAAAGCGGGTGGGAGGAAGCGGTAGAGGGGCAACTAAATGGCGGCATTCTAGATGCGTGATTTTCATTCAGAGCTGCGCGAACCCATGCGTCTCTGGTCAATGATTAGTATAGGTTATATTGTTGACAAAGAACAAGTGTCCTTGCTTTATACAGTTTCAAGTATTAGAAGACGTTTTTGTTTGTGTACTTTTTTCGAATTACTTTTAAAGTGCGTGTGCTGTGAGTGCATTTAATTAGTTATTTACATAATGGAAATGCCGGATGAAAATGTCCTCCACAACAACGAATATAATATTCCATACCATTCTTATACTTCTCTTTAGGTAGAGGAATAGGCAAGTGACAGCGTTAGCTTTGTTCCTGAACATCATGTGACTGTTTCAACCTTTTCTTCCTTTGATCTCTTATTAACGATGAGAAGAATGCTTCATTGTAGGTGTCCCTATGCTCTGTCCCCCCTCCTAAAATTTTGACTTGAGGAATCTTAGCCTAACATGAAAATATATATTTTTTCTTATATGACTTGGAAGAAATACATATATTCCAGTTTTTAAACATTGCTTGTTCACCCGAAACCAAAACAAACGGTTTAGGCTTGACTCAGATCTCTACGATCACTTCTCTCCTGCCACCAGGAGCTTCCGTATTTTTGGAGTATTGCAAAAATATCAAAGCGATATTTTTGTCTGACTCTATGAAAGAATGTCCACGCAAATAAACGTCACTTTTACAAAGTTAAAGCTATTCAAGTAAATTAATTCACTAAGAAACACGCAAAATCTGAAACAATGCAATAACCTCAGTATATTTAGTGATTAAATTATTATAGCTTTTCAACTGCTACATGGATTGTGTACATCAAGAAAGTGGTGACTATTGGTTTTTCCATTGCCCGCAGTATCTTCAACTGGTTATAGCGTGAACTGTATTGGTGTTTCCCTTGTAATGGTTTAACATGATGAAGCAACTGACTGAGAAATACGCAGCGCTACCATTGATTGATTGATTTATTTATGGACGCTCTTTAACATCTCAGGCCATCAGCGTCCCATTCAACTCAGGGCGTGAAACGGCCGACTAATTTTGCTCAGAAGCCTCTCTTTAAGGCTTGAGGCTCTTTTTTGTGCCTTAAATGTACGACACGGGACTCACGACTTTACTTCCCTTCCGAAGGAAGCCATACTTAGGATTTTTACGCTCGAAAAAATCCATCGGTCCTGGCAGGGTTCGAACCCGCGATCTTGGGTTTAGGAGGACCGACCAGGACCGACATCAGCGCTACCATTACCTCATTTTAAGTTTTTGGGATTCTGTTGGTTTTCCTTCTGTATACCCTTCAATTATAATTGTTTTTAAAAGAGAAAAAATATTTTAAAAGATAGACTTGATGGTTCTCGCAAAATAAAGGTCACTGAATTATAAATATCATATTAATATTATCGCCGTTATCTTATAACTGTGCACGCTAGATGTATAAATTATTCTCACAGTGATTCTATAAGAGTAAATTTAGTTACAAATCTCGCATGCTTCTGTTATACCTTGTTTTTAAAGAAACAAGCTGTTCTTAACTGCAATGGAAAGATTTACTCAGATAAAGTTAATAATTTAATTTCTTCGGGTGATTTAGGACGACAACTTTGACGGAAGTTAATGGTTTAAATGTCTCACGTTTCCTGAGTGAGATAATTGGGCTTTTCTGAGACTAAATAACGCTATTTATAAGAAATCTGGAGAAATGATAGTTTTTTCTTGAACATTTTCAACCGGGTTGCCCGGGGAAACTGCTTGTTCAGTATGCATGAAAGAGCCGATACGCCTTTTCAAAATAAAGAGTTATTTGAGTGTTGTCAACAGTTTGTCCTATTCTTTCCAGAGTTTGGAGCATAAAAGTGTAAAAATTCCAGTGACATAACAATTATCTAGAAAAATGGAAAAAATATTTGAGTGCGAGTCTATATATATATATGTTCTGTGTCTGTTTAACTGATAAGCTAGACATAAATAATCATGCTTTAAGGAAGATCAGGAGGAACGTGTGTAATGGTATTGATTTAATGAGGATAATTAGCTTTATAAAATTATTGCGCAGACTTTTTTAACGGTACCTTATTTTTCTGTAATACAATTAACGTAACACTCCTCGAGTCCTGCACATCTTTAAGAGAAAAACAAAAAAACTGAAGCATATCAGACAGTAAATTCAAGTAAAGAACTTTCATTCGGACGCGTGGCCGGCTTAACGGGGATTTCCATGTCCTGTTTCTAACCACTTTTGTTTCCCTCTCTATTTTCCAGTCCCTCTGTGTGCGTATTTATGCTGAACAGGAGTTAACGTCATAGGACCACGAGTTTCAATGTTATAGTATGTTACTGCTGTTATAATGCCAGAAAGTTCGTATACTTTACCACACAGAATCTTCATATATAATTCCTATGTGACAGCAAACTCATGTAGAGAAGTGAGAGAGCAATATTTATTGGAATATTTTAAGTACGTGAACTTAAAATTATTATTCTTTTAACTGAAACGTGAATACAATGTGTATATGTTTGAATGTGGAGTGTAAAATTGTTCCTTGCAATGATGGTGGAAAGAATCTGGGCCATTCATAGTACGAGTGTTTTCAGGTTCATCTGTCCACATGTTTGATGGAAATGACGAATCTTTGGCAATGTAGTACATACGTAATTTAAAAATCGTGAATCAGTGGTTGGTGCGATTGATATCAACATGGTAAAAGCATCTCGGACTTCATATGGAGGTAACAACGGTAGTTCAAACTCACAATGAAGCCATTTACCTATTTCTGAATGGAAATTTGTACATTTTTTTTCTTAAATTCAAGATTGTAAACAGTTTTCATTATCGCTCTGCATAAGGTGAAATGTACAGCACCGCATTATGCACGTGGAAAATGGCATTCCTCTGCCACACGTGCTGCATTTTTAAATGAACACAGAAGACTGTTAGATGCAACGTCAATCCCAGCAAACGTTTGCAAAGTTTTTTAATTTTCTCTCAAAGTTCCACATAGTTTTTTATTATTTTAGAAACTAGAAAAGTGAACATAACTGGTATGTAATAGTTCATTATATATATGAATGGTGTACAGAGAAAGTGCTTAATATCTAAAGCATAACTTTACATTTTGGAAACAAATAAAAACAACTGCCCTTTCTGCTGATTTAATAACAAAAATTGTTCAATTTCAAATAGCATTGAATTCTGTCCATCAACTAATTGAACAATAACCTCGTCTAGACTTTTCGGAATTTTGCGAAGATATTTACGTCGAACTCGATACAAAGAATGATTTAACCGGATGTGTTTATACACTAAATTACCAATTACCTTGTGTGTTGTTGTTTGAATGCTTGAGCGTATGAACTTGTTGGGTCGCAAAAACAGCTCCTTCTCTGCTTTACTTTTAGAATCGGTCCTTATAACTTCCAAAGAGAATGCTCCATTTCTCACTGGCCGATGATTATGCTCTGCAGACCACCTATCACTTTTGAATACGATATATCACTATAAATCACAACTTTACATTCTCTGTTGGTACAGGAAAATTTTTATTTGTTACACTTTGGCTCACAATGTTGACTTAATTTAAAGGTTCACATACAATGCACACGTTGCCCCTTTTTAAATTTTAAATGCGGTCTATATGCAAGTATATCTTTGAAGCACCTTTGTTACAGCACGTTACCGGTTTGACTCTCCTGTCTATAAAGGGGCGTTGTCAGCCTCGTCACGTCCAACTAGCCTAACAAAACACTATCGGAAAGTGGTACCAACTTAGCAGTTTCGCAATAGCCCCAAACGATATATCGATCTCTGTCCCAAAAGCACTGCGTTTTTCAAGTACCAAACAATTCAATCAATCCAAACGTGCTAGGCCGTTTTCATAATATATATATATATATATATATATATATATATATATATATATATTTTAATATAACTATGTTGCAATGCTAAATTGTCTTAATTTCGTTTGTCTACATGCATATTCCCCAGTTATGAATTTGTGATTACAATCATATAAAAGGCTAAAATAACAGTTTAGAGCGTCTAAAAAAAAGCTAATCAATTATAATAACAGAATAAAGTTGTTTTTTTTAAAAAACCTAAAAATCTGGGCTTTACAAATAACTTTATTATCAGGTTTGGCAAACCTCTTCTTAGCGCTATCCTCATTTGTAACTGCCAGTCAGTGTTTGAAGCGAATGATTTGAAAGATCTTCTCTAACACTTTGGAAATGTCCTGTTCCGGTCTCACATTTCCTCTCTTTTCTTAGGTAACCTGCAGAGCGTATACCTATATATTATATTTCAAGAACTGTTTTCGCATTGTACCTTTTTTCATCCTTTTAAATTAGGATATCCAAATTTTCTCTGTTTTTTTTTATTTTATTCATTATTTTCTCTATCTGTAATTTATTCCTGATGTCTTCATTTCTGCACCTATTTTGTTTATTACAGTTTTTACTGCATGTCAAAATTACATTTCTACATTTACAAAGTTTGTATATTTATTTATTATTGACCAAAATTCGCTATCATAAAATTGGCATTATAGTGTAAAATTTCAGTTTGGTCTCTTTCCTGGTTATTCTTTTTATGATCTTTATACAGTGCCATGTATAGCTTGGAATTTTTGTACTTTTTAAATTTATATCCCAATTATCACGTCCTAAATATTTCAAATGCATTTACCTGTTCTAATAATATGTTATCTATTACAATTTTTGTCCTAATGGACCTTTTTCCGCTAGAATCCTATTACTTTTGTCTTTGATATTGATATTTTCTAATCTGTACAAAGTTTTTTTTAATTCACATATTCCCATTGTGAAATATTACGACAATGTCATTAGCAAAAACCGATAAATTTAAAATCAAGTTGGGTTTAATAGACAATGACCTGCTATGATTTAAATGATTTTCAGTTTATACATAAAGGTTATAAACAACTTTATACTGGCACTATTGTTCCATTGAAATGTAAAAAGGAAACCCACGTTAAAAATATTTAATAATCTTCATATAAACAACGGATTTTTCTTCTCCAAAGTTATATATATATATATATATATATATATATATATATCATTGCTCTCACCGGCATTCTCTTGGCCTTCCAATTCCTTTAAAACCTCGAGATTACTTTCTAAAACTTTATTTTTGCAGCACCTGGAATATAAGTTGATATTATTAACACCTTTATGTTATAGTAAGTATAATTCATTCACTATTTCTCATGAAAAAGAGATTTAATATTTACTTATAGTGCAAGGGAAACTGCAAACTAATATTTAACCAAAACATTGAATATTCACGCCATAATGTCGCTGGAGATCTGTATTTTTTAAGATTTTTCTATCAATGCGGGTAAAACCATATAAATATTCACGTTCTAGCAGCACTGCACTTTCGACAATTGTTATAATATATTTTATAATTTTCCTTTGATTTTTCGAATAAAAGTGATACAAGCTTAAATTCCGAATTATTAGCTATCCAGCCTAGCAACTAAGTAGTCTTTTTTTATTTATCATGTCAGTCAGTGATCTATCAGATTTCATTTTATATAAAGCTGATTGCATTATGTTTTCCGTGCCTTAATTGTCTGAGATGACTGTAATGAACATTTATATAATAATATTGTGGATACTATTGAAACTACAAAAACTGGTTCAATTATAATGATTTTTATTAATGATGATAATACTAGTAATATTCATTTTAAATAAGTAATCTCAAATATTACAAGTACTAAATGATCTTTCATATACTTGATAGTCATTTAACTTGGAATGTGCTTATTGATGAATTACTCTGCAAATTTATAAAATTTTGTTTTTATTAAGTTTACTAAACCCCATCGTGTTTTAAAATGTTTTAATTGATGTGTGTTATTCATTATTTCATTGCCATTTGTGGAATCAGGCTCTGGAGTAATTGTATAAAAATTTTTAAATATTTACACTACAAAAGAAGGCAATTATAGTAATGGTTTAGGTCAAAAAGCACACTAAAACCACTTTTAAAACAATTTAAAATAATTTAGCATTTATTTATATATATATTGTCTTATCTTTCGTGCGTTAAAAAGATTGAGAGTTATTGACTAAGAGAACAGTATGATCATAATGCAAGGAAACGTAAACGTATTAATATCCCTAGAAACAGATTGGGTAAAACAAAACAAAAAAGTTTTTTAACTAATGGAATAAAATGTTACAGCCGTTTATCAATTGATACTATAGACTTGAATCTGGAGCTCTACAATAAAGTCTTAAAAGAGTATTAAAATAGCTCTAATAACACTGATGCATTTTGTGATTGTAAGGGCAATATAATTTTTGACGTATCCACGTCATATGACATAATTAGAGAAATAAATACTGAGTTGAATTGAATACTTGAGAAATCTAACAAACACATCAAACTGTTGCAAAATATATAAATGTGATGTTGGCTTTGTACTCCTCTTTGAAACTTTCTACTAACCAAGTGTTAGTAACTTTACAGGCCTTGAATGCTTAGGAAACCTTGGCTCTAAGGATTTCGATAACCCAGACCGCATCCTTGAGCTACACAGTTCATGATACAGATAGAGGGCATTGCTAGTGTGAGTAATGGGACTTTGAATTTACATAGAAGAGCTATGGCAAGGGACTATGATGTGTATTCAAACAATAAACTGACATTTGTTATTTGTTTTTAAATTTACTGAGATTTTCTTAAACAGAAATACCAAAGTCAATCAATCGCATTGTAATATTACAGAAATTGCAAACGGGATCAATTCTGCTCTGAAAATGTTTCTGCCACTGAATGCACGTCAAATTATGGCATACTGTAATCAAAACTTCCAATTAATAACGCCATTAAGGAGACCCGGTAAGTCCTGTCCTAGCAGTTTTAAATTACTAAAATTAGAGCAGGTCTTTCACTTTTATGGCATATATTAGTTAAATTATTGGCTTCACCTTAACATTGACTTTTTATAATAAACAAATGTTTACTTTTTCACTGGGGTTAAAAAATGAGTTTTCTTTGGACCCAGATTTTTTAAAATTTTTGTACATTCATTGCAACCCATATTTATTATGAAATCATTGTTTTTATCAATGGCAATGCAGAGGTTAACAGAAGAACATTCCTGAAAATTTTAAAGCTATAGATCAAATAGAAGGTGGGGGAAATAAAACATTTGTAAGGAAAAAAAAAAAAGCGACACATAAAAATGGATGCGAAATTAGAAGTCTCATTTTAGCACCTTCCAATTTTGTTTTTCTTACAAACTTTTCTTTTCCTCATCTTCTATTTGACTTAGGGCTTTCAAAATTTCTGAAATTGTTGTTTTGGCAGCTTTGCATAGTTTAACATAGCCATTTACAAAAAGAATAATATAATAAAAATATAATAGCGTTGCAATATATGTGCAAAAATGTAAAACATTTTAGGTCCAAATACTTTTTTTTAAAAAAGACACAAATCAAATTGGTTTATCAAAAAGCCCATATTGAAGTGAAGTCAATATATGCAATTATGTGTCATAGAAACGAAAGGCCTACTTCTAATGAATCCTAAGAAAAAGAAAAGAACATTTAGTAATCCAGCACTGCTAGAATACTGGGTCCCCTTAAACATGCGATTCCCCACGCTTATGAACAGAAGATAAACAACTTCCACATCTCTAGGCACAATAGTTAAACAACATACACTTAAAAAAAAAAAAACTCTGTTTCAAGCGCGAGAGTTGAAAATGAAACAAACGAACTTTTCACAATGACACAAGAGGGACACATCCACCAACAAATTATATTTTTTTATAATAAATAATTAACGCACTTAGAATGTCATAGAGACGTAAATAATGAATCATTTTAAAAAGGAAAGTCTAAATTACAATGAATGACCAAAATAAAAAATTGAAAAAAAATTTCAGGTTTTTGGCCTGCTCGGTGCCCTTAATGCTCTTCACTTTCCCATAATATACTATTAGCAAACGATTCTTTATGTATAGTTTCAGTTCATAATTTCGAGTTTGTTATTAATCAGTAGTTTTTTACGAGTGGGGCTGTTTCTAATTTTGTCTTTATGTATAATCTGCAAGGGATTCAAGGAAAACTTATTTCAACTATTTTTATTAGTCATTTTTTATTTTTAAAGGTGCATCCTTTAGCTTAAAGAAGCGTTGGAAGTATAAAAGAAGTATTCTTTCTTTACGAATATTTTAATTGATATTTTATTGTGTCAATTAACTAGAAAACTTAATTTAATTTTTATTCCCAAATAATTTAATTCTTGGTAGAACATCTCATATACAATATTGTTAGTTACACATGTAAACGCCCGTTTTTACTACAGAGGCACCACAGGCGATGGACACTGGTGATTAAATGATATATTGGGAAAGGATTTATTTTTCAGGAAACGTTCCAGGCCTGAGTTTAGGGTACCTCACCAGTATTTGCCATTTATGAGGACTGAGAAAAACCTGGAAAATACCTCAGTCAGGGAGGACGCTCCTGGCGGGATTCGAACCCCAGACCTCCAGCTCACAAGTCTGCACCTTGACGACTTCGGCCACCGGTAGCGGTTTGATCGACGAAAGACCTCTGTTTTAGTCTTGTAGATATTTCAAGGCTGTAATTTTTTGAAACTTTGTTAAATTTGAAAGTTTTCCTTTACAAAGCTGACAAAAATGATCTAACGGTTTAAAAATAAAATTGTGTTTAGAGTACTTTTTCTTCTTAATGTCAACTAACTACTATTAGCACCATAAAACAGTTTTAATGAACTCTTTGTCATAGCTTCTCTATAATCTTCACTGATCCCTTTTTTAAAAGTATCATCTTAGATGTGTTGCTTATAGTTCTAATCAGTTGTATTAGCACAAGTATCTTTGATAATTATACTTTTGCAATATACGATTTAATTTATTATAAAAGGGCTTTATAATCTATTAACATATATCTTTGCTATACAATGACTTGGAAAGCTTTAAATATACAGTTCAAGCATGGCCTTCATCTTCAAATTATATTTGTTTTTCAAGCAATAGGGTTACTTACTTTATTATTATAGCTGTTTAACAGTTTTAATATCTTGTAACTTCAATAAAAATTAGCTATTACAATACATTATATACTCAGTAATAGAAGGATTATCTTGAATAAACTGTTTCATTTTACTCTCCATACAAAAAATTGCAATACATAATTTTATATATTGCGGTTGTCCTCACTTCCTCTTGAACCAAAAATGTTATTAAAATTAAAAATTGGCAATTTAAACTGTCATTAGCATTTTAAATGAATCGTCAAAATTAATACATTGCAAATATCGTTTCAATTAATATATTATTTTCTTCATCAATTATTTTAATATTATTTTCCTAAGCTTTTTGTTAAAATCAAGTTTTCATTTACAATAATGAAATTTAGTTTTAAACAAACTTAACTCCTTCCTTTTAAAATATTACTTTATGTGCATTTTTATAATTATCATCACCTATTCTATCCATAAAAGTTCCCCATTTTTCTAACTTAATTTTATTACTTCTCTTATAACCAATACACAATTTGTTTTATATTCTTTCATCAACTTTATGTCTATCTTAACATGTTTAATATGTTATTTTTACGTTTGATTAGAGCTGCAATGCTTTCATTTCAAATTATTGATCTCCATTCATTGCTATTTCCTTTTCTTTTCTATATTGCCTTTATTGCTGCTTATGCTATCATGATTGCATTATTATTGTGTTGTATATTGCACCCCTTGTATCAAAATCTGTATTAACCCCATTCGAGGCGCTTTATTTGAACACATGTTGTGGGCTTCCACAATGAAGTTCGTTAGGTGCTTACTGTCATCATCGTCAAGACATCGAGAAGGGGTGTCCCCAATATGCTACGCTCATGTAAATATACTTGGACCCTAATGCAACACCCCCGCTCTTCAATTTACCCCCCGCTGTGTGGGCGAACAACAAATGACCCCGGCGGTTTTTCTTTTTACCCCGCCCGCCGCCCGGGGCACTGGACTGTGACGGCGTTACGGTCGCTTTTAAAAAGAATGGAGAGAGAGGGGCAGGAGCACCATATTGTGTTTCATCTTGCACGCTCCAGCGGCCCCCAGCATCCACTCCGATGTAGAGACATCTGCTGCCATTGCATTGTGTTGCCTGTTTGTTGAGTCCTTAACACTTCTCTAGCTGATGGACATTTGTTTATCTTAACTTTAGTACTAGCATTACAAGCCGGTACGCTTTCTAAGGCAAGGAAGGAAACATCCAAATTATTTATAATACAGACTCTGTAAAGTACTGGCGCGGTCTAAAGGCCTCGAAATAGGCGGCAATGTAATTGGTAAAACAAATCTTTTGTAATATTGCTACATCTCTCTTCAGCATTCATTTAAACTACCAAAATGTTGTTTCAAATACTTTATTTAATGCAGATTTCTAAACCAGCATTTCATAAAATGAATGAATTAAGTTTGTGCAGTCTTGAAGATGTCTCACATTAAGAATGCCAAAAAGGCCCATCACACAGGAGCTGAGTAAACTAAATGAATTCTCACCTAGTAGAATAACTTTAAAATAGAATATGACCTTATTAGTTAGTTAAATAAATATGGTGTTACTGTGTGGTATAAGGGAAACAAAAGTGAATTCTTACAACCTGTATCACAAAAGAGAAACCACAATTTTAAAATTATTATTATTATTATTATTATTATTATTATTACGATAAATCACAAAAGTTAATTAATTAAATGAAATGTATGGCCACTAATAGACAAAGCTATACCGTGTGGATATTTTTAAACATTTTTAAGTGTAACCATATTTATGAACTGAGCCCTTGATATCATCCTTAGGTTCACTAAAACAGAGAAAAATAACAGAAAGTTTCGACTTATATTGTGTATTTAAGATGTTCATATGTTTCAATAAAATAAAACATGTTACTATTTAAAAATAATTACAATATACTAAGCTAATACACACAATCAATAATAAACAATCGCAAGTTTTATTCATTTTTATTAGCTTTGAAATTTAATTTAAACGATATTGTAGTAAAAACATGTAACGCAAACGTTTTATGGTCCAGTTTCCCTAATTTCAAGTTTTCTAATATTCAGAAACTAAATTTTTCTTGCTTTATTTAAATAAGAAAAAAATGTTTTGGGGAACAAATATTGGCACCAATAGAGCAGTTTTTAAATTTTAGGTTTAATGTAAACCCCTACTCCTGATTTTCCTGATTTCCGGATAATTTTCTTGTTTTATTTTAATTTTAATGATACATATGGAGTATCGTTGCAAAAAACAAATACTATTTCCACTACAGCGAAATTTAAATTTTGGGTTTCACGTAAATAGTTTAATTTCACTGATTTTCAGAAACTCAATTGTCGCTTTAACCCCCACTCGCTTTTAAGTGGGGGTTAAACTCCATTCCTAATGACTCGATTTACCTTGTTTTGGTAAATACTTTTATCAGTTTACATTAAAAAAATACATCGAGTTTCGTTGAGAAGAAACACAAATTGCGGTCAATAGAGAGGTTTTTAACTTTTTAAAAAAAAATTGCTTTAGATTAACCCCCGCTCCGAATGGTTCAATTTTTTTGGTTAATGAATTTGCCGAATTGTTTGTTAATTGATGGTTTCGTGCCAAGTTTCACTGATAAAAATTTGCGATCGCTAGAGCTCTAACAGATATACATACATATATATATATATATATATACATATATTTCACTTGTCTAGCTTCTTGCCATTGAAGAACTCGCAGTAGTTCGAAATATAGCAGTTTCAAGTGTGACTCTTTCTCTGTGTTTTATCTTTATCTACTTTTATTATTAGTGTTAATTTGTTACATTGTTAATAGTGTTTCTTTATTTTTATGTTTCATATATATATTATATAGATGTTTATATATATATTATATAGATGTTTCACGGTTACAACCTCTATATCTTATATTCCTTCAGAATTTGCTAAAAGTGCAACATCAGAAAAATTCATTCAAAAATGCATGGTATGGTGACCAAAGACTGTGCGAAATTGCTGAGACTCGGGGAGTTTCAAGGTAACGTGTATTATGTTACATGAATTGCACATTAAAAAGCTTTGTGCCACGCTTGCTTACAGCAAATAAAAATGCATTCTTAGGCAAATATTGCAAGCATTTTAACAGCAACAGAAATGCTTTTGTATGGCGACTTCGCACACTGGATTCGAAGCAGGTATCAAAACAGTGGACAGTAGCCGGTTATGCAGTGTCAAAGAAGAAAAAGTCCGTTCTATCTGCAAGAAATATTAAAACATTAGTTTATTGAGATTCCAAAGGTAGTTTACTAATTGACTCTCTTCAGAATTAGTAAAACCATACAGGAACGTGTCATTCCAAACCTTTAAACTAACTAGATGAAAATATTCGAGAAAAAATAATTTGTCAACACTTCCACAAATGGACGTGGTGTGAAAATTGACAGATTTTAAATATGAATTGTTAAAGCATACACCCTACTCCCCAGATTTGACTCTCACAGACTTTCATATGTTTCCAAAGCTCAAACTCTTCCTCATAAGTCGGCGTTTTTCATAATTGTAGAGTAGAGAAATATTTTGCAGATCTTCATAGACCGAATAGTTCAATTTGAACATTGCTGGAATAAACGCATTGATCTTAAGGGGGATTATGTTGAAAAATAAAAATAATATTTAAAATAAAAACTCGTTCGTTCATTGTTAGGCCGAGAACTAGTCACACTGTCCTCATACTTTGTAAGCATTTAAACCCCCTAAGACTATTGAAGATTTTCGAGCAATAATTGTCATGAACAATGAAGCTAACTCAGGCATCACGTGTTTAAACTTACTAAATTTTACGCTTCAGTTTATACGAAACTACCGGATTACAATCATTCCAGCTAGGACCGAGTTTAGTTCCCTAAGCGAAAAGCAGACACCTGTGTTTACCCAAGCAATGAGAGACGAACCTCAAGAGAATGGCATAATGTCAACATTTGAGGGAAGGAAAAGGTCGCAAATTAAACATGTTCCGCTTTTTCACCTATTTCTATAATAATCAAAACAGCAAATGATCTTTTTGTTGGTACTATGTCATAATGAACAACAACGTCACTCCGAGTTGCACTTGTAACGGAGAAGTTACATAGTACAGCTACCTGGTAGTGTCTTGACCTCTTTTGTTAAGTTCTTGTAACGCTATTATTTCCCTTAACAATACCTGAGCTTGCTGACATTGTAAAATCTATGTGGCGCAGCACCGTCGTGTTACATCCACGTAAATTGTTAATGTACACACTAATTGTGTAGTACAACTTTTATTTGTTGTTTTCTGGATTTTCCTTTAGTGTTCCACGGGCTATAACTTCCTGTTATTGGGTACTTTCAAATTGTTTCTCCAGAAATGCTCTGTAAACCTTACGTTTATCAGTTAGCATACCTTAATATTTATTTCACTGAATTTCTCACTTTTATTATTTCCAATCCCTTATTTTATTTTTCCAGCACCGTAAATTGTCTTGCTAGGAAAGATTTCTTCCATCTGGTTCTGATAGAAGGCCTGGTTTTGTAATTCCCCGAATGTACTAGGGTCAAAAGAGAGAAAAGGTTTTTGGACGATCTATAGCAGGATTGTTTTTAAAAGCGCCGTAGAAGCCATTGTGTGGAGTGTCAATACTACAATCAACTGAATCTATAGCAGCTCTGGGGAAAAGGTTACACTACGTGATCTCGAGTTATAGAGCCTCGCTTCGGTGACTTGGAGGGCGCATGGTAGCTGCTTTTTCTGCTCTCTAAAGAAAGGGACTCCATTCTGAAGCTACACCCAGCCGGATCACTTGTAAAAGAAGCTGTTACTTTTGTTCTAATACCACAATCATTTATACCTGCTTTGCAGAAATATTGTGCAATTAAAATGAATTAATCAATCACAAATTAACAACAAATAACACCATTTTGTGACCACTACAAATGTGGTCACTTCACCTTTTATTAATTATTTATTAATTATTAATAAAAGGTAAAGTAAAATAGTTTAACATGTTATTAAAAATCGACTCAACAAATCTTCATGCACTAAAGCAGGGATAATCATAAGGAGCAATTTCGAATTATATAGTGAGGTTATTTGAGTTACGGGCCGTCTGAACATAGCTGTTCCCTAGGCAAGTGCAGTCATCACAGCAGGGAAAATAGACATAGATTCGCCGCGCATAAAGTTAGTATTTTAATTTTAGTATTTATATTTTTACTGAAAATAATAATAAGTGAACTCTGTTTAACGCCCGTTTTTGCTACAGAGGCACCACAGGCGATGACACTGATGATACATGAAATGATACATTCGGAAAGGATTTCTTTTTTAAGGAGGAAAACGTTACAGGTCTAGGTTTAGGGTACCTCGCCGGCATTTTCCATTTTCCATTTATGAGGACCTAGAAAAAACCTGTCTGAGAGGATGGTGTAGCGGGATTCGAACCCCAGACCTCCACTCAACCTCAGACCTCTCACTCACGAGTCCGCACCTTAACGACCTCGGCCACCCGTGACGGTGAAAATAATAATTATATAGTCCTTAAAACTGATAATAATAAGCATAAAGCTGTATTATAAGAGATGTTGAAAATGATATCCCTCAGCGACAACAAGTTGCCAGCATTTGCGTGCGTTTCATCTAATATTTCTTCCGTAAGAACACAGTAGGTGAGAAAACATTTCTTGTTATTGAAAGATCCTGTATCTCGTAGATTTTTAACAGTTTCTCTAACTGAAACACGTTTGCCAGTTTAGTTTCTTGCGAATCGCCGTACCCCTCCTCTATAAGAATCCATTTTTCACATATGTATCGTGCTTAAAACCCCGTTCTTCAAGACTATGCTTATGCAATGACTTAACTGCGAAATACAGTTTCTACTACGGTCTACCCCCATTGAAATATAAATGATATATATGTTGTAACCTTAACCATAATTATTAATGTATATATATATATATATATATATATATATATATATATAAAATCAAGTAAATGTCTACGGTAGCCCACCCAGAAACGAGGCAGAGCCAAGGAGGCCATAAAACACTATACAAAGGAAAGGGGACAAGTGCTATGCCATTTCTTAAAACCTTCTGTTGGCGAAGGTTAATAAAGTGCTTTCGAATACGTTAGGGCAATGAGCTCGCCAGCTTATGAACAATTAACTTTAAACCAACCATTGTAAAAAAATGTTTTAAACTTTCAAATAGTAGCGGGTGGTATGTGTTGGTAGGTGAATTTCAACCAGCCAATAGCACGTGCTTGTGTGATCCCCTTGGCTTGGTGAAGCCTACATTTAGTTCATTTGAATGGAATATGTAAGGAGGCGTTTGCTCCACGTGAAGAAGTTCTCAGTTTGCATCAGTTCAAATCACTTCATATCATCAGAGTAATTACTGGCACTGCAATAAGTTCTACTTCGGACGCAGTTCTCAGTTTGTCTGCTTGAAAGTCGCGGCAGCAAAATTTATGCATGAACACCAGAGGACGCGGTATATTTTGCGTAGATGATATTCAGATTTACTCAATGCGTGATTATTAACACAGTTGATATCCTCTCCCAACCCTGTTGAGCACGAGTCATAAAAAAGCGGAACGAACCCTGAGATATTGTTATCACGAAGCGTGAGCACCAACACCAAACTGATCAACAGTCAATTAACGCGCTACAAAATATGGCGATCAGCAACTAAATCGCTTCATAATTGACGACCCACCTGTCACCGCCGACTAAACCACTTCAACGTGGGACTGCCATACACAAAGCCGCTTTAAGTTAGCACACGATGAAAGCACCGGTAAGCACGAACGCTGACAAAGCCTCCCTCGAGTTAAGTGCAAATTACTACCTGCACTTGGATTATACGGCATGACGACTGGCTTCTGCTAGGACGCAACTGAGCTCTGTCTGTCTCAAATAACATCGCTGTGTTATACACACAAAGCGGAAGATCGCAGTGCGTTATCTATCGATAGCGGTTATGTTACGATGATTGTGGATTGCGTCCGCATACCTCTAGTTTGACTCAGCGTTGGTCATTTCTGCAACAAAAGAATCGGAAAGTAATATTCATCCGTTTTCAGAGGACTACAGCGAGTGCTACTTAAATTTTAATAGCTTTCAAACTGTTTTTTTAATAAGTATGGAAGATACTCGGTGTTTAATTTAGTTTTTACTGGAACAAATCGCCAAGAGCTTTGGTGCTGCAATAGCGATTGATCAGATACAAAAATGTCTTACTGAAATATGAAGAGCAATAATTGAATTTTCTTCCACTTTGATCAATCAAGCATTAAATTGTAATGTGTTACTTATGTACATTTGAGGAAAATACAAAAGTTATATCAGAGAGTACAGTTTTATTGAATGCAGAGGTTTCAACGTTTAAAAAGTCACTGGACATTGCAAGTTTAATTGTTATCCAGAATGTTTATGAAATAATTTTATAAACTTTGGTGGCGGGTTTCTCACACCAAAATAAGAAAAAAAAAAAGTCCTATGTCACTTGTTCCGAAATCCTTACGTTTTTTATATGATGATGAAAGTTTACTTCAACGTGTTTTTAGGTTATCTAAGTTTGTTACCGAATATAAATTTCACTCTTTTGGGTAACTTAATGGTGTTATCGGTACAAGTCTGCTGATGTACTCATTGTGTTGGTAAGGAAACGTGCTTACGTTTGTCACTTGGGTACATTCGTGGTTAATCTTTCACTTGTGTTGAACCAGGCAGGATATCCATTTCGTGCCCTTGCAAATAAAAAGAGCCATGCGGTTTATGCATGATGGCGCTTCAGTATATATGGCGGATATCTGTCATAATAGATGGATAGGCAGGAAAGGACCAGTTCCATGGCCTGCACGTTCCCCCTGCCTTAATCCTTTGTACTTTTATCTATGGCAAAACAATTGGTTTATGCAGCAGACATTTCTAACGCAGAGACACTTCATCAACGTGCCATGGAAGCCTGTGAAACCAATCGCCACTGTATGAGAGTATTTGAAAGGGTGCGCAGTCCATGATCCGAGGAGTGCGTGCTTGTGCAGAAGCAAGAGCAGAATATTGATATTGGTTTATTAGGATTTTTTCTTGTTTTGGTAAACTTTCAGTACTCAAAAACTGCATATCTGGACATGTGTTTATGTGAACGTTTTATTGTTTTTGTAAATTTTCATTAATAACTGAAAAACTAAGGATTTCCGGACATGTGACTATCTGTTTTTTTTTTTTTTTTTTTTTTTTTGTAGTTTTGCACATTTTTATTACTAACTGAAAAGCTAAGGATTTCCGACCATATGTTTATAGGGACTTTTTTTTTGGTGTGAGGAATTCGCCACCAAAGTTTGTAAAAGTAAATTTTGGAACATAAAGACATGTAGGTATTTACATAAAATAAAGTTTGTACTGCAAGTGCGAAATTTTACTATTTTCTAAGTTTTTATTGATACAAATAAAAATAGTTAATATTACACTTTGTAGCTTTGTAGTATATTACACTATAAAGTCACGCAACCTTGTGGAGAAAATATTCATTTTACAGAAAGTGCTGAAAGTGCCAACCTTATGGGGAGTCGCATGAATTGTTTTGTTTTTCTTAACAGGTGCGCAGTCATGGTGTACACATTATCGTGGAGTACATCGGCTGCAGCATATATGGTCGGACGCTTAAACAAGTATGAAATAGGCGCTCCAAACAAATTCTCCTTCAAGCGGCTACACAAGATCCAGAAGATGTTAGTTAACCATATACTGTGAGTCCCAAGAAATGAGGCGACGCAAAATAGTCCGGACTCTCCATTGGCAGTGCTCACACGGCCTTGCAAATGTTTGAAATTGTACCCCTATAAAATTCGTGCCGTTCAGCTAATGCAGCCCTGGAAACTCGATCTGTAACTCCAGATAGGGAGGAACTGAATGATTGGCACTGGACTGATGAGGCCTCATTAGTTATCTGCTTAATTGTACAATGTAATTTTGTCTGATATTAAGTTTATGTAATTTTTTCAAGTTAATCAAGTTTCTTTGTCTCTCATTTTGAAGTAATTTCATAGCAAATACAACTTAACTGAAGAGATCTTTGAAAGTTTACTATACAATTTTTATTTATTGTTTTTGTGTTTGGTAAATTATTGAATGTAAAACATTAATAACTTTTATGTGGGGTGTACAAGTTAATTTTGTGCCAGGTTTACCTCAACATATTTTTTGTATTCAGGAATTTTGATCACTAATTATTATTATCTCTTAAATGTTGCTAAGCCGCTACACACACAAGCGCGCGTTTTTATTGGATTCTCTAGGCCTTTAAGTTTTCTTTAGTATGCCAAACGGCAGTAAGTAACAGTAGAACGCGATTAAATAAACATGCAATTAATGCTATCCTCTACGTCACATGTGCTTGTCAAGGATGTTTAAACTTTTTAAAAATAAATTAATAAAATGTTAAATCGCATCCCAAGGACGCTACACATCTTACCTTCGAGATGAAGACAGTTGAAAGTCACAGTCTGCGGTTTCAGTTCATGGCCTCCTAAAAGAAACGAGAAAATGCTTTGGTACCTTCGTCCTTAGAATATAAAATAAGGTCGCAAATTTTCGGTTTAACTACACAGGGCATTTCAAAAAACCGCAGCTTGCAACCGGGAGATGAGGTTTTGTCCTTCAGCCGGCCTTTGTCTTCAGGAAGGACAATTCCAAGAAGACCCCGTTACTCCGAGGGTAATAATATTTAAAACAGCATTTACGAGTTGAGAAAAAGTTGGAACTGGTGTGACCTAAGCCACAAAGATCACGTTTAATGATCTTGCTTGCCATTCTAGGTAAGATGATAATCTGCGGGTTAAAAATAACATCTCCTTTGTGTAGCGTCTAGTGTAGCATCATGGAAATCGCAACTTTAACATAAAATTGGTGTTAAATTCTGTAGCTCTCATCTTATAAGAAGTTTAACATGCAAATGCGTTGTAAACAGGAGGAAAGACAGAATGTAATGTAGCTTTACGCAATTCTTGCAATGTCTGATAATACACCATTCAGTTGGTGATTAGCCCGTGTCCGAAGAGTTCAACCAGCAAATGTCTCTTGATGAAAACTGGCTGATAACAAAAGCGTCATAAATCCCCCTGTCCAAGAACATCTGCTATCATGTGCAGTTTATAGTATATGCGAACATAAAATACGCATAACAGGCATTTTAAAATCAAACAAACTTTCTCCCTTTATAAAATAGAAATAACTATCTGAAATCACACACGCACAAATCATTAGGAATAGAGTCTTACAGGATATACACTTAACTTGAAAAAAATAATCGTTACACTAAGACCTAAGTTGTAGACATATGAGAGATGAAGGTTGATTTTAAGAAAAAAACTGCATAAAAATTTTAAGTTCTTAGCAGAAAAGATCGATTTTCTAAACAGTTTTGGAACTTCAAGATGATAGATGAAAATAGGTTACTAAAGATGACTTTAGAACATGTCCAAACTATAAAAATAATAGAAATTATTTAAATCCATAAGGCCTTCTCTTCCAATCATCCAGTCTTAAACTTACACATTGATAAAATGCAGATGTACTTTCAGATTATAACCAGTAACACTACTGAGACTTGTGCAATAACACACAAAAAATATACATTAAATAAAGTCTCATATAAAAATATACCTATAGATATAAAGTTTGAAGTTTAAAAAAATTAAGTTAGCCCATAAAAAGGAGGATGAATTAAGTATAACTTGATGAGTAAAATACACGTTTAAGTTAATAATATATTAGTAATATAATATTATTTGTAAAGGAAAAAATATACAAGCTCATTCTCACTAGAACTGTTTCCTATAAAAAGTTATGTTAAATAATAACTTGCAAATTATCTAAACATAATATACCTCCAATGATACAAAGCAGTATCTGTTTATAATCTATGCTCCTACATCAAGATCGCCTGCGGTGCCTCTGTAGCAAAAACGGGCGTAAAACACTATTCATTCCTACGTCAAAACACTCTTCTATGTGTTTCTCTAAATTCTGAATACTTCTTTCAAAGTAGCGACATCAGTCTCCAGGTGTTTCTGTGTTCAGTTTTGCGGGGGTTCATTTTTATACACTTTTCCCTTAAATAAACCCCAAAGAAAGAAGTTGAGAGATCTGGGGGACATCACACCCGATAAACTGTAGGCGCGTAGCTTCACTTCTTCTTCTTCTTCTTCTTCTTCTTCTTCTTCTTCCTTTACTCCTTGATATTTGGAATAGGGAATATCAGTCTCTTGGGAAATGATTTTAGTGGCATGCTTTCACTCGTTATTTTTCTTCAGGCAAGTTACGGTCTCCTGAATGTTGAGTGAAAAAAGCTTGTCTCTAACTTTCAGACCTAATTCTGAACGTAACAAACACTTTGATGATATACGTGTTTCTCCAAATTCAGTTGGAAATGTCGTCGGCTATATTTCAAACCTGTTTGCCAGTATTTACGAATAAGGAACTCGTGTTATATGATTGTGTACATTGTTGATTAGGCGACATGAGTTCCATCTACCGAGATGCCGTGACGCGGAAGAATTGTTACTGGAAGAGTTCATTATGTCGCGAGGGTTTCCATGCTGGTTTGCATTGTTGAAGGTGTATATATAAATTTGTAAGCCTTTTATTAAATAACTCACACTTTAAAGACAATAGTTTGGGGCATCTAGAATTATTTAAAATTAGGGAAGCATTTAGATTTAATTTTTGTATTAAAAACAGCAAATGTCGTTTGACTATCTGTTGTAACATTAAGACCATTCGATAAGAAAATTAACAATTTCTTCAAAGAATTTACAAAACATTAACCAGTGCATTAATCAACTATTCAGGCAATTTTGCTCTATATGATATTGTCTGACAACCTAACCTAACTTCACTCAGTAGCACAGTTTGTGGTAACAGAGACGGTGTATAATGAAAAATACAAAGATGTCTGTGGCAGGATATATAAATAATTTTCCTATCAGACCCAGAATCTAAATTACGATGTGTGGATAGGTTTTAAAACGGGAAGCCAAGTAAATTGAAGTAGCCTTGTGTAAAATTTGATGTAGCAGATTAAAAGAATGCAGGTCGCTTGCGTAATTTTAACTAGGAACATCTCTCACAACACAGGAACACGAGACATACTAACACTTATATTATGTACACATTGTCTGTTGCTCAAGTATGTAGTTTCAAGATTAATTAACAGTATGGCATTACGACAGTTTGTACCAATATTAATTTCCAATTATCAGGAAAAATTATGTACTTTCTTCACCCTAGAGAAAGTAAAATCAAGAATATTTCATTACATTATGATTTACTTGATTATTCCATTCAAGATGAGAGTACATGTATATTTTTAAGATTCTTTATCACAAAACTGTGTGGTTTAATGTATACGAATATGAGTGGAAGATTTTTTTTAACACACTTTAATCAACAATGCGCCATTAATATAATGTGAGATTTCCTTGTGCTCAGTTAAGTCCACATATTTTAGACCAAAGGAAAATTGAGTGCAAGTAATGGTTAAAGTTAGATACAGAGTCATAGAGTCTATCAGGCTGAGAGTGTAAATATTTTGTATATCATCGGCATTAATAAAATACTTGCAATGTTTCAGTTAATAGAAATATCTCGGATTTAAACCACAGACCTCCGGTTCTTATGTAAGTGAATTAACGCCCTAAGCCATCCGATAGATGGATAAAAATTTGATACTATTCAAAAGAAAAGTTAAAGCCTATAAAGTTATGAAAATATCCATGCTTCAGATAGGCAAGTGATGGCCACAGTAACTAAGTAATGAACAATTTTAACCTTCTTTAAATAAATACTGTCCTCTCATGCTGCTGAATGTAACATGAACGTTTTTCTTTCACAATGCTGTAGCTTGTTCTCTGTTATATTAGCCCTGTGGGTGTCTGGATATAAGCATGAAAGTCTCGTCTCCTGTTATACCATCAAGCACAAAGGATTTTCTTTCTAAGAGTATCTTCCGAAATTATCGTAGTTTCTCTTTTGGGAGTTTAGTTATACCATGACAGCTAACTGTGCTGTAACTATACTTGCCACTGGTTTTCAAAAGAAGGCTGTTAGTTTTTATTTCATGTGTATCGGCATTCTTTGTAAAATAATAACGTTTAAACTGTCAGAGGAATAAAAATGTAACCCTTAGAGAAGTACAAGAAGTGGACTTGAGAGAAATTTTTCTAAACAGAAATAATAGCGATGATAAAATTTGTTTAATTTGTTTACTTTCTATTTAGCTAGTCGCTTTGGTCAGGTGAAATAATTTTAGAACTGGTTACTATGGGAGCAGTATATTCCTGGTGTATGGGAAAGAACTTTGGTAATTTTCCTTTTCTGTGGATTATGTATAAAAAGAAGAGCGCTTTTGAATGATTAACAAAATAGTATCATCTAACAGTGTTATAAGAATAACCGAAGACGGTATTTAGAGTAATCCTCAATGAAACTATTACGTTTGTGAAAGTATTACAACCATGGTGTGTATTTAATAGAGGAAAATTTGCATGTTGTAACCTTTACGTCTCTTTACTGGTATTAGAGCAGTTGGCACTTCTGTTGTATATTTTAACACATGGCATATGTACCGTAGAGCATATAAATGAAAAAACTGAAAACTTTTGACATGTGTTAAGGATAGAAAGAAAACATTTGACAAAACGCAATTTTTAACAGATAACTATTAAATTAGAGTTAAACATATGAAATTGATATTAGTTATTTAAATGTTGAGGGAAATTTTATTATTATTATTATTATTATTATTATTATTATTATTTCTTCATTTTATTCAGAGAATTTCTGACCTTTTGAAACATTTAGTACATTTTTATGTTCTTTCAGTTTCTTTAGTTATGCTTTTTGCATGCATTTATGTGGATTTATTTCTTTGAAATTCTTTGCAGTAAAAACAAGGCAGCCGGGCAGTGTGTCTGAAATTTTGACGGTAAACTTTACAATACATTTTATCATCATCAATAACATGTCAGTACAGAAATTATTGACTGTTGATCACATTATATATAAGCAAAAATTCAATTATCAAGTAAGCTGGGAATGTAGTGTATTTTAAATATGAGCAAAATAGTGAAAAAATGTATAAACAATGGGAAATAACTAAACATATTTCTGCCCTTGTAAAGACCAACTGTAAGTAGTACGCTCAGCTTTAGCTAAATAATAATAATAATAATAATAATAATAATAATAATAATAGTCAACTCTTTCGATGGATTCAAGTGTAGCATGAAGACTGCGTAAATACCTTATTAAGTATTAAAATATTGAAGATGTTATATAAATAGTATATTAGACCAAAATTATGAATATAGCTGTCACGACAACATGATGAAAACCACTCAGGATTGGGCTAGAAGAAAAAATTGTACACATGATTTAAATTCATTTATTTATTAGTACTAAACTACATTATAAAAATGCAATATTATGACTTTGTTTCAGCCTGAATACACAACAAGCCATAAACAATGCATAATACTCAATTAAAAGTTTAATATTATTAAACTGTTATTATTACTAAATTCAAGCAGAGACTCCATCAATAGAAATAAAGTTGATTAGCTTATTAGTTTGCCGAGTCCGTTAACAGCACACTTATGATCAAAACGTTATTATTTGGTTATAAGTTGCTCGGTTGTTTTATATAGCTCTGAATATGTTTGTTTTGACTGGGTATAATAAAATCCTCCTGTTTCTGGAAGATAAGACAGTCGCGTGAAAAAAAAAACTTACTATCAATTTTCTAAAAACTAACTTTAGCAAGATATCTTTTAACATATACAGGACACAGATTACAAATGTTGCTAAAACAATGCACAACTTTCTTCCCAATGCCGATAGTTAGAATCTCTAGTTCCACAATCAGCCCCCAGAAGACATGATAATTCCATTGAGAGCATCCAGATGATGCCTCAAGTCTCAAGCTGCTTCTTTTTTAAATACAAATACTTTTTATTGAAATCCAAAAATATCACAGCTCTATTACTATCCACTATAAAAACTTACATAGAGTTATCAGAATTGGGGGGGGGGACTTCAGTGATTACGTCTTTGAAGACGCGGAAATGCTGTGGAGACAAACCAGGTAGTTCTAGACAACTGCATTGAATGATAAATTATATACATTAAAAGTTTCCACGTTTAGAAAATCTACACAAATAAAGTATAAGGAAAACATTTAGTGGAGAAAATACAACCTTTTTTATAAACAGACGACTGGAATTGCTTATTTAATACAAGCATGTCTTCATATACCTCAGAATATTCCAAAATGAAAGTTGAATTATCTAATAGACAACATAACAGGTATACAGATAATGTAAAAACATTTTCTTCTCCTATATGAAGGTGGTTCTAGTTTTTTTTTTTTTTTTTGGAACCTTTTGTTTGAAAGTAGCTTTACTAGTTTTTTAAAACTGTTAAGTATCATTTAACCTACGTTTTATCTAAGACAAAGATGTGTTGAACATTTAACGGACAACTCAAAACATTAACACATTACACATTTAACGCTTTTATTCCTAATATGTATTTTACAGCTAATTCTCTGCCTTCATAATTTTAAATGAGCGAACATCCCATCTCTCTGACTCGTAAGCTAAAAATTAATAATAAATATTCATTATGCACAGAGACTTGGAAAACATGAAGAAAATGCATAGAAATTTGAAAATTAGTATATAAGAATAAACGCGATATGAAGGAAATTACATTGCTCACTATTAAAATTGCAACACATTGTGCGTGTCCATAACAGAGATGTAGAAATTATGTCTATCTTCTCGTTCAGATATTTGACGGGACAGTTGTGATCCTTCATGTCTGTGTGTTCATTATACTCAATCCGCTGATGTCAATTTATCGGATTCACAACCCAGACTCTCGGTTTGCCACAATTCTTCCTTGATAAAATTCAGACACCTGCTGAATTCTACAAGTCAATATTCGTTCCTTCTGAGAAAACGTGGTCAGTTTAAAGCGTCCCTTATGGACGTTGCAATTTTAATGGCCAGCAGTGTACATGCACGAAGCACCAAAACGACGGTTTTACTTAAAATATCGCCGCTCTTTTAAACCTTGTTCAACAATGATTTAAAATTGATACAGATATCAGAGTTGCAGGAAACTTGTTTCATGGCGTGAGTGAAATTACCATAGCGGATGTTAATATAGTCCGAAACGTGCATTTAAAATATGCCGTGATCACAAACATCCTATCTTCTCTTGTAAAGGTAGAAAAATATTTTCGTTGTAGCTATACATCATGCTGCCACGTTCACTTCCTCACATTTCAGACACCTTTGTATAGCTGCGTTGCGTTATCTTTTTTATTATGTGCAGCCTCTGCATAAGAACGTACAGACATTATATAAACTAATGCCATTATCTTTATCCGATTTAACTGTTACCGATCTCGAGTATTTCAATTTAGTGCCAATTACAAAAAACAGTGATTTGAGCATGAGATTAGAATGAGGGCCGTCTTTATTTCAGATATGTTGAGAGAGCATGTAAACAATGGCAGTGCAGATGCGTGAACTTCACTCGTTCATTGGTTACCCGACAGGTAGTCATGTATTTGCTAACAGTTCCACAGCAGATTTCTAAGGCTTTCTAAGGCTGAGTCACAATTAACGTTAAAGGAAAGTTTTATGCTTTTATAAAGATGTGACTATGTTAGTTTTGCAACAATGTACACCGCGTTTATTTTTGTCTGCTAGATTCAGTGTACTTCCGTCCCAAAGACATCTAAAATAGACTTGATTTAAGCAGGAATAAAACCCATATACTCATGTGCCACTGGTTTAGACCGAATCTCTAAACGAATGTAACTCAAGGACGGACAAATTAATAAGAAAATTGTACTTTTTTTTTAACCCACCTGATTTACAGACGTTAAATTTATAATTGAGCATTTCAAAAATGTACTCAACACTGACTCAGTAACAATTTGTACTCTCATTCTGAAGGTTCAAATTTCTTGGGGGCCGCCTAGTGGCGGCTCATGGTCCCTGAGGCTGGCCAAGGACACAATTACATGACACCCAAATGGTGTGGGGTCCCTTTTATCAAAGCTTATACTCCTTTCCGACATTATCTTATAATTGCAGCGCCAGTTTATATTATAAACTTCTGGTTTATATGGAGATCTAACAATTCAGCTGTTAAAGTATTTCTTAAGTCTTCTGCAATCAATTGAGAAACAACAATGAATTTTATGAATCTTTCAACCGGTTTACCCCCACAGATGTATCGTAATATTACAACGACATGCATGTAATATTTGTCGTTTCGTCGGCCTGTACAGAAACGAACTTTGTCAGTTCTATTTCTTTTCTAATCTCATTCTTACAGACAAGGTATGTTTTATACTCTGCCAGTCAAGATTTTATTTTTCTAAATTATAAAAACACCTTTATAATTTTGTATCATCTTGCTGAGTAGGCCCCTATATCTTTCAGTTGATGGGGCTCAAATCGTTTCACTTCTAACTTAGGAGTTAAACTTAGACGCGAAAACAGAGTCTTCAATAAAACGTCCACTTTATTCATTTACACAAAAATATGCGCTTTTTTGTAACTTAACAGTGAACACTGTGAAAGTCAACTTTCCACTGACAAACAGCGAGGAAGTCACCCAGTTTTAAACAAAGTGCGAAAAAAATCCCTAGTCAGTTATGCATGGTAACCTCTGAACATCTGGTTCCTAAGAAAAGAGAGAATACCGAGCGCTGGCCATCGGTCTTCTTCCTGTTTGCCCAAGAGAACGCAGATATAAGCTGAGAAAAAGTCTAATCCATTTTGGAGGAAGACAAATGTAAATCCTTGTAAATCTTTGCTGACCCATGAAGATATAGGTTTAAAGTGTAAAATTTTCTGGGCTGGACTCTGAGCTTCCTTCGCTAACGGAGAACTCTCATGCTACTGCAGTAGAAAGGAAGTGTGCTTATTAAGTAAGATGCAATATGAACTAATTGGTTTTTATTGTTGTTTTCATGCATTTTCCTTTTTAAAAGGTGAACAAGAAGAGAAAAATGGTAAATAATTATAACGTTTTCTTATGGGAAGCTGGGCCTATCTGGTTCTTATTGACGAGCCGCTCCTGAGGCCACCCATCCTGATCTTGGCTTTAATGCGTGGTCTCCTCTGGTCACTTAGTCGAATACTGAGATGCATATTTCCTTTCCACGAAATTTTTTACTCTCATGGCATTTTATTTCACAGTTCTGGTTGCAGGATAGAGAATGTCAAGGGAAGCGGGAAAAAACACAAAATATAGATGAATTGTTGTATTTCTGTTGGCAAATTGAGCCTACTTTTACCTCTGAAATGCTGCCTACATTAAAACCTACTGGTATCTTGACTTTCAATACACTGAGATATGCTATTTACAGAAATAATCGTGGTTTACGTATTGCCGCAAAAGAGTAGGAATTGATAACAACGTGGTTCAGTCTCATGGTATGATAAACGCACTTTATTCATATTATCAAGTCGTTATATAAAATATTTTCCTTCTCTTTAAATACTTGCCTATGACGAAACTTTCCATTTTCTCAGTTTTTCACTGCAATTTAGAAATAAAAAGACACGCAATCCACAACAATAACTCAAACTTATGAGAATGACAGTCTTAATTTTTACTCCGTGTTGTTATATTTAAAACTGTCTCTACTAGAGATTTTAAATAGAAAAAGCTATATATAACACTTTATGATTAATTAGTTCAATAAACAGTTTACTTTTTTTTTGTACAGGTTCATTTTATAACTGATTGGTACCGCCACGGATCGCCGAGGTCGTTAAGGCGCGGACTTGTGTGTGGAAGGTCTGGTGTTCGAATTTCGCCAGGACCACTCTCCCTGACTGAGGTTTTTCCAGGTATTACTCAGTCCTTATAAATGGCAAATGCCAGGGAGGTACCCTAAACTTAGGCCTGGAACGTTTCCTTCTTTAAAAATAAATCCTTTCCCAATTTATCACTTCATCTCATGTATCATCAGTATCCACCGCCTGTGGTGCCTCAGCAGTAAAAACGGGCGTTAAACACTACTAAAAAAATAACTGCTTGGTATGTATGGTGGCTACATTTTGTCTTAATGGCTACCTACGATGCAGCTGTTAGCATATCTACGACGCAATATCAATTTAAGATAAAAGGGTTTGTTACCTGTACCGTTACAATACGCATGTACAACACACTACTTTGCTCAGCAACTCGAGCAAAGTATTTAGGCGAGAGAGAGGGGGGGGGGGGAGGTGGAAATAAATTTTTCATTTGAAGTTGCAACGGAAGTTAACTGCCAAGATATGAGATTACAAAAAGCTGTCAATTTATTCATTATAAGTTAATAGGCTTTTGATATACCTGCGAAGTATATTAACTAAAAGGAGAAGATGCTCTTTTCTGAAAAACAGCCATAATAACTTGTAATATAAAATGATTTGTTGTTGAAACATATTTCTATACATCAGCACAGAAACTTGTGAACTAATTTTGGCTAATATATCTGTACTACTAAAAGTATTTCAAAAGTCGAAGTAACGGATTGCAAATACTGTTTTAAGCATTGAAAATTATGGCGCACGTGTAGTTTGAAATAATGCAAATCGAAAAAGTTACATTAATGCAGTCCTTTCTGAGGTTTCGAATTTTGCGTTAATTTATTTCCACAATAGCCACTTTTATCTTATTCTATTAATACAGTGTGTCCGACAAAATCTAATGAAAGAGAGAAAAACCTATCTCAGTAACTAATGCAGTTTGCACGTTCAGAAAGAAAACTGAAAAAGTGTTTTTTACACACTAGTAATGTCAATGTCATAATGCTAATAATTGCAACGCGGGAGAAACAAACAACAACAAAAAATAATAAAACATACAAAGATGTACGTATGTGTATAGCTCAATAATCTTCCAACACAAAGTATCCAACAAACATTTTTGAGTTTCCCTTCCTAAATGAGAGAGAGAGGGGATAAAGTTTTCATATGACGTTGTAACGGAAGCTAATTGCCGAGATATAAGATTACAAAAAGCTGTCAATTTATTCATTATAAGTTAACAGGCTTTTGATATAACTAAATGTATAAATGCGAGACAATTGGGTTAATTTTTCCGATTTCTTCTTTTTCATTAGGTATATTTAAGGTGTAATAAAATAATGGAAGCTTCTAAAATACAAGTAAATTTATATAAATTATATTATACAAAATCTCTGCAACGAATTAGAATTTTTATTGTATATAAATTCAGGTGGGAAAGGTTCGCGGTTGCAATCAGAAAAATCAAAGTAACTCTAAAGATAAGAGCATCGGTACGATAAGTCAAAGATCCCGTGATTAGAGCCCTGGCTGTGACCATGAGTTTTGCCTGTCCTACTCCAAATACGTAAATTTGTTTTAAATATCCTCAATAAAATATTTATTTTAAAACATGCTTTAGTATGTGCAATTGCGGTGCTTAAACTAAATATACAATTTCCTTCTTGTGATCAAAACCGATGATATGACCACAATATCTAACGTTTCCACGCGAAAGGTTTCCTTCAAACACTGAGCAAAGATTGCAGAGGACAACTGATGAGCTACATCAGTAGGTGGTGATGTTCAGCGTGACACAATCACCCCGGTTGGGGGGGGGGGGCTGTTGTGAAGTGGCTTAATTAATAAACAGTGTGAGGGACACAATGGCTACACGACTCCACACTTCGCGTATTGTGAACTCGCAAAGCGCAAACTCATGTCCGCCCACCTCTCTCCCCATAGCTCTCTGCTGAAGGGTGTCGGTTCGACACTCGTGTCGCTACATTTCCTGTTGTTTGACAACCTTCTTGTCTAACTGTGTTTACAGATGAACGAGTTCATGGAATCCTTGGTTATAGAAGCAGTTTCTTCCTCTGTACGAGTATTGCAGTAATAAACACCGAACACAATACAATAACAGAAATTGTCTTCCTGGCAACAACACTTTGCCAAACTTCAGCAAAATTTGTGAAACCTGTGCCTTTTTCTATTCTTTTCTTAGACCTATTATACTTTTCTTTCTTTCAAATAAACCCCACGGGTGACCCGAGGTCAATAACGTGAACGGGAAGTCTGGATTTCGATTCTCTTCGGTATCGCCCTTCCTGACTGAGGGTTATTCCAGGTTTTCCTCAGTCCTCATAAATGGCAAATGCCGGGGTGGTACCCTAAAATTAGCCTGGAACATTTCCTTCCCTATGAAAAGAATCTTTTCCCAAGTTATCATCCCATCTCATCTCATGTATCACCAGGGTCCACCTCCTGTTATGCCTCGGTGGTTAAAACGGGCGTTAAACACAATTCAAAGCAATTCAACTTTAAAGTAAATGTTGCACAAAGAGCGAGTATATTTTGCAATTAAAATTAACATAAAATATTGTTTCTCAAATTGATATTTTGCAAAATTGTATTTTTTTTCATAAGAGTGTATGTTTTTTTTTTTTTTTTTTTTTTTTTTTTTTTTTTTTTTTTTTACATGTCATGAAGTTATGGATGTAACAGTCAGTGGTTTGATAGCATCTAATAAGATAATTCGAAAAAATAGCATTTGGAATGTAACTGAACTGACAGGTTTCGAATCAGTGTCAGGAAAAACTCGAAATCACTACCGGGACTCAAACTGCGGATCTCTTGGCTTACCAGCTGAGCTTAGAACCAAAAGTCTTTGAGTCTGTGTATCCTGGAGACCTACAAAGTTATCTCAATAGAGAGATTTTATCCCTAAAAGGCGGCTGAAATCTTCAGAGTACTCTGACAGTTTTCATAGTTAACTACACCACTATGGTTAATTTATATGACAAAATTTCAAAGCAATCAAAATATTAGTTTATTAAACAGAAATTTTGTGTAATTGTAAAATAATTGTACGGAAATAAATTACAATAGCGGTTTTTTACGAATACCACACAACCTATGAGCTGTTGTAAGTAAATGTGTAATGAAAAAAACAGTGTTTATTTGTTCTCAAGCAGAGAAAGACATGAACAAGATGGAAGGCGACTATCTTTTGTGGACTATTGTGGAAGAAGGCGTCAAAATTGCAGAAATTCATGCGGTATACGGAAAAGAAGCTCCTGCACAGAAGACTGTTTACAACTCGGTCAATGCTTTCGCTAGCGGCAGGTAATGCACACACAAGAATGCGAGTACTGCTCGTTCATCAACATTGAGGTCTCCCAGGGACATTGAGGTTGTGTCTGATAGGCGCACTACATTTGTTGAATTTGATGTCAGACTTGGACAGGGCGCAACTCTGTATACCAGGATGATTTTAATATGAAAAACGTATGCTCACAAGACTTAATACTGGTACAGAAGAACAAAGGGTTGGAGTCTAAATGCATAATGAAGACCCGGATATTTTGGAGAAACTGGTGACTGGTGAGCAGTCATGGTGCCACTATCACACACCTGAGAAGAAAGTCTAGTGCATGTAATGGAAACATCCAGGGAGTCCCCGATCCAACAAATTTCGTACTCCATCAATGTTCACTGTCTTTTGGGACGCTTCAGGCATACTGCTAATAAACCGGATTCTTCAAGGAACGGCCGTCAACAGCGAGGTGTATTGCGAGACCCTTACACGGTTGAGACACAGGATTCAGCAACGCCGAAAGAGGAAATGGTGGACAACAGTGTCTCCCACACCAGCAACAGCATGACCATAACATTGGCATCGCTGTGGTTCATTTTTGTACCGCACCCACTGTATTCACTTGTTACTTAATATAAAAACTACTATTGTAAATCATTTCCGAACGCCCCTTGTATAAAGCCTTACCACAAGTAATCAAGGTTTCCAGTCGCAGATATACCCTCTGTAATGAGACAATCTTAGAGGTGTCTATGGTATATAGAATCAAATGAGGTAGATTTGCAGTTTTAGTCGGATAGGATACGGTAACTCATAAGGTAAGAACATCGGCACAACAAGCATCTGATCCGTATTTTGATTGCACACCGTTATCTCAAATTTTCCTTATCTAATTCTGATTCCATACTTCAGCCTAACACTCGACTTGTGTGATAATTTGAACACATTGGCATTATGAGAAGTTCTTAGATCCATGGATACTTTTATAGTCAGTTCTAAAGTATAAAAAGTATGAACATTTTTATTTTGTTTTCTGACTTTTGCAGAAAACTTCGGATTTTCTCTTTTTTCCACATTCATAAATTGCTATTAATTCTTTTGAGGATTTACATAGTTTTCACGTGCAAGTTGGTAAGCTAAAACACGTTTAAAACTTTTACTGTATTCGCATTGCAATTCTTTTTGTATGTTATTTTTTATACTTATTTTGGTTTGCTTACATTCTTTTCGTCGGTTTTCCCCACTGATATTCTTTATTACCAATAACTATTTCTCTTCTATTTCTTTATTTCTTTCTTAGTCTTTATGCTCTTCCTGTTTTGCGCTCATTCTTTAATAGAGTTAACTCCTTGCAATGCGGTTAATGGACCATATCTGTGGCAGACCGTTTCGCTCTAGCGTGAGACACACAACACACACACACCTCTGTTCTAATGAAGTTCTCTGTTCCAAGCCGGTATAATTGCACCGCAGAAGCTATTATATTAGCCAGAATTAAGGGCAGGATTTAATTACCCTCGAAGGGAAAGAAAAAACTTAAGGCGGATATGGACGTTCCATAGGAAGAGAATTTCCACAAAAATGAGAAGGGCAGGAGGCATGCAAGCCTAGCGTAATGTATGCAAAGTATAATGTTAGACAGGATGGAAAGACTTTTCCACGGTTAACATAAGGGGAGGATAAGCCATAAGTTAGCCTGGAGACTAGTGGTTAATTTTCTAAAGCTGAGAAACACCTAAAATATTCCTTGCAGTAATTTCATTGCTCTTCTGACCATTTCTGGCTATAAGCGTTTGCAGGCTTAAAAACCTCTCACACAGCAAATCTTTTCATTTATAAAACAAGAAGACTGGCATTTGCAGATTGCTGGAAAATGGGCAATCATTGTTAGATATAGTTTTTAAATATGGTTGGTTGCTAATATATCACTTTGCGTGTCTCAGTTAAATAAGATTCTTAAAATGTTCTAAATAATTATATCGTTTACCCACAAGGTTTTTTCCTTCCTTTGTTTCCTTTTCTTTCGTATCAAAAGCGATGCAATGTTACAGATGTTGTAACTTCTTTAGGGATAACAAAAACAAAGAAAGTAACAATAAAAGGAATTTTTTTTATGAAATTAGGAACTTTTATTTCAAAGAGGCTCACAACATATTTCTAAGCAATACCGCGAAAAAGGGGGAACAACTTCCCACCACATTGAACCACAAATGTACGTTTATATTAACCCAAAAGGTAAAGAATGGGGTAACGAATGATATTGAAAAGGATATAATCTAATAAGAACAAGATGAATGGCATAACTTACAAAGGAGTTCAACTAAACTTGTGGTAGGTATATACTGGTCTATGTATAGAAATTCCAGCTAACTCATGTCATAACATAACTTGTTTGCTATTAAATTTTCCAAGCAAATTTCATTGCATGCATGTCTTTAGCGTACTCGCATTTAGACAAAAAAAAAAAACTGTGTTTAAAAGATGAACTTATAAACTAAACTGAAAAAAGAAATTATATTTTGGTTTTTACTAAATGTATCATGTATCAACCTATATCTGGATATTATTTAGTTCAAATGCGAGAGTAAATAATATATTTAATTAGCTGAATTTGCAGAGGATGTAATACTATTTACAAACGATATTCATAAAGTATTAAGAATAAACTTTAGGCATAGATATTGTAGTGTCACGAGATTAGCACATATATAGCAAATACTATGTACTATAATAGATATATCTATTAAAAACGTTCCTCTTAATGGAAAGTAATAGTTGGTCCAAGGAATTGTAGTAATGAGTACATGAAGGAACCAAAAAATCCAAGAACTTGGAGGCAGATAGAGTTACCTGGTCTTTAAGGGAAACAAGTAATAGGGAAATGTGGCATCTAGGAAGTGAAAATGACTAGAGTTATAAAAGTGTCTGTTTGTAAGATAGAGGGAGAGAGGGAAACAGAGATTAATAAGGGCAGTTTTTTAAATAATAAATGCGAAACTCTATTTATTGAATATTACGATAAATAGTAAAATGAAAGGAGGGGAGTCAGAAATCATATTTTGTATTTTGTGCCATTATATTTATATTTGGAATTTATTGTTTATTTTGATATACTTTTCATTAATGCTCCTTGGCTATATGTCTTTTAATAAATTTTTAGTGCTGTCATTTTTTATAATTATTATCATTATTTTGGAAGCACTTGTTCAGTTAAATGCTATATCTCATCCTTCTATGCTCTAGAAGGTTGCGGTTTGTCTCGAATGATAGAAAAAGTTGTTTTTCATAAATTGTCAGCGTTTTTTTTTTCATGACATCATCCTGTTGTTTTACAATGTTAGAGGACTTTAGCTGGTGTTTCCCTCTAAAAGTTAGTTTTTCTGTAAAAACGTTTTTTGTTGCAATTATTGAAAAACTACATTTTTGGCATAAGTTTCTCATTTTTAGAACCTGTATGCGCTATCACTTTGAAACTATTATGGCAAAACTAGGACAAAATGTGACAGCGCAAAAAAATAAAAATTTGGAGAAAAATAGAAAAAAGCAAACAATAATTTATAATTTGCTTGAGTAATAGCATAGTAGTAAAATATACCATTAACTTTCAATTATGTGCATCTGTATGGTGTAAAGTTTTCATTTCATCAGCTTTAACTGCCCTTGAGAAAATGGGAACTGAAGTTGGTAAATTTAACATTACAAGGATAGACCTTTCGTACTCCCCTTAAAAAAAAGAGAAAAAAAAAGTCACATACACATACAGCATACGTATGTTTGGTTTCTCGTGAACAGCATAAGACAGCAAAGTACACCTGAAGAATTATTACAACTTAATGGAGATCGCAAAGTGAAGTAATCCGAAATACACATTAATTGAATATCAAACCATGATGTCTTTGGAAATGGCTGATTAGCAAGCAAGCAGGGCTGCAATGTAATGAAATAATTAATACTCAATACGAAAAATAATGCACTGGCTTCAATTCATTGCTAGAACAGCCCTTACTTAAATAAAGGGTGACAGGAAAGACCAGACATACATTTAGACTCGCTTTGTGAACATGATGAACAAGAACCTATTAAAACACTTCCCATATGTTACAGCATAGAAGATTTAAGCCTCATAGTGCATACAAAAAAGTTAAAACATTTAATTATGAACTTGGTCATAATTTTAGGAATAAGCAGAAACAGAAACACAAACTACGGAAGTGAGAATCAGTCCTGATGGTATAGTGATAACCATATACCTCGTAGACCCAAGATCGTGGGTTCATCCCGCCAGGGTCGATGGATTTTTTCGAGCGTAAAAGTCCTTTTTCATGTGCCTCAAGTTTGAGAAAAGGGTACATTGAGCAAAATTTATCGGCCATTTCACACCCTGAATTAAATGCGACTCCGATGATTTGAGATGTTAAAGAGCGCCCGTAAATAAACCAAACCAGCAACGGAAATGTATATAATGTATATACACTATGCACATAAAGTCATACATATTTCTTTATGTGCATTATAAATTATATGACAGTCATCGTAAAGCAGTTTAATTTGTGAGTATCAATAAAACAAAGTTAATTCCATTTGAGATCAGAATCTTATTAGTTATCTGCAAGATGCTGTAAAAAGTAATTTTGGAATAAATATGAAAGTTTTTAGTTTCCCATTGTTAAAATTTCATTATTATCTTTATAGTTTCAAATAATTTCTCAAGTTTCATTTCAAAATAAGTGTTTTGAGTACCTTACATCTATTTTTGGCCATTAACTTAATACAGTTAGCCTACAACTTCAGAACGGCAATTTTTATGAGTAAAATGGTTTTATTAATCTGAGTTCAAACTCTCCGTTATGTAGGTTTTAACTTTGGAAGGTGCTGGAAGAAATGGCCATGACGATATACTGACTGAACAATAAATCGATAAATGTAAATAGCAAATGCAAAAGGGATGTTATTTTAAAATTCCAACAAATTATAATATAATAGCTAAGAACTTTAACATGCTGTTGATTATATCAGCAATACACAATCTAAAATTTATTTTAAAACAGTATTAAATTTAAAACCTTGAATTTTTAAACTTTTGGCTTCAAATCTTCAAAGTTTTCCACAATTACTACATAAAATTACTGACAAACAAATCTTAAGATACCAATATATAATGAAAACCTCGTGGTTTAGCAAAGAGTAAAAGATTAATGCTGTGTCTGAATTATCATAACTTAATACCTCGCCTTACAAATGGAGGTTACTTGCCGAACAAATTTACGACAAAACACTAATATTTTACAATAAAAATTTCTAAGGTACATACTACGGGAATTACTGTATATAGATTACGAAGAAGGCTCCGGGCCTAACAAATTACAATTGAAGCACCGAAATTGTCTGCTTCCCACCCGAGCTGAAGTTTCCATGCTATGTGTCTGAAGAAGAGGAACGAGTGGAGTCGTCATCCACCTTGATTTCATGGGGGGGGGGAATGGTGTGCTTGAGCCAATGGCCAACGAACCTGCTCATCATGCCATGCTTAGGAGGCAGATAAGGAAAAGGGAAGAAGAAAATCTAATATATTGATCGAAAAGGATGGGACACAATGCTCAATAACGCACATAAAAATGAAAAAAGTTAATTTTTCTCAAGCTAACTGCACCCAAACTTAGCGCTATATGCCATTGATCCTCTGAGCATAGGAGGCACTCTTAATAAAATTTGATCAAAGTTAAACTAACTGAGCCATGGAAATTGCCTTTAAAAATAAGCCCTTAATATATTCTGTAATGTTTCAAGCGAAAGAGGAGGGGTTGCATTCTTAACTTTTTAAAGAAGGTGCTACATATTGGGAGCAAGTTTTTTTTAATATTAGATTTTATTTTTATGATATTTCGGAATGCTTATGTTTAAAGTGATAGTCCATGCTAACATTTCATGTCTTTGATGTAGTATATGATGTACAAAATTTAATATAAACTTCCAATATATATTTGTTTACGAAGAATGTAAAAAATCGAATTTCAATTGAACAAACATGCCATCTACCTTCAAGCGTTTTTGTAAAATGTGTATCGCAATTGACAGTCTTTAAGCTACGATATAAGGATATAAATGTTATGTTACAAGCCAGATGTGCTAATGTTCTCCATGGCGCCATGTCCTCAACTTAACAGATGAACCTGTAAGAACACGGAACTGACTGATTCTAAAGCTCTTACCAAATCCCCACGAAGCTGGAAAAGAACTATAATCATAATTCCATTAAGAAGATCTTCTCTCTGATTGAACTCGTGATTTGTAGCTTAAAATGGAGAAACGGATGTTAATGGCGTTAGGTGTACGACATGCTCAAGTCAAGGGGTCACCCTTTAAGCGTATATTTTAGATGTGTTCCGCGAAGTTGAGCTTTAAAGGCTGCCGTATTCTGACGTCACTTAAGCCCTGAGCTGTTTTATAGACTCAAAGTGCCGAGAGTGTTCAGAGAGCAACCTGATCCTGCCAACACCTATCCAAACACTTGTAAAAGTTTTTGGAAAATATATTTACTACGGTGTCTCCAGTAAACGCATATGTAATAATGATTATTAGCATGTCACTGCTTGCAGTTTGTTGTCTTCTTTTATATTTTGCCTGCATTTCTGCAGTATATACATCCTGCAGAACTATTGCAAAGCCATAATTTGAGTTCCTTATCTGAGTTTTTTTATATTTCCTTGAATTTTTTTCTTGTTGCAATGTTCTATGCTATATGAATGTGAAAAACCTTATTAGCAGAACCCGGAGTTAGAAATTTATTTCGGTTAAAATAGGCAGGCGAAAGGCACTGAAAATAGACAGTAATATTATTAAAAAGTAAAATCGTAGATAGCAATATCACTCATTAATGAAAATGGGTTTTTAAGATACTTAATACTTTTTATCACATAATTAAAGTACTTAAGCTTACCTTTCTTACTTACAAGCAACAACACAATACTTTTTTCCAGATATTAACTGTCATAGTCAGCCGCTTGTCAGAGAAAATATTTTTCATTGTGGAAAATAACGAACGTTCTACTTCCACTGAGGTGAATGGAGCATATTTAAAACAAGCTATTTCCGTAGAACTCATACCAAGTACAACAAGGACATCATGGAAATGTTGGTCAAGACAAAGTAAAGTAGTTTTGAATAGCGAATGGTCCTAGCGAATGAGCACAAGATGCACAGTGGTTTCTGATAGAGTTTTTTTTCTGTTTATGCGTTCATAGTGGATTTAGGTAAGTATCTCTCTTTCTACCGTAATGAACACATTGTAAGGACGGTTTATTGCACAGCTGCACCGCTCTCATCTTTCTCGCTTGTAATTGTTTGTTATAGTTGAGAAGTTACTCCCATCACAAATTTCCTAGAATTGTCTCCCGCAGATACACACAAGGTAATTCGCCCGTACTATTCAAAACTACAGTACTTCTCTCATCCTCTCTATTTGCTGGTTTTCGTATACCCGAGGTAACCGTGCGTTCTTTTCACTAATAAAACGCTCTGCTATTTAAAGAGTTTAAGTGAATGAGTAGAAGAGAAATTTTTGACTGCTTGAAAAGAAACAAACGTATAACAAGAATCTCAATGGCTATTTTGTAAGGTAAACATGCCATTTAATGTTTATAAATGTTTTTACTTCGATATATTGAAATTCCTTCTTAGTAAATAGATGCAGAAAATTTTCATAACTATCAAAACAGGCAAATAAAGGGTTTAAACCTCAAAATAGACAACAAAAGTCCAAATTGGCAACCAAAAATAACAAAAACAAAAATCAAAATAAAAGCTGACCGTACCAACCCTAAATATTCGGAAACATGTTCATTTCTATCTGACTCTTTAATATATATACCCAGATTGAAAAGGCGTTTTGTCTAACTTCCGGGCTCTACTCTGATCATAAGAAGGGGCCGGTAATCAAAAAGAGCTACTGATTTAAATCAGAATAAGTGAATGTTTAATTATATTGCTAGGAAAATTAATGCATTGTATATTTTGAGGAAATATTATGTTGGAAAAAGGCATAAAACCAAAGACTTACAATGGCTGACAGCAATAGCTCACACAGCATAATAGTAATATGTAGTTACCTACTTCACTACATAGAGTTTGACAACGAAACTCACCATGTAAAATTTCGATAAAACTTTACTGAAAAATAATATTACTGGCTAAACGAATTTGTTTACTTCACATTAATATACCACCATTAGCAACACTCAAAACATGCATTTTATGCATTCATAAACCAATAAAATAGTTTCTAAGATATAATCACCAAATATTCGACTTAAGTGACTAAGTATTATGTAAATATTTCATTGAGTAGAATGAACAAAAACGCTTAAATAATTTATTTCACTATGTGTTATATTTAAAATTTAAATTGAAAACGAGGGATCCAACACTAACTCACTTTGGATAATGCCGATTGTTAATGCGGGTTAAATAAAAATATTAATCCGTGGTAATAAATTATTTTCAAAATTCCTACATATTTCCTAATTTGAAAATAGGTGAAATGAAGCAGTCAGGTTATTATATACCTTTTGTTCAGTAAAAATATCCCTTCGAAAAGAAAAATTTTGACGACTTTTGTTGATTTTCAATATTTTTGGACGCTCTTTAACATCTCAGAACATCAGCGTCCCATTCGAATCAGGGCGTGAAACTTTGCTCAGAGGCCTCTTCTTTCAGGCTTGAGGTTCTTTTACATGTAGTAAATCTACGACACGGGACCCACGGCTTTACCTCCTTTCCAAAGGAAGCCATATTTAGGATTTTTACGTCCAAAAAATCCATCGATCCTGGCCGGGATTGAACCCACAATCATGGGTTTGTTGGGGAAGTATGGTTACCATTAGAGACGAACATTCACGGGTCTTGGAGAAATGCACTAGTAGCCTATATATTAATTTCTTTTGTTGTGTCTAAAAATTCTTGCGACAGTTTGAGATGACATTTTTTTTTTCAAAATTCGATACGATTTGCAAAAATTCATCAAATCATTGCAGAGAATCGGACAAAAAAAAGTGCTACCCTGAAAATAAATTTGATTACTGTCTAAAAAATGAAATTTTCTTTTAGTTTTCTGGACGATTATATCAAACAAATTGTATTTCTGAAACTTACAGCTAGTGCTGAAAGTTGCAGACGTGCAAGTACATCTTGATTGTGGTAATAAGCTAAAAATACCTAATTCAGTTTCCCATTCTTCTGTAGAGTACATCTTTCGAGGCTTGTTAATCCATCGCAAACCCTCGTCTAAAACAATAACAATGGTTTAGCACTCCAAAGAGCTGCCAACTTAACGATGGAGCCTTTGTCGTCACTTTTATGGGCATCCCGAGCCGGTTCAGCTTCAAGCAATGGAGCGAATCGTAATTTATCTCGTCTGTATGAGAGTGTATAAAGCCGCACAAAAAGGCAATCCTGTGGGGGGGCGTGGTAGCACGGGAGGAACACGGCTGAGATCTTACTGCGTTTAGACTTCCCTTGGGTCATGATGCTGCTCTTTTGTTTTTCTCTCCTCGATATAAAATTCGCATCAGACCTGTTACGAGGATGTCATCGCATTAGCCACATCATTTGGTTCCAGTGGAAATTTGCTCCTAGCAAGCATTTGTTTTCTGATCCCTTTCAAGCAGTTTCGGAGAGAAGCACTGAAACCTACTTACGTCTATAAGAATTGTGGAATAATTAGACTGAAGATAAATTTATTAAATGCTCAAGAAACGTTTCTTTTAATTCAGTTAGGTATTTGAAAACTTAGAGATAAAACTTGAAATTATGGATTGAATCCATTTAAAGGCAACAATCATTGCATCACTGTGTTCACATTTCATAAATACTTACACATCCCCTATTGTTCATTATCTCATCTCAAATATCCACATGAGATACTGTGTCCAATAATTTTTAGCAAACAGCATTAAAATATTTGTCATTTATTTTTCATTAAGTTAAACACCTCTTTTTTAAGTTTCGAACTAGAATAAAGTAGCTGTAATCTTTCTTTCTGCTCTAAATTTCCATTGTTAATGTAAACATTAGTTTCAATAAATTTTATATCTGAGGCATAGCATACCGTCATTAAAAATTCAAGCAAGAATGCAAGTCAGTTTTAAACACTGATTATAGGATTGTAAAGAAGCCTGTGCACTAAGCTAATGTAAGGTTTTCAAAACTGCAACAATAATTTATGAGGAGTGTTCTAAAAGTTCTCGACCTGACTTATGGATTTCCTGAAGATGGGCAATTGATAATATGATAAATGTTAAGTATCACTGATGGCGCGCTGTAAAGTTTCAGATGCTCGTGTAAACGAACTAGTTTTATTCATTTCTACAAAATGAATAAAACTAAAATACGAGCAGTGACAAAGTACTTCGTTTTGTAGGGTTTAACCCTGACAGAAATACAAAGGAGCTACATTTCACATTAAAGGAGTCTTTTACTTTATTTTAAACGGTTTCAAAAGTGGTCAATTGAATTGAAGGTGGTCATACATACTTTCAAGTTGATGAACTCTCGCAGCGTCCCAAAATTGCTACTACCAATGAGATTGTGACCAAAATTCACAATTCGATGATCACCGATTGAAGGTACGCAAATTGGTTAACATTGCAAAGGCTTCGATAGGCCGGGTTCACACATTTTACACGAAGTTTTGGGTTGAGAAAGCTTTCCGCTCGATAGGTGCAATATTTGTTAACATTGTATTAAAAAAACAAAACAAAAAAAAAAAAAAACATTCGAATGAACATTTTCCAAGAGAGTTTAGTATTGTTTAAACGAAATTCCAGTGAGTTTCTTCGAGTAGATGAAACATGGATTCCTCAAAAAGATATTTTTCCTCGTAGTAGGGCATATCCTATAAAAACTCATCATATACGCCAGAAGCAATGGAACAGCTCAAACAGTGGGTGGTAACAGGTGAAAGAGCACCAAAGAAAGCATAAACAGTTCCATGTGCATGAAAAGTCAAGGCTATGGTTTTCTGGAATTTTAATGATATGACTACCTTCAGAAAGGCAGAGTCATCACCGGCGAGTATTACGCTTCACTACTGGAACAACTGAAGGATGCTATTCAGGCTAAACGTCCACACACATTGCGAAAAAGAAATTTCTCTTTCATTACGATACTGCACCTTTTCACACATCGGGGGTTGTTGCTACAAAACTTTATGACCTTCACTTCCAAGTGCTTTAACATCCAGTATATATATCGGATTTGGCTCCCAACGATTACTTTTTGTTCCCAAACCTGAAGAAATGGCTTGAGCGGATGAGATTAACATCAAATGATGAATTTGAAGCTAAGACAGCTGCTTATTTTTCACAGCTGAACAAATATTATTTTACAGAGGTTATTACAAGGTTTGAAAGTCGTTTGACTAAAGTAATCATTCACAAGGTAACTATGTTGAAAAAAAATTCTCTTAAATCTTGGGTTTTCTTGTTCAGGCCGAAAACTTTTAGAAACTCTTCTTACGCCTCATTTCAATAACAGGAAAAGACAATTTAGTTCGTTTCGACAGTGAAAATTTGTACTCAACCGTATTCTTTTTGTATATGTTTCGGGAAATTGACGTCTGTGGATGTAGGCTAAAAAGAAACGTATATGTAGCTTATAATAATAACATGCAGATATTCCAATGGATAAAGCCACATATTTAAAGCGGGGTGTATTCAGAATTATATCTCGCACGGCTATTCTAATAAGCTTGTTCAAAAAATTAAAAAAAAGAAAAAAAAAAAAAAAAAAAAAAGAAATCCGCCCATAAGCAATACCTTCTATTTCGTGTCCCCAGTTCATGAACGTTTGCACCATGCAAACTATTTTTCCTTCAGCTTTTATTATGTAATTAATAATTAACTGTGCATCTCACTCCTTTAGTTATAATTAAGTATAAGGAACTCTGTTAACATCGTATTTATCTTATTAGTGCATATGGAAGGTAACTGTGGGCGATTTGTAGTCATCGGATTCGTATGCACTAAAAGGTCTAAAAGGTTGCATGCATTAACTCAACAATACATTCTAAAATATGCTGAAGAAATTATTATTATTATTATTATTATTATTCCAGGTATCGCCCAAATTATTATTATTATGATTGATGTATATGTTTTATTTCTTAGATTAATAATCATGAGTAGTGTAATATAGATTAAACATTTTGTAGGAAAGTAACTCTGCGCTCTGCCTGCCATAGAGAGAAGACCATCCGGACAATTGGAATATTGTGAAAGTCAAGCCTTTTGTAAAATAGAGATTGAAATCTTTTGTATCTTGCCTCTTTAAAAGACATGCTTTCTTAGGAGACTGCCGTTCCTTTAACTTATATAAGATTTAAACTCACTATGAGGTAAACAGCCTTAACAGCTGAAATGACAGTTCTTCCTTCAAACGCACGTATCACGGAAGAGGGTTTTAAACCCTATGCAAAGATCAAATAGACGAGGCCAAACAAAATCGAATATAGCCAGTAACAGAGTTTAGTTTAAAATTAAGTTAGACGCGATGCCCTGGTACATTTCGCGGGACTTGAGCATTCCAATGTATGTTTAAACTCTGTATAAAAAGGGAGGTTTGGGTGTTGGGCGACACACTTTGGATTCACACTTTGACTCCAGAGACTCAGCTTTAGATTCTCTGCCCATTCACTACGTATTAGATATTGCAACCTTCAAGTCGCTTGTCTCTTCCATTTTAGCCAGAACTTCAAATGCTCTGCTCTCGCTCGACTGACTTCTAAATTCTAGTCAAGTGTAGTCAGATAGTCGGAACAAGAAGAATATATGTACATAACAAATAAGTAACAAGTTTGCGATTTGTATTAAATTTAACTCATCGGTAAAAGCGGCTCGTCGAGTAGACATTGCGAAATAATCATACACAGCGTTCATTCGACAAACAGCAGAGCACTTGGCTTCACCGGAAAGTGCAGGTTAATACATCGGTGAAAGTCACTTCTAGAAGTCTATTTATTTGTAACAGCGGTACCTCTTCCTGACCCATTGATTTAATCAATAAAACCAGCGAAATCCCCTGAGATCTTGCTATTGGAGGAGCAAAGCAACATCATCAGCAAATCTACATCAGCAGCCGAGACAACATCCTGCTACTTCGAATGTACAACGTGAAGCCGTCCATAGCTGGACCTACTGTCGTCACCCCTAAAGCATTACAGTCTCATATTTTTGGCGCTGGAACTTGGTCATTTTTTTAAACAAACGTTACTGTCTCAATGCTTAAAATATAGAAAAAAACTTGACAGTTAAGACTTTCTTACATTGCTTGTTCAACTTTTAAACAATAGTATGGTTACTGTAATTTGTTTTGTAAATTACGAGTATGAGATGGGACAAGTCTATGGCATTTATCAGTTAGCATGAGTTTTTAAGCCCATCTACATATGTTGTAGGGTGGTATTTGTAAGCACCTACAAGCTCTGGAAGAATTCAAGATATTTATTCACAGTACACAAAACTTTGAAATCCGAATTTATTTGTAAAACACTGCACAATTTTCCACTTAATGATTGGGCATATTTTAAAGCTTACTCTGAACTTCAAGAATTGACCCAGATTCGTGGAGAGGTAAATCACACATTTCTTATGTTCTCTTTGCATAAAATAAAAATCTTGAAATATACCTTGTTTAAAACCAAGTTCTCTTAAAGGTTTCATTAAGAAGCATCACTTACTTTTATGCTGGTAACGAATATTTTAACTATTTTGATTTTGGGGGTAACGCAAGGTCTAGGAACTTTACTTTGTAAGCATAACTCTTGTCTGGGCTTTGACAGATATCTTCTTGCAGCTGAATATCAAAGTTTGTGGTTCTGGAAAAATATTCCGGATGACTTCTGCTGCTCTTTTCAGTCCATGTATAATACAAATATCATGTATGAGGTAAGGATAGAACACTCTCAACACTGAAGCATCTCGTAACATGTAGAATGCAGCATCTAAAAGTGAGTTCATTACCTTCTGGTCATAACTCTTTGAAAGCATCATTCACAAATCAAGCAATTGTAAAATGGTGGTTCTGCTCTCTAAGGCCTTACATGCAATTAAAGTATGGTTTTCCTAGCTCATCCCCATGTATATATGTACTATCCCATGCAGAAGCAATGACGAAGCAGCAGCTATCGATTTGAAATATTGTGGTGTTACGAGGACTTCACTCAGGAAACAAATGATATATGATATACAGAAGGTCTTGCATATATATTATTTTACTATTCTGTTATCACATAATTCAGCTTGTTCGTGTACGTCTTCAATAACATAAAAAGTGCTACGTAAACTATGCGAATTCCTCACCTATTAAACTAATTTTAATAAAGAATATAAGATCCAAATTATGCCCTTATTAATTAATGAAATGAAATAAGTTATGACAACACTGTGTGGTATTAGAGGAACAAAATTAAAATTCTTGTAATCTATAAGTATCACAAAAAAGAAAGCACATATTTAGAAATAATACTATTATCGAGATTAAAGCGCAAAATTAAAAATGTACAATTAATTAAATGAAATATATGATCGCTGATAGACAAAGCTATACTGTCTGGGTATTTTTAAATATTTTGAAAAGTAATCATGTTTACGAAGTGAGCTCTTGATATCATCTTTACATTCACTAAACTAGAGAGAAATAACAAAAGTTTCGTCTTACATGTGTATTTAAAAAGTTGATGTTCATGTATTTCAATAAAACAAAACGTGTTAGTATTTAAAAACAATTACAACGTACTAAGCAAATGTACACAATCAATAATAAACAATCAAAAGATTCATCGATTTTCATTGACTTTGACATTTAATTTAAATATTATTGTAGTAAAAACATGTGACGAAAAGATTTTTGAAGGTTATTATAGAGCGCTCTTACATACAAATATAATTCTCAAAACATATTACATTAATAATTCATATTTTGTATCTTCTCGACGATGCTTTTGTTAAATATAAAATATATGCACAGTTATAAATGCAGTTTATGGACTGAATTAATTGATCCTTTTATTTTAAAACCATATAGAGAAAATTAAACACAAGAGTGGTTTTAAATTTCGGTTTTTAAGTATACCCTTACTCCTAATTGTTCAAATTTCTAAATTTTCAGAAATTATTTTTCTTATTTTATTTAAATTGTATAATTTTTCTCATTTTTTTAAGTGAAGACACAAATATTGGTGCCTCTAGAGCGGGTTTTAAATTTTGGGTCCCCGACACTTAATAACCCGATTCCCTTGATTTTCAGAAACTATTTTTCACATTTTATTCAAATGATATATATGAAGTTTCGTTGCGAAAAAGAAAATATTAGTACCTCTAGAGTAATTCTTAATTTTGGGTTTCAGGCAAACTCCCTTTTCTAATAATTTGATTTCACAGATTTTAGGAATTAATTTTTTTAAATGAATTTAAATGATATATGCCGAGTTCTGTTTTGAAAAATAAAGATTGATGTTACTAGAGCGATATGTAAATTTATGGATTTCAGGTAGAGCTCCACTTTTAATGGCCCGATTTACCTGATTTTCAGAAACTATATTTTTTATTTGATTTATTCGTATATACGGAGTTTCGTTATGAAAAAACAAATATTAATTCCGATAGAGCAACTTTTACATTTTAGGTTTCAGGTAAAAAAAAATCTTCCAATCTTAAAAGTCTCATGTGGAGATATGAGAAGAGATGATGAAGAATAGGAGATATGTATTTATGAAATGCGCGCACAGTGATGCAATGAGTATTGCCCTTAAATGGATTCAATCCATATTTCCAAGTTTTATCTCTTAAGTTTTCATGATTTTCGGAAACTATTTTTTTTTTATTTCAATGGCATACATCGAGTTTGCATTAAAAAATTAAATTTGAGGCCCCTAGAGCAATTTTTAATTTTCATTTTGACGCATACTTGTTTCTCAGATAACTCCCACTTCCAATGTCCTGATTTCCCTGATTTTCAAAAACAACTTTTATCACTTTATTTTAAAGAAATATACCGAATTTCTTTGAGAAAAAATTGCGGCCGCTAGAGGAATTTTTAATTTTTGTAAAAAAAAAAAAAATCGTTTTAGGTTAACCCCCTCCTCCAATGATCCAATTTTTCTGGTTAACGAACTCGAAGCTTCGTTTTTTATTTACAGTTATATGCCCAGGTTCGTTGAGAAAAAAGAGAAAAATTGCGACCGCTAGAGTATTAATGGACACAAGTACACATATATTATAATTTTTATCATTGTCATTTTCGGTGCCTAATAGGTAACATCGATGAGATTTGATTTTTTTTTTTTTTTCAAAAATCGCTTCATGAGTCCAACCGCAATAGCTTACATTCCTTGGGAATATACTAATAATAACATTGGTAAAACCAACTACGATAACTGGACCTGGCCAGGTCTGAAACCTGCGCCCTCGACTTGTGACCCAGCTGCGCTAGGGAGATGGAAAAAAATATGAAATTGAATATTTTCATGTTATACAGTGCATCAGAATTTCCTGTTATGTTAGTGGTTCAATCACGAAGAATTTCTTGCATGGATTCACATTAAATTTTACTGGTCTCTAATGGCGCATAAAACTAGAAAGTTTTTATAAGTTCGTTTGTCCTGCAGTTTAACACACTCTTACAAAACATATCCCCAGATCCCTAAGGGTTTCATGCTTGAATAATAATAATAATAATAATAATAATACTTATAATAATAATGAAAATTGTTCTTGGTTGCGCCTGATATATTAGAATTAATTTCACGCTAACCCTGCCTGCCGCAAGGTGTACCACTGTCACTATGTATCGGTATATCTTGAACGGCATCTGCTCTGGACAAAAATATCATTTTATTATTAATTTATGTAGTTATCTATCGCATCGGAGTAGCAGCTGAGAATATTCAACTGAACTGCCAATTATAAAACTTATTACTAGTGCAGCTCAGGTTAATAACATGAAAGAGAGACGAAAGTACGTGATGTAAGAACTTTTAGAAATCTCTTTATACCATTTCCAATATTTTTTATTTCTCAAATGAGCATTGAAACAGAGACCTGGATAATCTATTAGAAAGTATATTACACCCATTTTCTCTCATTGAAAAGGTTCAAAAGGTATAACAGGATATAACAATCGTAGAAGGGAGGAAGAAAAAATGTATATTGAAATCTACGTTGGTTGTTTAGGTTTAAATCATTTACACATGTCCATTTTTACTCATTTAAATAAATACAAACTTCGGTTAACTATTGGTGAAAATTTTATTAGGGTAAATCCGACAGATCAGAAATCCCTGCTTTCCATTCATTGTGCGTATGTTTATTTAATTCTTTCACTTACGTGTTGTTATATTTAGTGAATTGTTGGATTTCATTCATTTATTATAACGACCCATCGCATTTAAAGTAAGGAAATAACCCCGTCCAAACATGTCTTCTGTATTCTGATAACACACTGGGTGAAGCAATTAGTTTAGATCGCAAAGCGGTAACTCCTGTCGGATGACAGCACTTTATCGATGATTCAACGAAACACTTGTCTGTTATTTATGGACGCTCTTTAACATCTCAGGTCATCAGCGTCCCATTCAACTCAGGGCGTGAAACGGCCGACAAATTTTGCTCAGAGGCCTCTCTTTCAGGCTTGAGGTTCTTTTTCGTGCCGTAAATGTACGACACGGGACCCACGGCTTTACTTCCCTTCCGAAGGAAGCCATACTTAGGATTTTTACGCCCGAAAAAATCCATCGGTCCTGGCCGGGTTCGAACCCGCGTTGTTGGGTGTAGGAGGCAAGTATGGTAACCACTACACCACCAGGACCGACGATTCAACGAAACACATACTATTTATGTGACATATTATATATACGCTTTAGAAACTTAAGTTACTATTAAAATTAAAAAGGAGAGGCTAAAGTGGCCTATCTTCTATTTCTGAAGTTTTGTCAGTTGCTTAAGGTCTTCCATACCATCCCCGCAGTTTCCTTTGAGAAATGTTTTCTCGGATGCCAACTTTTAGTATTCCCAGGGTACGCAGGTTATTTTAAACGCTCTGTCCTTTTAAGGTTATCCAGAGCTAAGTTGCAAGAAGTACTTCAGAGAATCATACATTTACAATTGGTTAGAGGTCACTTAGTTCTTTCCCTAACTTCAGTAGCTGTGTTACTATTTTCATGGAGACACAAGAAATATCCGATTTATGCGAAAAACGACGGTTTGTATGAATTTTCCAAATACTTATTATTTTGTTCTATTCTTAACCTTCTAGTCTCCCGACTTTTATGCACAAGGTAATGGTTCAACTATACGGTACATTATTCTGTGGGAATGTATGAAATAATTTATGAACTTCACGTAAGAGTTTATTAACATATTATTAAGATACATAAGCATGAGCTATTCATTATTGTAGCTGATGTATAATATCGCTGATGTTGCTGATTTGCCAACCGAATTTTATTGGACCATTATGTGCAAATGTCCCTTAACTCTCGGCATGAAACGTACAATGAATTAAAAATATTGAGAAATGTTTTTCATCTATAGAAAGGAGATTGGCGAGTCTAATTTGTTAAGATATGAATTACCATTTACAAGAATAGAGCGTTTGAAAAGTTTTGCATGATATTTCAGATAAATTAGAAATTAAAAATAGGAATATATTTCTCAACTTGTGCTTTGTGCTTTACAAATATATTTTGGTCACCATTTCAATTCCTTACCCCAAAAATTAACTCTTTTAAAAGAACGTTTAATTCTCAGCAATTTCTCGGTTTATTCTTTGCACTAACGTGTATTTCAAGGTTCTTTAAACCTTAAAATTTATTGTCATTACACTCAATATAGTATAGAAAAATTTTAAAGTATATTGGCAGTATTATAAACTTATAACACAATGAGATTCTTGTGGCATAACTGCGTAAGTGAGAGCACGTTAGTGATGACTAATATAGCTGGCATTATTTAAACTGGGTAATCTGAGAGACTTGTGCACTATACTAAATTAAGAAGATTATCGATAGTACCTACTGAAGGCATTACCATAACTGACATCTTTGAAACGCTATTCGTTTACCTAAGTCTATTAATAAGCTAAGTTCCTCCCTTACCTCTCAGAATGGCATACAGCGCGCAATTTTTCCCTCACATTTACAAATGGTATAATGAGTAAAATAGGAGGGTATATGCGAGTAAATTAATAGAGATACGCAGGCCGTTTTTTATTATTATTTATTAATAATACCAGGAATAGTTAAATTTTAATGTGACCCTTAAAGATCCTCAATTTTGGTTTTAAATCCATTTATTTGATTATAAATTTAATGACAGCCTGCATATATATATATATATATATATATATAATTTCAAAATAATATCAGCATATATACCCGCTAGAGTAGAACAAGGGTTGCAGTTACACATAATGTAAATAAACTCGATTTTCACTTAAATTTACTAATTTATTAATGAGTACGGCAAGGATTCTTAAAATATATAATATTAGATTTAGGTTTTTATTTTATGCGCCCAATATTTATGTTGTAAATTTATAATGTAAATTACACATTAAAATAAAAAACTACAAAATTATATTTATGAGCTTAAAAAGCGGTTTGAACATGATTATCAGAATATTATCAGTTTCCAATGTAAATAACTGTCTGTTGACAAGGTAGAATAAATGGAATGAATATATTTATAGTGTTTCTGCAAAAATAATAACATAAATAAATAGTTATCTAAAAGTTTATATAGAAAACAGAACTAACAACTAAATCTAGATTATTTATTTCCCTCATTTAATTATTTTAACAAATTTAAATATAAATGATGGTTAAACTCTTCAACTTTACTAAGTTTTTTGAACATAAATAACATTTTTTCATCAACTTAACATTTCAAAGTCCGCTTATCTTTTTACAAGTTTAGCCACAAATAGCTATCATCATGGATATTTTTTTCATCTAACACGTTCTTTCATTTCATTCATCAATTTCCCCTCACACTTTGAAGAAACAACATATACTGAATTGGATGAAAGAAGCACAGAACCCGAACGATTCAAAGTTTGGAAACAATAATGAATCCCGCTACATTTTCAGTTAAGTTAGTGGCAAAATTGTTCATAACAAAGAAATTATATTTTCCTTTATGAGAAATTTGTCCAAGTCAAATGAAGCTTAAAAAGTAATTTATGAAATACATGCTTTAAAAATAGTCAAAATCAATTAATTAGGTATCTTTACGTTCAATAGAATTTACATATTTTCCAGTATTTGTTTACACAAATTTTAAATGCTACTCTTAATAATATGAATAAAAAAATTGAAACTTGAATATTGTCATACACCGCAAACGTAAATTCAAAGCACAGTGAACAGTTTGAATTTAGACTAAACGTTGCGCTATTAATGTAGCAAAATTCCACATCGGCATGTTTCAGTACGTCTTCCTTTCCTCGCACTAGGACGGATCTAAGTGTCACTTTTCAAAGTTTCCATTGTTATATCGTATCACCGTATACCATGTGTGGCACAATGGTAATGAAATTGTACATATAACCATATAAAAGTACTGTTAAGTCCACTCATACCACTCGTAAAATTAAATCTAACTTATGGCTTAAATTTTAAGATTGTAGTTCATAAGTTAGGTTTAAGTTTCACAAGAATTCTTGGTAGGTTAGGTTAAGTTCACCAAAGTTTAATTTAAGAAATTTTTCTTATTGAGCCTTACCATTCACCTCAATTTTTTTCTTTTTTTTCTTTTCTTTCTTTTTTCTTTTCTTTCTTTCTTTCCCTCTTTTTTTTTTTTTTTGAAACGCCCACTTTTACTACTGAGGCACCACAGGCGGTGAACACTGATGATACATGAGATGAAATGATAAATTGGGAAAGGATTTTTTAAGGAAGGAAGCGTTCCAGACTTAAATTTAGGGTACCTCCTCGGCATTTGCCATTTATGAGGACTGAGGAAAACCTGGAATAAACCTTAGTAAGGAAAGACGGTCCTGGGGGAATTCGAACCCCAGACCTCCGGCTCACAAGTCCGCGCCTTAACGACCTCGGCCACCCTGGCGGTGAACCAGCTTCTGTGCGGAGCTATGTAATGCATTAAACTGAACGATCGGGGCTTGTTACCATCTTATGCTTTACACAGAAGGGCTCTTGTCCCAATCAGGCTTTACATTTTTTAATATTGAGCATTGAAATCTAAGGCGAAAGATTCCCTCTAAATGCTTCCCATATATATTTTGTAGTAATATTATTCATTAAAAGCAGGTCATTTTTTATTTAATGGTTTTTAATGTGAATGGTGTGAGAGTTTAGAGCATAATAACCCTAAATTTTAGCAAGGATAGAACAAAACAACTTAATTTCTTAATTATGAAACATCATCAAGGAAAAGAATTAAAAAAGGTCACCCTATTTAAACAGGAAAAAATTTCCTTTTCATTAGGAATGTAACCTATTTCCATTTAGAAATACAGAGCGAAATAATTTTCCATATTTAGAAAAATGTCTAAGTTTGTTATATAATTTTGAAATGTTCAGATATTTTCAAATAAATAAAATATAAATCCGTTTTATAATTGTGGATATATTGTAATTTTAAATTCACCCATTACTTTCAGAATGAGATATGAGTAATAAAATTAGCAGATTTATGTTTCTCAGCACATAAAGAACAAAGAAGTTAAACTTATCAGACTTCTCAACCTAATATCTAACAAGAAAACAGGAAACATACACTAACATTCTCAGTAGTAGTGTAGTAAAGACTGCAAGTATTACACCCATCTGCTACTCAGCTCTAGAAATCAGATATCTATGTAAAATGGAATATCGCCAATTTTTTCAATGATAGCTGTAAACTCCATTTCCACTATTAAATTTTATAGATATCACAATGCTTCGAAACTGTTCCTATGGCCCACATACACTGAAATATAAATTTAAGGTATATATTGTAAGCCTAATCATCATTTTGTGCAATTTAATTAGTAATATAAGTATTATGTATGTATACGTGTATCATGAGGTATAACTTTAAAGTGTTAATTATATGTCATCTCTGGTGTAACTGTCTACGGTAGTCCAGCCAGAAACAGGGCAGAGCCAAGGAGGAAATAAACCGCTATACAAAGGAAAGGAACAAGTGCTAAGCCACTTCTTAAAAGACCTTCCGTTGACGAGGGTTAATAAAGTTCAGGCTTCCGAATACGTTAGGGCAATGAACTCGCCACCCGGTTTTACAGTTACTTTTAAACCAACCAATGTAAATAAATGGTTTAAGCTTTCAAATAGTAGCGAGTGGCATGTCTTGGCAGATGAGTTTGAACCAGTCAATAGTTGATGTATATTTTGAATTTTTAAAGCAAGGTATAAAAATTGCGCGTGCTTGTGCTACCCCTGTGGGTTTGGTGAGGCAACATTTATTTAATCTCAATCTAATATATCAAGAGGCGTTTGCTCCGCTGGGGCACTCGAAGTTGTATGCTATGCGGGAGCACTCATATTCAGTTGATTAATTCAGTTCATCACATCACTTCATATCATCAGATCGCGTAGAATAAGCTCTACAACACATGCGGGCTCTACAATAAGTTCACATCAGTGTACATACTCAGTTCATTCCAGTCAGAGCAGTTCAGATAGTCAGATTATTATCAGATTCAGTTCGTCTCCTTGGAAATCACAGAAACTAAATTTATATTTAACGTAGCTAAGTTCTATCGTACGCAGAACACCAGAGGACGCGAAATCTCTTGGGAAATAATGAATTACCACACTTATTCAGATCTACTCATTGTGTATATCCTCTCCTGTTGAGCACGAGTCACAAAATAGTGGAACAAAACCTCAGATATTGTTATCATGAAGCGTGGGCAACGACACCAAAGCGATCAATAGTCTATTAACGATACGCCATTACAAAATATGGCGATCAGCAGCTAAATCACTTCATAATTGGCAATCTACCAGACCCCCACCGACAAAACCGCTTCAACTCCAAAGACAGGCTTATGAACACTGAATGAAAATGTGAACTGGAGATAGAAAAAATGGATGGAAACATAAACGTTGGTCAGAAGAATAAAACAAAATTAAATCTGCAATGGAAAGAGCAATTGGGTTTTTAAGGGAATCTCAACATGTATGCACATTGCAGTAATATACCTAAGCATACTTTTATCTTCGATGTTTTGTGATAGAAGGCAGCAGTGCTATGTATCTGGTAGCAGTAAACGTGGTTCGGATTGAAGCATGCCGTTCACCTTACCTGCGCTACCGTGAGTGTGCATGCATAATTCACAGACATCATTTAGAAATTAAGTGGTAAAATGAAGTACCGGGTGGAAAGTTGCTTAGCAGCCCGAAGTTAATTAATTCTCAGGCAATTGTAACGGAACAACATGAAGCACCTGGATGGAACAATAATTCATATAATTTGCTGTTTAACGAAATTATAGTAAAATTAAATTACAGTCATATCCGGTAGCACAAAGGTTAATTGATTCCTGCCCACGTGGTGATGGAGCCCGTTCTAATTTCGTATGTACTGCTGTCCGATATGGGACGAAATAAATTAACAGCCGTGGGCTACTTTGAAAGAACCTGCTGAAGTACCAGTACTCTTTAGTGAGGCTTCAGGGTGCAATAAATATTAAAAATACTTTGCCAGCACAGACATTTTATTTATATGTTATGGAAATTGCCAGCGGATGCGGCAACCACGACAAAAACATTTTACTTATGGCACTATACCCGCATGCATTCCATGTTAAGATCTGTTCAAAATTCGCCACAGTAAAGAAGAGTTGTTTATGTATTGACGCGGATATCCTAAGTTCAGTTCCCGGCACACCCGAGACCTTTAGATGTAGAAAGCCATACTTAAGGTTATGAGATAATCTCACGCTGAAGTTGTCCCTGGACAGACGTTCTATACTATGAGCACACAATTATTAGGGAAGGGAATGTTAACAATTCTTCAAAAAAGACTTAGGTTGCACATTTTCGTGCTAATTTTAGAATATTTAGGTTCAAAAATACTCCCAGATGCAAGAAAGATTTAGACGAATCCTTTTACACAATTTAAATGTACTTGCTAGTCTTATTACTTCCCATTGGCACTTGAAAGACGATAAATATTTGCCTAAAGCGTTTGAAGTTTCATCTCTCAGATTTTGGCTTTAGTAAATTTCTTAAATTATTTTTTAAAGAAAAATATATAGCCAAATTTTTTCCTAATTCAGAATTTCCAATGATGATTATTAGAATAATTGACATTTAGTTGCATTACAACAGAAAACACAAATAAAATCAATACATTTATTTTAAAAAAAAGCATATTTTTATAATATGTTAATTGTACTCATTTTCTCAGGTCATCTAGGAACTGCCTCATTGTAAAGTAACTAAATGCATGTTTTTCTCTATTCGGTCCAGATGTTATTACTTTTATACCTTTCCTTTATCTGGAAATTGTAGAAGTTTTGCATCTCCTTAGTCATTTATTGTATTATATTTTTGTTAGCCCCATCCCTTCTTACTCTTTAAGTTGAAATATTCGCTTTATGTCTGTCTCCATTATGCGGCCAGAAACTCTGTTTCTATCTCTAAACTCTATTTTATTATTTTGTTTTTATTTAAAAAGTTATACCGTCATGTGTGACTGAGACACGTACTTGAACGAGAAGTCTATGGTTTGTATCTCGCGAGGACAATTTTTCAATTCTCATCAATGGAAAATGCAAGGGAACTTTCCTAAACTTACGCCTGGAACTTTTTTTTGTCTTTCTTAACTTATGTTTCATCTCTGGTGTAATAATATCCACAACAGTAAAAACGGGTGATAAACGTTATTAAAATTTTCCTTTATTCATTTTGTTAACAATGGCAAAGTATACTACATGGCCATTGTAGCCTACCTGCCTATGTGCGACTTAGTTGCTAACTTTACATGAAAGTATTAGTGAAAAGTAATATGAGTGACGTAAAAAACAATAAATGGAACTCTATGTAAACAGCACGCCAAATAGAAAGCTTCATTAGTAAATCCAGAAATTGAATTAAAATTAGTTGTTACGAAAATCAGAAGAGTAAGTGATCTATGTAAATAGTCTATTGTTGTTATTTACTGTTTATTTGTTTTCTGCATTTTACAATTAATCAACAGTGACTTCAAATTGATTATTTTGTTGCAAAAAATAGGAAACAAAATGTTCTGTATTATTCATGGAGCTATAAATTTTGTTTCAGAATTAGCCTCTGATACTTTTGGCTAAAATATACTATTTTTGAACTTGCAATGTGAAGCATCTTCGTAACAGTTACTAGACTATATTCGTTGTCTGGCATGCTGTTTTAACTTGAAATAGAATAAGATTCAAAATAGTTACCATGCGTCGAACTAGTGGGGAAAATTCAAATTTATGGAAGAGGTTCAAAAAGAGAAGTTACATGTACACTCGTAGTGTGTGCATTGATGCCTCTTAAGATTTTTGGTCAGTTCTACTTGCAAATATGTACAAGTTAATACATAGCAATTAAAGAGATTTAGATCAATATTTTATTCCTAAAAGTCTTTAGGACAACAATGGTTTAAAGGACATTTTTCCTCTTCATTTCAAGAGAACAAAATGAAAGCATGCTGACAAAGAGATCAAAATCATAATAATAGTTGAATATAATTTGAAAGACATTCTCTATGAATGTTCTTACAATTACTTGTTATATAGTAAGTTTGCTTCCAAAGTGCTCTTAAATCACCAATTAATGCATGTTGCATTTTAAAGGTTGTTTATACTATACATAACTTTTAGGTATACTTTAGGAATACCTTTTTTTCATTAAATTAATTTTTTTCGGTCTAATAATCACATTGATGACTTGTTTCTCACGAATCATGAGATACTATAAATTTGGCATAATCAGCTCGTGCACACACTGAGATGGTTTAATTGCCATTCATAATGATAACGGGGATTTATATGTAAGTATGTACATATTTGTTTTTTCATTAGTTATAGTTCAAATGCAGTCATGTGTTTTAGAATAAAAATATTTGAAGTGATTTAAACTATAATTTGTATTCCATATTTGATCACATTTCCAGGTATATACATATTTATTATTGTATTTCAGGAAAACTCATAAATTTACATAGTCCAATATCTTATTTGAAACGTGTTCCATCTTTCATGATTACACACTTATTTTTATCAGATGACAATCTTAAGTTTGTTTTAACAGAATGAATATTTCGCTGGATTCTGGTTTTTTGAAAATGTGGAAAGTAGAAAACAATCATAAATAAACGAGAAACATAGTAGAAGCAGTAGAATACTATGACATAACGTTGAAACCATCAAGAATGCATTAAGCATCTTAGTTTCTGAAACAGCTGGTTCAATTGAAGCTGCAAAGTCCTTTGTTGATGATAAAACAGTAATACATGACAGAGCGAATTTCTCGTGAATCACAACTGCCTTTAGTGGTCTCCAAAATCAAGACACTCTGTCCTAAAGCCTTAATAAGATACAAAGATACAAAAATCATCCACCATTGCAATGGAAAAGCTGTAGAAGTAGAGACAATGAAGTTAAACACAATGCTTAACAAAAATCCAGGCTACATGAACTACACAACTTCAGTGTATAGCTCTGCAAGATGAGCAGAGTTTTATTGAGTTTAAATTTGTTAAGGGATAATTAGAAGTAGTTTACTTTTGAAATTTAAAACAATTTTTTACAACATCCTGCTTTGTAAATGGACAGTTTTAATAATAAAAATTAAGACGAATCAACTTGTAATGTATGTATTAATTATTTTAATACGAATATCAAGAAGGTTCCTTTTTTCTCTTGTTAAGCAACTAGTTCTTTATTTGTCATTAATATCTACTAAAATATATTAATATATCTGCTAAAATATATTATTATATATTATTTTGGAACATTTTAAAAAAAAATAGTCGATATTTTATTCCATTTTTGATAAATTTACTCCATTAGTACGTGTTTATAAAACATATTTATTGCATATAAATTCTAACATTTTCCTATTGTATGTCTGCGGAATGAATAAATACTTTTTTAGATTGTGTCTAGTATTACAGTCGTATATTGTAATAAGAACGGATGAAATAATATAAATGTTACATTTATATTCTTTCAGAAAATTCTACCAGAATGCCGTAAAATGCCGATTAACAAAGAAGAGGGCTAACCCGTTTGTTTTGGGCAGCAAAATAGAACCCTTTACTTATAAAATGCAAGAATACAACTTAATTTCTCCAACAACCCATCTGATAACACTTCAAGTGTTGACTCTCTTGATATGCGACATTTGTAACTTATATACTTATAAATTCTAATAGCAGGCATCAGGACGGCCTACAGTATTAGAAAATTGTTTGGAATAAATTTTATGTTTCTGTTACATTGAATAACTTTCCCATACTGTTTATTTTTCAATAAAAATATCTATATGCGACCAACACACTACAAATCATACACGCTATTCTTGTGTGCTGCTGTTAAGAACAAACATTTTAAATTCATTTGTAAAAAATGTCATAACCTAACACTGGCATGCACTAGAGAGAAATTCAAACATTTAGAAGCTATTTGCTTATTATACACAGAAAAAAAAAAATGACATGAGTTGTTTCTCTCCTCTATTTTAGTCACTTATGATACTAAGATATCTTAAACAACATGCCCTGTTTACTGCATCTAAGAAGTTCTAGTGCAATTCGATATTACCTCCACGGGTGCCCAGCGTTAAGGCACGGACTCGTGAGCGGGAGGTTTGGGGTTTGAATCCCGCCAGGACTGTCCATCCTGACTGAGATTTTTTTTTCCCCCATGTTTTCCTCAGTCCTCGTAAATGGCAAATGCCGGGGAGGTACCCTAAATTTAGGCCTGGAACGCTTCCTTCTTTAGAAAAAATCCTTTCCCAACTTATCATTTCATCTCATGTAACATCAGTGCCACGGCCTGTGGTGCCTCAGTAGTAAAACGGGCGTTAAACATTATTAAAAAAATCAATACCTGGTATTAGTATGTAGTAACTTTTAGCATTAATAAAATTGATTTTTAATATTAGTCGATAGAATATGCTTAAGTAATATTTACTTAAATATTTTGTCAATCAGCTGTTAAATGCAAAGGCCTTCTTATAATTTCATGTGGGTAAGTAATGTGATTAACTATTTTTATCACTTTAAAAAAATTATTATTTCAATTAAATAGCATTAAGTAGCTCTTTATGCGGGCAAAATATTTTTTACTTTCTTAGTGATTTTTATCTAGCTTTTTGGTAGAATTATTGCAAAGTCAAGTGTAGCCAATATGACTTTATAGATCAGATGTTGGTTATATACTGAATATTTTAGACATTTTTTTTTTAATTTCAGCTCATTGCATCACGCAAAAATAAAAACATAGAAGAGGCAATTGGTCTCTATCGCATTGCTAAAGCCATGCTGGGATGTAATTTACCTTTTCTGGTTATGAACAAGTAGAGATTTACTCTCGAATCATTGGATAGCTATGAATAGGAAGATTTCTATTCATCTTAAGAAAACCCTATTGTGAAATTCAAACAATGAAGCTGTACCCCAAACACATCATCTGAAAGGACAAGAAAATTGACAAGGAATAAAACCCGAAACCTGAAAGCAGACGAAGATCTGTAAATGGTATAGTTACAAGAATACAGAATTATTGACATGCATAGATGTAATATGTACGGAACCTACATCCATTAATTCTATGTTGGATTTACTAGGAAAGATAAATTCATTTTTTCCTGTTGTTTATCAGAAACGGAGAATTTTATTTAATTTTTTTAAATTTAAATGCTGACCATTTATAAAAAGTATTGTAAAATATATAGTATAAACATTAAATGCTATTACTTAGAGATTTATCTCCCATCTTTTGTTCATTCTTTTAACATAAGAAAACAAACCGTATTGATTACAATATAGCGTAAATGCCTTTTTTCATAACTGTTAAAGTTTTTCAGATACATTACTATTTTTTCCTGCTCAGAACACTCTTCTCTTTTCATTTAGCACACACTTTATGTTTTTGTCTCTATAAAGAAGTACAGTTGATGCTCAAACATTAGATAGGCCATGCTGCCTACAGATAACTTACATCTTCGGTAAACTGTTTAAAATAAAATAGTACACTTGGACATTTTATTCTCCTTTTAATATAAATAAATACTTTTACAAAAGGAAAGATAATTTAAAGGGAAATACACTTTTAGCCTTGAATGTACTTGAACCATTAGAATCATCCCAATGCTACACAATCCAGCACGTATCGAGGAAATGTATTCATCATAAATTCTGTGTATGTGTGTGCCATCTGCCTTGTTCCGCTAAGATTATATCACGACTGTACAGCAGCAAAGGGGCCCCGTTTTCGTGTTATTTTCTCCAACTAGCCAGCCTGTCATTTCGTCCCGAAAATATTAGTTACCGACCCTTCAATTACGGATATTAGCATGTAGCGCCGCACCGTCCGTTCTCCAGGAAATAAAACACGATCGAAATATCAGAAAGAGACAAAAGATTCAAGTAGCGAACAATTTGAATTTCCTCTGCGAATCTGTGCAAGAGGTCAAGTTAAAGGTTACCAACACTGCAACGAACTCTACTGTTATCTATAAAAGCGGCATTTTTTGATCACGATAGCCATAAAAAGCCGTTAGAGAGATTTGCTCTGTAGTTATGCAAAAAAGTGGGAAAGATTTTGGTTAACGTTTTACTACATGATGGGTTTTAGGAGATTGGGTGCATGTATTTAAAATTAAACCAAAGAATCAAGAAGTAATGTTCTTGCATAAAACTGAACCACCTTGTTAACTAATGCTAAAAGTAGCTCATTTTGACTGAAAGAAAGTACATAGTTTAATATCAATTTACTATTGACTGTTGTCTTATAACGCACCTTAAGGAGGAGGGCAAGAAACGTGTTTGTCTACTGGGTATCAATGATGGTGCACCTTGTGTAACGTTTTTCATGACAGCGAATGAAGACTTGTCTATTGATGTTAAAATGTACCACGTTTCTCTGTTTAAAACAATGCCTGCAGTTACAGATAAGGTAGATTCTGCCGCCCACCTATTACAGCCTTTATCTAATCAAGCTAAAAATGTAATTTTAACATTATAGAGCAATTAAACCTGTCTCAGACTCCAAAAAGTAACAATCATTATGACAGCAAAAGCATCTCTTCATCTGCTTGTAATGCATGAATAAAGTGGAATTTATTGATTTTACCACAGACGCGTCCCTGCAAAATCTAATTTCTTCTTATGAATTGTCTTTAGAAAACAGCTCCTATTTGCAAAACAGCGTTTAGTTCTGGTTTGCTAGTAGAAGGGGCAACAATATGAACTGTTAGTGTCTCTGGTAATGGGTGAGATATATATACAATCTCAATTCTCATTTAAGATTGGTGATATTTATGGCAGTAGAAGTTGTAATGCTCAGAAATAAGGCAAATTTCTGAAGTTTTTATCCTATCTTTCCTCTTGTCTAAACATACGTATAAATTGTATAGATGTAGTGTCAATTAGACAAATTATTAATATGACAATTGAATAGTTGAAGTTTTCCTTTGATCATGTTGGAAAACAGTTGAAATCTTTCATTACAGAAGTTTTGAACATACTGGAAAGAATTTAGTTCAGTTAGCTTATTAGTAGACTATAATATCGTAACAAAAGCATTTCAACTTGACACCAAATTCAACTTTACAGACCTTTTATTTTCCTAACCAGAAATTCCAACATACTATCAGCATACAGACACTAGAGTTTGCATGTGAGAAAGAAAGAGAAAGTTTTTTTTTTTAAATACGGATATACACTTTCCACCACAGTATGTTATCCTTTATCAATTCAGAAACAGAATATAAGTCTGGTATTGTAAATTTGCAATTATAATAATATTATAACTTTGAGCATAGAACAAAAGATCTGCTTGATGCTTCTTAACATGTAAAATAAACTAATTTTTCTTAACATTGTTGCTAAGTGGTGCAAAATTGTTAATGTTAAATCTTTTGAAAGGAAAATATTTATAAGTCCCATGCCCTGTTTCACGAAACTCGTGATCCAGTAAACTAATCTGCATTCTAGTATTACTTGTTATTTTGTGTGTTTCTATAACTTAAAACATAAACTACTACTTACTAGTGTGGCAGACTATTGTCAGCGTGCGATTTTGTTTTATCAGTGTTCTGTTTCACGAAATATTTGGTGTTCTAATATTGCATACTGTTAACCAGCGGGATTCTACCTGTGAATCTCTAATGGTGAATTTACATACTAGTGTACATATTTAGGTTAGGTCAAATTGATTCTATCAATTAAGCTCGACGCATTTTAATTACAAAGCTCGTTAAGGGCTATTTATGCAATATGTGGTCTCAAATCCATAATCCATTTCCGTACTACTTGAGTTATATATATTCACTAGAAAAATACAATAGAAACAGAGCTACTTGCACCATTATTTAATCACCACTAGTTGTTTCGTGAAACAGGATCCAAGGGACGTGTAAGTTCAGTTTTTTAATAAAATGTGTCATTGGCTAAAATTTAAAGAGCATCTGTTTCATCAGTAGATGCTCACTTATTTCAGTATTTATGAAATTATTTCATAACTGTTTAAAAGGTGTGAAGTTGGTTATATTTTATTAATAAAATTTCAGAGTGATAATTTGAAGGGTCGCTCTGTGTCCCATAGGCAAAATAAAAGTATTAAGACCAATATATAGAATACTGAACACAAAGTATTGCATTTTGTGTTAACAAAATTTTGATAAATAATCTTGTTAAGATGACCAATGATCACTTCTGTAATTCTAAAGATACTTCAAGAAAAGTAAATGAATTGGAAAAGTAAATAATGACACAATTTATGGACACAATATGCTTGTTATGAACAGTTTTTATTGATCATATAAAATTTAGGTTCGCCATTGCATCATTCTGTAGGCTAACATCATTGCACTGTTGCTGGTGTTGGAGAACGTTAGGGAGTGCACTTAAGAACTTGGTAAAAAGAGTATCAAGAACTGGTATATTTAACAAGAAAATTGGGACGGGCGAACACAGAATTCAAAAGTTGCCAAATGGATGCTGCAAAACGACAAACATTCAGTACTGATCGCATAGGTTAACTTTCCAGGATCGCCGGATACAGTCATTCACAGTCAAGAAATAGCTAATACAGCACTAGGGATGGCAGCTATCAAAGATATAACTACAGAAGCTCGATCGTATTGCATTTATACAGGAACATGACTATCCAACCGCCTCCTTGATCTAGTGGTTAGCATTTCTGACTGCTGTCCGGGAGGTCCCGGGTTCGATTCTAGGCATATGCTTGGAAATTGATCATTTAAGGAGGTCTGTAACGGGATTCATTTTAATAGAAAGTTAGCAACCTCAGATCGTGAAAGCCGCATGATAGCAACGAGCGAAGTTCAGTGTGCTGATCATATGCCTCCCAGCAGTACTGCATTCTATTCATGATGTCGCAAGACGGAGACAAAGAGCTCAGCGGTCGTGCGATCATCCTAGACCTTCCGGAGCTATCGAGCTCGGGATTTTTATTATAATGATTATTGATCGGAAAATATGGTAATATTTTCAAATGAGAAAGTCTTTAACAGGTGCCTCGGATCTATACAGCAATTTCATTCTGTTGAGTTCCAGAGTTCTACTCAGAATACGTCTGGATATCAGAACCTATCTCTGTCACTGTTTGGGGATGGATTTCTAGAATCTCTGTGGGAGGCTTAAGAACATGGTTTCCCAGCAAAACAATCGGACATTGAAAACGCCACCATTCGTGTGCAAGGATGCAGTAAATAAATCAGCAATACAACATTTGAAAAAAAAAAAAAAAAAAGTGAATATTTCGCATTACCACTTTTAGAAAAGGAAAAAGCTGCAGATTACAGCTATGTGACTCTTTTTATAAAATTCTCAGTAGTTCTTTCGATATTTTCATCGGCAGATACCATGTGTTTTCATATAAAATATAAAAATCACTCTTGTCCGCAGATATTCACATGAATCTAAATATTAACTTGCTGCTAATTTTTAATTTCAAAACATATGTACACGTAAATTGGTATTCATTGCAGGATTGGTTGGTCTTTGTGGTCTTGGAAGACCCAAGATCGCGGGTTTTATCCCGGCCAGGATCGATGGATTTTTTCGGGCATAAACATCTTAATTATGGATTCCTTCGGAAGCGAAGTAAAGCCGTGGGTCCCGTGTCGTACATTTGCGTACGTAAAAGAACCTCAAGCCTGAAAAAGGAGAACTGAGAGAAAATTATCGGTCGTTTCACGTCCTAAATTGAATGAGACACTGATGACCTGAGTTGTCCGAGAGCGTCTGTAAGTAAATTATATATTATATAAAATCGCCGGATCTCCTACCCATGGATACATTTTTGTTATGTCAGTGGATGTTTGAGGTTCATCAGGTTATTCCTAGGAATCCTAACTCAACACAATGGAAAACGTTGGGCCCGAAGTGCAGCGCAACTTGAATGACAAAGACGTCACACATAATGATAGCTGGGAAATAATACACCTTGTTTTGGGATGATATAGCTTCGTCCAAAAACAAATAAGTGGCTTTCTTGAGAATAATAATGGACAAAACTATAAGATATAATTGTAACTGAAAAGACTTCTGATTAAACAACAAAGCAATAAAATAAAATGCACAGTAATCATTCACTTTTATTCTTTACCGTTCTGATGGTGCCAAAATGTATAAACACCTGAAGCAAAGAAAAAACTGTGGTAACATAACAAAAAACTGAATTCACACAAACAGAAAATGATGAGCACTAATCATCTAAGACTTTACATTTTCACAGTGTTCAAAATGCCTACATCGGCGTCGATACACTTCTGAATAAGTTGGACTATTGATTGAGCTACGTTTGCGAATGTGTCCTCAGCGATTACTGCACATACCGTTTCAATTTCTTTCCGAAGTGCTGCCAGTGTAGCTGGTTTTCTACGGTATACAACATCCTTAAGAGTAGAAGTCCAACGAAATTAGATCCCGAGAACGAGGTGGAAAACTCAATCGGACCTCTTCGTTCTATCCAGGCCTTGGAAGATTGTCATCAAGGTACGCACGTACATCTCGGTGGTAATGTGGTGGTACACCATCCTGTTGATCTCGAAGATCTACCCTTGTGAACATCGCATACGGTACCATGAGTCTCAAATTTATCTTGAATGCATGCAATTGTTACTAGCGTTGGCGGTTCTGTTCTGTACACACGTCTCCATTGCCTTTGAACTTCAATAACATTTTCGGGTTTCTAGTACCACTTCAAAATTGCTTTCCGCCATTGCCTTTGAACTTCAACAACATTCTCGGTTTTCCAAAATACTATTTCAAAATTGCTTTCAGATGTTCAAACGATAATCTTGGCTCCATAGTGTTGTAGCAATGGTAGCTAATGTAACGTGAGTCACACTTGTTTACAGAACATCATACGATAATCTTGGCTTCATTTGCGCATTGTTGATTTACCTGTCACGTAGCAACGCTATCATAATGTGAGTCACATCTGTTTACAGAACATCATACTACACATTACTGTTGTTTTTCGGTACAACTTTGAAATATATTAAATAGATATCTACTGTGAAAGTGTATACATTTTTGGCCCCTTTTGTATATATATGTATATAATAAGTGCGAGTTTTAATTAACATCCGTACGTTATTGTTAGAATCTTAAGTCTGTATTTATGATCAGTTTGATTTATTTAAGTACTTAATGTGACAACAGCTAAAGGAAGTCTCTAAGCTTTTTCACCCATTTCATTGTAGGGATGGATGCTCAGGAGAGGAATGCATCGGAATGTATACAATCAAGTTAACGAAGTGTAAAACTGTTACACTAAAGCGAACAAAAATGTTGCGTGGTACTGTACCTGTAAGAATTAAGTGAAGATAGTGCATCTGTTAGCAAGTAAAAAAGCTGAACTATCGAGTCAAATACTTTAAGATAGTATTGCCAACTTCAATGAATGTTATGACGGAATAACACTGAGTGGTTTTACATCACTTTTTACAGTCTTACCTTGCACCTAAAGGAGCTGATATCTTTTACCGCTACATGTAACCAATAACTTTAAAACGTAGCGAGTTGGATAGAGAGACCCTACACTTGCGGTCTTTTCTTGGAACCCCGGAACGCCCTCAAGTACCGCCTTTGCCACAGCGGAGAGCCAATGGCTCAACCCTAAGATCTTATCTGAGAATGCGGGGTTGACTCAAACTGCCTCGATGTGGAAATTTCATTCCAGTAATGGCACGGCACAAACCGGGTGTCAGAGCTGCGTGGCCGCATGCCTTCTTTATAAGAGGAACGCTTAGCGTGGGCGTTACACTTGTAAATATAGAATCAGCAACATGACTATTGTATTGTGGTATGTTCCATCTTGAAACAATTGAGATCTCTGAGAGACGCCACAGGTAGTATGGAAGTATCCTAGCGATAAAATCTTCAGAAACATTCACAAAAAAATAAAGTTCTGTAAACTCTATATATATATATTCTTAGCATTTGACAATACCAATAGATACTGAAAGGTTGTTTGGAAGATCTGCAAAGAATTAAGAGTAATTTTCCATAGGAAATATATATGTATATATAAAAGCAGAAAAATGGAAGAAATAAAGGAAGACCTGCCAAAAAATTAAGAGTAATCCTGCATAGGAAATAGTATATATAAAACTTAAATAGTATATATAAAAATGGAAGAAATAACAATTCCAGAATTGCAAATTTATTTATTAATGTAGATCGATTATAAAAGCGTACTTAATGAGCTCAAAATGCCCTACAAAAATTCAAACATTTTAACTTCTTAAACAGTGAAACTTTTCTTGATTAACATACTTGTATCACTGGAAAGGGTCTTGTATATTTCAGTAAAACATGTTTATCGCGTTCAAACAAGATTTCTCTCAAAAATATATTATGCCCAAAATAAAACATTTAAAAATGTATTTTCTGAGAGACATGTACTAACATTGCTTTGTAAAGACCACCCCCTTGTCTAATGGTTAGGGTTGAGGACTTGTCTGTCCTGTGGTGTGGTGGTACTTGCCTCCTAAACCCAAGATCGTGGGTTCAATCCCAGTCAAGATCGATGGATTTTTTCTGGCGTAAAACTCTTGTATGGCTTTCTTCGGAAGGGAAGTAAAGGGGCAAGTTCCATGTCGTAGATTTAACGGCATGAAAAAGAATCTCAAGGAAATTTATCGCCCTGAATTGAATGGGACGCTGATGACTTGAGATGTTAAAAAGCGTCCGTAAATAAACCAAATCAACAAATTTTGCAGATTGCTGGGCGCGGGTCCCGGGTTATATTCCCAGTACCTGCTTAGGAAGAACGTGGTCTTCTCAGCCTCGTGAAGATAATTGGAAAGATGCCCGATGAAAAGGTGGCGTTTTTGGATCTAGGGAGCCGCATGGTAGACCGCCGGCAGGGTATCGGCATACTGATGGCATGTCCCTCTGCAATGCTGCCTTCTATCAATGAAGTCGTACGACGAAGCTAGAGGAAGCAAAGGTCGCTGCGGCCAAGGCTCACCATGAGCTTTGGCGCCAATGAGAAGAAGAATTGCTTTGTAAAAACGTAGAAAGTGAAGCTTTTATAGTTTTTAAAGCGAAACACTCGGCGCTATTGTCGCAAAATAAACATTTTAAATGATGATAAACACTAAATAAATATTTATTGGAGTATGAAATATATCGGAACGATATGAACAAGTATATTTAGGGATATTTGTCTTTTAAGTGGGCATTGTTCCGTATCGGCAGTTCAAAAGGAATTTTTGAAGTGCAGGATGTATCTTTCTTTACTACATAATTCAGAAAATGTCTCTAATTAGTCGAGTGCGCTGGCTGCTACAGTTGGATTGAGAAAGATATAAGTAGATGCAGTGCAACTTAAAAAGAGTAAGGGAGTGGTGATAGGATAGAAGGGTGTTTCGGCACCGCATCTACCCTGATGGGCCTGTTGTACTTACACTGCCCACGGGATAGCCTCCGGGAGGGAGAAATACCGGGCGGCAAGGCGTAGATAGAATCCCTAACAGTTTCCACGTGGTTACTCTCTGACGGCGGCAGGGCTGCGAGAGCCGCGATAGTAGCCCCCGACGGCAACCCGAGGAGGTCCCAGCAGGAACTTTCCAAATCGCCAATCCACTGCTAAACCGCACAGCACCAACACACCTCATCTGACGTTTCTACCCTGCAACCTGATCTATGGAATGAAATGTTAAACTTTGAAATTGGAGAGAGCGGAAAATTCGCGGAATGCAAATATTTGAGCTCTCGTGTAATTGACCAAGGAAAATCAGTCGGAAAGACCCGCTTCAAGAGATTTAAACCCCGCAAATGCAAAGTTAAAGCCTTAAAGAGGGAATACTGTTTAAATTTAGAAAATATACTTAGAAAATTTGGCTTATAGATGAGGCACATAGAACTCCCAGAACTAAGGACAAAATTTTATGGTTTTAATTTTATATTATGTATGATTTTAGAAAACGACAGAAAGGCAGGGAAAAAAAATACTGAAGAGAGAGAGAGAGACAGAGAGAGCGGGGAAAGAAATTAACATAGATTGACTTAATAGAAGGGAAATAATATAAGACTGAAAATTAAAAGTAGTGACAAAAGACCAGCTCGACCAGAGAGAGGAAAGCAGAGACTAACGCGAATAAAACATTAATTCTGCTTCTATTGTAGTAATTAGTTTGTTAAAACTTTTTCTGATGAAATTTTAAGGAGACTATTAGCCGCCTTATGTCGATTCTAGGGAATACTCGGGAATATAGTTTTATAATCCTCCATTGATTTCATTAATTTTTATTCAGTTTCTTTGGTTTTTATTCATTTTACATTTTATTATTTTTAAACTCTTTTTTACGTATTTTTCCTAGCTTAGGCGAAATTATTTACAAATATATATATATAACTTCGTCTTTATTGCACGGAGAAGCCATAAGTTGTACTTAACTATAATCTTTATGCTTCTATACGTTTTATGAAGTAAGAAAGTGATTTTAAACACATCTTTTCCTCCAATTTCTTCAGGGTCTGCTAAAGTCTTTCTTCTTTATACTACTCCCTTCCAGGTGAATCATAAGTATGACCTCGGTGCTCCGCACCTTCTTTCAACGTTTGGCTGAGAGTGTAGACTGAAAGCAAGAGAGGCTTTTAGCTCTCTGATGAATAGTTAGTCGATGTTGCGACCCTCGGCAATTACACTTTTTCACGAAAGAGTTTAATTTCACCAGCCATTGATCAACAAAATGGTCATAAAACTGTTCAAAAATTCCTTTTCTGGTGTTTTAGGTTGGGTTTCAACCAGCCGTCGTCAATAAAACCTGTACACATTCTCCTAAATATAATTCAGTTCTTGAACTTTTCTCTCCTGTCCTAATGTGGCAGAAGCGGTTAATCTTCAGCGTGCTTCAGTGAGTGAATTGGTACTTGCTCAAAAATTAACATAACATTATGTGGATTCCATTTGGGCAGTACATTTTTAATGGCAGGAAGAAGCGAGTGCACGTCAAGTTTCTCTTGTTAGGCATAAACGTATAATGTTTTTTTTTTTTTTTTCCCCCTCTAATGAACTACCCGGATCAGCAAAAATCATAAATTTTACAGAGCTGCTGGCTGCAGGTCTTTTATATGGTGTCTATAAGGCGAACGCAATACAACGATTGTTTCCTTCTCTCACCAGGATCGGTTCCATATGCTCGACAGTCTTAGTAAATTAGGATTAGAAGCGTCCTTCATACTTACACTGTTGGTAACGTCTGATGTTCCGAGATTTTTGTGCACACTCAGAGATTCTTCGCACTTATTAGAGATTCTGTTTGATATTGTTTTGAGAAACCATGTCATTGACGAACTCTGCTGAACATTTGTTCCACTTCCTCAAAAAGAAAAAAAAAAAAATATTTGAACAAGAAGACACTTCGCTAATCTGGTACGCTGTTTTGTCAGAGTAGTAGAAGAAGGTTACTCTCTCTTTGTCATCGAAAGCAGAAAGACTGCCGCTTAGAGATGCAAAATTAGTACGATTGACAAGGTTTTTGTAGGAAATTCATCAGACTGATGTTCAATCTAATAGGAGAAGCACAAGTAACACAAAGTTGTCATAAAGATGCACAAAATGCTTAAAAGTTTGTAAAAATTAAGTCAGTTTATCGGTTTTTGTGATTAACCGAGCTGCATAAAGAATTATTTACCTTCAAGTCAAGGCTTTACATTGCAGATGAAGCATTCTTGTATCTGCATTTAAAACTAAGTTGAAGAAGATGATATACCACTATCACACAATCCTATTGAAGTGGCAGATAAGTGAATGTTTACTATGGCGTTCTTGATGATAAACAAATGAGACCACGGTTTACACGGCATGAAAAAATGGCAACTGATACAGCGTCCTCGTTCCGTTACGCAATCGGTAATTGCTTTTGCCTGACGGAAAGTTACTCGTAATGATTTTCCCACCTGCCGAAGAAAATCATATTGAGAGATCGGAAATCATAGCGCGCCTTATGAAAAGATTTTGAGACACCGCAACCCATCCTCCTGCATACTGTAAACTGCCTCCGTGATACTTTAATTCAATGTCTCTCGATCACCTTTATTGCTGACATACGCTTTTTTTTTTTTTTTTTTTTTTTTTAACTTTTCCCCACAATTGCAAAATTGCAAGGATCTGGTGATGTTGCACAAAATACCCCTTCTCTTCTTCAGCAGGTGCAACATTAGCAAAATATCAGTTCAGTTGTGTATTTGTGATGAGAATTTAGAATACTTTCATAAATTAAGGGCTCAGTAATGCAGCTTGCCCTATCTTTCGATCATAAAGTGGAGGTCAGAATTGGCAATACTCTATTACATTCTTTTTATTCGAGTTCGCATATCCTGAGAAATTGAAATTAGCTTAATCTGTGAAAAATGTTAGATTAGGATAAAAAATTCTCTCATACACATGATGGATAAACTAGTTGTACAATCTGATTCTTTTTTCGTGGTTCACAGTTTTATTTTAGGCACATCAGTTATTTTATATAGATGAAGATGCACTGCCTACAAATGCACCAGCTTGCTGGGCTAAACATGTCAAAGTTTTCCAGGAGAAGCTAGTAGATTTCATCAGGCTTATACTCTGTTAAAATCCGCTTTTTTGGTCTCGGCTTCCTGCCAATGAAAACGCATTGGGTTTCAACTTTTGTTTGCGAATCTAAAAATGTCTTTTTTGATGGAGGTGCCACTTCTGGAAATTAAACATTATATTCTCTTCTACAGTATTTGTTTGATTCCTTTTGGGCATAAATCATAAATAAATACACTCCACAATATATGATATACAGAGTAGAACGTTTAACACGCATTTCCTAAAAGAAAAGCTTCTGAAACAGTTAGTGTGATAAACACAACTGAGCAAGCTCCATTGGCAAAATCTTATTTACTGAAGGTCAATCGATTTTTACTAGTGTACACAAACTCCAATTCCTTGGTGAAATGAGAGTACGGCGTTATCGTACACGTAAATGTAATTTAATGAAAAAATTTATATTTATGTATTTCATATCTTTGGCATACTTCAAATTTGATAACCATTGATTGAGTTAAAGTAAAAACTATAGAAATATTTGTTTTCTAAACGCAATAATGCTTTGAGTCTATAAATTTTAAAGAAAATAATGCATTGATGAAAACTAACTATAGCCAATTAATTTATAGAGTGTATGTTCTTTTTAAATGAACGATGTTTAATTTCGGTAAGCTGAAAGTTGTTTATTTTGGATGACAATAATGAAGATGAAAAACTAATTTTTAATGCAAGAAAAGTACAGGAATAGGAAACTACAACAAATACAGGCGCTTTACTTCTTGTTTCTCCAGCTAAGGATCAATGCGTGAGAGTAGCACAAATACTTGATACATGATCATCAACACATAGTGTCTTCATTTTTTAACATAATTCTGTCAATGTTTTTAACTATGCTACTTTACTCTAGAAACTCAAAATACTCTTAATAGTAGATTTTAATTGCATTAACCTTACCATATATAACTTACAAAAGCGTTACTTTCTTTGTCAATGTCATCTCAGCCTACAAATCCTGATACTTTTACTAAGCGTTTCTCTTAATATTTTACTTGGTAACACCAGCCTTGACTACCCCATGAGCTAAAATTACATACAATTTCACGTGCTTTGAGAACACGAAAGGCTATTCTTCAAGTATATATGCTATCACAAAAATGTTCATACTTCTTAAAGAAAACAACCACTACTGTTTTATTGCCCCGAAGAAAGTAATAATTTGCTGTTTGTTGCAAATAAAATAAATCTCACAAAATAATAGCATAGATTACTCTAGAAGTACCTACTTCCCTAGCTGCTAATTTAAAAATGAAGCTATCTCTAGAAATAAATTATAAATTCCAGCATTAAAATCAAAAACCTAATATTTACAGTAACTTGCATATTAGGATCTGCTTCATGGCATCCTTTAAGTACAAATGCAACATTTGCCAATAGTATTCAATGCTTTTAAAATTTTTCTAGTTACACTGGCTGTAAAATTAAAGAAGAAGAAGAAGAAGATTTAATAAAACGCCTTCAGAGACACATGCAAAATAACAGGTTTATTTCCTAGGTTTCTAGAGAATATTCTCTTGTGAAAGAAAGTCTTAATTAAACACTTATGATAAAATAGTTCGGGTTAATTTAATAAATTAAGAATGTGTAAACGCTGTTCCGTCATAGTACAAAAACACCTTACTGGAGTGGGTATAACAGCTAAGGCATTATCACACACTTAAGCTATACACATCGTTAATGCTTGAGTACAAGAAACAGACAACAATGTAACTTATGTACTGAAGTTCATGGGCCGAAGTTTTGTTATTTTATTCATGATCACATATTGTCAGAATATTGTCAAATCTCACGTCTTTATGACACAGTTCCGCAACAAATGAAAATTTTCTATAGTTGACTTTTGCTCTTTAAATACATGATTCCTACATACTCTTATTGATACCTGGTCTTGAATCTATATGCGATACAGGGTGAGTCTTTGAAAGATTTCAGGAACATGTTTAAGCGTTTGAATGGTATGTGAAATAAAATCAAGTCCACAAGTAGTTAGATCATCTTTGCGCGTTTTTAATATTATCCGTCAGACACCCGTATCTTCGTTGTACAAAAATAACTGCTATAGAAGAGAAGGAATGCTGTGTCTTGGAGTTTCACACAACCAGGTAGGTACCGACGCTTCAACGTGAGTTTCGAAGCAGATTTCACAAGGACCCACCTCTCAAGAATTCCGTCCAAAATGGTATGACATATTCAAGGTAAAGGGATATCTGTGTAAGAACAAATTGACTACGGTCTTTAAGGACAAGGGACATTTAACAGAGCAGCACTAAAACTCATGTCCAGAAGAAATCTATGATTCACCATTTCTCAGAACACTATTGGCACATGTTGCGTCAGCATTTACAAATGCGCCTGCAGTTCCTGCAAAAGTTGACACCGAATCACCACCTTTGCCGGGGGGGGGGGGGGGGGGCTTCTGCAGTGAAAAGCTACAGTACTTGGAAGGCTTTATTTATATGATATATTTAAGGATGCTCTTTAACATCTCAGGTCATCAGCGTCCCATTCAATTCGAAACTGCCGACAAATTTTGCTCAGAGGTCTCTTCTTTCTTCTCTTTTCGATGGAAGCCACACTTAGGATTTTTACGCCCCAAAATATCCATCTACCCTGGCCGGGATTGAACCTGCGATCTTGGGACTTCGTTAAGGTGTTCCGTTTGGCACAATGTCAGAAGCACTGCGAGGTGCATTTGCGGAACTCAACAAAAGTAGTTTTTCCGTGATATTTCGCAGAGCATTGTGTACGAACTATTTTGCTTTGCAGAAAGCAACATCACAGGAATGACTTATCTCTACATGATAATCAAATGGTTGATGTCACAGCTGGAGACAGTAATAGATTAATTTTCAAGCAAAATGGGGCGTCTCTCCATTTTCGCCCTGTATTTGAACGACTACCCCAGCGTTGCGCGTTCTCAATTGATATATTGACCCCCTCTTTCACCGTAACTCGCACGTCGCGACTTTTTTCTTATGGGGATATGTTAAAGACTGGGCGAATTGAAAATGCGCATCCGAACATCCACATCATGTCTCCTTTGAGAGTAGCTTGGTTACATTTGTCCTGTGATAAAAAGTGCTCAGAACACTTGTATTATGTTTTGCACACCAATATATATAAAACATAATATAGGTATTGTGTTGCACAGTTCGTATGTTTTGTTATATATGTTTTGAGGGAATTTTAATGTATTATGTACTTATTAAGTTGGATGAAGGAAAAATAAATAGAAGATGAACGGAAATATTAGTGAAAGTTGGAGATTCGAGGGTTAACTTTTAAGTTGATACAAACGACCACTAGCTGACACTATTGAATATGTCATCACTATTTTCGCAACAATCGACATTTGTATTTTGTGGAAAAATAGTTGCAGCTTAGAAATTGACCGAATAGTTTAAATGAGCGTTTAAACAAAAACAATTTTGCGAAAAAAAAGGGAAATTACAAGGGAGGGTTTTCAATGGATTATTATTATTATTATTATTATTATTATTATTATTATTTTATTTTTTATTTTATTTTTTTTTTAATTTTTATTTTTATTATTTTTATTATTATTTTTTTTTACGGTTTTAGTAAAGGCCTAAAACTCAACGGAAATGCATAGTATCGCTTCGTTCAACTTTTGATAATGAAATACCATCAGGAAAGACTGTTTGCAATCGGTTTGCAGAATTTCGTCATGGTCGTATGTCAGTCGTGAATGAATTTCGTGAAGGTCGATCAAAAACGATTATCATTCAAAAAGACATCCATGTTCTGCGCAACATAATTGAAGAAGATCAGCATCCTTAAGTGTGTCGAAGACTGCAGTGCATTTGATTTTTCATGAACATTTAGCTGTGAAAAAGATCTGTTCCATAGCTTGGCCGAAGCTGGGGGGGGGGGGGGGGAGAATAATAAAAAACACTTGTTTAAATTGGTGTAATGAAATGCTCAAAAATTCCTCCGAATAACTGCAAACTACAACAGACGACGAAACTTTGATACATTAATATGAACCGGAATCTAAGCATTGTTTGGATTCCAAGGTGAACAGAATCCCACAAAAGTTGTTCGTTCACGAAGTACTTCCAAGAAAATGATTGTTTGTTTCTTCGGTTGTACTGAACATGTCGCAACCATTTCTGTAGAGAATCGGAGTACAATTAATACTGAATGTTATACAACAACTTTTTTTGCCAGATGTCATCGAAGAAATTAGGGAAAACAACCGAAAACGTCACATCATTCTTCATCATGACAATGCCAGCTCTGACACAGCACGTCAAACAATTGGTTATCTGAAGGAGAAAAACATGGAATTAATATCCCATTGCCCGTATTCACCTGATTTATCGCCTAACGACTTCTTTTTGCTGCTGAATGTTATACAAAGCATACGTAGACAGCGATTTTTATCACCCCAAAAAACTGTTGAAGTCTTTAATAACCAGTTTTTGAGATACCAACTCCAGAATGGAAAAAAAAAAGTTTTAAAATTGGTTTGAATGCATGAAAAAGTATATAAATATCAAAGGCAAATATTTTGAAACACAATAAAACAGTTTGTTTCTTTCTTTCCTAGTTTCTGTAACAATTTAAAATGTAACCCACATAGGATATAAACGATCAGAATTTGGGACTGGACTGTCAAGGAAAAGCTAAAAGCTAATATGAAGAAGGGAACGGAAGTATGGTATATGCTTATGAGCTCGTGTTACAGGCAATAGCATGTAAATGATTCACCTATTTCTTCAAATAGGTTCTCCATCAAAAGTTGTAATGGCGTATACATAGTTGACTAGATTAAAGTTTCTCTTATTAAAAATATATAGCGAAGAGAGTGTGAATACAGCAAAGTTTAGAAATTACATATTGATAGACAGCAAGATTTTTTCATTACCTATCTGATTCACCCAGTTAACTCTGTCTACTGGAATTCGTTAACAGCATAATATTCATATAATCACTCTAATGTGTTCTTTTCTTTCCCACGCATTTTATACAGTCACAATGGAACCGGAATGCAATCATCTGGTAGAACTACATTCATTAAGACGTAGGAAAGTCATGTTCCGTTTCCTTGGGAAAGTAATGGGGTTGGTGTCACCAGAGGTAGAAAACCGAAGGAAAGATGTAAACACTGCGAGAGCGTTGTTCTCATATCGCACTTGTAACGGAAGGAAGACATAAAAGTTAATGTCGCACTTTAACTACATTGTAGCAAAGTGTTGGAGGAAGCCACCGCGAGTTTCCGCTTCCGGCATGGTGTATGTCACCTCATAATTAGCGATCGCAGTAGGGGCCGCGATCCCTGGGGTTTCTCTTTTCTTAGAGCCTGCGTACTAACAGCGATCGCTATTTACTGCAAGAGAAAGGTCATCTCCGTTTAAGTCATGACTTGCCTGTGTATCTTGAACTACTTCCAAACTAAACTGAATAATATGTAGTATTGAAAGAAGCATATAGGACGAGCATACATTAATAGCGCTAATTTTATAATTCAAAGTAACACACATTTTCATTACAAGTATGCATGGCCTAGTAATGCAATTCACAATTTGCTCCAGCTACTTTAAGCGGTATAGTGAAAACTACAACAGTTACTACTATAATACCCCCTCCTTTCAACAGCTGTTGCGCTTTGATCAGCAATACACACTTTTGTAGATTCATTTCCATTAAAAACAGCAGAATGAGTAACGAGCCTGTTTTTGGAAAATTATACACAATTCTGACCTTATCTGACCCAAACGTCTGAAGTATTTCATTTCTATAAACGCTTTCCTCTGTTATTTCGCAATAATTGAAGCGTCAACCGAAAGGAAGGCTGTGTTTTATTAAAGAAGGATGATAGATAAGACCAATTAGGTATTACTCTATTTTCTCAGTTTTCCTGTCCTTTTCAAACTTTAAACATTACTTGACGATTTTCACTATAGTTTTAAATGATGAATGAAGATAAAAAATTGCTGAAATTTACCGATATCCTTTATTAATATTTGGCATTCGTCTTCATAGAATGAAATAAATACCAAACCATCGTCGCAGAAGGGGAAACATATCAAAAATACTTTATGGGGATTTAGCGGAATATAATCGATATTTATTGGTCATTCAAATATCTAATGACCGTTGCGGGGCGGGGACTGCATAAGCTATCACTCACGGCCAACGAGGAGGACGAGGGGGCCTCGGTGGTAGAAACATTACAGTGACAGTTTAATAAATTCTAATGCATTTAAATTATGTACTCAGCAGAGATGTTGTGACTGCTGCCGTCATTTTTCAAACATTTCGGGCACCTGATTATAGAATTACCTATTAATTGCACTTCCTAATTCTCTTTTAGATGTGAGTTCGCTTCAGAATATTATCCTTTAGCTTGTCTAAATAATGTGCGTAATACAAATTTGTGAACAGTAATACAGTTTGGAACTCGATTACCTGACATACGGTATAGACTAACGAATTATAAACAAAAATTCCTTGAGTGATTGGCGTGAAACTCAAGGCCAACGTAGCAGTCCTGTAAACCCCGCTCGTAACAATGCGTGTAGCCTGGCTGGCCTTAAGCAACTGCTTGTCGATCAATACAGTGACCCCTCGCCGCGTCGGTCATGAGATAATTGGATACCCAAGAGGAAGTATGCTCTTAAATGTAGAATTAATATAATGTACAACTATCTAAATCCAATTTTAGAAGACTTTTAATTGCGTGCAGAGTTCCTATCTCCTTTGTATTTTTAGCTCATGGTTCCTCCACTTCCAGCTTGTGCCCCACTAATTCTTGACTTGAAGGTAATTTTAACGAATGATTTTGGATATCAAGTTCCTCAACCATTTCCTTTTGTCTCTTCTTATACGTCTTCAGAGACCCGGGTAGCCCATTTACGTGCAGTTTGCATTACACCATAGAGCAAAATGATATTGCTATACATAAAATGATAAAGTATTCATAATGATGTGAAACAGTAGTTCGGAATGTTACTCGGGGAAACTGATTCGTACACACTGTCATTTATTTGTTCATTGAACGTCTTATACAGCCCCATTAAGTTTTCTCAGTGGCACGGAGCTTTCCACGTATACAAAATAAAAATTAATGAACTAAATAGACTTAAGTAGGTACATTTGTGTTGCATATATTTGTAGTTTCATTACGGTGGATGGTACTAGAAATATAGCACCAGTTTAAGAGCGCGAGGACTGTACCCGGTCAACGTGGACGACTTTAGTGGTAAAATGAGGAAGTCTTGGACACGGATTTGTCCTCAATGGAAGGAAGAAAGGCAGGACTTAATGGGAAGGAAAAGAAAGAGTCCGACCGTTCGTCACGTTGTGTTTGGAGCGGCACCATAAAGTAACAATGAGCAGCAGAGCTTCATCAAGGTGGCCTGCCACCCCTCCCTACCTCCAGGCGCTTGCAATCCTTTACATGGTCATTAACACAGCCACCCGCATCCTACGGACAAATACATGCCCGCACATTCAGATGGGGAAACACGAGACAAAAGCTTTTCAATCTACTCCCTGGATAATAAAGCACCCGGTTTCTAAGCTTACTACTCTAAAATACATTTCAATATATTAAATGAAAATTAATGTCAAGTGAAAGAACAGCATCAAGGTTTCATTTAATTAATTATCGAGTCAGTTTTCGGACATGACAATTACGTTTGTTTATTTCTTCTATAATCCAGCCATCTTATTTAAACATAGATTAATACTTGAAGGATGGCATACAATATTCTTTTTATTGGCGCTTTGGCCTGCCGCAGCGACTTCTGCTTCCTTTACCTCCGTCTTACGACTTCACGCCGGTCGCATATCACGAGGCTCCCCAGATCGAAGAACGCAACCTCTCCACTAGGCAGCCTCCTAATTATCCTCACAGCGCTGGGAGGACCTTATTTCAGACCTCCCTCACTAAAAATTCCTAAACAGATAACATCAAACCTCGCCAACTACTAGACCAAGGGCCTAGTCTGGCATACATCAAGGTAACGAATGAAGCAACTTAAGGAAAGGAAAATTAGAAAACATGCAATAAGTGTTAGAAAATGGTGACTAGAAAAGCGGTGAGAACAAAAATACAAAGAACATAATAGAAAAAAATATAAATTAATAATTTCTAGAATGCAGCAGTTATTCTACCAAACATGTGTAATCCCCTTAAACATATGACAAATTACCTAATAAACACACTAATAAATCAATATAACTTTTAGGCAATTTGACATAATGGGTCGTCAGAGCGCAACTGCTTACTGAAGAAGCCTATCAAGGTCGTACAATGCATGTGCAGGTAGCAGTTTGTAGTTAGGATTTGTCAGCTAGTGGTTACACGTTAGTGTGTTATTTGGCTCATTCATTTTTTTATATAAAATGTGTGCTCATTGTTTTTCGTTAGTATGTATAAATATAAAAACAGAAGAACAGTTTTTATGTACGTTACATTTGTGAAAATGGATTCTTGCAGAGAAGTGGTGAGGCGATTTGCAAGACAATATTACGACAACCGTGTTTCAGGCATAGAAACTCTTCGCCATTAAAAAGTTAATAGAAACTGGATCTCTCAAAGACAAGAAACGAGTTTCCCGGAAGGAAAATTAAACGAAATGCGGGAATTTCCTACGCACATACCGACAATGTATTGCCACTGACAGGCATCATTTTTCAATATATTTTTAATCACAGGCTAGTGGTTATTAGGTATTATCAATTTTAAATACAATATTATTTTGTAAATAGTAAAATAAAAATACTAAATTTATACTCGGCTACTATATCTCCCATTTTTCTATTGCGGCGGCTGCAGAAGGCCCGTAACTCAAATAACCTCACTGTAGTAGCGTATTCTATTCCTTTATTTGTTATTCTGCAGTTAGTTTTGAAGCACATGTGTACGCATGGATACTTAAGATATCTTCCCAAATGGCTATCAGGTTATTTAAATAATTGATGCCCACAGCCAAGCACGCTCTTCTCATATGCCAGATTCTGAACATGACAAGAAACCTCCTTATATGAATTTGGGTCCAATCGGAAAAATAAAACCAGGCCCTAGGCACAAGAGAGGAACCCTGCGGAGTGGGCTAAGAGTTCTATTTCTGATCGCGCAGTGCTTTGCTTTCTTTGTGGTTTGGGATGAGTATAATATAGGTCAGGACAGCAACCAGTATATCAATGAAGTCATTGAAGTTAGTGCATTCCGAAAACTGAAGTAAAAATATATATATTAATAATATACATACCCCTGAAAACTGGATTCATATAATTGAAATGGTAAAAATTAAATAAATAAATACAGAAATTTGGATTGAGATAGACCCTTGTTAAGGCACAAAGAACCAAACTCTTTTGTCCTTGAAAAGGAGGCATACTATCCATATAACAGTTAATGCAGCAAAAATGAATATATTTCATATAATAATAATAATAATAATAATATTATTATTATTATTATTATTATTATTATTAGAAAAGTAGGACTCCAATTTCTCATCATCACGGGAAGATGAAACTGTAGGTGGGACATTTTCAGACTTTGAAAACTGGGATACAAACAAAACACAATACGAAATGTGTTTCATTTGTTCAACTGTATTTCTTTTATTTAATGTCAGTGTTTTCAACATAACTGAATGCATACGAGATTTTAAAAAGACATAAAATAATATAATCTCATTAAAAAAATTAATTTGGTTGATACGCCCTTTCTAGTACTGTATAATATGTACACTAACATCTTTTGATATTTTCATAACAACTTATTTATTAATCCTTTAAGCATTTTAAGCACTTCTTCCTTTTAATACAATAAATAAATGTTTGCATTATACACACGCCATAAAAAGCGGTCATTAAAAAAGAAAGTGAATGGAAAACTTGTTTTTGTTCTCCTGAAAAGTTGAAATTTGTTTTATATACTTATTGCACCGAGGTCTTCAATTAGTAACTGAAACAAACAAGGAGAAAAGACAACAGATAGAGAGACAAAAGAAGAGAATAATCGCTCTGTCTCGCTTTCATGTTCGACGCCACGTGCGCGGATGATACAATGCCTTTCCTTAGCTTTGGCATTGAAGGTAACCTTGTTCATGTTCTGTGCGCATCTGAAGCCTGCCGAAGTCATTCCGTTTTTCCTTACCTACCTCTTCATCAATCGTCTGCAGCTTCGGCAGACAAGGTTTCATCTTCAGTCGCTTTTAGAGAACCTTTCAGTTAGTCCCTTGATGTTCATTCGTTTTCCGAATTTAATGAGCTGAACTCGGAACAAGAGAACATCCTCTCATATTTCCCTTATAGATGCTTTGACTTTGCACACCAACATGCTTGTTGTAATGATCATCTTATGAACTTTGTGCTGCAACAAATTTTTGTTTTATTATTTATTTTTCGGTTTTTGTTACTTTTTTTTAATTGACATTAAATTCTTAAATGATTGTAAAACATTCGGCGTACTATTAAAAAAAGCTTTTTGGTAAATAATTGTATGCATGTATGTTTGGGTATTTATTCAATCGCAATTACGCTTACATTCAGCAGAGAAACACTAAAATTACAATATTTATAACTTGAACTTACAATTATACATGTCAAACTAATTAAATATATGCAGACTAATTGTCAGAAATATATGCTGTCCACATAATTAAATAAATCAATCTAATTTATTACATGTCAACCTAACTGAATATTTTTCGACCTAACTAGATAAATTATTAAACTTCTGCATTTAAAATTCATTTTAATCCAACATGGACATTTGAACCTAACATAATTAAATAAATATTAACCTAATTAAATATATGTCAACCAAATTAAAAGTATTTCAACATAATTAAATATGTCAATATAATTTAATACTTTTAACCTTTTAAATGAATTTCAATCTAATTAATTATATGCCAAAGGTATTTAAATTAACTTCAATCTAATTAATAAGTTTCAATATAATTAAATTAATATCGACTGCAAAAGCTAATATATGAACTATAACACTTATTTAAGTTTCTTTTAAATTTAACTGTCGGAGGGCAGCCCTCAAAGACTGCTAAGTAAATTATTCCAATCATCGATGCTTGTGTTTAAGAACGAAACACTTGTACGTCTGTCTTCTGTTTTCTTCCTTAAATTGTACATTTATGATCTCTCCTTGAGTAATAGGTTAAGTCCAAGTTCTTTCCATTTACAATGACTCTTACAAAATGCCTAAAATCTGACATTTTTGTATCTGGTTACTAAGAATTCCCATCCTAGATATTGCACCTTTTAGAATTCATGTTCTCAAGAATTTTGCTGACGAATTGTAGTTCTTTTATCTGTTAAATGTCTGTTTGTAAGTCCAAATTCCTTACGATATTAAACAACCCAGTTAAGTGTATTTCAGAAGTTAGTCACCCATGGCAAAACATTTTTAAATATAGAGGTGTTGTGAAGAGGTTCTTTTCATTGTAATGAACTTATTACTTAAAGGCAAAAATAATTTAAATTTTATAAGTAGAGTTTTTCATAAATATTTTGTTTTAATATAATGAGTGCTGCGAAAGAACTACCTTGGCTTTATTGTACTCATGAGGAGCGAAAGATCGTAAGAAAGAGATATCTTTAGATGGGAACTGTGAAAAGAAAGGAATTGTCAATATCCCTTGTTGGTTAGAAAATGCGGGGATTTTTTTAAAGCTGCGAACTTTGGAGCACAACTTTCAAAGAAAAAAATTAGAAATGCTACTCCTCATCAACACGCTTGTCTTTATGGAGCCATGCTTGCCAAGGAATTTCAATCTCACTATACTGAAATAAATGCGCAGCACTTCGAAACTTTTTAAACATAATCTGTGTAAGTGGTACAAGAGATTCTACTTCGTAGAAACTACTGCTTGGCCTGCTTAAGTCTCTGCATCTGAAGTAGATTAGCATTTATGATTCACAGAAAACAGAGCGAAGCATAACTCTCAACCTTACAAGATAAACATTCCGTATAGTAGCACGAAAGAGTATTGCAGAAGCACATACTAATGATTTTTTTTTTTTGAGTGGTGTTTAACGCCCGTTTTTACTACTGAGGCACCACAGGCGTTGGACACTGATGATACATGAAATGAAATTATATATTGGGAAAGGATTTTTTTTTTAAAGGAAGGAAGCGTTCCAGGCCTAAGTTTAGAGTACCTCCCCGGCATTTGCCAGTTATGAAGACTGAGGAAAACCTGGAAAAAACCCCAGTCAGGGAGGACGGTCCTGGCGGGATTCGAACCGCAGACCTCCCGCTCACGAGTCCATGCCTTAACGACCTCGGCCACCCGTGGCGGTACATACTAATGATGATTAACAAGTTGACGACATACACTGTTGGCCATTAAACCTTCAACGCATTGTGCGTTCATTCTCTGTCTTTTTGTTCGGCTGTCTGGCGGAGACGACGGGATCCTTCACACCTGTGTGTTTGTTATTCTTACATCATATTAGTTTTGTTGTGCACACATTTTGTCTCGCGGGCACCATTTTCTTGAAATTACATCCCGCAGTCTCGATGTGTCACAGTTCTTCCGCTATCAAATTCCGACCCTGCTGGTGTTGCCGTCGTATTTGCGATTTTTTTTTTGATTGATTTATTTATGGACGCTCTTTAACATCTCAGGTCATCAGCATCATCCCATTCAACTCAGGGCGTGAAACGGCCGACAAATTTTGCTCAGAGGCCTCTCTTTCAGGCTTGAGGTTCTTTTTCGTGCCGTAAATGTACGACACGAGATCCACGGCTTTACTTCCCTTCCGAAGGAAGCCATACTTAGGATTTTTACGCCCGAAAAAATCCATCGGTCCTGGTCGGGGTCGAACCCGCGATCTTGGGTATAGGAGGCAAGTATGGTAATCACTACACCACCAGGACCGACTCGTATTTTCGAAAAGTCATATTCCTTCCTTCTGAGTTTAACGCGTCTCTTATGGGCGTTGCAATTTTAATAACCAGCAGTGCATAATAGATAAGTATAATTTAAATTTTTATAGGAATATTGCTACCAGTTATTTCAAGGAAAAGGGTTTTTGTAAAAATGTATCCCGGTAAATTATTTATTTTGAAACCAATAATCAATAAAATACATTTTAATATCTTCAATGTAAATATATATATATACACATTTTTCCAGAAAATGCTCTTATGAATAAATTTAAAAAAATATTAGCAGGTTGAGTAAACGTGAACATTTACATTAACGCCAATAAACTAATTTTTAAAAACGATATCCGCAATGCACTATAGGAGCTTGTTCACATGTTAGTGATGAAATGCTTAAATTGAGATTAGCATCATTCACTACTGAAACTTTACTTCCGCCACTTGCTATTGTGTGTAGCTAATGAAAGGTAATAAAGGGGGAATAATATTTGAAAATATTAGAGAAACAGGTGGATAATGTTAAAGACTACTCGGTAGGACTGTAACGATACATATCGCTAAAGGTCTACTTTTTTTAGTTATTCGCGACATTCATATTAGATGGTAAGTACTTGTTTGCTCTCCTTATCTCTTAACCTACATATTTATTGTATATGTATAAAATACCAGTTTACTTTATTTTATTTATTTACTTTTGTTATTGTTAATATGAAATTCAAAACATAATTGCCTATTCCATCTTCAGATTAGAAAATGAATTAATATTGTGCGAATATTTATAATTTTAATAAAAAAACTCAAATATAGCTGTGTATTTTCTATTTTGATTGCTAATGTTAGTTATAAAAAAAGGAATTCATAGTTTTGTGCATTAGAAAATAGATGGCGTTAATTCCTAATAATACCAGTATTCAATTTTTTCCTAATTTAGTTATATTTTATATACATTGTAAAATATCATCGATGTTCTCTGAAGAAAAAATAAAGTATTTTCATCCCAATTTACTTATTTTTATATGCCTTATTTCCATATCTATAGAAATTTAAATATTGAGGTGGCGTTATTTAGGGAGCTTAATTTTATACGAATAACGCTGCTAGTTATTTGACGGAAAAGATATATGCAAATATTCCATTCAAAGTTAATAAATGCAATGTAAATAAAGTGATATACTTTTGCAAAGAAAACACTCTTGTGAATAAATAAAATCTGTAGGTATATGAAATACTCTTTTCTTTCCAAGGTAACGTTTGCTCCATCCTTGATGTGGAAAGCCGCAACAGACTTTTGTGCCCGGTCTTTAAGTGTAAACTCACCTTAAAGTGACACCCATGTGCCCTTTGCTAATATTTAACAGCCGGCCTCACGCTGTGTTCCCATTAACAAAAAGCTGTGAGCGCGCTATGATACTGCGGGGCCGTGAAGTGAAGCGGTAAATTAGGTTTTCATCTTTTCTGCTCATTGCGAAATCGGTTGGGCCCGACACGCCTAAACGCAACAAAAAGAGGAGACACTTCTATTGTTGAGGTGCCGTACCGGAACCAAACTGCGCAACATTATCTTTGCGTTAGGTGTTGAATATCCAGACCTACGTGAGGGGAATACATTGGCTTTGTTAAAACATCATAGCGTAACTTACACACATTTCGTGTTCTGCAACATTGACGTCTTCCAAATTACCCTCACGCGAAGCAGGCGATAAGAACATTTTGCTTCTTCATTCTCTGTAAGTGCTAAAGTTAGCTGGACTTCTTAACTGCTACTTGCCTATTACAAATTCGGCATAACTGCGACATTACCCCATTAAAATCTAATGTATTGCATCCTCTTGGCTTGCAGAGCCCTAGGCGTGTCTAGTCCGAATACCTTTCTTTCGACCACTCTGCAGATTTGAGCAGCTGACTCAGGAAGGCAATAGCAACGGTTTAAAAAAATATTAAAAGTTTGTATTTTCTATAGAGACTTAAGAAGATCGAGATGAAGCAACATGGGGTAGTTTATGGCATAACTGGGGGAAGAGGGATTTTCTATATGTCGCTTTGTCCGCCACAAATTCCATAACCGGCACTTGGTACGTTGCGAATATTTTCCTGGTTATTATAAGGCTGTACAGGTCACTAAGAAGTTTTGATACGCATCAATTTGGAAGTGGATAGAAGGACTCTGACTATTGCAGTTTTACAAAGTACTCTGCACCATACTTCATTCACTTTCTCATCCTCAAAAACCACTTGCCAAAGCACCCGTGCCACTCATTTTCCTGAGAGGTGAAAAGTTCATTTTCATATGCAGTCACAGTTTCTTCAGAGCTGGAATATCGCTTTGCTCGCATGCGATTACCACTGGAAAGAGAAAATGATCACATGGAGCCAGGTTAGGATTGCAGGGAGAATGACCTCTGTGGACTCCAGAAACTGGACGGTGATGTTAGCCGTGTGAGCAGAGGTTTTGTCGTCGTGAACCAGCATCCCCTCAGTCCTATCCTTGAAACGAGTTCTAGAAGACTGTCAAACATTTTCGGCAGACAGACTGCAGTGTACCATGAGCAGTAACCATCCTTTGCTCCTCCAGAAAGCTGGTGGTCGCATGGCTAGTTTTTGAATAATACATGGCCTCCATTTTCTACCTAATACTTCGGGTCACTTTGTTGGTGGATCGTCATCTGGAAAGATCCAAATTGCCGACTGTCGTTTGCCTCCGGGTCAAATTGATATATCCCTGATGGAATCACAAATACTCCGTCGCATCTCTGCAGCATTTCCTCACACCATCCGACGCGGGCGCGCTTTTGTGCCTCTCTCAAATTGTGGGGCACCCAACGGGAGGAAACCTTCAATACACATGTGGCTAGGCCGTTAAACAGCAACTTTCCGATGCCAAAATCAATATCCCATTGCGTAGCCAAAGAAGAGGCTACGTCAAAGAGTCTGGGGATAACATATTCAAAAAACATTTGTTTGTGAGCAATTAAAAAATGCAATAATGCTGCCTATTAATAATGACGTAAAATGCTTGTTTTCTAAGGCGAAGCTAACAATCTTTCATTGTGAAATGATATTGTTAGACTACATAATACACCACAGCTACAATCAGCCTACCCTTATACTTTACAGCCTGCACCTAGATGATTGTTTGATTACATAGTACAAATATTTCACAAATGTTTGAATGCTCTTTCACTGCGAATTCTTGCAACGTTAAACTTTTGTTGTTAAATAAATTTCTCTCCAGTTTTAGTCATGCTATTTATTTAACGAATGTAAACTAGTCCTATAAATAAAGAAAACAGTTTCATTCAGTCTGTAGACAAGTAAGGGGCGAGAGGAATTTTAAGGGATATAAATACCGTGTAGAAATAGTTGCCAAATAAAATTCTGTTTATCGAATTACCCCAAAAAATTGAAAGGGTGATTCAGATAAGGAAAGTCTGGTCAAGTCCTTGTATCTTCAGTCGATACACTAACTACTGTGCTGGTATATCTCAAACAATTATCTACACAAGGTTTGTTTGAAGGAACTTTATTGTATTTTAATTAATAATATCCCGACCGGAAGTGCTCGTTATGCTTCGACCCCCTTGGAGCATAAAACTTGTCGGCAGTCCAAAATTCAAAGTTCAATTTCTGGTAGTAGTTTTCGATCTAATTCAATGAAAAGTAATACTTTCTACTACTTCAAAATAAGATAAACGGAAGAATGACTTCAAAACTCAGTATCAACATGAGCCTAAATAAATGAAGTTATTTATTGCTAAGTTTTTATACTCTGGCAAAGGCTTATGAAGGTGCAGTTCAAGACTTTTGTTATCTAGTTCAGTGTTTAGACTATTTATTCATTTTGGCTATATGTACTTGTATTTACTTCAGTGGTATTACAGGTATATCTTTATCTGATTTCTTGATAACTATAATAATGTTTAGCCCAGCATTGCTGGATAGATGGTTCTGTTTTGGTTTGTTTCGCTTTTATTATTTTTTCTAAAATGTGAATTGATTATAATCGATTTCATGATAGAAAACTCTCATAAGTCATAGAATTTATATTTTCATCTGCTAATTTAATATAAGCCTTCTTATTCCTAATTAATTTCTTTTCTTCCATGGATCTTGCAGAAAACATAATGTGGTATAGAAACATTAACAAGGAATCAATTTAACAGGGTTCAAATTCTTTGAACATTACAATACAAATAAACAATACAAACAAATCACGGTATGCTACAATCTTCGCCATGTACCCAAATAATGGATAGTATACATGCTACAAAATATATGCATCCACATGTTTTATCAAAATACTATATTGAGAATATAATGTCAGAAAATCAATTTTATTGTTTTTTCTTAGTTGTTGTATATTTTCTGAAAATATTCTAGAATATTCAATTCTAGAAGTTCATTAAATTTACATTTTCATTTGTCCCTTTTAATATATATTTCTTATTTCTACTTCTTTTCTCGTGCAAAGGGCTTGCTGGCATTGATAACAATTACAGCGAACAATGTCTCCTCTTCTTTGAAATAATATATTTTAAATAAATTTTGGAAACTTAGTTTTCCCAAATAGTGAATAGTAACGACAAAAATGTTCCCATTCTTTTTAAAATATGTGATCAACATAATTGCAACAACTATAGAAATATATGCATATAAATACACACTGTAATATACAGCAAAATTTTATTTATATGTAACAACTAAAAATGCAATTCAGAAAACAAATATATTAGGAAAGAGAGATCGCGTTTACTATAAATCAGATTATTGAGAAAACACAGAATATATAATATGCACATATTATAGGCTTCAAAAATAAAATAAATTATAAAACAAAATGAATCAAGTTGGCATATGACAATGTTTAATAACTGTAATAAGAAATGTGTATGTAGAACAAAAACTGCAATAGGTATCAGGTGTAATAATATGATGACAACTAGAAATTAAAGGTTAATTATTCATCGCTTTTGTGCATATTATATCTTCATGTACACATGATACAGGAAAAATTCACAAAGAATAATTTACGAGTAGAAAAGTACCTGATACTAAGTATTTTGAAAGAGGGAATGAATGGTATCTCACGGTACGATATGGAGCTACACGTATCAATATGGATCAATGTCATAGCTAAGTTGCAATGTGATGTGTGTTCATAAACAAACAAGTTTAAATCAATGTCATTAGCGGAGGCAAGGTAATAAGGAGGCTGTACCAAAATCTAACAGCAAGTCATGCACTGCCACTATGTGAAGTGGTAAGGCATTTTGAAAACTACAGTAGGTAGGTTTTATGAAAGATTACTGTACTTGAATTTCAATTACTTAACATCACGGCATATATTTACAGAATAAAGGACTTGTTTAAGTTAAATACTTTGTAGCTTTGGAGTTAACACCTGCAGCATCACACGAACCTTCCGATCCATTTGTTCCTATTTTGCATGTGCCTATTTTTCCATCACCTTTCTACTCTTAAATTCTTTATATATATTTTGCCGAAAATGGTAGATATAATATATAATAATTTAGAACTATTTAAAAATTATCAACATAATTTTTAGAGAGTCGCTGAATAGATGCTATTTGAATTAAGTGGTATAGTTATTTCAGAAAGAAAAACTAAACTGTAGAAGATCAGAATCATTTAGAACAAAAGCTGATTTAGAAGGACAATCCGATTTGTTTTGATTACCTTGACTGAAATATTTAATGAAAGTATTATAAAAATTGGTAAATTTAGCTATCTATGTGATGTAATAAAATATGTAACAATAATATTAGAAAATAACAAGAAAATAAACTTTTACAAAGAAACAGAAGTTCCCTTATTGTACCGAGCAAGGGTTGCTCAGCGGTAACGCTTGAGACTAGCATTCAGAGATCCAGGATTCAATTATCATTGGTCGGGTCATCCTGACCTTGGGTGTTTTCGTGGTTGCCCCTGATCACTCAGGCAAATGCTGGAATGGAATATTTACTTCCAGTAATTTTCCGCTCTCCCATTTTCATATCATTCTTTCCGTTAGTTCTGTTACAGAGCCGAAAGTGCGAGGGCGAAGTGGGTTGGCGCGGTGTGTTGGTGACTTGCGCTTTGAAAAAATTTCCGCCTCGGCGGAAATGGAATCGGAATGGAATCGAGCCTTCTGAGGGGCTCGAACAACTCAGGGAGAGGGCTCTACCGGAGTCGGGGTTCTATCTGGAAACATGTTGTGGATCCCATCTACGTTCGTGCAGTCACCACCCGTAGATCCTGGCCGTCCTGTGTTTCTTTCTCCGCATCCCTTCCTCCTGGAGGTGTCCCCCACTGGTACCTTAGGAACAAATGGCCAGCCATGAGCAATGCCGAAAGTATTCACCTCCGCTAGATCTCTACTGTTATATGGCTGTGAAATTTCGATATTAAGAATAAAGTTGTTGAAAGTTGTAAGATAACTCTATTGAGTAAGAAAAATAGATATAGAAGGGAATTTAAAACATTCATAATAAACAGAAAATATATCACTACAAGAATAGTTAGAAAAAACATTAATAACAAAATATAATCTAAAGGTATATGAAATATTGACAGATTTTCCGCTAAATATGTGTAATAGTTAGTTCATTATATAAAAACAAGCCTCACTTGACTTCATCCAAGTTGTAGTTGATGATTGTGAAAACCACAGCCCATATTTATCTTTGTTATTAAAGAATACAAGAAAGAATTGAAGAAAGAAACAAAGGTATTAGGCATTTGGCCTCCACCAGAGAACGAAATCAGTATATTCCGAATCCGAGTCTCAGGAGTAATTCCTGAATCAACCACTCGGCTAGTAGTTCTGAGGCTACTTTATCAACAGGTTTCTTGTATTTGTTATTATATTTTTAACACGGTCGGAATGGAGAAGATCTTTTTTTGAGTTCATATGCTATGAAGTGTGTAATCGCAAAGGTTTATGTGTTTGGCAAAGGGCTTCTAACGTGCCACCTTAGTTTAGAAACTTCACCTGCCCAAGAAAGACATTGCTTTTCCAGGTTCAGATCTAGTGAGGGGCCGGGAACAGAACTGCGGTCCTTTGGATTTGATGCTATCACGCGGCATGCACCACATAGCGGCGAAGCTGTTTACAGATTCCCAGTGCCAGGGACGCGTGCCAAAGTGCCTAGTAATGACACAAGATTGCTCGAGACAAACACCGGCAGCCCGTTCCCACGCTCACGGTCCATAGCGCGCTCGCCTGAACATATACCCCAGCTGCCTTAACTTGACAGCACACAGTTCTAAGCTTTATGTAGGTTGTGTAGTTCTCTCCAATTTTTAATGTAGATACCCCACTTTTTAAATTAATAAATGAAATCTTGTTATTGTTTACTTTGAGCGGACGTGTTAGTAATTACTAATTTATAGAAAATTAGAGGTTCAAGTGCTTATTGTGCACTACTGGAAAAGGTGCTGCCCTGGCACAAACGTTTGTGAAGTAGAGGTGAATAATGCCCAGCAAATGCAATAAAGTAATACAGCATAGTTTCACGAGAGAATGATTAGAACATGAAATTTTAAGACTTAAACAAATTACATTACATTGCAACAAACTTAGTAAAAAACGGTCAAAGGAGAATTTATAAGAAGATTTCATAAATGTCAACTTAAGAAGCGAAAAATCTCCCATCCCCTAGAATTTTTTGGATGCGCCCACTCGATAGCAAAGCTCAGCAGAGAATCCCCTATAAACTGTCACGCAGAGCTTACTTGCTAGCTCAAGAACTCTTTGAAAGCCAAAACGTACATTTCCCAATTGACATAAACTTCACATGTGAGTTGAGGACATCAAAAGAAACGAGGAGGAAATAGCATTAATTATTAACGTGCATGGTTTCGTGCAAAAATAGCGCATATTTTAAGCATTATCTGGTGAACGCTGCAAATAAATAAAGGACACATATGTGTAACTACAAAATTAGTTGAAAGAAAAACTTCACCGAGGCCCTAAGTAGTGAACAAGAACATGACTACAGAAGATCGTGCTTGGTGTATGTTTTTGTTGTGAAACATGTTGCTTATAAAAGAAGGTATGACTACATATTGCTCGTTGATCATACTAAAACATTTGTCTTCGGGGGAAAATTTTGCTAAGTGACGCTAGATAAAGATAAGATATAGCACTACTCAAGGCTATCCTATGATAACACATGTCATGCAGAAATTGCTACTTGGAGGATAAGATTACTGCGGAGTATTTTTGATACTGCTAGTTGGTTTCCTTTTATTTCTTCGGGCAAATTATGTCTTACAAAATAAATATGCTGTTAGAAAATCTATAAGAAAGTCCTAGCTTATTTGTCTAACTGTTAAAAGAAATAAGCTCAAAACGCGTCCTATTACTTGTAACTTTGTGTTATTTTTATTCATCACTATCATCAGGAAACCAACATTAAAATATTAACATAATTAACGCATAACGTTTGCGACATTCAGGGAAACACTCCCTTCTAGCTTTATGCTTAGTACTGTACATGGCTTTCTTTTAAGAGCTCCAAAAACGAATGTTATATTTGTGTCCCACGTCCCGAAAAGTTTTCAAATGTCAAATTTCATACATTTTTTGGTATTTTTCTAAATGCTTAAGGGATGAAATCAAGTACAGTAATGCTGCAATTTCCGCACTGCTAAAATGGACAACTATACAATTTCATTAAAATAAATTAAACACTCCAAGCAGAAATATAACTATTCATGTATTACAAGTAAAGATGTGAAATGAACATAGAATTGATTGATTCACTTGTTAAAGTAGCTGATATTTTTATTTGTAATATCTTACCATTCAACTATATCCTAGCCGATCAAAAATGTCGGAATTTATGTGGTCGGCATACGTGGCTAGTAGATATTAGACTGGAGTGCATTGTAATAATAATAGTAGTAATAATAACAATTACAATATGCATACATTATTCTATTTGCTAATGATCAAGACCGGGTTCTGACGATTATGTCATCTTCTATCTAAAATGTCGTAGGGAATGCTAATTCATAAATAAACCCTGTTCACGTGGATGTAAAACAAACATTTTACTGTTTTTTTTTTTTTTGTAATTTTCTAACCTTTTTATATTTTAGATAATTTTTTACAGCTTTAGTGCATTATTGATCATGTTTTGTATTCATAGCACCATACATAATTTCTATTTCTATTTAATTTACTTGTTTTTGTTATTCTGCAGAAATGTTACCTTCGTTTAAGCAAATTTAGGATGGCCTTTTTAAGTGAGACATGTCTTAACCTTGGAATAACTGCAATAGCAGGAAAAGATTTTGAGCCGCATTAAGTTCACAACTTTACCTATTACCTTTGTTACTTAAATAGCCAATCATACATTCTCAGAATTAAGATGTAAAACGTAACACAATGGCCAACCAGAGCTTCTGAACATGAGACCATTTCTTCATATTGCTGCCGATTTAAACATTATGTGACTAGAGACGATTATAGTTTATTACATTCCAGGATAGCTTTTGTTTTTACACTCCTCCCCTTTTAGGCAATAGCAAAACTTTATTTTCATGCAGAAGGATCCGTTTTAGTTGCAGTTCAATAGAGCTATAAAATACCGAAAGTAAAGCCATGTAAACAGAGTTAATTAAGCCAGCTTTGATGATCATGCTTGTGACTGGTGGTGTGAAATTGTTGTGCAAAGTTTGTGGAGTTTAAGTGGCAGCCAAGAAGAAATGCACAATACAACAGCACATTAAACGCTACGAACACATGCTTACGAGCACGGCGCCAAAAAGAAAACTGCTCAGTTACTGTTAACACAAGCTGCAGTAAGTAGGAGTGAATCTTTAGCATTTTTAAAAGAACTGCATGACGATCTAGTTCCAGTGAATATTCCTCTATGAAGTCTAAATAATGCAAAAATAAGGGAGTTCCTGGAATGCTAAACTGCGTTATCAGTTCCCAATGAGACGATGTTAACAAGAAAGTACATTCCTCAGTGCTACAAGGACACCTTAAGAGGAATTAAACAAACGATCGAAGTTAACAATATCTTGACTTCTGTTGATGAAACTAGCGACATGTAAGGCCGCTCCGTTGCCCACGTCATTGTGGGGACAATGGAAATCAATAGTCTGGATCAAATATCTCTGATGAACACCGAAGCAGTAAACCATTCAACGCCGCTCCAGAGGAATTCGACATGAGCAGCAACGTACATATAAAAGCTGCTAACGCTATTAAAGACTATCTTTCAAAGATGGTGCATCTAATTTGCCTTGCGGAGTATATGCACAGAGTCGTGGAAGAAGTTCGCGCCCCCTTTAATAGCTTGTGTCTCACATAACGAAAAGCTCGGTTAATTCTAGAAATTTTCAGATCCGTGTTCCCCTGCCACCAGAACCCATCATTACACTGTATAGCTCCTGGGTCGATGCTGCTATTTACTGCTGCAAAACTTCCAAGCTGTGAAATACGTGGTTGACGCTCTGAAGAGACAAGATACTAAAGCTATCAGGAGCTATTTTTCAACAGTAAAATGGAGGGGAACCTGGCGTACTTAAAAACAAATTTCGGTTTCCTACCCTTTGCAATTGCGAATATTTAAGAAAAGCGCGTGAAACTTGACGCCTCCCTTGAACTTTTCAACAAAACTCAAATTGCACTCCGTATATTTTCTTTCTGATTTTATGTATAAATCACTTTCATACTGTTCAAATGGTGAAGTAATTAAAGCTGACTAACATGTGTGTCTCGAATAAGTAATATCAACATTTTCCTTTAAGTAATGTTTCACGTGTTAGCCACAATTTTTACATTTTGGTTAATAGAATTTTCCCATGAAAATCAAACAAAAGTAGCAATTGCGTTATTGTCCATAAAAACAATTTTAAACAAGGGGTGCTTCAGCTTTTATGCACGAAACTTCAAGAATTGAACTTCAATTTTTATGCTTACCGTGTAGAAATGACTTTTCATCGATAGCTCAGTTTCGATTAATTTGTGACTGACGCTCTCTCTGCATGGCGCGATTTAAGTAATATGTACAGAAACAGAGATAAGATGCAAATTCCATTCTACAAACGCAACAAAATGTCAGAAATGTTATGAAATTTCAGCACAGAAGCAAGTTGGAGCTTGATAACAGTTTGGTAAGATCAATACCTTCACTGAAATAACGTTTCAAAAGACATGGTGTTTAATTTCTCTTGATGGTTTATGTTTCTAACTGTTAATAAAGAGTTTCTTAATAAAAGACGACTTGTATAATAAACCAAAATACAAAGATGCTTGAATACACCGTAACATACGAAACCAGTCATAAAATGCTTCATCTATACAAGCCATAAGGACATTACAATGTGAATAGTTACATACAGTGATGGGAATGAAACCTAGCTGTAAAGAGCGAGTCTTCATAGCTGCTAAGTAGAAAACAATCTAGGGAGCTTGGAAAAGTATTGGTCGAAAAATGTTACATGCCAAATGACTCTGCCTAAGGCACATCGTTTTTAACTAAACTTTTTACATCATCCTGAACAGATTTTGAAGTTCATACATTAATGTAAATTACACCAAAAACACATGAGATCCCAAGAAATATTTGCAGCCATAATAGTGATTCATGCTTCTTTCTTTGGAGTCCTTCCCAATTGTTTTAGAGTTTCACATCTGCAACACACTGTCCTGAGATAGTGAGGTCTCATATTAAAAATTCACAAGCTGAGGTTCGCATTGTCGCAGCATCCAGCCTACTCTCGCTAGATTTAGTTCCCTTCGACTTTTATCTATTGACAGATGTCAAAAAAATGGTTCGGAGGAAAATGTTTTTGGGAAATAGTGAGGTGATAAGGGATGTGAACGGCTTTTCAGACCTTGACAAATCTTGTAATGACTTTAGAATGACGGTGAGCAAAGTGTATCGAGCTGCACGGAAACAAATACATTTATTTATCTTACTTATCAAACAGGCCTTGCATGATTACTCTTTCTATAGGCTGAAGTATTGGGGGTGAACTTCATCACATCTCAAGAAATAGGTCAAATCCAGGCTGGAGCGGCAGCATACAGTCAGAGACACGTCGCTTACGCAAATAAGTAAAGCAAAAACAAACATTTAAGAACAGGAACTTTTAACCTTTAAGCACAAGATCGCGTTATAGCTTTCATTGCTAATTATTATTATTATTAATAATTAATATAATAATAATAATAAGTCCACCACATGCTTAAACTCAAATTAATGGCTGGAACAACAAAAAGTTCGTGGTTTCAAGTGTAATGCACTTTCCCTTGTCTGAAAGGCAACCTTAAGTCTGGTTTTAAATAAATGACTACAATCTTTTGCAAGTGATATCGTCAGTAGCACGGAAGCAGTGTGTCTGCACGCTGAATAATTAAAAGAGTTTTAGTCTGAAAGGGACTTTTAGGTCGTTTACAAAACCCAAACATTAAACAGCAACTGGATATTAACATATTCAGGAAAAGGAAGAGCAAAAAACACTATCATAATAAGAGCACACGTTTACAACACAAGAACACATTGCACGTCCTTTACAATTTATAAACTGAGCACGAACAATGGCAAATAACATATGCCGAAATATCTTAATGGCAAGCAGCAATGTCTTAAAATTAATGTTTAAATATCAATTAAATATATACCACTCTTCAGACAATAGCATGAAGGTTAAAAAGAAAAACTACAAAAGAAACCTCTAGATATAATTGTTGTCCTACGATTTGAATACACAATGATCGATATCTGACACACTCGTTCTTTTTTCTGTCCCTGTAAGCAGACCAGGCAATGTAATGAATGACATTTCGCTATAAACTTATCTTTTACTAAAACCAACACAAATACGTAGGCTCATATTTTTTTTGTTTTGTTTTTTGTTGCATATCTCTTTATATAATATTGTTAATGTGTGACTTGTTGAAATACACGTATAAATGTTGTTTGGAACAAATTTATTTATGAAAAATTACAGCTAGAGAGTTTTCATTTTAAAATAAAATCCAGCTTACTCATTGGAGTAGAAATATAATAAAAATTTTTGAAAAAGTCTTTTGGTAGCCCATAAAACTGCCAACAAACTCTTTAAACAGTTGAAGATTAAAGTAAAACATTCCGTACTACAAATTCCTTGTTTAAAACTTTATTTTAGAGCATAAATTTAAAAGCACGCAAACATGGAAAAGGCAAATTTTAAATCCATGTCGGGTTAAATCGTTTAATGATTTTATATGCCCCCCTCCCCCTCATGAATGTTAAAGTTTCCGATTATGAAGCTTCATAATAATCAGTAAATGACAATATTCGCTATTCACATAATTAAAAGCACTTGCTACACATCCTACATCAGTTCTATTTATTAGTACAAGAAATTATGTTTATATAATACTTTTTCCGGAAATGTTTCCATATTTAAGCATATTTGGGCACAGTTAAAGTCTGTTTTCATTTAATTTATTTAGTGAATTCATTAAGTATTGCCACATTTACATTTAAGTAAAGTTACAACACTCATTGCTAAGAAAATAAAGCATTTTTAAAAGTAAGGGTCACATTATTTGCTCAAATTCTCTTTATTTCCTACATTTTCTTAAAAAATCTGACACTTGCTTATTACACAAAAAATATTATTTATTTTTTAATTTTTGAAACACCATTCTTTACCATACCTTCATTGTATATGTTACATGTGACCACCATTTGTTTTGTACAAGTTACAGTCTCTTTACAACAGCTCTGAATTTATGTTCTTGAACGTCTGCCACAGTGTGTGCGATGAGGTCCTTCAACTCATCACTTTTCGTACGTTTACTCAGGAATACACACCTTCCTTCAGAAAACCCCCAATCAATAAATGTGATGCATTAATAGTATTTAAAAATTACTGTGAAGAGGTGCACCACCCTACATGAATACAATATTTTCAATGTTTCAATTTCTTAAACATAATAACATAATTTTGAAGCATATAAATAACTTTTTCTGTTTACAGTAACTGTTACTGTTGTCACATTTTCAGCATCTTCAAAAAAATATGATTCTATTATAAAGTGACTTATGAACAACAACTTTTAAATCGTGAAGTTCGTGTTCCGATTATTGAATGTGAACACCAAATCCTATTGTTGAGATGGAAATATGTTTCATTTGTCTATAACACACCATCAAGTTACTCTAGATGAGCCTGAATTTGAGTTACGATATCATCTGCGTAGCATAGTCATTTCATTGAACTTTGACTTCTTTAGTTTGAACAGAATTTGCATTTTGCACGGATATAGATTGTTCTCTTTTCAGTAGGTCCTGGTGGTGTAGTGGTAACCTTACTTGTCTTCTAAATCCAAGATCGGGTTCGATCCCGGCTAGGACCGATGAGTTTTTTCGGGTGTAAAAATCCAAGCATGGCTTCCTTCGGAAGGGAAGTAAAGCCGTGGGTTCCGTGTCGTATATTTACGGCACGATAAAGAACCTCAAGCGTGAAAGAAGAGGCCTATGAGCAAAATTTGTCGGCCGTTTCACGCCCTGAATAGAATGGAACGCTGATGACCTGAGATGTTAAAGAGCGTCCATAAATAAATCACAAAAAAAAAAAAAAAAAAATCTCTTTTCAGCATTCGTAAAACTGTTCAGCTGCTATCTACAGATAACTTGCCACTTTAATAACACTGTATATTTTAAACTGATTCTTATAGAAAACATTCAAGTTATTCTTGCAGAACCTCAGTAGTTTGTGGGTCTGTCTGTCTGTCTAATTTCTTTGAATCTGTACAAATTTATACAAGTCTTTGGAAAAAACTCAAATTGCATGAATAGGTTCTTACACCTTTGGGTACAAAACCGTATAAAGACTGGTGAAAAACTTGAATGTAATTCATAATAGTTTTCAATAAACTTCATATGAGTTTCAAGAGTTAACACCATTTCTTTCCTCACATAGAAATTAATAAAACACACCTCTGCTTACATTAAAAATCTGTTTTTCAACTTCAATTATTAGAAACACACAACTCGTCATGATTATGCAAAAAAAAAAAAGAAAAAAATCTCATTTTTTTGCAATAAGCCAGTGCCAGAACGTTTAAGATTTATGGAAAATGAAGAATACATAAACATTAACTTTATCTCTTACTTTTGAAAAGCCCTGTAGAATAGCATTCTTCCGTTATATCTTTGTATTTTGTGTAACATGTTCATTGTATATTACAATATGCTATATCACGTTCTAAAGATGAAATCTCTGCTCAAGTCTTTGTGCTTTCCGAAGTGTAAACCAGGAAAACGGGCTTCTATACCTGGGCTTGAAAACAAAACAAACCACTATGCATGAACGGTCAGGATTCCAGAGGAAATCAAAACGACGGCACACAATGCTGTGGGTTTTGTTGCGGGGTCGCGCGGCCCCGTGAGATTCTTGTGGCTCCATCGCCACGGTTTGACATCCGTAACGACCACCGCATCTGCACCACTGTCACTTGTTTTCGAGGAAACATGACTTCGGGTCCGAAGACGAAGAAAAAAAGGAGCATCAACAAAACCTTTTGTGTGTTGAATGTTGGAGAGCGAGAGAAGATTTCTTTCTTGTTATTAGCCGTTGCGGTTCAGACTGCTGTTTGGGCAATTCGGTGGAAACCTTTATCTACGTGGCCGCACGTGCTATACAGCGCTGCAAGCCTGTCTGTGCCTACTTAACTTGATAGTTCTCTCTCAACGGGACAAATACATCAATGATATTTGCATTAAACTTTTTGGAGAAGAAGTTAAGAATAAAACATCCAAACTATGTGAATTGAAGCGTGAAAATGAAGTGAATTTTTTAAACTAAGTCTTGCGCTGTACTAAAAAATTTACTGCATATCAAAGACCAAACCTTCCTAACGTTGTACTGAAATCAGCATTAGACTTGATAATGATAGAACCTCGCTTATATACAAAATTGATTCAGGTCTTATTATATATGACATGCTCTTAGCTATTTTTGTCAATTTATCAGTCAGTTCATTTCCACACTGGCTTTCACTCAGCCAAAGCGAATGTTTCCAGTTGTTTAGTAGGGACAGTGTAATTTAATACATGACTTGGCTAACATCTCTTAAATGGATCAATATAACCAATTGCTGACTTTTTCAGCACTTTTTCGGAGGCATTCATGATAGCTTCAATGTCAACATTGCATGCTTCTCCGATAGGTTTTTTTTTTTTTTTTTTTTTTTTTGAGTAGTGTTTAACGCCCGTTTTTACTACTGAGGCACCACAGGCGGTTCTCCGATAGGCAACTTCAGATTTTAAGTAGAACGATGGTTGTTCTCAACATATTAAGAATTTTCTGTTTAAAGCGCCTCCCTTTTTTTTAATAAAATACAACTTTAGAAGTCTTAGGTAATCTGAAACGAACACATTAGATAAAAATAAATGATAATAAACCAAGTCATTACTTTGCACTGTTTTGTTAAATGCTCAAAATATTTCATTAACATACACAGAGTAATATCACAAGCTTCAAGTATACATTCCTTCACATTCTCTTTTGTTGTACGTGTTGCAGGCATGATTTGTTTGTTTTAAGTATCTCCATTAAAAGTAATTCAAATGTACGGTCAAGTAAGTGAGGGGACCTTGAACCACGTTCAGCACGTTCCATCTACTTATAATATCGGAACTTTCCTTTACTAACTCTCGTGTGCATCTCGAAAAGTGTGGCGGTGCACCATCTTGCTGGTACTATATTTCTCCTTGTACATTATTTCGAGAGTGCAAGTAGTTCATAGCTGAAATACCTGACTTGTGTGTTCAGAAAAACAAAGACCTGTGATAAAGTCCCCAAGAACAGCATACACTTTAATGACCAACAATACTGAAATGAGACAGTTATCACCCATTTGGAGTTTTCAGATGCCCAGTAATGCAAGTTTATTAATTGTTGAGTATTTGAAAACGTTGCTTTATCAGGAAATAATATGGTGCTTGAGACGCTTTTGTACGCCTTCCATTTTCATCGATCGTTAGATGAAGCTTTCTTCTTCCTTTCCTTACGTCCTCCTGCTTCTTCCTTTTGCTGCTATCACCAGCTTCCTTGCCTATTGGTTGCAATACATTGCATGTTAAATGAATTGAGAATACCGGAGGTAAGATGCACATGCTCCACTTTGTAATTCAAAATTTCAGCTTTTACCTTCTTCACTGTGTGCCAGCCCAGTGACCCAGGTATACTCTATTAAGGAAAATGTTTTATTAGTAAATGGTTTACTTAATTACTAGTCTGGCTCAAGATATATACTGTAATGTTTGCCCAGGAAATGTTTAGCTACTGCTGTCCAAATGTTAAGTCATGATAATTTTGGCAAAGCTTTAAAACTTTTACTCTCTTAAAAATAACTTTTGTTATAGTTTTGTATTTGAAATATTTTGGGTCAAGGATTAATCCTTGTTACCTTCTGGATAGACCAAACGCCTCAATGGTAGACTTGATGATTTAAAGTTTGCATTTAAATATTTTAATGATATTTAAAGGTTGAGTGTATTATTGCTATCGTACATTTTTTTTCTCAATTGTATGTAATTAATTTACTGTTTTCCACAGTTCTTTATCATTCAAAGTTAAATATAATTTTATTGTTTGGCAAATTATAGTGAAACATTAATTGTATAATTTTGTGAATTTTCATTATTGTTAAGTAACCTTTCCATGGCCTTATCCAGTATGTTCTTAAAGTAAGAACAATAAGTTACAGCCACAACAACATCAATAGGATTTTCAATATTTACTTTTTGATTTCGTCTGTACTCGATTCCTGTTCCGTTCAACTCCAGCCGTTTTCATAAAAATAACTACTATTTACACTCAACGTATCAAGGAGTAACATTTTTTTTTTTTTTAATGAATTAGGAAGTCTATATTTATTGTCATATTTCGTAAAGTCAAATTACATTTTCTCTTTTACCGAAGGGGTTAATTGAGGAATAAGGTCTTCCTTTTGGGAGGACTACCAGTGCCAGGAAACTTGACAAGCGTTTATTAAAATTGTTTTCTTTAGAAACTAAAGAATGGTACATTAAAGCGACTACACAACCATATCACAAACCCGCGATAGCATCTGTTATAGAAAGAAAACAATCTTTCGGGTAGAAAATGAATATTATCCACTACTTGAGTTTAAGATTTTCAAGTGACCAAAAGCATAAGATATCGCGATAAGATCGAGGCAGTAAATGCTACAATAAATAACCAGTAAAGAGAAGGGGGCCTTTCTACTTTAAACTGATAATCAAAAGTTAGGTTGTAACATTTTCTAGCACAGATCTAAAAAAAAAAAAAAAAATAATAAAAAAGAGGGTTATTGTTACAGATGCTCGTTAAATAATTGTGATGTAGTTAATGGGTAAAACATTATGAGTAATATATCCATCATTCACATTCATTATTCAGATGTTGAAAGTAATTTTTCCGACTAACGCATTTTTCTAACAAAATACTTTAAAATATAGCAATATTTTCGGAACTATTAAATTTTATTAGGTTAATAAATCAACCAATAAATGTTCCTGGTCATAGCATTAGTGCTTAATTTGCATCAGTGGCGGAGCGGGGTTTTTTGAGATATGTGGTGTAGAAATTAATGGAAAATATAAGTTGTGTTATATAAAACATTAAATTGGCTCTGTGTTATCACATTTATGAAATCGCGACTATCAATTATGTAAATGTTTATGCCAAATAAAAAGTACATGTTCCATAACTTACGTACACTCAAATCTGTTTGTTTATAAAATATATGCATTCGGAATGAAAACATTTATTCATTTTTCAACATTGTCTGCACCAGGTTCAATGCAGATGTTCCGGAGTTTCACTAATGTCTGAATTCCATGAGAAAAGCATTCTTGTGTCTGATTTTGTAAACAACTATAGATACACCGCGTGTTTCACTCGTCGTCAGTGCGGAACTCTTGCCGTCCAGTGCCTCTTTGAGTGATCCTAACACATGATAATCGCAAGGTGGCAGGTTCCGTGAATAAGCAGGTTATGGTATACACTCAAAATGAAGATCTGCATTTGCATGAGCAGTGTGAGGTCTTGCATTATCATGCTGTAAGAGTGTAGCGATTACGAGAAAAACTTGAAGTTTGGACTTTATTGGAGATTTCAAATGGCTCTCAAGCAGCATGATTGGGCTTTAGACTTACACAGCTGTATGAAACTCTTTGCTGGCTCGCTGGTTTCTGACTGGACCTGGTATTCATACATAATAAAATATACGAAAAGTATAACACAGTCAATCCTGTTGAAAACAAAAAATACATAAATATATTGAAATTTCTTAAATTACCAGTGACTACACGCTTTAGGAAACCCTATCCTTGGGCTTCATGACGTCGTAATAGTGTTTCACAAACACCCACTTCATTTGTTTTGGTACTCCCCTAGTGGAGACTTTGAGATTCTTCAGAATGTCGTGGACAATGTGGTGCAGCCATGATCGATCTTCAATTCTACAGCCACCCGCCGATTGTCTCGTATCACTTGTTCTACTGCAGCGATAATGACACGTAATCCCAGTATGCGGTCGACCAGAGCAAATTGTATTACTTGCAGTTGACACTCCACTTTTAAACTTTCTGTGCCACTCATAGACCTGCGGAAGTGACACACAGGAATTTTCTTCATTCTTGATGTTTCTCGCCCACAGACGATCGTTCACTACTCCTTGCTCGTGCATTTTTTCAAGGGGGGTTGCTCATTATGGTCGCCGACGTCACATTTCTCAAGATACCGCGCGCGCTTGTTTCTCCAGAAGAAACGTTTTTTGATAGTAAATAACTAATAAATACGACACCAAATCTAATGTATCCATTGTTTACATTTATTTGTAGTACAACACTCTACTACGTCATTCTGAATTTTGATTGCTAAATTAAGGTTACTTTTTAATTCAGCCTAGTACATCAGTTATTCTTAAATGAGTTCTTGATGTTTTACTGAGCATTTTACCGTCCATTTCTCTATAATTCTTGTAAGACACCATTACCACGAATAGCGTTTAACGCCCCTTTTTACTGCTGAGGCACCACAGGCGGTGGACACTGATGATACATGAGATGGAATGATATATTGGGAAAGGATTTTTTAAGGAAGGAAGCGTTCCAGGCCTAAGTTTATGGTACCTCCCCGGTACCCTAAATTTGCCATTTGTGAGGACTAAGGAAAACCTGCAAAAAGCCTCAGTTAGGGAAGGCGGTCCTGGCGAGAATCGAACCACAGACCTACCGCTCAAGATCCCGTGCCTTAACGACCTCGGCCACCCGGGGCGCTTGTAAGACACCACACTGTTCCGCTACTTAGAAATGGAGGGAATAAGAGTAATATAGGACGGTTTACGATTAAAGAAATTTAGAAATCAGTTTTAAAAATAATTACCCATAGTAAACCATATTTACTGCTAAAATAAAATAATGACATCTTTCATATTGCCGCAACAGAACTAAAAACAGTTATATGCGATATTTTAAATTGATATCGTCTGCATTTTGGTCCTTCTGTTGGGTTTCAGATTCTATAAAATCCCATAGGAGAGCATACATAGCCACATGTGCAGAATGAAATGTTGCTTTTGTGCGGGCTCGTTCTTACAAGCTTAACAGCTGATTCGCCCCTGATTTACATGCATCTAGGCGGTCACTATTTTAAACCATGATATTTTTTCAGCCGAGAAAGCCATCAGTCCTAATATAAACAATGAAATGGTGCAATTAAAGCCATCTACTATACCGACTGTCGATGTAGTATGCTATTACTTCCAAAAACCTGCTGTGTTTATTAGCAAATTCTTACCCAGTTTATGATTTTTGAAACAAAACATGAAAAGGCTTGATACTTTTTTTTTTTTTATAAAAACCCAAGTTAAGGATAAAATAAAATTAATCTACCTTAAATAATATTTGTTCTATAACTCAAAATTTTAAATTCTATAAGAATAAGTATGCTGCGAAACGGTAAACAATTTTAAGGGCCACAATTAAGCATTTAGTGTTATGACTACAGTTAAGTACGAATAGATTAAAAATGAAACGAGTGATTACAAAAGTTAGAGCTGAAAATGCAAGGCTCTAAACTTAAAGAGATAAATGCGAGTTTACTTAAACTTAATGTAGCAAAAAAACCGCCACGGGTGGCCGAGGTCGTTAAGGCATGGACTCGTGAGCGGGAGGTCTGCGGTTCGAATCCCGCCAGGACCGTCCTCCCTGACTGGGGTTTTTTCCAGGTTTTCCTCAGTCTTCATAACTGGCAAATGCCGGGGAGGTACCTAAACTTAGGCCTGGAACGCTTCCTTCCTTAAAAAAAAATCCTTTCCCAATTTATCATTTCATTTCATGTATCATCAGTGTCCACCGCCTGTGGTGCCTCAGTAGTAAAAACGGGCGTTAAACACTACTCAAAAAAAAAAAAAAAAATGTAGCAATGAGGCCTAATCTATTATCGAAATTTCGAATAATGGATTCTTGTTATTGTTTTAGACCAAGGCACTTAAACGTTACGACACAAGCTGACTGCGCCAAAATCCCATGTCTATTTGCTCATTTTACTTGGAAAGAAGAATTAGATACTTTATTATTTTTTTCTCCAAAGTACAGTGCTCATTGTATATAGATGTGAATATAGAAAACGCTTAAGAAATGCTAGTTTGCCTTTTGACATAGAAACCGCTAATAACAGAAAAGTAATATATAATACAGTGCGTTTAAAAGTGAATATCTACTGCATATAATACAAACAGTTTCAGTTATATGTTCTGATCAAAGGAAAAATGTAGGCAAGTTGCTAAGTAAACGCTTATATTTCTTGTTATCTATTCAGACATTTCCCAACAGTGGAAAACCCACAATGAAGCTGTTTACAAAATTTCATAAGCTGGTTCAGCTGTTATACTCTATAATGTCCCAATAATTAACACTGCTATCTGCACCTCAAGGCCTTGCAGGGAAAAAATAATATGACTTTATCCCGGGTGTTTTAAAAATGACTGCGCTTTGTACAGATATTTTGGAAGATAAACGTTAAAATTCATGGTGTTCCTCTTTCATAATGCTGACTAGATTATCCTTGGTTTTCGTCTATCTCTTCTCCTCGCCTTGTAATTCTAGGATAAGCGTCTGCTGTATTACATTGCTATTAAATGGGTGGTCCAACTTTCACGGCAATTTAATTTATAATTTATTTATTTCATCTTCGTTTATTTTAATTTTATTCAACTCCGTGCAGCCTTTGATAGTCTTTAGAAATTTCATATCATATAATTCTAATTTATTCAACATACAGATATTTCATTTCAAAACTTTTCAGTCTGGATAACCACCTATTTAAAATAAATTTCATTAAAACAAAAAATACGTTAATTTAAATATTGCAGGGGAAGTATATCTATAACCAAAGTTGATTACATTTTAGATTTCATCCCCGTACCCCCGGCCCCCTCTAATTTGAAATTATAAATGGTTGAGATTTGTATTTTAAAGAGGGATGAAATGTTTCCTTCCAAATCTTTTGTTTTCTATGTTTGCCTTGTTATTGTTTAACTAGAAGACATAACTTAAGGAATTAATCTCTCATAGTGGACAAACCTTAGGGAAGTCTCCGCAGTATACAGAACTATATGAGAGAGCTTAGCGTTCCGCGCTTGGAGAAGGATACGGCAGCTCAGTTGGTAGAGCGTCGACACGGAAGGCTACCAGTGGTTCGAATCCCGATCATGAACCAAAATTTTCAAGTCTGATTCTTCATTTTCAACTTGTGTCCTACACATGATCAGTGTAAAAGAACAATTCTCATATGTTATTATTGGTGTTTGGATTTGGACTGAGTAAAATAGTGGCAGTTGTGGGATGAAAATACAAACTATTATTATTATTATTATTATTATTATTATTATTATTGGTTAGCTTTTGTAGTTCGTTCCTTTAAAATTGAAGCATCATAAACATGAAAAGTTAAACATTTCCCTTGGTATCTAAAATGATGTGCTAAATTAAATCCATTCTTAATAAGTAGTTATGCAGAATGGCAAGTTTTTAACAGAAGGCTCTGTATACCAAAATCTTAATAAAGCTTCAAAGACATTCTGCTTTTAAAAAGTTGTTATAATGGATTTTTAACTTAATCTTCAAAGTCTTTCATAATTAAAACTTGCGTCACAGATTAAAAATTCAAATTTCTAAACGTTTTCTGAAATGAATCATCAATTGAGTAAATAGATATTTTTGTTCTACGAGAATGTTTTCTTCTAAATGTCATTCGGTTTCTTTTAATTGCATGATTTGCATGTTTCATTATATGTATACACACCTTTTTTGTAGCGTATCTCTAATTGTACATTACTGATCTATAACAAATGCTTCTTGTCTTAAATGACATCCAGTGTCAAATTACAACCTCTTCAGAAACTTCGACGTTGCACAAATTTGATAATGAACATTTACTATCCCAAATGTTTTAACAAAGGTAAAAGTAGAAACAATGGATATGCAATTGTACTTCAAAAAATTAGCAATGAACTTATACCTATATCTATAAAGAATATAAAGCTAAGTAGAACAAAAAGCAACTGCGGTCGAAAATGCAAAGCACATAGCATCAATATGCATATAATAAACTCTACTATAGATCTCAGCGTATTTTCCTTCTCCTGTTATTAAAAGGAAAGGAAAGATGGCTTTCTCTAGCTCAGGTGCAGGAGCGTGGAGCAGTTAGTCGTGTTTGCCAGAGGGCAGTTAAAGAAAAGAAACCACTTTGTTTCAAATTATAGGGTATTAAGGCAAATTGTAAGGCATTTCCATCGTGACGGATGTAATGAAATATATACCACTTGAGGGGGAAAACTTTAGTTTGTTTATACATTTAATTTAAAGGATTATTATATTTTAAAATAATGTTTAAAATGTTTGTATCTAGTAACGGGTTAAACTCCTTTCTATAAAAGCTTATTTTAAAAGACTGAATTTTGGACTACTCTATCAACAACGGTTTACATGTCACGGTTCAAATATCTCATGAAGTAACCCGAGACATTTTTCACAAAGTCAAGAATTAAAAGCAGAAAATTGCTCACAAAATCAGTAAAGAGCCATAGCATTGCATTCAGAAGAGAGTTGTATAAGAGCGGAATCTGCAGGATCCGCAAAACAAGAGATGCACGCGGACTTGCCGACCGTGCGACCGGCAAAGTTGCGGACCCGGTCTCTTCATCTTCCACGTTCAACACTCCTTGTTATTTAATACTTAGTCCAGATAGAGCCGGTTCATCTGCTAGCGAGCGTTTATCACAGTTAAATGAGTTTACAGAAAGAACGTTTTAACATCCATTACGTTATTTTGATGTAACAGCAACTCGCTGCCCGAACTGCCCTGCAGAATGTCCCATAAATCCTGACCCCCACCTTCTTACTTGCGATGCTGTACAACGGTTAAGCGCATGACTGCCAATCACCGACAGCGAGCAAGAAATGGAGGCTCCACCCATTTGCTAGTCAAGCTCCGCCCACATGTAAATTAGGTTCAGGCTTTTTAACGCTCACTTGCCGTATATAGTGATAGGATGTAATATGGAGAGCGTTAACCGGTGCGCCACCGACCTCTCCTTCATCCCCCCTACTTACTGCTTCAGCAACAATCGCACTATTTGTCTGTCGACCGCCACTGTGTTTGAAGTTGTGTGTTACAGAAAGCGTACTTAATGTCGTTTATGTAGTTAAAAATACTTCTAGCGCTTGCAGGATTTACACTGTAACACTGGCGACTATTGCTTGTGAATAAAAATTAAAAATAAATGCGTAACCTATTTTATCGACACATTTCAATAGAACTCTTTGGACATTTTAAGGTATTGCATTATACGTTTTGACATAAATGTGACTCGCTATAAAATATTATAGAAAATAAAACATTTTTACAATATGATAAAAAAAGAGTGTGTAGCTTTTAGGAACATCAACAAAACGTCACCTTTTTATTATTAGCTATTCAACGAATTACTGTCTTTACAAAACGTACAAAATTTTGCACAATTTGATCTTTTATGTCAACTTCTAACGTCAGTAATTTTGTTTTATATTTAACAATTGCACAGAATGAAGAACAAGAGTGGTGCTTTCAAAACTTAACAATCATATTAATGTTATAATCAGGTAATAAAATCACATTTTTGTTACTGTGAGCAAGATCTCAGCTGATTTCGTTACTAGTCTCTAGCGACTTCTTCTCAATTACATACTTGTAATAAGTTTCACTTTAATTTCTGTTGGACAGATGGACATAGTCCATTAATCGTGTTCCTCTACCCTATGTATCTTAATTTTGCTTATAATATTATAATATAGCTTTATAGCTTTAGTTGTGCAATTATCTTTCTGTGATTATGATTCAATCTATATCTTGTCTTCGCGACTAATCAAAACAATGAAGATGCCCAGTCAGTTTGGTACAGATCAAACATCGACCTTCGAATGTATCATACCTTCTACGACACAATTATTTCCTACGTTAATTCTATCAAAATATAAAACAATATTTAAAATAATAGCAAGAAATAGATAATATTCGAAGGGGGGGGGGGAAGAAAGGAAAAGCGAACAACAAAAATGCAACAAAAATATTCACGTGAAAAAAATAAATATCCACTAAATATACTGCCGTTCTATTAGATATCAACATTTCCCACACAAGTACCGTCTTACTCACTCGTAACTACGCTAATAATTACTTTATCCTCTTCTTGACAGCAGCAACAATACAATAGCAGTAGAAGTAGTAATAATAGTAATAGTAGTAGCAGAAGTAGAAACAGTAGTGGTAATAGTAGTGGCAGTAGAGGTAGTAGTAATGGTAATACTAGTAGTGGTGGTAGTAATAGAAGCAGTAGAGGTGGTTGAAATAGTAATAGTAGCAGTAATAATAGTAACAGTAGAAGCAGTAGTAGTAATAGTAAGCGGTAGAAGTAGTAGTAACAGTAATGGTAGTAGAAATAATAGTAGTAACAGTAATTATAATTGCAGCAGTGGTAGTGGTGGTAGTAGTAGTAGTAGTAGTAGTAGTAGTAGTAGTAGTAGTAGTAGTAGTAGTAGTAGTAGTAGGAGTAGTAGTAGTAGTAGTAGTAGTAGGAGTAGTAGTAGTAGTAGTTGTAGTAGTAGTAGTAGTAGTAGTAGTAGTAGTAGTAGCAGTAGTTGTAGTTGTAGTAGTAGTAGTAGTAGTAGTAGTAGTAGTAGTAGTAGTAGTAGTAGTAGTAGTAGTAGTAGTAGTAGTAGTAGTAGTAGTAGTAGTAGTAGTAGTAGTAATACGAGGGTAGGTACATAAGTTTCCGGATAACCATTTTCTAGAATGACAAAAACTATACTTCACTTTTCAGTATAATTAACCTTTATTGCAATACACTTCTAGCCTCTTTGAATTAACATTTCAACCTCCCCTCCCCCCCAAAAAGAAGTCTTGTCTGCAAAATGGGCATAAACAGCATCCATCACGTCTTCGTCACTTATAAATTTTCTTCCTCGAAGGTCCTTCTAGAATTTTGAGAAGAGGAAATAGTCACTCGGAGGTAGATCTGCGCTGTAGGGTGGATGGTTGATCTCCTTGAAGCCACATTTCTTCACAGCTTCCTTTGCAACAAGAACTGTGTTCACAGGGGCGTTGTCGTGAAGAAGGCTCATATCCCACTCATCTTTCCTCGCTTTTTCTCGTTGATGGAAGGTTGTAGTCTGTGCAGTAGGCCAGCACAGTACTGCCCACTTACTGTGCTGTTCTTTTCCTTGAAGTAGATGAAGAGTATTCCTTCACAGTACCAAAAGGAGTGGTCATGATCTTTTGATTGACTGAGTGACCTTGGCATTTAGAGGCGGTGTTTCGCCAGGTTTACTGCACTCATTGATTCGATCTCTTTTGGATAAGGGATCACAGGAGAGGACCATAGTTTCATCTCCTGTAACAAAGGTTTGCCAGACTTTCTCTCTCTCGTTGCCACGGCAGAGCTCCAAAAATTCGTGACAACGGATGATCCGTTGCTGTTTTTGGACTGAGGAAAAAATAATATAGGCACCCATCTTGCACTAACCTTATTCATGTTTAAATGTTCATGAATAATGCAAAGAACTGTTGTTTTAGAAAGGCCCAATCTTGCTGCCATTTCTGTAACTCTGAGCCGCCGGTCTTCCATAATTTCTCCTTCCACAAGAGCGATGTTTTCAGGAGTGAGCACCTCCAAGAGCCTGCACACCTGCACACTCTTCGTCTTCAATGCTTTCTCGACCCATTCGAAAAAGTTTGGCTTATTCTTTTACAGTAGATGGGGATGCTTCCCCATACACACCGTCCACCGCTGTTTAATTTCATTTGGTATAAGTCCTTCTTTTGTGAACAGCTTCGAATTCCATTTTGAACATGTCACAGTCTTCTACACTTAGCCTTCTATATGCAATTAAACACAGCGAAGCGGAAGTTACAGCTTAATTATTTAACTTAACAGATAAGGTATGGTATCAGATAAGGGTTTTGTGAAGGCGATAATCCCTATCGGCTGGGCCGGAAATTTATGAACCTATCCTCGTATTTCCTGCATTCAGAAAGTCAGGTATTTCTGTTGATTGTAGTGCTGTTAATGGCGGGGATCTATTTGAAATGCTTTTATGTGATAGAAGAATGTCTAGATATATCTTACACGGAGCGTCACAACCTGGTGACGTCAGTATCCATCCGAGTATCTGGTGTGTGCAGGTAGAGCAATGCTTTTTATTATTTTTTTTTTTTTTGTTAAGTTTTATTTGTTTGTTAGAAGACGGGACGACATGTTGTAGGAATGCATTCAATAGTGTATAATGGCGCCTTATATGCCTAGAAATTGATTCGTTTTATTTAAGGACGCTCTTTAACATCTCGGGTCATCAGCGTCCCATTCAATTCCTGGCGTGAAACGGCCGACAAATTTTGCCCAGAGGCCTCTTCTTTCAGGCTTGAGGTTCTTTTTCGTGCCGTAAATGTACGACACGGGACCCACGGCTTTACTTCCCTTCCGAAGGAAGCCATACTTAGGATTTTATGCCCGAAAAAATCCATCGATTCTGGCCGGGATTGAGCCCGCAACCTTGGGTTTAGAAGGCAAGTATGGTTACCACTACAACACCAGGACCGACTATATGCCCACAAAGATATCTAAATATTTGCCTTTTACCTAGATATTTGCATCAAGTTAAAAGCACATGAAAATGTCGGACTTAAAAAGATGCTTAGGGCGTCAATATCTTCTGAAGTCAAAGTGCCCACAGCTATTTTTTTTTTAAATGAGCTCTTATTATGTGTTTTGAAAAGTAATAAGATCACCAATATATACTTATGAGAACTATTTTCCAAAACGTTGTAGGTAAATATTAAAGAATTTTAAAAAATCATAAAATTTTGAATAAAATATGTTTCAGCAATACATAGTTACTCAATCACATGTTTTCTTCATTTTCTCATGGGTGAACATCGATGCGAACCCCTAAAGAAGCAAAGCATAATTTAAACTTTGTAATTTATAAATCGTACATTTAACAAAAAAGTGTGTGAACGTATAAAGGCACAAATAAGTGTGCCTTTATACGTTCAGTTCCTATACATAGAACGTTGGATTCAATAGGGGTATAGCTGTTTTTTTCTTTCAAATATGTACATATTTGAAAGGAGGACATCGGTCCTGGCGGTGTAGTGGTAACCATATTTACCTTCTAAACCCAAGATCGCGGGTTCAAACCCGGCCAGGACCGATGGATTTTTTCGGGCGTAAAAATTCCAAGTATGACTTCCTTCGGAAGGGAAGTAAAGCCGTGGGTTCCGTGTCGTACTTTTACGGCACGATAAAGAACCTGAAGTCTGAAAAAAGAGGCCTCTGAGCAAAATTTGTCGACCGTTTCACGCCCTGAATTGAATGGGACGCTGATGACCTGAGATGTTAAAGAGCGTTCTTAAATAAACAGATCAAAAAAAAAAAGAAAGAAAAAGAAAGAAAGAAAGAAAGAAAGAAAGAAAAAGAAAGAAAGAAAGAAAGAAAAAGAAAGAAAGAAAGAAAGAAAGAAAGAAGAAAGGAAGACTATGCTTTGTTTTAAAGTGAGTACTTTTGATAGTTAGAGAAAACTATTTTTAAATTATACATAATAATGCACATTTTCAGCGTTCTTATATGGTACTAACGTTTCTCTATCATCAATAAAGCATTCGTGGCAAAGTGAAGCAGCGGAGACGCAATGAAGGTTATAACAAACTCACATCGACTTCCACTTTATGAACCGACAGAAAACCAAAGTGGAACAATCTAGGAAAGGACCAGGATATTAACCTTTATTAATTTGAATTTTAAAATATGTAGAAATGTGTTACGTATTTTAGTAATGTAAATTATAAAAGGATAATAACCTAACTTTTGCAATGTATGATGACACTTTTATTTTATTTTTATAATATCAAAATTGTTTTAGTGTTTTTTGTCAGATAATCATTCACCAATGTAGAGGACTGCCGAGATTTGGGTGAAATAAAGAAATATAAATAAATGCACTGCACATTACTGCGGAACTGTCAAATTATAACATTTCATTAAATTTGTTAAAAGTTTGTGCTTAATTACCTAAGCTTAGATCATTTCATAGGATAAGAGGGCGAAGAAATTATTAAACATGTGTGGGAGTTATTCCCCATAAATTCAACTTTAAATAAAATCCCTACTAAACAGCATAAACAATTTATATAATACGAAGTGAGAGAGAAATGCTAAAATTAATAAGCACATTTTACTATAGCTGAAATACGGACAAATATTTCAACAACGGAAAAGAATTAAGAAATGGCAAATTTTATGAACTTGGGGCTCTTACAAGTGTTTATTCCTTTTGTGTTTTCTCAAATAAAATACAAATAAAATTCTTTACTCACGAATACATTTTTATTGACACATTTAACATCCTTACGGTGTATTGACGAGTTCCTAGAGTAAATACAAAATAATGTAATAAATAATTTAATAAACTTAAAAATTTAATTGAAAATATTTCTGAACTTCACTCATAATATCCGAAAAAGGCACAACATGAAATAGAAGTTAAGTCTAATATTTCAGTAAAATGTAGCATTGTGCAAAACTGAACAAAGTACAGGAACATAATAAAAAAACCTAAGTATATTTCTTACTCTTTGTGCCAGTTTCATCAACAGATGTTAAACGTTAACAAGGTGCAATACTGCTTTAACATTCAAATGAACAAAAATTCTGTTTCATCAACCAATATTAACTTTAACACCATATTAAACTTCGTGTTAAGTTAACATTATCTTTCCACTGTGTTAAAAGCTTAACAACTGGTGACAGCTGGAAAATGGCAGCCGTAAAAACATCTGTAAATGTAGATTTGGGTAAAATAAGTCGTTCGTAAGAGAAAATGGCTGTAATATGTAGTTATTTTGTCATTTGTACGCAAAAGAGCAAATTTTACAAAGTTACAGAATGTGAAAAAGACTCGTAGGATTGTAGTAAATGAAATATCAGAGAGGTTAGTGGTTAGAACACCGTTGTGCCGCTCCTCCTTTTAATACTCCTTGTTTGAGCCGTATGTTTAAATTACTTTATGCAAATAGAAGCGTTTAAAAGTATTTCAGTTATGTGCTATTTGCAATACTCGGGAACGTTAACCAACATGATGCTGGAATAGCTTGGTGGAACGCAGGAGTCTTAATATTATTTAAATATTAACACAATGTTAACAATTAAGATGTTAGTGTGTTTTTAACAGCTGTAGATTTTAGCAGTGGAAGGAAATTAAACAATATTCTGTCACAATACCATTCCCTAAAGTAAAGTAGTGAGGCAACGTTTATGAGAAAAAAGCTTTCAAGTTGGGAAATGGTGCTGAGAAGGGGACTATATAATTGATTTTTAAATGAGCAATAGCGCCGTCCATAGTTACCAGTCACGAAAGCCTCTCAGATGCAGAGCTTCAGGCAACTCAATAATAGAATGTTAAACATAATCATACATGCACTGAGCACCAAAAACTGAATTTGTGGACCATATTTTTCTTTGTTTCCTCTTTTTCCCCCCTTTCACGCCTGCTAATTAAATTATCCACTACAATTTCCTTGAAAATATATACGCCATATCCCGGCAGATGTTAAAGTTTAGTCATTCCAGGATAGCATGGTTTCATCTATCCTTGCTGAAAGTAGTTCTTTTCCTCCGTTTAGAGATTTTATCGCTCACAGTTTCTCAAAATTAACATATATGGCGGAAATATTTGGAATACTAACACAAGAACATCTATGTCTTAAAATTCTCATTAATTCATGTGACGAATCGTTTAACATATATTTGTTTATATATAAACAAATGATGCAGAAATGATAAAATACAGTTTACCACTATACATCCCTTTTCTAGATTACGTGAAAACATGTAAAGTAAATAGAGCCAAACTATGGAATATATTAAGACAGTATAAAATACCTAGCTTAATTAATGCATAAAGTCCCTTATACGGTCAAACAGAAATGAAACTTATAATGCAAAATAAAAACAAATGAAATTAAAGTGCAAAGATAAAGTATATGTTACAAGAAGGTTATAGACTCTCTCCTATTTTATTTGATATTTGTATAAATAACATTTTGGAAGAGTGAAATAACGGAGCCAAATGGTATATACCTTGAAGAAATAAGAATATTAAAAGTATAATATTTGCGGATAATCAGGTCATGTTGGCTAGTAAAGAAGGTAACTTCCAATATAATATAACAAAATTAAATTATATACTAAAAGGTTATATCATGGAAATATCTTGTTATAAAACAAAAGTATTGCCAATCGGAAGCAAATCAATGAGTAGAGAGAAATTAAAGTGTAATTAAAACTGATTTTCCATTAATATTAGAATAAAACGTGCTAGTATCATAGCTATAGTTTTCCATCGGTATATTTACTGACCCAGTTCTGCGGCTCCGGTTCAGAACGGTTAAAGTACGAAAGCAAAACTAGAAACACTCCTCTTGTGACAGTTCAGAGTTAAATTAGATAAAAAAGTATTTAATCAATCTAGTATCACAGCAATATACACTGTAACCTGACCCTACTTAAAATATCGATTTATTATTTTTTAAACGAATGCTATATTTAAAACAATGTACTTTATGTGGGGCATTAAAAGTTTTATCATAAACACTTAATTCCTTGGCAAATGAACAATAATATATTAACCATGGATGGAATTTATAAAGATCTGGGTAGCCCAGAAACACCTACCTCTAGCATATATACAGTGAAGGCCGGGGCCACTTCTTATGATAGATATTGAGATGTGCAACTTTTCATAATATCTTAAGAGCCAGTTCGTAGGTGTCTCAGTTTTGCATTTTTAGCATGTATTCGTCTCCTTGCAGAATGGAAAATTATTATTTTTTTGATATTGCAATCCATTAATTTCCCTGTTTCACCTCTTAGATTTAGATGAAACAACTAAATAACGGGGCATTGTTTATGTAATCTAAAGATTAAGCAATCTTAGAATATTGTTGGTTTGTCAATGTCAGCTTAACCGAAGGTAAGCAACTATTTCTTCTTTACTGCCGAAAACTCTTTGATTCACTATCTAATTTTCAGCTTATTTCAGTTTTACACAGCTAATACGCATTTAAAAGATTTAACCTTTTCATATTGCATGTACACTGAAATCTCTATAAGACATTTTCCAAGGAACAAAGTTAAAATCGCTAGTTAACCCGCTTATTAAATACATACTTTAATATTGCATAACAAATAGAAGTTTTCTTATTGCTTATAAGATTGATGACGAAATTCCCAGCTTCAATGCTGTAATCTCGTCGTATTTTCGAATTGTCTCGAGTTTTTCCGATACTGAGAGCTTTTTCTTCTTCACAATTTTAGCCATATTGCTTTAGGGCTATTGCACATTCCTACCACTACAAGAAATTAAATAGAATTGAGAAGAGGAGAAAGGTTAATATTCTGAACTGATTTAAAATAGACTTGCTCTGGTCAGAATGACAGATAGAAAGTGACATTCCACGCTTAATGATGTAGGCACATGGTTATAAACAATTAAGAAACTTTCATTTTACTGCTTCAAAATGGAGAAACACTAATTTCGCATATTAATATAACAGCACTTTGAAAGGAACAAGCACCTAGAAACTAAGACGAAACTGGACAAACATTACGGTGAATCTGCACTTTCACTCAGAATAGTTAAAAATGAGCACAAGCGATGCGGGTAGTTTTGAACGCCCTGTCGAGGTAACGCTCCAAAAATAACTGAAAAAATTCACAATATGGTGCTGAGCAATCGGAAACTGAAGATGTTGGAGATTGCTGAAGCTGTGGGCATTTCTGGAGATCATTTTGCACAATCAATTGCAAATGGAACAGCTATCGGCGAGGTAGGTGCCGCTTTTCTAACAGTAGACCAGAAAAGAGAAGAAGTTTCGCTGCTGCGCAGAATTCGGAGCTGTTTAAACGGTATCCAAGTGAATTTACAATTAAGGAGACTGTGTGTGACAGTCATCGAAACTTGAATCCACTACTACACGCCGAAAACAAAACAGCAATCAAAACAGTGGGTTGCAATAGGAGAAGGCTCTCCAAAGAAACCCCTCCTCAAAAAAACAAAAAAAAAAAAAACAAATAAATAAATAAATCCATCTCAGCAGGAAAGGTGATTTATATGTTTTTGTTTGTTTGTTTGTTTTTTTTTTGTTTGCTTACCAGAGAGTAATTTTAATCAATTTTTTGGAAAACGGCAAAACCATAATCAGTAAATATTATGCTATGCTACCGGAGCAATTGAACACGCGATCAAGAAGAGTTCGCTTTCATTTGGCGAAGAAAAAGACCGTATTCCATCACGATAATGCACCAATGCTCGTCTGTGATTGTTATCTCAAAAATATTGAACCCTTCCTCATCCCTCCTATTCTCCGGGTTTGGGTTAATTGGACTACTTCCTCTTTCCCAGCATGAGGAAATGGCTAGCAGCTTATCAAATGAAGTTGTACACAGCTGAGGAAATCGCATTTTATAAATGTATGCATAGAATAAGTATATATATATATATATATATATATATATATATATATATATGAAAGCAGATTTTTTTGAGTAATAAACGATTTTTACCAAAAATATTATTATGTAAATGAATATAGACGGGTAATAATAACCATTTATGTCAATATATGTTCGATTTTTATGACTCCCATGAATATTTCCCAACATTTTCAGTGTTAAAATTTTCGTTTTACACAGGATTTGAATCGTCACACGGAGACAAATTAAAGAAGACGCATATTTTAATGACATGAAGGAGCATGCCACATGCTATTATGTGCCATCTTTGCCCACCTATGTTGTTAATTATAGTATAAACACTGAGGTTATTTGAGTTATGGGTCACCTGAGCGCGGCTGCTTACTTGGTAAGGGCAGCCATCGCAACTGCAAAAAGGGATCGTCATCGTGCTTAAAGTTAAACGCTTTATTTTAATATATATATTTGCTATTAATCATTGCGTCTAGTATAAAACATAAGTAATTGGTTAATATTAAGGGATCGTATATGATGAGCTCGTGTAAAGCTGATGCCGTGTTAGGCGCGCGGGGATTTTATTGTATTTAAATTTGTATCATCATTTGAAACATTTTAAAGATTGTGCGAAAGTTACGTATAATATCTACGTCATTAATTAAAAGAGCGCATGGAGGAAAGCTAAGAACCGCTTGAGGGATATGGTTAAGCAACAGAGAGATTATTTCGCTGGAAGTACTGAATGGGGGATGCAGTACATCAAAACAGGGGTTCGCGTGGCTTAGACTAGGGGCATTGCGATTTGTGAGGAAAGGGAATCGTGGATACATAGAATGTAATGGTACGGAAGAATGGAGGGAAAAGTATCTACCACACTCCTTTACGAGATAAAACAGAAAGAGATGGAAATGTTGAGCTCTGCTGGCAAGCAAAGTGAGACAACTCAAGTATGAAAAGTGTGATAACTGGGGAGAACAATTGTATTGAATCACCTATATGTGTGTCACGGAAAGTAATGTTTTTCTATTTTTTGTATATTATTTCTGATAACCTTTTAACTTTTTATTTTTGAATAAATGTTTTTTATAGTTTGTTTTAAAATATTTAATGTAATATCTTGTATGAAATCAAACAGAGCTGATGTATTATAAAGCAATTGCACCCGTGCACCTTTATTATATTGGTGACACTGAAATAAATGCCCCCTCTTGCTCCTATTACTACTAAGTCTCTATTGAGTTTATTTTAAAATATTTATTTCTGAGAAAATGAATTAATATGAATATATAGTGACAGTGCTAGCAATTTAAACATGTCAAGAAGACACAACAATCAAAACTCTTGTAAATGCTTTTCAAGAATATTGATCAACGAGAAAATATCAAAAGTGCAGTAAAACAATTCTTATAATGCACTAACTATTTCTTTAAACGCAAGGTTGGAAAAAAGCTTCCTCAATGAACAAATCTGTAAGTTGTGAATGAATTAAGTAAGTTGTGCTGCTCTACTTATCAGTACGATATTAACGGAGCTGTGTGGTATAATTTACATACTATTATCATTACACTTAAAGCACTGCATAGCATTTTCTAGCAGCTAATGTTGACTATCGTTTAGCTCATAATTCCTAAAGAAGGAGATTAATTGCATTTAGAAGGCCTGATTTTCTATCGTCATACTTGGAATGTTACGGTGGAATCCAAGCGTGCCAACGCACGAGGACAACCCTATCTTTCCTCTTGCTCGAGAAGGCACCGCCCTGGAGTGCCGACATAGGCCACTCCCATGCCAGAACGTGTTCCCAACTTGCGACGGAGAAGGGGGAAAAACAAAAAACAACAAGCGTTGTAAATCCACCGTATTTGAACCCTAATCATCCATGCTAATGAAGGGAGAATACATATATAGTAGTCGCTTTGGCCATACGCACACATAAGACTTTTTTTTTTGGCGGTGATTGATAGTGTACAAACCGGTTGGACCTAATTAAAGCCCGGATAAACAAGGTACCGCGGTGGTGATTTTATTTCTTTCTATGGCCGCTCCTTCCCTCCCATTATTCTAACTGCCCCTCCAATATACTATCTACATTACTTTCTTAAGCTCTGTAGTGGCGCGGCGGTAGTTCCATGCTCTTTAAGTAGTTTGCACCATGAGTGTTTCCGCTTCCCCTTACTACTACTCCTTGGTTATGATAGAGAAGCAAAAAACATGAAACTAATATCACTCAAATAGAAATACAACATTAAAAAAAATTAAAGTATCCAAATTAAAAAAATAATAACATATAATTTAGACAGCTTCCTTAGTTTAGTGATTAATCCGAAGATCCTGGGTTTGTTTCTCGGCTAGATCAACTGCCTATTTGTATATGATTTATTCCTTACCCTTAGAAAGCTTTAAGGCGCCAAGACACCGATCTCATTTGTTGCTATTATTGTCATTTTATTCATTACTACAGATCTACACGTACAATATTCGCATTCACAACCACACACTTTTAACAGTAAATTACAAACATTTTCTCGGTTTTTTTTATGACCTGAGAACGTAAATCTGTAAGTGCGAATATTTTTATAGAATGAAAAGTTGCTGCGCTCTACATCACACAATGTGACAGGAGTCATTTTATAGCTTTATAAATTTTACTTTACTTTCTGGCAAGAGCGCCTCGAGCTAAAGGAAACAAGAGCTCATGTCCTCCCTTTAATTTTGAATCATAAATACCTTCAAATAATTTCTGCATAAATTGGCAACTCAAAAGAGACTATAGAATTTTATATTATACAAACCCTGAATGTTTCAGCACCTGCATTGTAGTATACAAGAGAAGGTTTAAACGGCTATGGCCAATGCATCTTGATGTGTGTGTGTTTGTGTGAAGAGAACGGGCGAGGGCACACCATCCTTGTGTCTAGGCTTGGCAGGGCAGAATGCTTGCATTTAAAAGCAGTTGCTATGAAGCCGATGGGCAAGAGGATAAGAGTGGTATCACAGTGAAGCTTCACGAAGGGCACGCACAATCTGTGCACTTGCCACGCACATGCGCTCTGAGCCTGTCCTCCCTACCGTGGCGCCTGCAAGAGAAATTTCCCTAAGCGATTTGTCGTGAGTTTAATGTTATTACTTTCCATCAGCAGTTCGCTCTTTCGCAGCAATGACTTATGAGAAATCTAACTTTGAAGACAGCTGTATGTGCAAATTGTTGGTTTCTGTTTATGAAAACACTGATCATATCAGAAGTTTCAGAAAACAACAACAACAACAACAATAATAATAATAATAATAATAATAAATTATGCATAAACGTTAACAGATAAAGAAAATTTGTTCTATCCTTGGCTGAAAATTTTGTTGCAAAACTATCTTTAGAATGAAGGGTAAAAATGAAGAATAAAAATTTTATGGAGATACTAACTAGATTTTCCACATCTCCTATTCTTATTATATGTAAGGATATTCTAAATAACTTGAACAATTTTACATATTTATTATAAGAAACTGTTTATTGCACAAAAAACGTATGAGATATCAATGACTAGCAGAACTCACCAAATTGCAAACATTCAATGTAACAATTTCCTGCCATACAGCACATGTATGTTCAGGTAAGTTCGTCCTGTGTGTAGTAGAACTGGCAGATTTTGAGGCAGAGGTGATACAACTACAGTATCTTTCTCATATCCCCATAGAGGAAGTAAGGTCATTTGACCTGGTGCCAATTGCGAAATGTCTGACTATTTTAGTAACTAACACGATCAAACCAACGGCGAGATAGACGATATTTTTTGTTATAATAATGCGATGATAAACCATGTTGCTGGAACAGGTAATCGTCGAGTTTGTTGCCCGTCGTTCTTCGTATGCTCCAGCACAGCATACGCTTTTCCCTTGTTATTTCACATTTTGTCTTTTGCGTTTTTCAACCATAGCTTCCCTCGTTAAATGTAAAAAAATTATGCGTACTTTGTAAACTTGGAGAGTTTCCTGTTCTTTGATATTTCATACGATTTTTTTATAATAATGATTTCTTTAAAACAAATACATAAATTCGTTGCATTTATTTAGAATAAATGCCAAGAATACATATAAACAAGCAGTTTAATAGGGCAGGAACTGAACAAGGTATATATGCTATGGATGGTTTTTGTATGACTAATTTAAATACATGACATGGCAAAGAAATTTGGGGACTAAATATAATATTCAATATGTTAATAAAATTTAACAAACACAAAATATATAACAATTTATTGGAGTATTATTAAACTTCAATTTTAAAATAAATAATTTCGTAAGAATCAAATAATTATTATACCAAAATATGCGCTTGAATATTATATTTTTAATTCAAATTGCAAATGAAAGAGGCATTAATTTAATTTTACGTGCATAGCAACTGAAATAAGCAACTGAAAACAATCATTGTCTTATCAACAAATATTCATAAAATTCGCTTACAAATCTTCCCCATATGTAGAAATATTTGTAAAAAACAGCTCCAATATGAAAGCCTACACACAATCACAATGAAAATGTTACTGAAAGACAGTGAAAAGATAAATGTTAAAAATATATGTAGGTATACATACACAGATACTAATTAATTAATAATTAATGAAATAGTTACCCAGGTCACAGTTCACAGCTCTGATATGAGTCATGCTCCAAATTTACGTAATTTCAAAGAAGATTTTTATAGGCAAGTCTTGCTGAAGGATATCGCAGCAGAACGTGCCACTGAGCAAAATGATAGCCTGGGGCAAAGACAATCCCGGAGTCCAAATGTAGGTACTTATGCCAAAATTGAAGCTGAATGCTATGTGTCACAATTTACCTATGTCAAGTAGAGTGCTAAAGAAAAGGTGCAGGAAAACATGGCGTTACCCAACGATAAGATAAGGAAGGAAAATCTCGAAGATTCGAGAGGAAGGCAAGGACATGAATGCACACAAACTTAGCCAAGCGGCGAAACCCTACAAATGGCTACATAGCCTCCCTATTACCAAATAAACAATTTGTTGAAAACCCCCATAATGACTGGATATCTCCGCCTGAAACTGTTCAACCCACATTTTTAAAACTATTTTACTAATCACATCAGTTAACAAAACAATATATATATATAGTTCACGGAATAATAAAAACTTCTAAAAATTTAAAACTCATAAAAAGCTTTAGAATGCAATATAAAAAGTTCACACTGAAAACCGCAATGAAACTAAACAATAAAACCGCGATATTTCGAGTATTGAACACGTGCTGAAAGTAAATTCTCAGTTTTTAGTGCGAAATTTTTATATTGTCTTCTAAGTCCTTTATGTATATATAATGTCAGTCATTCCCCAGTGTCATATTAGCGTCTAGCTTACATATTCATTCATTAAATGAATCTGAATGCTAGAATGGGTCACATTCATGATTCACATTCTGCAACCCCCCCCCCCCCCCACATATAACATTTTATTGAAACAAGAAGCCATGTGGTTTCCTTTCTTAAGAGAGAGAGAGAGAGAGAGTAGGGATCGTAAAGATTAAAGATTATAATACTTCCTTAATATCTATACTGAATGAGATAAAAGTGGAAATTTCGTTTGTTTGTTTGTTTGTTTTTTTCTCTTTTCGTTCTTGTTCACACAAACACAAATACAGCCACCATTATTTGAGTTTCCATGTACCAAGCAACAGTAAAGAATTGAAGGGGTTGGCATGACATTCTACCTTGTAATGTTCGATTGTTATTCTTAATTGCAGGTGTTCTTTGCAATTACTCTGTGAAGTTAATCACAAATTAACCACAGAGAAACGTGTTTTTGTGTTACAACGTTGGTGGAAAAATAACAAGAACACAGAATTAGTGATAGTAAACTTTGAGCAGAAATGTCTTATAAACAGTACCCCTAGCAATGCGAAATTTCAACAAACTGTTTGGGTAACGTCCATCAAAACCAACATAAAGTGATAGAGAAAGAGAAAATGGCATCTCATTACTCAAAATTATTTTGTCACTAGTAAAGTAAGCTTTAAAACATCTAAAACACGTTCTAAAAATTAAACAATATCATCCAAAACTTTTGCAAGCGCTGTATAAAGATCATTTTACGCTTTGGGGTATCGTCAAAGATGAAATGTTTGCTCAAAAATCACGCCATCGGAATCATCTGCAACAGTTGATTGAATAGCATTTTCAGCACTTATATTTGTATTATTAGTGGCATTTTGAATGTTGTCCATTTCGAATAAACTTTCTTATGAAATATATACTTAATGATAAATAAACTATAGTATATTATATGTTGAGCAAGAGCTTCTTCTATTTAATACTGAGTAATTATATAAAGATAAAGCAATATGCATATTTGTTCAGGTTAGTGTGTTTAAAAAAAGAAGAAAAAATGGCATACATATTTTCTGCCTTTCACTGGGTGATTTTTCCTTAGCGGGACCGCTCCACGTACAGTTAGTATGTCACAGTTGATCTGCTATTCTCGTCTCGTTCCCACGCTTGAAAGTCGACCGGGAGCCAGAGGGGAGGTCAGTATGAGTTAATTCTTAGGACTTTCGGATGTGTTCTTGTGTGTGTGCGAGACAGTATATTAAGTATTCATTAAACTGTATAATATAGTGTATTAAAAACTTTAATATAGTTTAATTCTATTCCCCAAATAGTATTATTTGCGATTCGTATGTGCGTACTGTTTCAAGAGAAATTTCCTGATATTCAGTTTCCAAGTAGAAGTTCGATTTACAGATTGGTAAAACATTTCTTGAAATGGAAGTATTCTTGATAAAAAGCGTACACAGTACGTACAATACTCACAAAATAAACGTTAGATAACATTCAACATGCTCTGAAATGCTTTCCTAAAAATTTCATGACACCTTTCTCAGCAAACGAGAATTTTCTATTCCAAAGCTACTGAAGTTAAAACCCTGTAAAATTACTGTAGTGGAGGAACTTAAACGGAGTGACCTGCATCCAGGATTTGATTTTGGAATGGATATTGAAAAGTGAGCATGAAGGAGAAATTGATCCTAATCTAATTTTCTTTACGGATGAATTTTGATTTCATCTAAGTGGGCACGTTAATTCATAAAACAACCTATTTGGAGTTCAGGAAAACCTAACCTGCTTCAAGAGAAACTACTGCAAAAATGGGTGTGTGGTGCACCATTAGTGGCGATAGAATAGGCCCCATTTTTTTTAAAGAAACAATAGTGATAGGTAAGTACAAATTATTTTGCAACCCTTTTCCCGTGAATTAACTGTGAGAGTAGGTTCACTTTACAACAGGACACTGCAACGACATATACAACACATGTCTCCAAGCATGTAAATCACCAACTATTCGATGATAAGAGTCATCGCTAATTCATATGATCCCATTGGTCCCCCGATTTAACTCCCTGCGATTATTATCTCTGACGGAATTAAAGGAAAAAGTGTACAAGATAAATGTACACACATTAGATGAACTGAAAAATAACATTCGAGAAGAAATGTCTATTCTAAGAGGGAACTGCAGGGGGTTGATTTCTAAGTCGATGCAAGAAAGGTATGAAAAATGAAGGAAGTTGATTTGGTTTACGATTCGTATTTACGGACGCTCTTTAACATCTCAAGTCATCAGCATCGGTGGGTAATTTTTTCTCAGAGGCCTCTTCTTTCAGGCTTGAGGTTCTTTTTCGTGCCCACGGCTCAAGGAAGCCATACTTACGATTTTTACACCCGAAAAATTCCATCGATCTTGGCCGGGTTTGAACCCGCGAGCATGGGTTTATGAGGTAAGTATGGTTTCCACTACACCTCCAGGATCACATAAAGGGAATAAGTGTCTTTTTGCTTGATAATGGTGAGTGAATGTATCTTTTAAGTATTTAAATGTTAGTAATAGCTTATGCGACAACCATAGCTATGAACTTTCTGACACCCGTTCACCGCGGTACTAGCTTGAACCGATCGACGGTATCATTTCATTTAAGATATCAGACCACAGGAAACAAAACTCTTATTCTAAAGTAAATAAATTGCTTTGGTGGTGATATTCAGAGCTCAAATTTATATTTAATCAAAATTAATTATGTACATATTTGAAGCAAAATTATCAAAATATGGATTAAAATATGAACTGGAATATTATAAAAATCATGCAAATAATGCAAGCAATATTTGTACTGTATCGAAATTGAATGCTGTTGAAATGGTTTGATTGTGGGATGTTATTGTTGCTGACCCCACGTTGGTGAGGGCTTGGTATGGCTCTGACTGTGTGCGACAAGTTGGGCACCAATCTTGAAGCGAACTGTTTTTAACGTCGAGTGGCCCAATAGGTGATGCCAATTTTGAAGTGGTTTCGTAGATTGATCGCTTCGGTGTTGTTGCCTACGCTTCAATGATAACACTTCTCAGGATGAAATCTGCTATTTTGTTGATTGTGACTCAACGGGACCGGAAGAGGAGTTCAATAGTATAAATAAGCAGGCAATGCGACATTATATATATTAGAATTTTATCATGTCCAAAATATTTCGCGTCTTCTGGTGTTTTGTGTATGATAGACTTGGCTACATTGAATGTAAACTTAGTTGCCGCGTGTGAAACTTACAAATGAGTGCAGCGGCGAGTGAAACTGAAAATCTTACTTATGAGTACTGCGAACTGTTTCTGCCTCGAACAATATCTTATAATTGCATGTCTCGCCGTGTATAAAACCTAAACTGTCTGTCTTGCGGCGCATAAAACTTGTAAACAGCCTCTGCGTCGAACTGAATCCGTAAACTGCGTGCCTCAGCAACGTCGAACTTATTAGCTGCTTGTCTCCCTAGTATAGGACTTGTAAACTGCGTAACTGCATACGTCTAGCGGCTTGTGGAACTCAGGACTACTGTGTACTGAGCGATGAGCAAATGCGAATTGTACTGAAAACTGACTGGAACTACCCTTGTCTTGCCGGGTGTAAAACTTCAAAACTGAGTGTATCTTGCCGCGTGAGAACTGCTTCTGCAAACTTAGCTGAACGGAATATATCTTACCGCAAGTAGACTTTCAAAGTGAGAGCCTCAGTCGAGCAAACTCTCCCTTTTATATTAAATTAAAATAAAAAAAATCGTTGGTTTTTAACGATTATCACGGGGTTACATAGGCACATGCAATCTTGGCGCCCATCTTTAAACGTTCAAACATACATTTTCCATTGAATGGTTTAATTTCACCTGCTCTACGTTCCATCACTATTTTTTGAAAGTTTTAAATAATTCGTCATCATTGATAGTTTAAAGGGCGAATGGTACAACTCCTGTTTAGGTCAGAGCCTTGATGAGTTTAAACATCCTTCGAGTTTATTACCCTCCAAAGGATGCCCTTTGAAAAAATACCATCACACTACACCCTCAGGTTCATTCTTCCTATTGTAAATATTTTATATGACCCTCTCGGATACCAAGCTACCATACAAAACACCCGGAGCTTTCTATTTTGTCGACCTAACACAATTCTGACGTTAGAGTTATATCGTATTACACATTTATATATACATGATGTCCACATTACTTACTGCAATACATAAAATATTATAATTGAGCTTATATAGGTATGCATTATAATTATATTTCAGTGGGGCGGATCGGAGGAACTGTTTACTATTAAAAATACTGTTAAAGGTCTCATTGCTTAAAGGGACGAACGTTTAGTCTTCTTGATGCGGTAATTACAAATTAGGAAATATTTTGTAACTAGAAAAGTTTATATTTCTTAATCTTTCTATGACAAGTGCTTATTTACAAAAGGTAGGAAAATATTGTTATTAAAAGCTTCTATTGCCTCTTAAAATTGCTTTGTACTCACTTAAACTTTGCTCCAAATCGCAAGAATTATGGAAACCGCTCTAAAGCTAAATCCAGATCTAGTTTCACATTTATTTAAACACTTAAAATATTACTGAACGTTGCACAGCTCATTCGTTAGTTACATTCTGGGCGCATTTTTGTAGCATCCAGCTACCCTTGAGCCACATGTCAGATGTTTGCGTCGAATATGGTTTCCCAAACGCCTCATAGCATTTGCAATATAATTCATATTGATTCTACAATCTTCATGCTTAAGTCATCGGATTGCTTCCACATTTTCAGGTTTGCGCTCATGGGCGATGACCTTCTGGTGTTACTCCGTGAGTTTTACCCAAAAATGTTCGATTGTTTCATTGTCATAATTCTGCGGAATAATTTCAAAGATTTCCACTCCAGATTTGCTGAGATTGATGTTAGCTCTGTGCTCTGGTTTGTAGTCCATAATGAAATCGCAAATCTGCCTATATACGCGAAAACAGAAAAACTTGTGTAGTACAACTTCGGATGTTTAAAGAACGATGCCACTCGGCATAATGAAGCGCTCACAATTGCCTGCACGCGCATCGCCTTGCTCCGCTCTGTTTTCGTATTATGGATCTAGTCCTGGAACTTTTTGATATCTCTTGTAATACAGAGAGAGTATGTCTTTGGTGGATTATATATTTCATCTGCTTTTTCTAAAACAGACACATGGGAAAACAATATGCACAAGGTTAGCTACTGAACTCTTCGGAGATAATCTTAATATCCTGTGTTATTCTTGCTTTCCATAATGCAATCCAAAAGTGCCGTTGTTCATTTAAAAACTGTTTTATTGTTTATTACATGGAGTGCTTTGTTAAACAAGAATAAAGGTTCCTTTAAGTAGAAATTAGAAGCATAACAACCAATCTTCTTGTTAAAATAGCGAATACTTCAATTGCAGCTTTTAACCAAATCATAGAATTTATTTCTGTACTCTCCAATATTATATGTAACTTTTCGCTAGGCAACAAATACATTAAGCTTTCTTTGAAACAAATTTGTGTTTTCAAGTTATGTGAAGACACCTGCGCTAGGACTTTATGAAGAAAGAACTGAACTATTTATGTGCTCTACTGTACTTGGCAAGCCCCAAAATCCCCAGAAGGTGTTGCTATTATTGCGTTTGGCAGGCAGTGTAATGAACAGTAACCACCTGTTAGTGCTGTATCAGTGTTTGACAAGAACGGAATAAAATACAAGGTAGTGCAACCGAAATGAAACAGATGGCTGCTAATAGCCATTAGACAGGTACTTAGGGTAGATTCATGGGACAGGTGCTCTTGCTGCCTTCTCCTACGCAGCTATTAACACATTTACATACACTAGAGATAGGTAATGTACCTGATCCGCTTTCCTAGTGTCCTGGATTCGAGTCCTGCCATACCTCGAACGAGTCAGTTCCGAAGTCTATGTGACCCAGTTAGCATTTTGATAAGAGATGATGCGAATTCTAAATATTCTTCGAAACCTAAAAGGTTCTAGAATATCTTAAATCCTTCATATTAAAAGAATAATAATAAAAAAATAAGAAATATTTCTATTTACAATTAAAATTTGTTAACTGAAGAAAAATTTGATACCTGAATGTGATGAACAAATTTAAGAACATAGTTTACAAAAAAAGAAACCCATATTTATCAAGAATATACAGGTAAAATGTAGTAAATGAAGTGCATAATTTAAAATCTTGTGACTTGAGCTTCATTTCCACTTTCTCAATATAATTTGAGTCAAAAAACGAATACCTAATAGTATATATTGCCGGCACTTTTCGTTAATAACAAAATAATAAATTTTTTAAATAAAATAAAGTGTACAAGGAAAGGTATTATTTTAAAAAATAATGTATATAGATAAAAAATAAGCATGGAACACTAAATTCTTTTCAGAAAAATTAATTAATTAATATCAAAGCATTCAACAATGAACTCTTTGACAGCAATATAAAAAAGTCAGAAAGTTTTAATGGAGATTTTTATTTAAAAAACTAGCATTCGAGCACAGGGGATGAGTCTAGCCTGAGTAGTTTTTTATCACCTATTGTGCTTAATAGTTTTTCTGATATTACTGTCGTTAGTGATGTCATTAAAATTTTTGGAGAGTTCCCTCAACTTTTTATATTATTTGTTTTCCTTGCAATATTTTCACAGATGGTGGAAGCAATATTTCTGCTAAATATATATTTTTTGGTTCAAGAGACAAATTTCCTTCCGTTTCCGTTCCGATGGTGTCAATTGTTCAATTGGAAATTTTTAGTGCTATCTGGCGTTATTCTGTTGATTGCAGATCACTGTCATTTATCAGTGTTGATTTAGCATGTTTGTGAATTTCTTTCCTCAAAAATGAATTTCCTTTAAATCAGGAATCCTGAATATTACCAAAGGCCCCTTTTCTCTTTGTTTCGTTTTGTTTCTTTTGTGACTTCTTCTATCGGACATTAATGGAGTTAAGATTAGTTTTTCCAAAGTTTTAGCAGCTTTCAATTTAGGGTTTGAAAGATTTGGATGAAGAAAAAATCAGAGAGTCGAGTTTTTGAATCTTCAATCTTTTTTAATATTTGCGAGATTCGAGGATGTTTCATCATTTCTCAGGACAACGCTCTTGGCAGGATGACCCAGAGAAATGCGTAGAGTTTATTTCTAGGTTCGAGAAGGCGTTTACAAGGTATTTTACCTACCATAACATCATATTTTGAGCATCAATTAAGTGTGTGATTGTTTCCCTGTGTAGCAAACAAAACATTGGACCCATGGCAAGCAACTCCATAAGCAGTGAAAATTCGGCTTCCCGAAACTGTTCTGTTTGCTATTTTATTTACTTTTCCTGATATGTTTGATAGTTTATTTCAATATTGCAGTTCAAAATTCTTACACAGAAAATAGTCAGAATTCTAGCAAAATGCTTGATAAGAACCTCACTTAATTCACAAGAACCGTTGAATTATGTTTTGAACATGAATTATTGTGATTTTCATTGTATTTTTCTTTGACTTTGATTTGTCCCTTGCAATATAAAATTTGGCTAACCTAGGGTAGATTTACATTCACTGCTCTGTTTAAGGACACAAATGCTTTTTAGTTATCGCGATCTTAGAAAGATGGAATTTTTGGATTTGTTTATAGTTTTATAAAATACTCCCTATTGTGATATATGTTCATGCAGTGCACTTTGACATTTCACTAATGATACATTTTTAATTTTATTCATTTGCTTCAATTTCCGGGTAGGTGTTAGTTTCTTTAAAAAAGATTGACCAAGGGACTGCAAAGAGATGGATCAGTGGGTGCATTTTTTTTAATAGAGTGTAACACCTTTTATTACGATGGACACTGATGACACATGAGATGAAATGATAATTGGTAAAGGACTTCTATTAAGCAAGGAAATATTCCAGGCCTAAATTTATGGCCTATCCCCGGTATTTTTCATTTATGTCGTTCGAGGAAAACCAGAAAAAAATCTCAGTCAGGGAAAATGATCCTGACTGAAATCGAATCTCAGTCCTCCTGCTCATGCCCATGCCTAAATCTCCTCGGCCACTCGCGGGTGCCGTGGAAAGATTTGTTGAGATACGAAAATGAATCCTCTGGTTCTGAAACACAAACAAGTATGAGGTGTGCTACATTTAACATAATTCCGGCACTTTGCGTAGACAGATGAGACATTAATGTTAAGGTGGTGATCTACTTGTAATTCACATACTACGATTTTATCTGAAGATTGGAGAAAGAAGAAGTATACCTCATGTCTAGAAAACTGTCATAACTGCAAAAATGATAGGATAATAAATATTTTAAAACTTTTTATAACATTTAGGCACCCATTTTTAAAAACTAACCTTTCTTCTGCTTATTTCTGCGTTCTCCTGGGCCAGTAGGAAGACTGCCCTTGGCCAGAGCTTGGTATTCTCTCTTTTCTTAGGAACTAGATTTTCAGGGGTTACTGACACCACGCATAACTGAATAGGGGTTGTTTTCGTACTGTTTGAAATTGAGTGACTTTCTCATTGTTTGCCAGTGGAAAGTTGACTTTCACAGTGTTAAATGTTAAGTTACAAAAAGTCTATCTGTTTTGTGGACGTTTTATTGGATACTGCGTTTTCGCGTCTAAGTTTAAGTTGGAAATGAAACTATTTGAACCTCTTCAACCGAAAGCTATTGTAGCTTACTCAGCAAGACGGCACAAAATTAAGTTTTTATTTTAGTTATTTATTTGTTTCTTTTTTAAGGTTTGAAAAAAAATTCTAACTGACAACACGTAAGCTGGAAAAAAGTATCTAGTCTACAGGAATGAGATTAGAAAAGAAATAGAAATTTCGTTTCAGAGGCCGACGAAATGACAAATTTTATATACATGTCACAATTTGTTATGGTATTACGATACATTAGTGGTGGTAAACCGGATGAAAGATTCATAAAATTCATTGTTGTTTCTGAATTAATGCAGAAGGCTTAAGGGGTTATTTAACAGCTGAATCTGAAGAGTTCCATATAAACCAAAAGTTTATCGCATGAACGTACGGTGACGCAGCAGTTATGTCAGGGAGTAGTGCAAGTCTTGATAAAAGAGACCTTTCCCCACGCCATTTAGTTGTGATATAGTTACGCCTTTGGTCCATCGTTCTATAGGGTCCACGAGCCGCCACTGATTACAGCCCAAAACATGCGTTTTCCCCACTTGTCTTCGGCAGCTTTTTCCCGCCCTGTACTGCTAGTATACCCAAATAGTACAAAAATCTTCAGAGTTAAGTTTAGTTTATTCACCTATTTAATGATTATAGTGTGGAACGTTAAAAACCGGGAGGAAAAATACCTTAACGTCCCTAATTTCGCCACAGTACGGGACATAGCGCCAGTTCTTCTGATCCACGGCTAATGCCCTTTCCTTGCCTCACTTTCACAGCTGGTCATTAAAAGCATATCATCAGCCCCCTGAGAACGATCCCTGCCGCAATACAAGGAAACAAATCCTGCAATGAATATCGTTAAGAGGGGTTGTAATCCCCCTCCAAACGTGTGTAATCCGCCAGGCTCTCCCTGGCAAAACAAATCGATTAATGTGATCCTCAATACGTTCTGGGCGTCAGTTAAGAGATGACAATAGGGAACTGCTCTGCCCTTCAGGAGAGAGGTTTACTCCAGTAGGTTTCTTTCATCCGTGCATAAAGGTTGTAGAATATGTTTTAGTGAAAATTGTTTCTTTATCATTTTCGTATTCTTCATTTATCATTATTTTTATCTTTTTCACAATGTTTGCAGGTTTTTATGTTCGTGACTGGTGCATAAGAAGTCATACATGTCAGTCAAATATTTACTCTAAATTAAATTTTCTTTCTGCAAAACAAATAACAAAACATGGTGAATTTGACCTAATTGAGTTTCGAACTCAAGAACAGAGGGGATCCAGAAAAATGGGGGGGGGCAGGATACAAGTGCTTATACAATTTACTGGATAGTTTTAAAAACAAATTTAAGGTTTTAAAACTTATAAACATGGAATTCTGTAGATTTGTACTCACTCTGTGCAGATACAAATTTCAGGAACTGGAATTTTTCACTTCTTTTTCTTTCACACACACTAGTTACTTAAATATCCATTGTCTATATCCAATAATAAACTAACTTCCCACAGCAGTCAATTAACCATAAGGGTTGCATTTTGGGGGTCGTTTCTAAATGTCGTTTCAATTTTGCATCACCCTCGCTTACTTGGTATCTAAGTAGGGTGCGAAAATTTCCTCCCCCTCCAGTTTCAGATGTCGAGTTTGAATTTAAAATGATTTTCCCGTCACCCTATGACCCCTGTCTGTTTTGTTCGGCTAGTTTTCCTTCAAGTGGTTGTCAATTTGAATGAATAAGTTTTTTGACACTTTCCTTCTATCGATACCTTAAAACAATTAATTAATCTTAAGAAGAGCCATTTTGTGATAATGACATGCAGAAAGGTTGTTGAACTCCTGTATTGCAATCGGAAGATTGAATGGTTTTTACTGAAAGCGCTTCAAGATTTTGATCACTTCTGCCGAATAACATACAAAATCGACAGTATGAACCATTATCTTTAACACTATAAGTTAGCCAAGCGAACTCCTTCATCCATTTAAATTGAAAATTTCTCCTATGCGTATTGCTATGTTTCAGATGTTAAATCAAGTGCCCAAGGATTACAAAATAACTCATACTTCAACCTATCGAAATTGTGTGATGGTTAATGTAACAACCTATATGTAGCTCAGGATTAACCGAAACGGTTCCGTATTAATGTTCAAACCTGTAGACCTCACACTTTCTTATCACTTTGCTGTAATTAATAATCAACGCCATTTTGATCATTAACACTACTTACATTGCTAACTCTCAATGTTCTGATTCTGACTAGTGCTATGAAAAAACGAATGCAGAGTTGCCTGGTTGCTTAATTTCATTTTTTTTTTTTACTGCAGTTTAATTCCACATTCTCAGAACCAAACATGAAACACTTCACAATGTCTGCACTCTGTTGTAAAGATCTCTAACGTCGTATTAAATTCACTTGCTGGTATTTCCTAACAAAGTAATAAAATAATGCACAGATAGCGCCGTCGGCGTCTTTATTGTTTAAGATCGCAATGGTCAACAATACATGGGTGGTGGTTCATTTTCCCATCCAAATGAGCTACAAGGGTTGAGCAGCAAAGGGCGGCCCACTTGCACGGCATCATTTATAAATACAGCGAAATAATTAACTGTTCATTAATAGATCCCAGCACTCATAGTTGATGATGAGCAGCTCAAGGCACAGAAACAGAGAAACAGAGCGTAACATAAGAAATTGTTATTTATGGATAGAGAAAGGTGCCATGCATTCGCAAAGGAGTAAACTCGATAAGATTGGAGCACTAGAGCTGGATATCAGAATATCAAGCTATAATTAAAATTAACGTAACATATTAAATTATGTAAATGAGAATAAAGAATTGCAACCCCATTCTCAGATTCAGCAATTAATTATTTAAATATGTTTAGAAAAAATGTAAACTCGTAATAGAGTAAAATAACAGGCTGTACGTTCAGTCATTTGATGCAGTTTTATCGATACACACAGTTGTGAGGTTTTGAAACACTGGGGAACTCGATCTCACAATATTGGACTATTGTTCATTCTTTGATTTTCTAAATAACAGCACTTTTTATTTGTAATTTCCCTTGCTAATGATTAATTTTTATACACAAGGGCAATACATTCTCGAAGGCTTTATAAACGTTCAAAAGAGTGTACACCTGTGTATTTCACAGTAATGCATACTAGATCATTAAGCACGTATAGCAAAGAACACGGTATTCAATAATGAACTGAAAACGCCCATTAGATTGGTATGGGAGTTATATACAAACCTGCGTCTGTGAAAGTATGTTATCTCCCCGCTATACAGGATATTTCCGTAACACTCCTGCAGCATTAACTCATTGATCCTCCATGCAGACTCAATCATTCTCGCGGTAGGCTGTTATTTTGATTCACATCCACACACACTGAGTGAGTACTACTACCAGCTCGCCTGTCGGCCAGGCATTGGCGTTTCTACATTACCTGAATTATGAAGGTGCAGATGTGGGTAACACGGCGAAGAAGCAACGGCAGACTATCGAACGAAAATCTTCCCAGAAGCCTTCTTCCACTACAAATTCCTCCCACGGCTGCTGGGATCGAACTGGGGCCGCCTCTTAGCAGGGGAATTGTCTGACAGACATACAGTTGAAAACTTTCTACGAGGGACATCCAAAAAGTAATCATTCCTATTCATTTATCTTTAAAAATCTGAACAATTAAAATTGTTGGTTGGGCCGTGTTGTGAACTATTTCATGAACCTGCGTACACTTCTTTGGCGGTAATCAACTAAACATCATGGAGCTGCCATTACGAAACGTCTTCATTGTGTCGTCATACGTTTTTTGATCTTTCGATGTGAACGCTGTCTTCAACTAACCTCTCTTAATGGAGAAAGCTGCATGAATATCCAAATGATCCAACAATTGCCTTACACGGTTTGTGGAGGGGTTTTAAGATATTATGATAAAGAACTCAGAGGAAGAATTAGATCGTTGTGTCAATATTGATGAAATGCAATTTAGTGCTAATCCATCGAACCAACTTCATTATCGAGATGGATGACACGTTTGCTCTGATGATCATAAAAAGTAACGGATAAATTCAGTCAAATTGAAATGCACCACAGACAGGAAGAAACAGTTAATGAACGCGGTGAAAGTGACCACAATATTCAAAACGGCAAAACATGGTTTGGAAGATGCCTCCACAAAAGTCAAGATTATGTCGCTGGTATTTAGGAGGGTTTGATGGCAAACTACGTTCTCAAGAGCACAATGAATGGTGTTTGGTCTTGACGGAACTTCAAGTAGCTGCAACCAAACGCATTCGACTAGGACTTTTGACTCTCAAAGTTCTGCTCCTGAAAGACACCACTCACCTGAGCTCATCTGAAAGAACTTAGATGTACTCATAATGTTCATATGGGAGATTTTTTTGCCACCTCTTATTCATAGGATATTGCCGGATTTCTTTTACTTCCAACTCAAGGAGCACCTTGGTGGCCAGCGACGTGAAATCCAAAGTTAACAGATAGCTGCGTAAACAGAACACGACATGGGTTAAGGTGCAGACAAGCTATCGAAATACTTGTATCGTATTACTGGGAATATCTAAACAAAGCAGTCGACAATTTGGAAAAGTAAAATAAATGTTTTAGTGTGTAAATAATTTATTCAAATATATATTAATTAATTAATTAACATTTTTATTTAGAAATAGAAGAGACTTTTTGGATGATATTCGTAATTTAAGTACATGTGGAAATTACGCTTGATTATATTTTAATAAATGGAACATTTTCGTAGAGTAAGTTCTTTTTGACAAACTTTATTTCTGCCCCTTAGTGCTCTATTCTAAAAGAAAGTATCGAGGTGTGATTTCATATAAGACATTAACATTCATTAAAACGTTTTATTTCTTGAAACCCTTACAAAAATTAAACAAATTATAAAATCGCGAAGTTTTCGTTGTACCATATTAATTATATTATCGTTGAGACAAATATCAAGCAAGTTATGCGGTAGTTACCTAACATTTTATATATACATTTTAGGGTTGTCAAGGACCTACCGTTTGCATAGAATAACATAAAAAATCATGCTAAGAAAAGTTGTGTGTATATCTTTTTAATGGGATCACACACATTGTTTCATAAATTTGTTGCGCCGAATGATCACTTAATTATACTACTGTATAAAATTTCAAGCTAATTGTTATACATTAAATGATACATCTACTTAGGTACATTTAGCTGTTATTCCTTCCATTTTTCAATAAATTGGTTTTATGTATTTCAATTATAGTAAATCGCATATTTTTGTTGCAATACCCATTTTATTTGCATTACACTCCAAATGTGATGAGGTACATATGCTTCTTATTTATGAAGAATGCAGGAAAAGCCCATGAAATGTTTGTAAAATGTATCGTGAACGTTATGCACAACGAAGCCAGTCTTTAAAACACAAACAAAGTAGAAGAAGAGCTTCGTCGTGATAAAGAATAACTAAATAACAAACAACGAAAACAAAAAAGAGAGCTACTGGTGATAGCTCAGTAGCAGTGTTGGCACATGTTCATCAAAATGTGTATTGCAAAAGAATCAGGTATATAGAAATAAGCACTACTTACAATACAATAGTCTTGGAGATAAATGTTTTGATCCCGGTTTGATTCCTAGCAAACGTTCTGTGGCCTGGTGAAGCAACATTTCATACCCATGAAATAGTGAATCACCATAAAGAACACTATTGGGCAAAATAAAATCCCCATATGAACAAGTGCCGGAGGAGGCAAGGGGGCGGCTAATGTATGCTATGACATTTTAGAAACCCACCTACTAGGTCCACACTTTTGTAACGGACTATAACATGTGCAGTTGCTTCAGAATTTTCTCTTCAAACGTTTTTTCACAAGATGCGGCGGCAGCATAAATTTCAACGATCCTTTCTAAACATTTTGACATGGAAAGTCAAAGTGGAATTTGTAGATCTGTGGGCTCTGTAGGTTCGACACTCTTCCATTCCTTTTTATGTGAACCTTTAAAATCAAAGGTCGTTACACAACGGTTAAGAAGCTCTCTAAAACTTAATTTTTGAGGCCAACAGACAGAATCCTTTCTTGTACTGCGTAATATCATATGAGTGTATAAAATACACAAATCTTGAAAGATACATTGCAGAAAGTAAGCAGAACGATTTATTAAAACTGCACTTTGTAAAGCACATTATTGTTGAAGTGTAGAAAGATAACCTTTAAAATGTTTTTGCTTTGTTAAATGCAAAGAAAACCAAAATATAACATTTCATATCTGTAGTTTGAATCTCGTTATTAAGAGCAATAACTTTATAGAACAAAATATACGATTTACTATTTAAAAGAGTACAACTAAGGCTGTGAACAATTTGTATCATTGTCAGTTGTTCTGAATTATTTCAGGGTTCTTCGAAATGCAAACTGGACTTTCCTGGAGGTTGTGAGTATAGTGTAGGTATGGTAGATTATATAAAAATATGCATTTCTGTGTGTTATTAGAATTTCGTACTTTTTAAATGTGTTTGTGTTAATTTAAATATATTAAATATATTGCTTTACTTTTAGTAGTCTTTATTGTCAAAATTACTGCAAACATTGCGAATGAAATTGTAGAAGTTGAAAGCAATATAATAATATAGCACCGTGCAACATTTTAGTTTAATAGTGTAAAAAGTACCAGAATTTGTGAATAACACTATAATATGCAGGTATGTCTAAATCAGGCGCATAATGAGCTGAATCACACGTGCGCGCGCACCTACACTCACTTTCCTTTTCTTATCTTGTTAAGCAAACCTGCAGTACTAACTTTATTTCTATCGAAATAGCAAAACACGAGGCGTAATCGATTGAAACCTGCCCTGTACCCACTGCTCGCTCAGATGTGCTTACCAATCATCGCTGATAGGGTTGGCGGAAAAACAAGTGAATACATTATCAATCCTTCACTTCGTAAAGCAGTAAGATGAATATCTGAATGCCCAAGACTGTTTGTTATTCATCAAATATTACAAACTTCTGTTTGCAAATATTGTGTTTGAAATTCATTGTTTTGGTTTATATTAATAAACTGGTCCGGATATTTACATTCTGTTCAGACGCGACGTGCTGGTGCATTAACTTGATTTTCTTTTTCCACTTAAAATAAATTTAACTTTCAAGTCTTTATCGAATAATACAATAGAAGAGAAAATTAACCTACAATGCAACCTTGAACGTGATTTGATGTCTTCATTAATAGAATAGTGTGTCTTATATTCATTACAAAATAACCCTTTGTATTTTATAAATCTGAAGCTCATTAGCAGCATAAAGAATATCTAGTGTCATAGTCATACTGGTTAAACCAGCATATGCAGAAAATGCAGGCTTAAATTTCTCTTCGGCAGTTCTACTTGAAAAAGAGGTTAATTATATTGTTTCCTTAACCCTGAGGTTAAATACTGGAAGTAGTGATAGTTTTAAGAATATAATGACAACCAGCCTAATATGCCAGTAATGAGTGAACAGAATTAGAATTAGCCCAATACACCCTTAGAGGACAAAGGCATAGTAGCTGCATAACAGCCCCGGTTAGAGATATTCCTAAGGAATTAGGCATTGAAAGTGTTCTCTTTCCTTCAACCATCCAAGAGTAAGCATTTAGGGAGAATGTTCTAGAATTTACTTATTATTCGGTTTATTTATGGATGCTCTTTAACGTCTCAGGTCATCAGCGTTCCATTCAAATTAGAGCGTGAAACGGCCAATAAATTTTGCTCAGAGGACTCTTCTTTCAGGCTTGAGATTCTTTTACTTACTTAAATCTGGATCTACGGCTTTACTTCCCTTTCGAAGGAAGCAAATTTATGATTTTTACGCACGAAAAACGTCCATCGACCTTGGACCATAGCTAAGCTTCATGAAGAAGAAACGGCAATGTATTTATTGATCATCATCATCATCTTCATCAACTCTTCCTGGATTAGGAGATTTCCCCTGTTGCAGCCTCATGTCTCTTTCCATCTTCTCCTCGGTCTTCCAATATCTCGTTTCCCATATGGTTGATAATCATTCATTTTAGGATAGCGCATTTTATCCCTCCTTTGCAAACGATTTTTCCTTATTTCTCTATGTTGATTACTTTTGTCAAATGCCTAATTCCTCTCTTATTTCATTTATTATTTTGTCCATTATTGTACATCCCTTAATGTTTCTAAAGTATCTCATTTCTGCAGCATTTATTTTATCCCACTCATTTTTTATGTCTATGTTTCAGTCTCATCTTAACGGAAACCACTACTGTTCTTGAAAATTTGAGTTTTTGTTCTTTTCTTGTTTTTATTTTTAATGTTCTTGCTAACATTCCATAAATTTTTATTTAATATTTCTTTTTCTTTTTTTTTTGAATAGTGTTTAACGCTCATTTTTACTACCGAGGCACCCAGGCGGTGGACACTGATGACACGTGAGATGAAATATTGGGAAAGGATATTTTTAAGGAAGGAAACATTCCAAGCCAAAGTTTTAGGGTACCTCCCCGGCATTTGCCAGTTATGAGGACTGAGGAAAACCTGGAAAAAACCCATTCAGAGAGGACGGTCCTGGCGGAATTCCAACCCCAGACCTCCGGCTCACGAGTCCGCGCCTTAATGACCTAGGCTACCCGTGGCGGTTTTCTTGGTTGTGTTGACATGTTTTACTGCATCCCAAATAGTTAATTTTTTTTACTTGTTCCAGAACTACGGCATTTTGGATGTACAAGGGTACTTTCCTTGAAACGCCTTTACTACCGTTTTAAATATTCATTGTATTATTTATATTCAAAGGAGTTCCTGAAAGCAATTTCATATTTATCTCTCTTAGAATATCGCCCGTATACATTAAAACATTGCGCATACATTTGTTTTAAACCACTATTAACCCTTATTTTATTTTTTTATATATTTGTAGTACTTTTATTAAATATCTGGGGTATAATTTATTTGTAATATTTTCCAAATTAGATTTTTCTTTATCACATGCCTTTTCTAAATCTATAAAGACTATTTGTATCTGTAGATTAAATTCCCTTCTGCTTTCTATTATTTTATTTATTGAAAATATATTGTCTATACAGCTGCGTCCTTTCCTGAACGTACTTGGTTTTCTAATAATAATATCCATATTGATTATTACTATTGATATAATTCTAATGATATTGATTCTGTTATTTCTTCTAATTATAATTTATAAATAGTAACCACGAGAATGTTGCCTCGGTAGTCCAGACATTTATTTCGTTCACCTTTCTTCAAAAATGGATTACTTGACTTGATACCCATAATTTTAGAATGTGTTTTCTTTTCCAACACTTATGTATTCCACTAATTGTAATTTTTCACCTCCACACTTTAATAATTACCATCAGGTCCTGGAGATTTTATAATTTTCATTTTCTCCATCGCATATTTTACTTCCTCTTCTGTGATTTTACCTACTGAAGTATCAATTTCTTGGTTTTCTTTTGTTTCTTCTAACATTTCTTGTCTTATACCGCAATTGCTTACAAAATTTTTCCACTCTTGCTCTAGAATATTATTGATATTAGATCTATCCTTCTCACTTTTATGTAATAGTTTAATAACGTTATATGCAAATTGTTGCCTGATGTAAATCATGTTATACTTGAATAATAAAATTCTACCAGAATTCTTGCTGTGCTCTTCTTATAATTGATTAATCTGAATGGAATATGCTTTCTCCTTAACGACAAATTCATACTCCATAAAGTAATCCACGCTGCGGCTATCTTCAGTAAATAATAAAGATGCAAATATATTTAACAGCTATCTCAAGTATATCCCAGAGCTAATATTGACCGTAAGTATCAATAAAGTCACTAACGCACAAATAAATAAGAATTTAAAAAATGAGGGAAATAGTTAAGAAAACTTGAAAAATGTTCTTTTATTAAAATAACTGCCAAGAAAAATGCTAAATCAAAATATTTCGCATTTATCAACTTAAAACATTGGACAGTCCCTGACAAAAAATTCTGGAATCTTAATTACAACGTTTGTTAGATTTCAAAGACATTTGCAGGAGCTATAGGTGCAGATAAGCCGACAATCCTAAAGGGACTAGTATATTAAGTATTTAGCCAATGTTTTGCAATTTAACTCATAACAAAATGGAGGCGTAGGTATAATTAGTTTAATTGTTGAACGCACCTAGATCAAACCTAGGAATGAGCAGATCTCGAAACTTCCTTTGGCTACGTTGTAAAATATCTACTGCCAATAGCACATGCAGGAAGACTCAGAAATTAAAGTTATACAAATTAATAAACACAGACTTGTCGAGATACTAATACAGAAATACAATTTTCATGTAAATTACCTAGTGCGAAAACAGCAGCAGTATTTCCTCGGCAACTGTAAAAAGCACTAATTTAAAATGATAGTTCAGAATGAATTGCCAAAAGTGCAGATGCCTACCCATTGACTATGTAATTTTAAGGCGATTATCTATCAGATAATTGTTTGGGTGCTTAATGCCTGGAGGTAGTGTAGTCCAGTCCAGTCCTTGTAGTTGGTTTACCCGCTCTAGTGATGAAAAGCTTAACTACATAAGATGGACAGATCTTTCATCCATTTGGTGTACAGCAGATAAAGCAGTAGAAATGTAGAGAGCACTGATATCATTTGTTTTTTTGTATTCTCTTTTATCGCTTTCATAGGTAAGATGATTGAGTGTGGTACATGGACCTGTTTCTCGCATTTATCACAGGGTGGCCGAGGTCGATAAGGCACGGACTCGTGAGCGAGAGGTTTGGGGTTCGAATCCCGCCAGGACCGTCCTCTCTGACTGTTTTTTTCAGGTTTTCCTCAGTCCTCATTAATGGTAAATGCGGGAGGCACCCTAAACTTAGGTCTGCAACGCTTCCTTCCTTTAAAAAATCCTTTTCCAATTTACCATTTCATTTCATGTATCATTAGTGTCCACTGACTGCGATGCCTCAGCAGTACAAATGGGCGTTAAACACTTATCAACATATACAGTAAACGTGTTCATAAAACTAAACTAAATTATAAATCGCCATACATGCTGGAAGTCAGACTGACCTATAACTGGTAACCAGCTGCTATAACAAAAATACTTGCGATTACATCTGTACTGCACAAATTGTATTGATCAATTAAATATGTAGGGACAAAATTTAAAGCAGGACTGCTTGCAAGATAAACTTATCCTGTACAACAGGTCAGTAGAAGCAGACCAAGATACCCTTTGCTGTAGGAGCAGATTCGGAGTATTTATTTTATGATGTAAGCCTTTTTTGAAATAGCAATATAGGAATTATTAAAAATAAAAAAGATAAATAACGATATAAAAATGCAACAAGTAGAATACATCCCGCCTCTGAACACAGACATAAGCGATCATGAAAACGTGTCATCATAGGACTTTTCTATGCACCACAAATGTTGGGCAATAGCATATTTCCGTGTATATGATTCCCTTATAGCCAACACAATCAATGAATAACCTCGTTCGTACGTTCATCCTAGCAATTTCTTTGTTACTTTTGATTTTAGTTTCCTTATCGCCATATGTATCCAAACATATAATCATTGTTCTAAGAATAAATTATTGTTGCTACCGCCCTGAAGTTTTAATGTGCAATGTTTAGAAACTACACCAAAACAAAATATTAGGCCACGTCATGTCAACCAAGCTAAGATACACTTTTACTACCTGTTCTTATCCATCAAACATGTTGCATATACTTTTGGTTTCTGATGATACTGTCCCAACGATGCTTGCTGCTATGCCTCTTTCTTGATGAAAACATTTCCGAAACTTCTATGAGAATTATTGCTGTCATGTGTGCGAGTCCTAGACTTGAAGATAGTGATGTGATCGCGGTAACTAAGTAAGATGGTCAGGTTTGGACTGTGATGCAATAAAGAACGTTCGACTTCCCGGACGTGTGCTGATTTTACAGCCGTTTGAAACAAGATAAACAATTTGGCGCTATTCTAAAAGTTCTCCGTCTTACTCAGAGATGTCTGTGATAGTTGTTAAGTATCGTCCTTTGGATAGCTCGGTGCAAAGTTTCAGATGTGTGAGTACAGTCACTTGTTTGTGACGATCATGTAAACGAAACAGTGATAACCATTTCTACAAAATGGATAACACTGAAATACGAGCTTAGATAAAGCACTTCCTTTTGAAGGGTTTAGCTCCAACAGAAATATAAAGGGAGTTAGATTCCACGTTAAAGCACCCCCTCCCTTTCCTTTTCGACGGTTAAAAAGTGCATTTCTGAATTTAAGCATGGTCGTACATCCATATAAGATGATGAGCGCTCATGGCGTCCCAAAACTGCTACGACCGACTAGATTGTGACAAAAATTCTCAACGCCATACTCAGTGATCGCCGATTGAAGGTACACGACATTGCAAAGACCTTGATGTGTCCACTTTACACAAAGTTTTGTATATTGGAAAGCTTTCCGCTCGGTGGGTGCAGCGTTTGTTATCATTGGACAAAAACATTCAAATGAACAGTTTGTAAGAGTGTATAGACTTGTTTAAATGCAATTATAATTTGTTTCATCGACGATTCATAACATGAGAGGAACAATGGATTAATCACTGCACGCCCGAGACGAAGGAGAAGTCCAAAAATCGGTGGCAACAGGTGAAGAAAGTGCACCAAAGAAAGCAAGAACGATTCCATCTGCAGAACAAGTCAAGACTGCGGTTTTCTGGAATTCTCATCATGTGGTGTTCGTAGACTGTCTGCAGAAGGACAGAACATCACTGGGGAGTATTACCTTCACTATTGGACCAACTGAAGGATGTTATTTAGTCTAAACGCCCATACCTAGCGATAAAGAAAGTTCTCTTTCATCACTATAATGCGCATTCACACACGTCTGGGGTGGTTGCTGCAAAAAAAACCGCATTACCTTTGCTTCCAAGTATTTTCATATCTACCATACTCGCCGGATTTGGCGCCCGATTACTTTGTTGTTCCCAAACCTGAATAAATAGCGGAGTGGAGAAGATTCACTGAGGTTGAAGTTGAAACAGACGCTTATTTTTCACAGTTAGACCAAACTTATTTCACTGAGGGTATTAAAAAGTTGCAAAGTTGTTGAACTAAATATAAGAAGACTATATTAAAAAAACATTTAAAAACACCTCTCGTAGTATTTCCTTTTCTACGTAAGTCCACAGCGAAACGAACGTGTAATTAGTGGATCCAGAAAGAACGAACACATAGATATGTAGAATCCCAACGGCACCGTCAAACAACCGCAAGAGAAGAGGCATCTTGTGCCCATGACTTTCGACCTCAAAATGTATTGCAGTTTTAATGGCCAGAAGTGTACTTTTCAGGCTGGTTATTTTTGGTTTATTACTATTATTATTTTTACAGTGGAAAATTATTTTATTATTTATGTATTAAATTGTTATATACGTAAGTTTAGGTGCATAATTATCTAAATGAACTCCCACATTGCTGGGCTGGGTGTTTTATTGAGTATCCCTTAGCTCTGTTTGAATGGCCTCCTATGTAGTTTCCCCGATCATATGGCTTTGTGTTACTTTGGGGGTATGTTAAGAACACAGCTTATAACTCCCATTGCCACCAACATTTGGATGAGCTCTGAGTACTGTTAACAGGGAAATGCTACAACGGCATGGTGCAAATTCTTCTATCCCTTACACCTGTGTTGTGTGACGAAAGGGTGCATGTACAATATTGGAGAATTAGTTTCTTTTCATGTACCATGAATTTTCAAACCCCATGAAGTCATTTTATATTACCCTCAATTTATTGATTAATGATACATCTGTTTACTTCCAAGAGTAAATGTTGGTTTTTTTCCCGAGAAAGAATCAGTACAAAACATGCCAGCAGACAAAGGAAGGAACAGGGAGACTGCTTCCTGCTGTCAACAGCCGCTATTGACATTCCGGCGCATTGTCAAAAGATTCGGAAGCCAGCCAACCGCAACAACTTTCCCATACCACATGGCCGCTCAAAATGTCCCTGAGCTAGTCAAAGAATCAATAAGTTTTTATCACCATTCATATTCATATTTTGGAGAAAAATCTTTCTCAACTAACATTTAGTATTGCTGGGATATGCCTGGCTTACAGATGGTTTACATTATGAGCCCAATAAAATTCTTTGAAGTACGCGAATATAGCTGCTTTTGCACTAAGATTTCCTCAAAGCAAATTATATGTAATTTAATTTAAAAGAGATCGCTCAATGTTTGTTTGTTTGTTTATTTTGTAGTGTTAACCCATTTACTATTACTTGCAGCAGAAAATACAAAAAATTGAGCAAATAATTTCTTGAACGCAGAAAGTATCGTGTTCATTGTAGCGATAGCATGAGTTAAGGGGATAAGTTGCTCTGTCTGCCTGTTTTATTCTGATGCATTAACCATGTCCTTAAACATGAAATTCTGAACAAATTTTCTTGCAATTTTTATGGGATTATTTAAATTCATTTCATTTTTATTCTGCAATGCTTATATCCTGGTAACTTCACTTTATGTCAGGACAAATATATACAGATTATTTTTATTTATTCCTGTAACATTTAATAATATAATTTAAATTAAAATTTAAAATCTACAGTACCAATTATAACGAATCAAAATTTAAACTTAAAAAACTAAACCTGTACTAGAGTTCAGCATTACGGTTTTAACTATAACACATGATTAAACCTACAATTGGTACTGGTACCCAGTAGCAATATATATTAATATTTAATTATATTTCAACCTAGGTATATTTTACATATCTTAACTGTTACATTTAATTAAATTACAATTTTAATACAATTTAATATCAAAATCTTCATTTCTGCTGACGATCGTATCCGAGCTGCTCCCCACAGGAATTCCAGGCAGCAGGACCTGGACATCAATGAGGTTGCTGCCGGTCTCAAGTAGCAGTGATGCTCATGGTGTGTTGACAGTGCAATTTCCTTCTCTTCTTTTTCCTTCATCTTCTTCTATTTTTTTAACTTTTATCTGTGCCTTATATTTTCCGCTTTTTGCTCTCGATTTACTTCTTCTTCTCCCAGCCGCTTCCTTTCAGCCCGAAGACTATTATAATTCTCTTGTGTTAATTTTGCTCCATTCTTCTGGTTCAATTTGGTCGTTATCTTATTCATCTTCTAGTATCTATCTATCTTGCCTTTTTCTGATTCTTTGGGCTCTTCTAGTGGATTATACGATTTTTTAGAGTTGGGTTTTCTATCTCATTTGATTTTTATTGTTTGTATACTTTTATGCCATTTTACATCATATTTTATTTGTTAAATCATTCAATACTCTAACGTCATCTTCATCTCTCATGATATTCCAAATGTATTTCCCCTGCAAGTAGCCATTTTTCCTCAACTACAATTGACTAATATTTAGATCATTCGAATTAAACATATTCCGGTGTAACGATCAGGCTACAAATATCCTTTGTATTGTTTGCTTGTAATTTAAAGCTTTGCAAATATCAACAGCATGGACCATGTCCTGTTTAATAATTTACTAAACCCTTACTGAAATGAATATGTTTGAATAGTAATTTTCCTTTGTGGATGGGAAGATTTTATACACTCTTCTACCTTCTTTTATTTCATCCCATTCTTTCTGCCATATTTGTAATAAAGAATCTTTCATTGTTTTTTTATTTCTACATACTTTGCCAATAACGTCCATTATTTTGAATTATTTTGTTTTTAAGTCAGTAAGATGCCGCTCTTAAGAGGAGTAAATAATCAATTGCGATATACCCGAGATTACTATTTGTCTCATCATAGGAGATGTGGATAATCCCCCTGTATCTCAATAAAACGTTTCTTTGGGAGCTCCTTAAAGTGCGTCTAATATATATTCCCCAAACTCCTCCATAGTTTAATAAGGTTGCAAAAATCTTATTGTGATAGATTTTTATTCCATCAGCTTGTATATTGAAATATCTCTGCCCAATATTGGCCAACTTAAACATAACGTTTTCTGCTCTAGTTCTTACAATTTACTTGTTCATCCAAATAGATAGCTAGATATTTATTTACCTCTTTTGTTTTTATATTAGTACTGTTAATTTTAATAATCGGATTTCTGTTTGAGTTTCCTTTTAAAAACATGTATGATGATTTGTGAGGAGCTATTTCCAATTTTACTTTTATGTCTCAATTATTTACATGATCAGCTATTATATTTGATCACTTTTCTATTTCCTTTATTATTATTATTATTATTATTATTATTATTATTATTATTAGTAGTAGTAGTAGTAGTAGTAGTAGTAGTAGTAGTAGTAGTAGTAAATCATGTGCATGTGTGATAATCTCTTTTATACGATCTAATTATCCTAATTTCTCTATTAAGAGATTCAAAAAATATGTCCCATAATATCGGCACTAAAATTAATGCTTGCGGACATTCTTTGGTGATTTTCCTTATAATAGTCTGGTTACACCTTTTAACTCTTCAGTTTTTGCTGTAATATAATAACGAATTTTGAATGCATTTTGAATATTCCTTTTTCCTTAAATTTTCAAAGAGTGTCGGTCACCAAAGTTATTAGACGCCCCAACGATATAAATTTTTATGAGAAACATGAAATATTTTGAAAATTAAATTATTTTGTTTTTATTTATTTTCCAGTATTATGTGCTTCGTTCTATAAAAATTATGTGTGAAAAAGATTGATTCAAATTTTGTTTAAAACAAAAGTTTCTTTAAGGTCAATTTTTCTCTCTACTTGGAAGATAGATATAATAAAAGTGTACATAGTTTTGGTTTGTTAAGTAAGCATAATATCCGCAATTTCCGTAATAAAATAATGAAAGTAGCAGTAATATTTCATCAACACTGCTAAGCAAAATGTTCAGTTCTTCACTTTAGAGAAAAATGTAGCTACTTAAATGTGCAGAAATTTAAATTTTATAAGAATTACTTTAAAACTTTACATTGTATTTCTGAATCAAACTAGGATCTTCCAGAGTCATAATAATATGCAGCTTCATCGCTGGGTTTTGCCTCCCTTTCAGAATGCCTGCTCTTAGTCCTGTTTTACATGAACGCGGTTGGGCAACTTTATGGGCGTTATACATTTTATTGAGAGGAAAAGTATTTTATGTATTATACCCAACTTTAAGCCCTATTTCTTTGCATATGATATACAACTGTACAAGTAAGCTCTTGTAGTTTCTGCAGTTTCCACCTGGAATTAATTAATGTCTTTGCAATATTCACACTTCGATAAAACTTTGTAACCTGTAAATTGGTTATCTATTCCACGTTCCTTTTAGTAACTTAGTATATTGGTTTCCTTGAAATTTATGTTTCTTAAACACTATCTTTACTCTAAGCATGTTAAGGTACTAAAGAAATGCTTCTCGAACCAATAAAACTCCAGAAATCACAATAAACGCAACAAACTTCCTTTGCACGTTACAGTCATAAAATCAAGTAAAGTAAACAAGCATCATGACACTTCAGTGCAGCCAATAGCTGCAAAAACATAAAACGAAGCACTCGCAGGTTCTATCTTATTAGAAAGCAAAGATACGACAGTTATACGAGAGATATAAAATGGGGCAAGGCACTTCTGAATTAATAAACGCGAGTCACATTTAAAAGACTTAAAAATTGTACAAATGCTATAAAAGTACAAACTTTTCTTAAACTATGAATTTTAGAAGTTTAGTAGTAAAATTTGGATTTTCCATTATTGTAGTGTAACCCTTAATAATGTGGTTCAATGTCCAAAAATGTGATTTTATATAGTTTTTTATTATTTTTTTTAATGGAAACCGATTTGGCTTATGGCAAATGAGCGCGAGTATAGCACAATGTTGCCGGATGTCCATCTCTTCCCACCTACTCTATGTTTATTTACGCATATCATTCATGTGAGCAATGCATGTGGCTTCTACATAAGTACCACTTATTTTGAACTGTAAATAATAAGAAGAAAGGGATACATGCGCCAAAATAAAAGTATTACAATAAATAATGTTACTATGTTTGAAATAGAAATGGGCAATTGCATTAATTAAGGTAATTACATGTTTCTTTAATTCAGGTAATTGCTAAAGTATCACCATTGTCAACTTTGTTGTCATTAAAGTCATCTCTTTCGGCAGCTTGCTCATGTCATCACAACTTTGTAAATTTACAATAATTCTTATTTCTTTCGTGAAGTTGTCCCCTTGTAGTTTTTCTGCAAGTTTGGCGCAAGATTCTCAGTTTATCTTTGTCACCTTATCTATTTCTGTGTAAACGTCATATTACCATTTGCAACCCCCGGAGGAGTTTTATTGGATAGTAATGATAACGATAAAGATATAAGAGTATTGTGCGAGAGGATGGAGCTCATGCATTTTGAATTGGTGTTTAAACGGCGCTGTAATAGTTCAATTCAGTTTTAGTATCAGTAACCAAAAATTCTATACTTTTTGTTGTAGTCATTCAGGCAGGCACTGCACCTGTGAAATTTACTAAAAATGCAAATTTTGATGCTATCAAGCTGAAAATTTCGCCACATTACACTGTAATAAAGTAAAGATAATTTTTTAAATTTGGTGTGTCTAGTGTCCTGGGTTCAAGAGATAAAATAGTTTTGCTTAATAATATTAACAATTTTTAAATAAGTTTAAAATGCTCCACGCGATGAACTTTTTGAAAAATTCAAATGAAACATTAGTTATAAATTTCATGTAATACAGTTACATAATTGTATTAAGCTTAACCTAAACCACACTATAAATTATGTTTATCAAATAAAACAGAATTTCATTTTTTCTTTCATTTTCCATATATTTTTTTATTGCTGATATACACTAAGTATGAAAAAAATGGCTATATCAGCCTATTACACATATTTATTTACCAAATTTTGAAGATTTAAAAGAGATTGGTTTAAAATTGCATCGGATGGGGAAGTTTGTATACTGAAAAATGTAGATTTTTTCTTTTCGAGTAAACTATTAAACAAAACAAAAACAAAACAAAAACTATTACAAGTACATTAGTTAAATCTTCCCATTTGCATACATTGGACCCTCAGCTGCCTTCTTTTCTTCTTACTTTCTACTGATGTTTTTCCCAATTGCAGGGTCCTGCGAGCAGTTTTAGCACTTTTGTGATTTGATTCTGCACTATGCTGCAAGCGATGTTTGTCTCTAAGTGCAGTGATCTTTTTCCCAGAGTCATTCAAACCAATGCCAGTCACACTTTTCTTCAATGTTTCACTTGCCTCGAGTCCCATATTAAACTAACTTATGGCCGAAGTCACACAAATATCAAGTTTCTTTTTTGGAAATAAAGTTTCTTTAGGGCATTTAGCCCTAAGAATGCAACCACTCATTTGCATTCTAAATATTATTGGAAGTACTAGTAGTAAACAGTTATGTAGAAGCCAAGTGCTGATAAACAGGCATGATTCTGTTAACAGCTTCCTTTGTTAATGTTGTTTTCATGGTATTGCCATCATACTGGGGAGATGTTTCTCCCCCTAGACATCTGAAGTGCATAGGGCTATGTTTCTGGATATGCAATGGTACAGTGTTCACACATTGCACTCTTCATAGTATCTATATTTAATGTATCATCCTTCATTGACTTGTGATGGTAATTTGCTTAGTTAGCAATTGTGTCTTCTTTCATACTCCCAGCTTTTTTTGCCCCCAAGAGTTACTGCTTTAATTTTCCACTCACTCACTGTTTGCTGTCATTGATTTCCTCCAAAGAATTCCAGCTGCATTAGCTTGGTGTTTCTCTAATCATTCCTTATATTCCCTAGCGCTTTTAATGAGGGATTTATTTTTCTTTGCATATGTCGTGCAGAATTTTGAAACAATTTCAAAATATATAACTAAACCAGTTAATATGTCAATTATTATCCATATGGCCACGCTTATGCCATGACCATCATATGAGACTGCTAGGTCAATTAACTCTTGTAGGATTAACAGCAGTATGAGCATGTCGTGCTGCTTCATGCATCTCCTTCAGAATTTCTTTTTTTTGGTTATTTTATTTTCCCCTTTAGTTTTATACAAGTGTTCACTGTAGTTGCACAATCATGTGGAGACCTATAAAACCGTCTCCTTGCAGAAGGAAGATAAACAGAGTTGTCATGATCATTGCTATGAAAAGGAGATAACTATGCAGAAATGGCAGGGAGAAGGTACTTCACACAGCTATCCAACATGAAGGCCGGTCGGTAACATTCGTTCCGACAGCGTGAAAGTAAAGGAGGAGAGGATAATGCAGCCACTCAAATGACATATTAACAGATCTCAACTATTGTGATGAATTTGAAATAAAACTATAATTAAGTACACTAGAACAGAGACAGTATTAACAGATCTACGATTAGAAACTAGAAAATCACATGCTAAAGGAAAGTATATAACGTTTCCAATTCCAGAAACAGCAGATAGATTAGAATTAAGAATACACAACCTACCTATAAACCCAACAGATTAATGGAAATTATCACTGATGAAATTTGAAATAAGATTAGAAACTAGACTAGGAAGAACGGTGTCAGAATTTAGTACTTAGTTATGAAAGGATAATCTTCGATTTCCAAAAACCATGGCCAAATAGTCATTTTCATACTTATCACAATTAAAAATTATTTCAAGCAATTTGGTCCTCTCGTACTAAAATCCTTTATTTAATTAAAGATAGAAACCAACCTGGCTTACACCGGTTTAAACTCAGATCATGTAAGATTTTAAAGGTCGAATTGATGGATGTAATAAACTTTGTCAAAATGGGGCAAATAAATGCCCAAAGAAATAAACCAGTCAAGATGGAGTTAAGAAAGATATCAGAAGAACTGCAGTAAGATATTCCGTTCAAATAGGAACCGTATTGTATAAACGTACGCTAGCATTTATTGGCGCACTTTAGAACTATAATAAATAAAGAAATCCCCAAGGAAACACCAATAATCATTAATTAGGAAATACAAGTTGTTAAAATAACGCAACTAAGTGACACACATACAAATTGAATAGAAATAGCGCACAGAGGAAAAAACTGTATTTTAGTAAATCAGTATTTAAGTAATTGAACGCACTGAATAAGAGTAAGAATAGAGATAATAAGAATAAGAGATAATTCTCCAGTAATAAAATATGTGGCGGATATTAATGCGCACTTCCAATGGTGGAACAGCAACACAAAGGGGGAGAACTATTGGAGGAGGTAATAGCGGAGTGCAGCTAACTGTAGAGAACAAACCATGTAAACCACCCACTTACAATAATAGAGTCGGAGCTACATCGAAAATGGATATCACATTGGCATATAAAAGAGCAAGCAAAAGAGAGAATAGGTCAATCATAGACGTTAGTGACCGCAATATATTTTATTTAGACATAAAAATTAATACAAACCTAGAACAAAGATGGAGTGAGAGTAAAAACTCTTATAATATAAAGAAAGCAAATTGGGATAAATTAAAAACGGAATTTAAATTGTCTACAATGTCTCAACCGCAAGATGGCGTTAACAATAAAGCATAAGAACTAACCAAAACTATTCAAAACTATGAAATATAGCATACCCAGAACTAATAAAAATAACACTTCACATTCTGGAACAAAAATCTAGAAAAATTAAAAAGACTAGTTAGACAAGCTAGAAGGATTTATCAGAAATGTATATTTGCCTCAGAAAGAGAAAGTAACTTAAACAAATACAGAATGAATGAATAGTGTTTAACGCCCGTTTTTGCTACAGAGGCACCACAGGCGATGGACACTGATGATACATGACATGAAATGATATATTAGGAAAGGATTTATTTTTAAGGAAGGAATCGTTCCAGGCCAAAGTTTAAGGTACCTGCCCGGCATTTGCCATTTATGAGAACTGAGGAAAACCTGGAAAAAACCTCAGCCAGGGAGGAGGGATTCGAACCCCAAACCTCCCGGTCACAAATCCGCTCCTTAACGACCTCGGCCACCCGTGGCGGTAAACAAATACAGAGAAATTAGAAAAAAAAACACAAGGAAGATATAGAAGAATATAGCAACGCAGTATATGGAAAAATGTTGTACAGGTCAACTTTTCCAACAATATATGGGGCGCACCTTACAAATTAATAATGGAGAAAGTAAAAACTGCAGGGGTAGTATCTAATCTGGATAAAGGGAATGGTAAAATGACTATAATTTGGATAGATTCTATAAATTTCCTACTTTTAAAACTACTACCTACGGATAATAAAGAAAACGAATAACTCGGAGCACAGTAAATAAAGAAAAGAAACCATTACTGAAAATATAGCCCATGAATTCTTTTTCATAAAGTTGAAATAATAAAAATTATAATAGAATTAAAGAAGAACAAATCACCAGGACCGGACGAAATAAAGCCGGAAGTGTTACGACAGTTAGAACATCAGATTACCGGTGTCAACTGTTTAATAACAGGGAAGAGTGACTTATTACTGGAAAGTAGCGAAAGCGACAATTTTAAACAAAGGAACTGATAAAGATCTCACATAGCCGAAATCCAATAGGCCTATTTGTTTACTAAATGTTCTGGGATAATTTCAACAAAAACTGCTGAGCAAAAGAGTCTATTAATATAGATAAATTATTGGTACGAATATTTGATAGTTTGAATTTAGAAAAAGTAAATAAACAGAGACGCTACTAACGACACAATAGAGACTGAGAAAACAACAAATAAAATTTGTAATAGCAATATTTTCCGATATTGCTGAGGTGTTTGATAACTTGCGGTGGCAGGCACTCTTTCAAATTTTAAGAAAAAGGAAATATCCAAAATGCTTTCATAATTCGTTAATAGATTACTGCAAAACAGAAGAGTGTATGTCAATTAAAGGTGAAAACCAGACTATTATAAAGGAAATCACCAAAGGATGTTTGCAAGTATCAATTTTATGGGACATATTTTTGGAATCTCTAATTAAGAAATTAGAAGATTTAGATAGTATAGCATATGCAGATGATTTGCTAATAATAATAATAATAATAATAATAATAATAATAATAATAATAATAATAATAATAATAATAGTAGTAGTAGTAATAATAATATAAAGGAAATAGAAAAAAGATCGAATATAATAACTGATCATGTAAATAATTGGTGCATAAAAGTAAAATTGGAAATAGCTTCTCACAAATATCATATATGTTTTTAAAAGGAAACTTAAACAGCAACCCGATTATTAAAATTAACATTACTAATATAAACATACAAGCAGTAAATAAATATCTAGGTATCTATTTGGATGATAAATGAAATTTTATGAAACATGTAGAAAATACAAGAACTAGAGCAGCAAAAGTTATGTTTAAGTTGGCCAATATTCGACAGAGATATTTCAATACATAAGCCCATGAAAAAAAAATCTATCACAATAGCCTCTTTGCAGCGTTATTAAACTATGGAGGAGAAGTTTGAGGGGAAAAGGCACGGACATATATTTTATAAGCACTGTAAGGTGATCCCAAAGAAGCATTTTATTGAGATGTACATGGGCATTATCCATATTTCCTACGATGAGACAATCTGAGTTCACATACCCCAGATTGATTATTTAATTCGCTTACTAGCTTAAAAAGCAAAACAATTAAAAATAATAATGGATATTATTGACTAAGTATGTAGAAATTAAAAAAGAAATCAACGATTCTTTATTATAAATATGGCAATAAGAATGGGATGAAATAAAAGAAGGTAAAAGAGTGTATGAAACATACCCATCCATAAAGCAAAGATTACCACTCAAACATGTTCAGCCCATTACTACATTATGTAACAGGACATGGCCCATATTGTTCATATTTGCAAAGATTTCAATTACAAGCTAGCATACATGTACGGTTTGTAACGTGATCGATACACCAGAACATGTTTCATTCGAATGACCTAAATACCAGTCAATTGTGCCTAAGAAACATGGCTACTTGCAGGGAAATATATTTGGAATATCATGAGAGATCAAGGTGACTTTAGGTTCTGAATGATTTAACACATAAAATATCAAGTAAAATGGCAGAAGAGTAAACAACCAAAATCAAATGAGAAAGAAAAATCTAACTGTCAGAAGTCGTATGCCCCCTTAGAAGAGCCCAGAAAATCAGAGAAAGGCAAGAAAGATGTATACAAGAAGATGAAGAAGAAAACGCCCAAATTGAACCAGAAGAAGGGAGCAAAATTAACAGAAGAAGAAAATAATGGTAGTCTTCGGGTGGAAAGGAAGCAGCTGAGAGAATAAGTAGACAGAAAACAAGAGAAAGAGGAAAATGTAAGGAATATATGGAAAATGTAGAAGAGCAAGAAATAAAAGCACAGAAGTAAAAAGCACTAACAACTAATCCAAATCTATGATGAAGGTACAGATAAAAATTGGAATGTTGAAAAAGATGAAGGAAAAAGAAAAGAGAAGGAAACAACAATTATGGGTATAGTTGCTGCTTGAGACCGTAGCCATCTCATTGATGTTTGCCTGGAATTCCAGTGGGGAGCAGCCGGATACCGAGTGTTAGCAGAAATGGAAATTTTAGATAATAAAATTATAAAAATTGTAAATTAGTTAATTTTAATGTAATTAATTGTAAAAGTAGTTGTTTGAAATATAAAGGACGTGTAAAATTTATTGTTATTGCAGTTTAATTATACGGTATAGTTAAAATAAAGTAGTGCTGGTTTACAGAACCCTTTTATCTTTTAGAAGTTTTAGTTTGGTTTAGTTATAGTGTTAGTACTGTATATTTTAAAATCTGTGGAATTTAAATTGTATTGATAAATGTAAAAGAGAATAAATAAAAATTAATATGAAGTATTATGTCCTGATATAGAATCAACTTATCAGGATATAATTAGCATTGCATTTAAACATTTAAATGTTCACTGCAATTATTGCAACTCAAAACTGGCAACCCCCTTACCACTGAAAAATATTCCATGGCAGCATATCCTGGAGGAAGAATCACAATACACTTGGAACTGGTAAAAAAATGAAAATTATGATTTACAGTTTTTCAATTTTCTCACAAGTTTTTCAGAATAGCCCCATCACCGCTTGGTTTATATTGCTAACCTTTCACTGTCACACTCAGCACATCTGAAATCTGTAAATTTTGCTCCACACACCTCTATGTACAAAAGTGAATTCATTACTAACCTCTTGCTCCTGGACTGATGTTGGTCAAAAAAGATAGCTTCATACTACTAGCTGTAGATGTAGCGGCTTGGGCTTCTTTTCCAATGAATCTGAAGGCTGAGTTTCTTTCCTACTTTAAGTTCAGGGCTGAGGTTCTACAGTTGATTACGAAAGTGGAATTGTTTATTTGGCACCAAAACACTTTCTTTAACAGAGCACGATTTTTGATTATGCGCTTATTTGGTCTCTTTCGTTTAACAGGGTTGTCTGCTATTCCATTCATAATTTCACCACTAGTCGTAGCATAATATTTGTGTTATAAGCTTTACACATAACTACGTGAAGGTTATGTTTACGAATTAATGTAAAACTGAAATATAACTACATAAGCAAATGAGGAATAAAAAGGCCAAATATAGATTTTAACTTATAGAATATATAGAAAGATACACGACTCCAATACACCTGTTATTTCTGTAACTCCAAACTTTCAGTACAACATGCTAATATACACAATTTCACCTTGTTTATAACGCGGGAACGAACTCGTGTTTATTACCAGGTGCACCAACATAAACTTAGTGACATTAAATAACACTAGAAAATACACTATTTCACCTGGTTTATAACCCGGAACTTATTTCCAGGTGCACCAACGTAAACGTAGTAACATTAAATAACACTAGAAAACACCAATGAGCTTAATTCAAATACAGAAAGTTCCAAAAATAGAAACGCATAACTATCTAGTTAGGGCATTTAAATGCTCACGCCCATCTGCACGCAGACCTTTAAATGGTCACATGATCGTTAAATGGCACTCAAAGCAAAAAAAAAAAAAAAATTAAAATGGAATGTCATAATTTAATCCTTCTACTGTATAAAAACAATAGCAACGAAAAATAGGAAAATTTATGGTTTTCGGCCGATTTTCACAAGTGCTTTGCCATCAATTTCAGATTTTCTGCTAGATGGGTTTAGAGTTTTAAAATGATCGAGTAACTGGCACATTTATCATTGTTGTTATTATGTAATTTAATAATACGTTCAAAAACGAATTCTTAAATGTAGCAGCTGTCATTTCCCCCTGTATTTTTAGGCCTAAATATCTCCTAATCTCTTGCCATTTTCGCAAACCCTACATGACATAATCATACCACTGCTTTTCCTCACAGGTATACCGCTTTTATTCGAATTTTAGTCTTACCAAACTGACTTTAAAGTGTCGTCTAAGTAATATATTGTTTTGTGTCACCAAAAGTTCCAAATTGAAGCATTGTAGTTAGGAAATTTAACCTTGGTGCTGCCATGTTACTTCTTTCTATTATAAATTTGAGTTTACCGTTCGTATTTCCGTACTTGGAATATAAATTTTGCAGTATTCTGTAAATGGAAGCAGCTTTTTTTTCTATCTACTACTATAGAGCATTTACTGAAAAGGGCACTTCATAATTTTCAACTAACATGGCTTAGACCTAAGATATTTTCCGTTTAAATTTAGTTACACTCACAATCTGCAGATGTCAGAGGGATTAGATGGTCAGCCCCAACGCCTAAAGTGCCATCTATTGCGATATTAAGAATCATTTGAACGTGAAATGGTTTGAAATGTTGTTCATGGAATCACCTATAATTTATAATAAAACTTTTGGAAGTTGTTGATAATGTGGAAGGATGCAGAAATTTTTCTTATGAGAGACACAATATAGATCTAAAACTAAAACTTATTTTATAATAATAAAGAATTGTATACATCTTCAGGTGATTTTGGTGATTCTTTCATGAGTATTGATCGTAAATGAGTTCAGGATTCTGAAACGCTAAAGTTGCACAGAAATGAAATCTGCATTCATCCTTTGGAACGACTGTGTAGTCAAGTGAGCTATAGTTATCCCATTACAATAATTTTTCCGAAATTAACCAATTAAAAATGGAAAATTTAGACTCAGACCTTATGGAATGAACTTAACAATTAAATATTTTAAGATATCCTATCATACGTTTTTCCTTAGTGACCTGGCGGTATTGAATATTTATACTAGTGCTGAGATATCAGATTAATCCTACTCGTTGTTTTTCCTCTTTGACAAAAATTAGTTCTTCATTCTTAAGACCTTTCCCTATGTCATGCTATTTCTGCCGTAATGTGTTGTTTAGCATGTTTTCAAAATGTCTTGAGAAATTGTGGTATGTTTACGGTTTCACAATCACAAGAAAGACCCTTAGCTTTTGCTTCAGCAAATGGGTTGTTTGATGAAACAACATTTAAGTGGTGAAGAGGTAGTATCGTTTACTTTCTGACCTATGGCATTTTACGTTAAATGTTTCTTGTCCGGTATTTAATACTGGAGCATGCAGTTGTTCTTTCTTTAGATCTAAACGAGCAATTATGTTTCTAGTTCACATTCTTTGGCAATCATAGTTTAAATCATGTTATTCTATAAGTTATGAGTTCCTTAGGAGCAGACTAGCAAAACGTAAATTTGTTAACTTATTTGAAATAATATTTACCTACAAACTATTAGAGTTACGCTTAAGTTTTTTATTTAGCTAACCTTTAGGAGATATTTTTCTTATTGTGAATGTAAATGTCGGTTATTACATACATTAATGAACTTCAAAGTTTATCACGGTGTTTGCATGTTTTGTGTTTTGCCTGACATGGCAAATACAAAATGTGAGATTTGTCTCCAATTCCAGTAATACTCTGTTTACTTAACTAGGTGGTAACATGCACAGCGAGTCAGTAACGGATATTTTGCGATCTCAAGTGTGACTTTTTCTTGGTGTTTCATCCTTTTCTACTATTATACTTACTGTTAAAGATCGTTAAGGCGCGGACTCGTGAGCGGGAGGTCAGGGATTCGAATCCTACCAGTACCGCTCTCCCTAAATGATGGTTTTTCCAGGTTTTCCTCAGTCCTCATAAATGGAAAATGCTTGGGAAGTACCCTAAACTTATGCCTGGAACGCTTATTTCCTTTAAAAAAAATCCTTTCCCAATTTACCATTTCATTTCATTTATCATCAGTGTTCACCGCCTGTGGTGCCTCAGTAGTAAAAACGGAGCGTTAAACACTAGTAAAAAATGTACGTAAACATGTTTTACACACACACACACACACACACACACACACACACACACACACACACACACACACATCATACAAATGAAAAATAAAATAATACTATGAGCAATATAAGTAAAATAACAATAGCTAAAGAAGCAGAAAAAGATTGAACACTTAGATAGACAGAGATTATCATATGCGGCAGATTTGAATGCTGGTCAACATTTTCAGTCAGTACACTGTTTCTTATTGCAAAATATTTTCAGGTGGTTAAACTTAAAATTTTCTTAGTTTGCAGAACCTGTATTCAGCAAAGCTGAGTTTTGTATGCAGTACCTTAAGAATCTTTCATAATTCGTTATAGCTCTGCATGATAAATTTATGTTATTTCGCGAATGCTCTTTTGATATTTCACTTATTTGCATTTTCTCTGTTTTACACCACAAAACAGGCAACATAATTTAAGACGAAAAGACGAAGAATGTAAATAGAGGGTGAATTTACTAATTGTCTCTGCCTATGCACACGACATATAAGATTTGCAAGACTTTATTTTTATGCATGTGCCAGAGGAAATTCATTAAAGTGATTACATTACAACTTTAAGTTTTGTAATAATATTTGTTATCATATCAGTAAAACAATTCTTGGATATAAATATTGAAAGTAGACTTTAGTGTAACTTTTAGGACCTACTTTGTTTGGTACGCAGTGTGGAAATTGCTAGTAGAGACATGGATGTGGATGATGAGATTGTGAGTGTGGCCCACTTCCGGTAGCGGCTGGCACGCCCACGCATTACCCGCCACATCCTGTATTAGCCGACTAATTCAATCTTAACTTTGCGAACAACAGGTTCCAACAAAGATTAATATTAACATGGGTATGGAGGAGGCGGTTACATCACAGGGGTTACTTTTTTTTTTTAATCTACAGCTAACGAGATCGACAGTTCTGAAGATCCGGGATGTTAACATTCCGAAAATGAGATCCTTAATGATCTTGTCGTGGCTTACGGATACAAGACCTGTGGCTGGGGCAGCTTAGAAAGGTTCAATAAAGGGAAACGCTAAAATTTCTTTGAGCTGATATTTAGATATAACATGAATGAAACAGGAAGTTTATGTGAATTGTTATGGTAAATCTAATGTATCGATTAGAACAGGTTTTCTGTGGAGAAATAGGAAATTACTTGCGTTATGTATTAGAACGCAAATTAGAATAATTTAGAAAATCTTTTCCAAGAATAAACCAAGAAAATTTGTAAATAGTTCCTAATACATCTACAACCCTAGTGTTGAGACGTAATAGAATCTGGATAGGAGAAAACAACTTTCAAGATAAAGTGGTATAATTTGAGATGAAATTTTATGATTGATACGGGGAGATACAATAGAGACGGTGGCAACTCTTTCTTTGGGAATCAAAGGAAGGAACCCTTTGGTCCTGTGTTATCCAAGATGTCCGCATGCCAGGCTTGGCACCTTGAATTGTGGTTTTGGTTTATTGTGACCGGTGTAATTACCAAGTAAACGGGCCAGAGCACATGGTATGGCGAATGAGTGTAGAATGTTGTATTCGACGTCCTATTTCCTCCTCGACATTTGGAAGGGAGGAGGGTTCGTGCAGAAGCTTAACAAGAAATCGGGGATAAACAGAATATATTTTCCTAAGATCTCTATTCTGTACCCTTTGAAGAAGTGCCAGCCAACTAACTGCCGCCATGCCCCAAATTTCACAGGTGTACAGCATGACAGGGATTATCAGAGCTTTAAAAAGGCGTAACTTTAAGTGGGCAGGCATCTCCTTTGAACTGAATACAGGAAACAGTTGAGCTATTACTCCCTGCGTCCTGTGAGCAGTCTTGGTCATGTGACTCCTGAAAGTTAGGTCTTTATAACGTTGTACTTTCAAATAAGTGATGAAATTTTGCCATTATATCCTTTGGTGTCTATATATGAATAGGAGGGGTTGCGGATATGTGGCTTTTTGTGAATATTATGGCGTTGCTTTTGAGTTTATTGACATTGGCAAACGCCTGCACCACATTTCGATTAGGTGTACACTCTTTGTTTAGGATGTATGGCTCTGTTTAGATATTTGTTTGTTTTGTATAACAGGACGTCATCTGCGTATTGTGTTATATTTATGTCTGTTGGTGTGGGAATTCTGATATGAAAAGGTTAAATAATATTGGGAAAGTACAGAGCCTTCGGGAACTCCGCCATGTGGGTTTTAGTATTGAACTGTTTCCCGCTACCGTGACTTTAAAAATACTATGTTCTAAGAATGAGTGTATTAACTGTGTATATATATATTCGCGGAAGCTCCAAGGATATGAGTTTTTTAGGAGTCTGGCGTGCCAGTCCTTAAAAAGGCCTTTTCCACATCCAAAGATACCGCTGGAGTGAATGCCTTGTCCTGGAATTCCAAGGCTGCAGCCCTCACCACCGCTGCTGCTGTTGAACAGTGGAATGCTCAGGGCTGAACCCAAATTGATAGGGAGGTATGGCTGGAATGTTTCCCAGCAAGGGAACCAAATAGGCAAGTAGCAGTCTCTCGAAAAGCTTTGAGAGTGTAGAAATGAGGCCGATGGATTGGCAGGCTGAATTGCATCTTTGCCCATCATCTCCACTCACACGGAAAATGGCTCAGGCTGAAGCACATTTTGAAACTTTTGTAACAAACAGCACAGCTTGGAATGGAGGTTTGCGGAACATGAGGGGAATTATCCTGTCAGTTCAAGCCTTTTTGGGGTGGAGACGCTGTAATGTGCCCTGGACTTCGTGAAGGTGGAAGTTTGGGATCTGATAGTCATTTTTGTTCCGGCCGTTGAATAAAATGGACGAACGTCATGACGGACCTGACTGGAGAAGTCATCGTCCTGTGGGTCGTCTCTAGTCTAAATAGACGTTCCAAGTAGTCGGCGAGAGCATTGGCTTTGCATTAGGATCATAAATGAGGCCTCTGGTGCCATGAATAGGGTGGAAAGCTTTTTCCCGTTGACCCCGAAGGTTCTTGGTGATCCTCCACACGTCACCATCAATCAAATTCTGTCTAGCCAATGTGTCTTCCCACGCTAGCTTTCGAACACTAACTTCGCGGCGTAAGGTCCTTAACAGTCCTCGATGATGTGGCGTTCGCTGTCGCTAGTAGAATCTGCGGGCTGTCCAAGATCGGCGGATAAGGAGTTCAACCTCTAAGGGAATTACATCTGGATGGAGGGGAAGAGATGTATGGATTGTAAGACCATGTAAGACCATGCGTTACCCTGGTGACTGTGAGGGAGAAGGATGAGACTGCAGTTTCTAGGCATTGGATGTCTATGATTCTGGGATTTGGAGGGATGATAGTGCTGAAGCATTCCTTAATGCTATTCCAGTAGACCTCGAGGTTTTGACCTGCGACATCATGGCTGGCAATCTCTGTCTGTGTTCATTTCTGCCAACATGGTGTTGTGGTTGGAAATGTAGTGCGTTGATTGAAGGCATGAGAAATGCTGGATAATTGCAAAGCCGATGACAGATGGTTGTCATTTCTGCCAACATGGTGTTGTGGTTGGAATGTAGTGCGTTGATTGAAGGCATGGGAAATGCTGGATAATTGCAAAGCCGATGACAGATGGTTGTTCTCTACTAAGCGGATGGTGAATGGGTTGCCAGGGACCCTGTACTCTGAGCTGAGGATCCTATAAATCAAATAAATAATTGCTTTGCCTCTGGTATTTTCTCGGTGAGCGCAATGCCAATGTGAATGTTTGGCATTGAAATCTCCTGCTAGAATAACACTGGGATGTAGGGCAAGAATGAACTGATAATCGGTCACCACAAAGGCTCTGGATAGGGAATGGTAGGCAGAGACTATCAGAATGTAGGCTTCCGAACTCGACAAAAGCTGCCGTGGCCCCAAGGGTTTGAAGTTTCTATTGGCCGGTGGACTACATTGCTTCGAATAAAAATCACTGTACCACCTCCTGGGCCATTGCGATCAATGCGAAGACAGATGTAGCCCGGAAGACGGAAGCTGGTGTATTGATGGAAATGCATTTCGCTGACTAGAATGATCTGAATGACATATTTTTATACACCATAGTTTGCAGTCTCTAGTGAGAAAATCATCCCATAGGTGAATATTTCCCTAAAGAGACGTTAACTACTGATTTCCGGCCAATGAGGGCTAACAACAGATTTAAAGCTACATGTAATCTGTTCTCTTGCTTTTTACGCATTTGGCATTGAAAAATGACTAATTGTTAGATTTAAATTACTAAATATTACACGACTCTTTCACATTGCCTAAAATTAAAGAATATCGTAAAATATACACAGTATATCATTAAATATTAAACAGCATCCTTCCATTGAGTGTCGGACGAAAAGCCCCAAGAGGCGTTCCTGGAAAGGTGACTCGACAATATAGAAGAAGAAATTACTTTACGATTCTGCAATAACGATTTTAATACGAATAATTAATTAAGCAGCATCATTCATGCTTCCAACACATGCGAAATTACTTTAAAATTGGAAATAATAAAATATATAAAGCAGCATAATAACGTACAGCAACAATAAATCGAAACAAATTCACAGTGTGATTAACATTAGCAAAAGATTGTTTAAAAGAATGACTCGCTGAACATATAGCATAACAGTTGACGCATTTATCTAGCAAATTATCTCAACTCTTTATCAAACGGGTGATTAATACCATGCATATATAAATCCTTTTATTTTACAAGAAACAAGATATTAAAACTTTAAGGAAATAAAATAACTTTCCAAATTCGCTATCAGTGTAAATTCATTAACATTATATGCAGAAGTGATGGTAGTTTAAGTAAACATATTTACACAGATAATTATACTTGTTTTCTAAAAATGTAGATTGTTTTTGTATACAACCCGCAGTGTCGTTCAAATACAAGGTTTTGCTTTAATAGTGTGGGTTTGTAATGTATATGATTAATTTATTTCAGGGTATAAGAGGAGAGGGAGGGATGGTTTGCCTCTGGACTGATGAGTGGTCAATGTTTCTGCCTTCTGGCCATCCGAAATTGGCCACTGAAATAAAGAATTTGAAAGACAGTTGTGTTTTATACTTTACTATTTGTCAACTAAATAATTGCATGGTTGTATGAAATATTGTTGTGGTCTATAGTAAAAGTTGTTAGGGCCAGACTTTTATTTCTTTTGTATTGTGCTTAATAATCAATAAGCAAATAAATGATAGTGTGGAAAGGACCTGTGTACTAAAACAGGAAGAGTATCGTAAATAAAGCGGACATTGCGAGTGTTTCGTTTCATAAGTACCCCATCACCATATTTTAATGTAATATGTAATTGTTTATTAGCCTTTTAGAAATATAATTCGCCGCGCTTTTCTCTGCAGTAATCTATTCGTGTTTTCTCTATTAACTTAATGACAGGTTAGTGTTTCGTCGCTATTTTAAGTAGCACTTACACTATAAACAGCAGCAATTCCATACCAGAATCTCTCTCTAAATTCTATGAAATCCAATTTGATACCGTACATAATAAATAACGTCCATTAATCAGATCCTCCATATAGCCACGTTGTACACTCACAACCTGGGGGCGTTTTCAGGGTTGCCAGATGTATACAGAAAGCTTTATTATATTTCAACAGTAGCCTGTGCAGAAAGAATGTTACAAACTTTAGATTGGTAGTATAACGAAGTGCACTACTAAATATATATTGTTATAACATGACTCACTTGAATGTTCAGTATTTATAATGACATTCCGTTTACTCACATGTTCATAAATCTGATTCAGATAAATAACACATAATGAATTAACCTGAGCCCTCTACATTTAATTGAGTAGCAAAGGCAAATGCCATAGAGTGTTCGTTCACTTCTGCACTGTTCTTATAACTTCTTTACTAATTAAACGAGATGATGGCAAAAGATCTCTGTAATGTTCAGTGATGTTTGTTTTTAAACACTAAATACAATCTGATACAGAATTAGAGATAAGTTTAAAAAGAAACATACCAACGTTCCTATATACACACCACTCAACCAAAATTTATAAACTTGTGTAAACTTACCACAAAGTGAGTGTATACATTATTCAGCAAATTTAATTTCAGGAGAATGAGTGCAAACATTATTACAGTCAGGAGTTCGTCGTCGCGATTAGACAGTCGTAAACTTAAATGTTGGGTTATGAATGTTGCAAATTTCCATATTATTATGTTCGCATGACTGTCTTTCGCTTCCCTCCACCAGGGCGGCTCTGTGAACTATTTTCAGTGGTTAGTCATTTATTTTTCAGAGTTTCCCATAGCTGCATACTTTTACTATATTGTACTGTTTCGCTTTATGTCTTATATTTTTCATCTTTTCCTAAAGAGTTGTGTATATGATTGACAGATTCCATGTTTGCTTTTCAGATTTGCCAACCCAATCATTATACAATTTTTCGACGAACTAACATTTTTGCATGCATATTTTACAAATAGGAGGCGAGCGGAGGCCGTTAAGCAGTAGCAAGCCTGTTTCTAGGATTTACCCGAGGTTAGGATAAAGTATATGAGAGTTGATTACTAAATGCATTTGTTCGATATTCCATTTTTAGCATGGATGCGTCTGTCATTTCTTTTCTGACGTTACTTTATATCAACATGACTGAGTGCGATTTTGGTATGTTAATAAAGTAACGTCTAAGAGTGGGTAGTTTGTTCTACACCGGGTGACCGAGGTCGTTAAGGCGCGGACTCATGAATGGGAAATCCGGGGTTCAAATCCCGCCAGGACGGTCCTTCCTGACTGAGGTTTTTCCCAAGTTTCCCTCAGTCCTCATAAATGGCAAATGCCGGGAAAGTACCCTAAACTTATGTCTGGAACGTTTCCTTCCTTTAAAAAATCCTTTTCCAATTTATCATCTCATCTCATGTATCATCAGTGTCCACCCCTGTGATGCCTCAGTAGTAAAAACGCGCGTTAAAAACTATTCGAAAAATACAAAAAAAACGTTTGTTTCTACACCAATTACCTGTTATCCCAACTGTAATTTATTTGCTACTTTGGAAAGCATTACTTTAATCTAGTAATAATACCGGCACGTAATCTTTTATTTCAGGTAACTTTTTACACAGTCTATGAAATTTCCCCGGATTCCCCACTATTCCTTACATTCCCGTTTTTATGCACACTACGCAACAATTTCGTCCTCATTCCTTCGATTTCAGCTATAAAAGTAGATGCACTGTTTTGGAAGTGTGTGTGGTGTACCTGTTTTTAACCAATTCACACCATCTAATGCTATTTTTATTCACTCCCCTGTTATTCTAGGTAAGTTTAACATTTTCACTTTTATGACGTGCATATACGAATTTGTCTCAAAGAAACCAAAATTGTTTACTGCTGGGAGCTGGAGAGATGACTAGTCAGAGGAACGTGTTGATAATGTCCACCTGTTCACTATTAATATTCTGCTTTTGTTGATGCAAAGAGATGGACCTACTCTTAAGTATTTGAATAGATATTACACATGCAGTGCGTAATGTTTTACGTGGTAGATAAAATTCTTTCCCCGCATACGTCGCTAGCCATCTCTCCAGCTCTCAGCAATACTTATGCATATTGTTATCTCATCCTGTACATAAAACTAAAACAGCAACGTAAAATAAATTTGTATTTTCTGAAGGAAAAAAAAAGTTTCACAATGAGATGGCTCATTTTTTGTTAGAATATCGTATACTGTGCCTCAACAGCAGTGTATAGCTACAAGAAACTTATGAAGAAAGACGAACAGGAATTACTATCAAACAATTACTCGAAAGGTGTGTGGACATTCCTGTGTGCTGAGTCAGTATCTTCAATCTTTATCACAATTATAACAATAAGGCAGGGTGTACACACCGTGTGTATAGATGTAGGTGCCTTTCTCTGTCCTCGCGATGCTCGTTATATTCCAACATGACGCACCTATCCATGTGCATGCCTACAAACCTCCGGAATGTCTGTTCGGGGTCACCGCTCTTCTCACGTTATATGGAAAATGTGATCGTTGCGTTGCCTGCTTCTATTTATACAACCCATGACTCTAGAGGACTATGCCTAAGCCAACAAGAAAGCAAATTAGCCTTACGTAACTGAATATCGTTCCATCAACGCATAACAGAAAATGTCAATAAGGAACAGAGAGCACAATAATGTTAGGATTTGAATATGATGATGATTGACAAAAGAAAACCAATAAAAATACATAATAAGAAATGAAATAATAAGGAATGTGAAAATAAAAAGGAACAGAAATGAATAACTTTACAAATTAGAAGAAGATTTAATAGAAGAGGTAGAAAGGAAAAATACACATTTTGGAAAGGAGAAAAAATACGGGTGATTCATATAGTCCGTCACAAAAGGGTAGAGACATCCTCTGACAAATAGGAATGCCTAAGAAGAAGTAGGAAAAATAATACTACAATATAAAACACGAGGAAAGGCAAATTGAAATAAGAAGAATAAAAGAAAATGGAAAACATCAATATAATAATCGAGAAGTAAAATGATAAACATATAATAAATAAGAATAGAAACAACGAACAAGAAGTAGCAATAGCAGTAACACCTATATATGCCGAGACCTCTATTTCTATATCATATATATATATATATATGATATAGAAATAGAGGTCTCGGCATGATGAGTGACTAATTAATGATAATACACCGACACCGTGGCCGAAGTCGTTAAAGCATGGACTCTTGGGTTCCATTTCCGCCTGGACTGTGCTTCCTAACTCCCCAAAAATGGCAAATGCTGGGGAGATGCTCTAAACTGGATCTGAAACGTTTTCTTTTATAAAAAAATACTTTCCCAATTTATTATTTTATCTTTTGTATCATCAGTGTTCACCTTCTGTGATGCCCCTTAAAAACGGAGGTTAAACAAATTATTATATCTATTTCACTCAAATGACGTTATCATAAAAACGGCCAATAAAATTGTACAAATTTTTGAATTTTGCCCAATCACAGTCAGATATCGCAGTGAAAGTACCGAAGAAAAGTTTAACCAAATGCCTTTACTGCGCAAGATGCATTTGTCTTCTGGTCAGTAGAGTCAATTCTATAACCCCCCCCCCACTATACTTCCTGAGCATGTAAATTGTGCATCTAAATAACTTGATACTCATACTGTTGTTTTTCGGTATTCGGCCAAAGAATCTGAAATCATTTTGTAAATTGTAATAAGCACGCTGTTCAGAATGCTAAAATATTATCTATGATTTGTTTTATAAGTTGGTAATAACAAATCTAAGGTAGCGACTTTAAAAGTGCACGTTCGTCTATTTCAGTCTCGCGGTTTCTGAATAGATACGAAGATAGGTCCATAAGTTTCCGGCCTTGCCGATAAGGATTATCGCCTTCATAAAATCCTTATCTGTTTCATACCTTATCTATTAAGTAAATAATTGCAGCTGTAACTTCCGCTCCACTTTGCTCAGTTGTTCAGATAAAGTTCCATAAAGAAGGCTATGTGTAGAAGAGTGTGGCATGTTCAAAATAGAATTTCCAGTTGTTATTAAATTCTTCACAAAAGCACTTACTCAAAATGAAACGAAACAGCGATTGGACGGTGTATATGGGGAAGCATTCACCTCAAAAGAATGAGCTAAACTTATTCGAATGGGTTCAGAAAGCATTGAAGACGAAGAGTGTGCAGGTCGGCCCTTGGAGGTGCTCACTCCTGAAAACATCGCTCTTGTGGAACGAGAAACTATGGAAGACGGCGGCTCAAAGTTACAGAAATAGCAGTAAGGTTGGGCCTTTCTAAAACAACAGTCCTTCGAATTCTTAAACTGAATAAGGTTAGTGCAAGATGAATGCCTAGACTTCTTTCCTCAGTTCAAAAGCAGCAACGAGTCATCTGTTGTTAGGCATTTTTGGAGCTCTGTCGTGGCAACGAGAAAGAAATTCTGCAAACCATTGTTACAGCAGATGAACTTATGGTCCTCTACTATGATTCCTTGTGCAAAAAAGAATCAATGGAGTGGCGTAAACCTGGCGAAGCACCGTCTCTAAACACCAAGGTCACACAGTCAACCAATAAGATCATAAGCAAAATATGCCCCTTTAATATTAGCTCGTTAAAGAGTTCAAGCGTAAGATTTTAAAACAGTTCATTTACAATCTTTTGTGAAGCTTGTTTGTGGAGAAATCTGTATTATGCCCCAAGTGTTGTTTCCTTCTCTTTGCTAACCAGTCCTGAACTAGGTGAGAAACGAACCTACGAACCTGCACTCTATAGTGATATACTCCGTTTGTTCATAAGTTAGAAGTTCAGAGTAAAATAAAATGAACAAATAAATAACTAATGGAAGAAAGAAAGACAATGGAAAATGTCTTGGAGAATCAAAAGCAATGCAATTAAGGGGCCGTGAAGCCCGGCTTTAAGGTAGTTATTACTGCTAGGTCAGATATGGACAAACCAAACATTCTTAGGCACGCCTATTCTTGTTACCTTCAAGTGTGACTTCCCTGTCCTCCACGTGTTGCTCTGTACTGAAGAATACCCTGAGTAAGCTCGTTGCTTAGTGATAGGAGATCTTGTTAAAAATAAATAATTTAAACAACAAACATATTAGTCCCTGGTTAACATTACAAATTCCTTTGAAATATATATTCGACAATTAAGTTGGCAAACTTATCGCAGAGAAGGTGCTACAGCCCTGATTGCTGGACACCCCTGCGATCACCTTCAAAGTGCTCCCCTTAGAAAACCATGCACCGATGCCAGTGCTTGCTTTACCATTAAAGCAATTTAGAGCTGTCATTCTATTACTCCATATACCGTTAATGTCGTCAAATATCCTCATTTCAATATTTCCTATATCTTCGGATAAAAAAGTCATTGAAAGTCAGATCAAGTAAATACGAAGGTGTTCCAATACGTTTTCCAATAAACGTTTACTGGCTAAAAATTTCCTCATAGACAGCCCCACATTTACTCGTGAGCTCCTATTTTTCCATACACCTTTCTCATGCCCAGATTTTCAGCTATCCTCTTTCTAACTGTTTCTCTCTTTATATTAATTTGATTAGTGATTTATTTAACAGCTAGCTGATAATTTTGATGCACAAATCGAAAAATGTTCAATGTTTTGTTCAGTTCTGCTGTTACTGGCCGATAACCGGAACTTTAGTCATTAGTGGCTGTTTATCCTATTTAATACTGTCATATTCTTCATAGCATTATCTTGATAAACTTGAACTTATATGTCCCTGAATTCACTTTCATTCTTGGCAAACATTCTTCTTCTTCTTCTTCTTCTTCTTCTTCTTCTTCTTCTTCTTCTTCTTCTTAGGTAATTTCGCCTGTTCCGGTCGCTATCGTCAAGGCACTATTTACGGGGGCTACACACATCTCTCCTCCCAACTAGTTTATAATTCATTATCTTCTTCTCTGTCATCCTATCAATATGCTCTTTCCATTTCATTTTATTTTCAAGTACATGTCGTCAACTGAAAAAATATTCAAATCTAATATTATTATTTCGTTTCTTATTTTACCAACTCACGTTGCATCCTCTTACATATCTCATATATCTCATTTCAGCAGACTGCATGCGTGATCTGTCTCTTTCTGCCACTGTTCATGATTCGGAACCATATATAAAAGAAGGCGCAGCCATAACCTTATAAAACTTCATTTGTGTCTCTCTTCTAGTTTTTCTACCTAAAGTTCTTCTAATTCTTCCACAAATGCTTTGAAAGTTATTAACTTTAATCTCAATGTGTTTGTCAAATTATAAATAAATCATATCCCAAATAATTTAAGTAGGATACTTGTACTAATATTTTTTCATTTATTAGTAAATTCCATCTAACAGGATTCTTCCTTTTAAAAGTCATTATCTTTGTTTTATTTGTACATGTAGTTAAAATGTAATGCGTTGCATTTTGACTTAATCTATACGCTTTGAAAAGTATCTTCTGTATCTTGGATACCTATTTGATCATCAGCATATAATAAAGTCTTTAAAGATGTGCTTGTTTATATTTTAATCCCAGATTGTATTTCATATTTCCACCTCATATATATAACAAAGTGGGTGATAAACTACACCCTTGTCGAACATTTTGATTTGTTATGCTTTCATCTGACATTTTAAGATCTAAGCTAATAATTATTTTAGCATTTACATGGAAACTCTTATTGGCACTAATAACGTGTTTAGAAAAGCCTTTTGTTTCTAATAATTTCGCTAAAAGGGTCATCAAAGGCTTTGGCGAGCCTAACAAGAAATTAAATGTTGGTTCGATGCCCGATTTAAAGCTCCGACATTCTGGCGGTGGCACACATAAAACATGCAACACAATAATGAGCGTTACTCAGCAACAGATCGCCACACTGTGAGATACTGATGCATTGTCGTGAAAACTTAAAGAGCTGTTTGTATACTTATCCTTACCTTGTGAACGCAACGGCTGCTGCAGTCACGCCTACTTTCACGAATAAGCGCGAAGAACAGCGGGGAAAACCGAACACATCCTTCCGTTTAAGTGTTCTCTTTAGTGTTAATTTGGAGTTGTGAAAGTTATCGCGCCCTGTTGTAAACAAATCTTTCTTTTTCGCGCGTATGTTATAACGCGAAAAAAAACAAACAAACAAACAAAACAAAACAAAAATTCTCTTTCTGTTTCATGGAGTGTGAGTGAAAGTGTTAGTGTGTATTTTTGTTTGTTTATAATGAGTGCATCAAAACAGTTCATATGCGTGGAATGTTGGAGGGTATATGAATAAAATAGAACTCGTAAGAAAGCATGTCTCTTTAATACATACGAAAAGCTGGAAGTTATCGCGCCTATCCTAAAAACACAGCAATTGTACACCTATTACTGTGAAGTACGCAACAAGAACTTCAACGATGCACGCAACTTCAACGCTATTAGCGAGATTACCATAGTGAAGGATCAGCTAGAAATCAAAAAATGACCTGCAGGTTATGTAGTCATAAGCTTACATGGTGTGATATGCCAGTTAGAATGCCAGCATATCTGCCCTGTGACAGTAACCCCACAACAGTTGCTTAATACATACAGTAAATAAATATTAGCTTTTACCTCTGGTTAAAGGGGGTGGGATGTTATAACTACTCTTAGTTCCTAGGTTCGCAATTGTTGTGGTCGTCCTGTAACATGTGATCTATTTGTTTTGCTCTCACTTCATTGTTTGACGTAGCACCTAGCATGTAGTGCCAGTTGTGTGTGTTTACGGACCTCGATCCAGGTATAGTAAAATGGGGTATTCAACAGCTCATATGATCTATACATTGGCCGAATGTGTAAAAGATATTCGTGCTCGTATTCTACAAGGATGCCAGACTACACGAGATACTCCAGATATACCTCAGCGCAAATGGCAGTCCATGTACAGCTAACGGAGTACATTTTGAATACTTCATATGCTTTTTTATTTCCCACATTCCCGTTATTGAATGTTCTGCTATATGTACAGATGTAAAAAAAGAGCTCTAACAAGAAAATACGGCGATTCCGAACTCATGTTCATGTTATATTTTTTTATCCTGAATATTTGAGAAATGTTTCTCCAAAGTTTTGACATATCTTTTTGTCACAATCTCTCTCTCTCTCTCCTCTCTCTCTACACGCACACACACATACATACATACACACACACACACACACTTGAAATAGTTGCTTTACAAATAATGAAAGAATTACATATAGCGCTTAGTTTGTTGAGTACACTCCTTCAACTTGTGCTCTCGTTCAGTTAATATTATAAAAGACAGTTCTATAATTGCACATGAAAGATTGTTTAAATATTGGTAATGTGTAACTGAATCTCCTGGGCTGTAAGACCGTGGTACAGAGGGACTCTTCTCCTTTATCTTCCCTTTGGTCCACAGTCCTATGGTTCGGAAGATTCAGTTTACATAACTGACACCCACCGTGAAAGAATAAATATTGATAGTTAAACTGTTTTTTTTTTTTTTTTTTTACCAAATAAAATTGCTTAGATTCGTGGTTAGTTACCTGTGTGCATTGCTCTTGTACTTTTGTATATTTATATTTCAGTGCATTATTACCAACAGATATTCATTTTCACCAATGGACGTACCGAAAAGAGTGGCCGAGATCGTTACTGCAAGGACTGGTGAGCGGGCCTACTGGGGTTTGATTCTCACCGTGATAGTCCTCCATAAGATTTTTTCTAGGTTTTCCTCCGTCCCCTTACATGGCCAATGCGGGGGAGGTACCTTATATTTAGGCTTAGGAATGTCCATCCTTAAAAAATCCTTTTCCAATTTATCATTTCGTCCCACCGCCTCTGGCGCCTCAGCAGTAAAATCCGGCGACAAATACAATGAACAAAATTTATACAGTCCTAATGAAGATAAGACGCAATGACACTATTGCTTTTTATAGTGCGTTTAAACAGTCGGTCCTGTTGGTTTAATCGTATCCATACTTGCCTTCTACACCCAAGATCGCGGGTTCAAACCTGGCCAGGATCGATTGATTTTTCCGGGGTGTATGGCTTCCTTCGGAAGGGAAGTAAAGCCGTGGGTCCCGTGTCGTACATTTACGGCACGATAAAGAACCTCGAGCCTGAAAGAAGAGGCCTCTGAGCAAAATTTATCGGCCGTTTCACGCCCTGAATAGAATGGGACACTGATGACGTGAGATGTTAAAGAGCGTCCGTAAATAAAACAAATCAACAACATAATACGTTTAAAGACCTAATAATAATAACCAATAATGCCTAATAATTTTCTGTAGAGTAAGTGCAGTTCAGTGGCAGTTGTACCTCAAACTGCAAATGAAGAAGATCTGGAGTTTCTCTTACATCTGACATGGAAAGGCGTATGCTACAAAATAATAATGTTGCCCAAGAACTGGTGCAACTAGAGTATCTGTGTATTTCTACAGTTTAATAACGTGATAGGAAATGACAGCGTAAATAATTCAACCGCTTTTGATGGTTTCTGCAGTAGATAGTGTTCCAGCGCTTTTCTTTATGGCCCTTAGCAGTGAGCAAAAGTAAAATAAATACTACGTGACTTTTGTGCAGTTAAAGTGGAGGGGAAGCACAAATTATACATTTCTCTCTACCAATTCATCAGCTAAAAATGTGATCACGTTCGAGTTAAGAAAAAACACAAGCCACTCGTAGCAAAATAATTGAATGAAAAAAATGAAAGAAAAACAAAAGAATCGTCGTTTGCCTTTTGTTCAAACACACCCGGCGCACTCTGTGTAAGCAATAATTAGGCCCTGGGTACCAATAATGACACAATGCGAAGTCGTGATGATTATAGCGTTGGGATTGGTGCGGAAGGACGATTTTGAGCTATCACGTGATGAGAACGCGCGGAAACAAAGCAGACTTCCGCGAATCATTCGTCTCTACACAACTTCTCAATGTTGCCAAATTACGAGAGTTGAATTGAATTGATTTATTTACGGACGCTCTTCAACATCTCAGGTCATCAGCGTTCCATTCTATTCAGGGTGTGAAACGGCCGACAAATTTTGCTCAGAGGCCTCTTCTTTCAGGCTTGGGCTTCTTTATTGTGCCGTAAATGTACGACACGGGGCCGACGGCTTTGGAACATCTTATGTAAGCTGTCACAAATCAAAATTACTTTCAAATCGTATGATAATCCTGCCAAAGTTAATATATGTACAATCATATAGATCAAATAGTCATAAGAAAACTTCATATTGCAGCCAAACAAGTGACACCACTCTAGCGTATCCCCTTTGCATCAACTCAAAAATCATAATTTTAAGATATTGCGGAAAAACACTTTGAAATGTTTCAAACAAATATTGCAAATATACATTTTAATTCATCTTTTATAGAATTATTTACATAATTTGGAGACACAATCCATAGCACAATAACTAACGAAAATTTAAGTTATTTAATTTTAAAATTGATAATTGATAATTATCAATAGATAATTGATAATATTGAACTATGAAAGTGTTAATGTATTATCTAGTTGGTGCATAAGATATTATGTAATAAACAGACTGACAGTGTTATTAATGTCACAATTAAAAGAACAAAGTTGTGAATAGGAATAAACTTAACAGAAACTTCCGTTATTAGTTTGTCAATTATTGCATTGTAAATACGTGTAGGCTTATGTGATATTATGATTGAAAATCTTTTTTTTAGAATCACAATAACAGGAATGAAAATATTGTTACATAATCATGATAAACTGTCATCAGAAAACCCTAGGAATTTGAATTGTTGTTATTATTGTTATTATTATTATTACTATTATTATTATTTGATTGTTTATTTTGTAAAATCAGCTATTACCTAAAGTAAGAGATGTCATCATTCTGTTCATGTTTATGTTGCTCAGAAGCTCTCAGATTTTGGAAATAATGTAATTGTACTGTAGGAACTACCAATGCTTGACAATGTGAAATTAAACCTTTTTTCTTCTGCAAAAATTTTGGAGCTCTAGGGAGAATGCCTAGAGCACGTTATGATACTGGAGAACTAGTATTGTAAGTCAAAATAATTACTCTTGCTAAATATAAAACAATTATAATGTTGGATAGTTGAGTACTAACAAGTGATGTCCATTGAAAAGATGTCACTACAAGATTGGAAATGCTATACACTCCTCATGTTTGATATCAACTGATGAAATAGCAAGTCGCATTCTTTGTAAAGCGTAGGTTGTATTTTTTGTAATTTTTTACAATCTGAGCGATATTTCTCAAAGAATTTCTGCCTTAAAAGGTACAGGATTGTTTGTAAATTCAGGTAGAAGAGGCACTGAAGATCCTAGAGGTAGGGGTTCATTGGTCACTTACCACACAAATATCAAAGCACTAATTAAGAATTCTCACTACTGCAAATTACAATTCCAATGGAAACTTTTTTATGAAAAATGTTGCTTTTCGTATTTAAAACGCTTTTTATTTTTACTATTACAGGAAATGCATTGGTATCTACTGACGGCGATGTGTGGTTTAGCGTCTTGCAAGAAAACAGGGAGAAATGATATCGCAATCATCAATAGGAACCGTTCTGTGATATTAGGATTGCTATAAAAGGTAGTTCGCTCCAACTGTGCAGGATCTAGCCATATTACGACAGGGAGATGTTGCTATTGTGCTCTGACCGGAACATCCCTTCATGCCACTTAATTGTTTAATTGCTTTATGCAGGAGGCGGTAAACCACGTCAACCATATGTAGATTTGCTTGCACGCTGTTCTGACATGCCTCATGACCAAGTGACATATTAATATACAGGATCTAGATGTGCTGACGAAGCGGTCGTCGACTTCATTGCCATTGTCAAGGACTGCTGTTTCACTGAAAATGTAGTATAAACTAATGATGCTCAAGTATGGTACAATAGTGTTAATTAAGTGCATTAACATGTGCTAGAGGTGGGAAGAGATACTATTATGGGAAACCCAGAAGAGATGGAATCAGATCTGGTTCATGAGTGAGAAATTCCCAGATAAAAAGCACACAGATGTCACTTGATTGATTGCTTCACTTTTGGGAGTTTGTGTCGAACGAAAAGGGTAAAGTAAGCCGTGCATGAATTCCTACTTGACGTTTTTCACAGTAGTAGCTGATTAACTCCGTTTCATTGAAATTTCGCTCGTTTATTCCAAAAATACAGATGAGTGTATAATTGTTATACAGACCAGTGCTGTACAAGATTAATGTTTAAAAAATTAACAATAACATTGACTTAAAATTACAGATGTAAATTTTCCCAAGAAAGTCATCAGTATGCTCAAAGAAAGGCAATAATTGTACGTAATATATAGGAGCCATAGAAACAAACTATGAATTATAATCAAATTATACTCATATAGGTTATAATTTGATTACAGGGAAATAAACATAATAAATAATAAACATAAACATAACATAACATACATACACCAGACAAGGGTTTTATGAAGGTGATAATCCTTATCGGCGAGGCCGAAAACTTATGGGCCTACCCTCGTAGCTTTTATGCTTTTATTTCTCGTATCCCCACAGCATGAGTTAGTGCAAATTATTCACATTTTATATGGGAATGATAGCCAAATTTTCTTCTGTCGGTTTATCTAATTTTCTTGGTTTGATTTGCATACTGTGATTGAAGAAATTGTCTTTGGAGGACTACCGACAAATGGAAATGCTCCTAAACATGAAATTGTTCTCTGATAAAGCAGCAAAATAAATATTTAATGGATTTGTCAATTGTAGCTTCTTTATTCTGTATTCCAGATAAACTCTTTCGTCGTTAGAAGGGTTCTGTTGTCGCATATAACAACAGAAAACGGTTTTAATGATTTAAGATTGTTACTGTCAAGAGCGAACATTGTGTGAGGGAGTAAACATTTAAACACAATTTTCTCATTTTATGAAGAGAAAATACACACATCCTTTTTAATTATCATAATTCAATGCTTGTAATTTCACAACTAGAACGTTTACTTATACGTTCCTCTGAATATTACCATTGTTTTGGGGCGACAATCATATTTTATTCTCTTCCAATATTTATATATTTCTGTACTCCTCTGACTCGTTTTGAGGCAGTCACTTTAGGAGAGATCTCAGTGACACTCCTGAATCGTCTAGATAATTTATTAAATGTGGCACATCAAATGCTCAAATTTTCACCAATGGAATGTTGGTTGAATAGTAAGGGAAAAATGTTTTTTCTCTTATTTTTTGAAAATATTCAGCAAATATCACAGGTTGCTGTTAGGAATTCCATGATCCAGTACTTTCCAAATATAATTTTCACACTTTTCAAACACCTCTTTTTACTTACCATAAACAAATGCTGCTAAAGGAATTGGGTGTAAATTATTTAAAAGTGACTGTTTCCTTCAATGCAGTTGATTGTCTAGTGATGTTTATGCAACTTTTCAGTGTTTAAAATTGCTATTGCTGCTCCTGTTAAACTCATTGCATCTTAACTGCCATCAATCCACGAATTTGTTACTTCATTCCTGGAATTATATTTGTTTCTATGGTAAACATAATGTGCGTACTAAAAAGAGAAGTTTTCCATAATGTTATTAGCAAGCATCAACTGTAAACAGAGTGGAGTAACTTAAAATCTGTTGAGCGATGTAATGTCATTTACAGAATTTTCAAATCATGCACCGTTCAAGCAAGGAGAACAAAATGGCGGCTGCTTCCTACAGTAATGTTTATAGTAACCCATTGTGTCACTGGAGAAAATACTTCACCATGCGTGGAATTTCTTACATCGTAATTGAATTCCAAGCTTTTATTGTTTAAAAATGCCAACTTTTAAATGTATTATTGATTATTTAATTTATGTTAATTACTGAATGCAGCAGAAACGCATAGACAACAGCAGCAGCAGCAACAACAACAACAACAACAACAACAATAATAATAATAATAATAATAATAATAATAACACAATTTCTCACACTGAACTTATAATAAAAAGCCTGCTGTGCGGATTACCTGTGCAATAAAATAGTTATTTACTTCAAATGGGAAAGAATACCTTATGTACTCAACTGTACTTACACCACTCTTATCAAACGTCAAATACCATACGTAAATGTCTTACTGAATCATTTAAACTGTCAATCATGGACTATGATCTAAACACCATGTGCTTATGAATCAGATCTTCAGTGAACAAAGTTTAAGAGATCCCTATACCAGCTTTACCATACTTTTGCACCAGGCTGTACTTTTAACTCCCGTGTACATCGCGTGATGTCACGAAGAAGTAAGTGTTCTGAAAAAAAAAAAATAAAAACGATGTTATAAATGACTGTCTCGGGCTCCTGATAATAACAAACATATTTGCATTGAAACAAACACGAGAATTTCTTTTATACGTTTTTCTAACAACCGTAGCTGTGTTAACAAATGTTTATTGCAGTTTAGCAATAAAAGTAGTAATATTCTACACTCGAAAGAGCTCCACATGCTATCTCTTATTTAATCCTTTGTGCTATCTTTGTTAATTTGTACTGGCATTAATGACGGTGCTGGCAACTACGTTGAATTTAACTACTCCAAAATATCCCTAATAGTCTCCAAAGGATAACTATTTCAGCTCGAATAGAGACACTTGCCTCACAATGGTGATTAAGAATTTTCGTTTGACTGGCACTGCTTATAAGGATTTAATATATAAAGTCTCTGGATGTCCATTTCTTTATATGTTTAATAAAGGGAACAATAAGGAGAACATTTAAGAACCAGAAGTTAAAAGTAATACAAATGAAATTCTATAAAGCAATGATAATGCCAATGGCAACATATGGAAGTGAAAACTGGACACACAGAAAAAATGCAAACCGTAGAGACGAGATTTTTAAGAGTAGTAGCTGGATTTACTCCTCTAGATAATCAAATAAATTCAGAAATCAGAAAACAGTTAAATTTATATAATGCAAATGAAAATAAAAATAATTGGTACCAGCATATATTAAGGATGAAAGAGGAACGGATACCAAACTTTTACTAAATTATAAACCTAGAGGATATAACCAAGTAGAAAGACCAAGAACAAGATAAGAGTGATACGTTATTGAGGACGGAGCAGAACGACAGGCCTATACCTTGCGGAAGAAGAAGAGGAGGAAGAAGAAGAAAATATATACAAGAAGGAGAACTCTGCTTAATTATCTTGAACTTAACTTAAGAAATTAAGCGTTTATAATGAACATACAATCTGTTATTCATAAATAATAATGAGAAACATACGTAAATGCGTTTTTATTAAAGCTTTATATATTAATAAAGCTTAATAATTACATTTTTATATTTAATGACCATTTGTGCAAATATGTGCATATCTTAGACGTTAGTGCATATTTCGACACTAATGATATTTTTTTTTTTTAAACGCCATTTCTCGTTTTCTGGACTAGGGTAAAACATGTAACAAATAGCTGGCAGCTTTACATCCCTAGCAGAACTTTGGCAGGAATGACAACGTTTTGCATTGGTGGAAAAAAGTGGAAGTGTGAATTCAGCACCCTTTGTGACAAATAAGTTGGAGACAGTTGCATGAAATAAATTCTAATTGCCAAAATTCCCCAGTTCAAGAATGAATAAAGGAGATTCCATGCTTAAGGAAGGATGAGAATGTATTTTATTATCTATGGAAAAAAATGAGTGTCTGTATTTTTTCCAGTTTAATTCTTATTATTTATCAACATTTAATTTTATTAGGTTAGCTTAGTGTTGGGTTTCCCTATTTCAGTTTTTAAGAATTATTTGGCAAATTAAGTAGAATTTAGGAAGCGCTGCTTATGATAATTCCTACTTTCTAGGAATATCAAAACAATAAAAAATTATTTAACCAATAGGTAAGGTTTACAAAAAGCAAAAGAAAGTCAAGTATTGTCAACAACAATTAAGAAACTAAGACTAGTTTGTCAGAAGATTTTTATCTGGAGCTTTGTGAGGTGTTCATTGTAGCAGGAATATCATGGAATTTATAAAATGTAAAATTAAGTTAAACTATAAATGCAGCAGGCGGTAAGCATGTAAAACTTTAAATGACAAATGTCCTTGCGTGAGGAATGAGTGAGTTGAGGGAAATTAGCATACTGCCCGTTAACGTTAAACCTACATTTAACATATTACAAGCTTTGTCCTGTCACTTCACGTGATATGGGAAGGATATTTTCTACACACACATTTATTTTTTCGGACGGAAGAGTATAATGTCACAAGGTTACATATACCGCCACGGATGGCCGAGGTCGGGAGCTGGAGATCTGGTATTCGATTCCCGCCACAACCGTCCTTCCTGACTGAGGAATTTTTCTAGGTATTCCTCATTCTTCATAAATGGTAAATGCCGGGGAGGTACCCTAAACTTAGGCATGGAACGTTTCCTTCCTTAAAAAATTCTTTCCCACTTTATCATTTCATCTAATGTATCATCAGCATTTACCGCCTGTGTGCCTCAACAGTAAAAAGCGGCGTTAAGCAGTATTAAAAAAATGTTTCATACTCTAAGTTACTGGGAACAACTAAGAAATTACAGTGTTAATTTTAAACCTGACATTTTGAATTTTTCCTCATATACTATTTATTTTTTCCTAATGGGATCTAATTCAATGAATTTATTCTCAAAATCTTAAGCTTTAGTATAAATGTAAATACTTCTTTTGGCATATTTGGGAATTTTGAAGGAAATATTCAAATACATATAATAGCCAAATTGTGTATCCTTTCATGACCTTCACTTTCATTGTAAAGTAAATCTTTCTATACATTTTTAGTCAAGAATTCATGTTTGAGCTGAAACCCTTCCCTTGTTAGATGACATAGGCTATTTAACGGTGATTTTGCTGTATAAACTTTTAAATAGGGACATTTTCACTCATATCTGACCTCTCATAATGCATAAAATTGTTATAAAACCTCATGAATGACGAACACGGCAAGAACTGCATACTAGAGCGAGAGGATGAAGTGCAGCTTGTTTAGAAACGCTCAGCAAACCCAAGATACACCGTTTCCTTTTCAGAACAGAACTTGCCTTAGTTATATAAATTCAAAGCTGACGAGAGAGTTAACAGACGAATTACTGCGGCTGTTTTTACATCACTAAATTACCATGCAGTATGTAGCTAATTTCCTTGACCAATTTTAAATAATAATTCGCCATACATGGCATATTTTGTTACAAGAACTAAGTGTTGCAAAAGTGTTCTCTTTTCTTTTTACTTACAAGCTAAGAGGTAGTTAAGCATCTTGAAGAGTTGGCAGGTTTTAAAGTCTTGGTCTCCTTTAACACTGCAAAATAATAATACTTCTCAAATGTTCCCAATGGAAGCATGTTATATATTGCAATTTGCATTTTCTGCATAGTAATTTGAGCAGATTTCATAGTTCACCTCCATGGCTCAGACGGTGGTGCGTCGTTTGTCAACTGGCAGAATCATGTTCGTTCCCATATCGGGACAGTTGCCAAGATAAGATTTTATTCGGAGTTTTTCCTTCTTACCACCCCACATTTTACCACAAATGTTGTGTTTTTTCTCCTTTGTAAATATTCCACAAACTATCCGCTCAGTTCATCCTTTAATTAATTTTATTAGTCAATAAAATGATCAATAAATATTATATGAGGTTTTCCTAGTAGTAATCATATTAATTGTAAATGAAACTGCTCTACTGATAACAATGCACTTTGGTCAGTGTGCAAATAATAGAGCGGCGTTCGCTTCAATGTACACAAATGCATTACTCCCTTCACCTCTGTCCATGTCCAGTCATAGTACCTTTCCTCTTCCTCTTCCCTGCCGTTGCATCCCAGCATAAACGCGAAAGGATATAACGTTTGTTAGACAGGTTATGGCTGCCATTTATAAAAACCGTTGCATTTTGTTTTAAAAATCAGAGTTCGGGGCTACTGAAGTTAGAAATCTTATCCAGAAACCCATCACTGGTTTGTTTTGTTTTATGAGCATAAGGCCAGTGTCTCAGAACTGTTGAGCCATTTGCGAGAATGTTGTAAAAAGTGATTATTGTCATAATTAGGACGAGTTTATATGCGCAAAAATTCTGAAATATGCAAAAACATTCAGCATTTAATATTTTACCAAATTATGCATTTAACTAATAATAGATAAGCCATTCCTCTTAATTATTCTCCATATGCAATATTTTTTTTAAAAAAAAACAAGAAATAAATGTGGTTTATATATTAGCATTTTTCCTTTTTACAAAATACAACTATAATTTTCTCAAAATTATCAATAGCCATACCTTGTTTATTATCTGCAAGGATGTGTTTCAAGCCGAAAAGTAAAATTATGGATCCCGTGTGGTAGATTTACGGCACGTAAAGGAACCTAAAGCCTAAAAGGAAACGTCACTGAGTAAAATTTATCGACCGTTTCTTCCCTAAATTGAAAATGGGACCTGATGGCCTTAGATGTTAAGAGCGTCCTAAATAAACCAAATAAAAAAGCTGAAAATAATCGCTATACATCACACGACATTATGGTGCAAAATGCTAATGTATAACTATGTGAGTTTGATAGGTGTAAGGTTGATTTATTCAAATTTCCTTAGCATAACAGTTCTTTTTATTTTAAGCGCAGTATTGTATCCAAAGTTTCTAATAACACTATTCTAATATTATCTTTAATCCTATTAAAGATTTACTGATTCCCATAGCACACCTTTAATTTCTACACTCTTAATAAAGTTAAAAAGTTTCTCAAAATTCGTTTGTCCCACGACGTGCTAAAGTCAAATTCAAACTTTGGAAAATCACATTTAAAAATATCGGATATTAATTGCAATAAAAAACATTTTATTAAACATGTACGTGATTTAAAAGAAATGTGTCAATTCATATATAGAATCTTATAACATTCAAAGAAAGGCATGCAGGTTCTCTGTTGTTGTTGATTGAAAAATGTTTGCTTGTGATTGGGAAATGACAATCCTATTGGAAGCTTGAGTGAACTTGTGTCGAAAATACTAGTATTTTGTTTCATTTTTAATGAATTTAAATAAAATACGATGTGTTGCAAAGAGATACCGACTCTTAAGTATTTGAATAGATGATGATATACATGCAGTGTATAATGTTTTACTTGGCAGATAAGCCCTCTCGCCATATACGTCGTTAGCCATCTCTCCAGCTCCCGGCAGTATCTGTTTCTCTTTAGACTTAGTGCTCTGTGTTGCATATCGCGTTTATTAATTGTTAAAGTTCAAAATGCTGAGAAAGTATTTATATGATACAGACAATTTCTCCTGTGTCTGAGGGACGAAATTTTACGCCACTTGTAAAAAGGTGCAAAGCTAAAGATAATGATAAAAACTGAGCCCCAAAAATATGCTGCATATCATGGGGACCTGTCACAATATTCGTTCAGCATATTGCGATTTCTGTTTACTAACGTTAGAGCTAACGCACTATAAACAAAATGCACATAAGAAAAGTAATCTGACATTCAAAGCAAGTTATTTATCAACCGAGGGTAATGCTTGGGACTAGCATTCGGCAGGTTCTGAGTTTAAATCTCTTGAGGGCCATCCTGACCACTTAGACCCTAACAAACCAATCCAAGTTGTTCATTGGAACCTCATTTTGTAACTCAAAAAGAACTTAATTCTTTTACAGCATTTAAGCTTGTTTAAATAGTAAAGTGAACTTTTTAAAAGAAGGAATCTACTACAGTAAATACATATTTACTATAGTGATCTCATAGCATAATTCTCTGCAGAAAAATACATAACTACATGTTTAGTTATGGAGGCTCCTGGACATCAACATTGGCCATTGTTCATAGACTCATCCAAATGCACTTCTGCATAATGACAACGAACTCCTTGCAATATCTATAGCACAGGAAGTGTCACTACATTAAAAAAAAAGTCCAAATGTGAATTTCTTATTCCTGAGTATAAAAATATATTAGAGCAATACATTTATCTCTGCTATATACAACTCTGGGGCTTATGAAAACATTTTAGAAATAATTGATGTAAATTCTGCTGCATAGAAAATCTAAATTTCCCAAAGGTTGGGATGTTAAACTGAATGAAGAAAAAGTCATAAAGAATATAACTAATTATGAATGATGAACATTTTAGAAATTGTTATATCTACTTGAAAAATCAGGCTGGTAATCATTCAAAAATATAGTTAAAATAGTTAACTTAGCACTTTCAAATTTCCCTACTTGTACTTTGATTCAGACTTCCTCTCAAATTGTGTGAATCGATTTGTACGATGGAAAAGACATATCAAGGCAAATGAATAACCTGACTGACTACTGTTGTACCACGAAGAGAGATATTCCAAAAGCAAGCAGACGTATCACAAAAAAGAATATCCTTTCTCAGATGGTGGAAAAAAAATAACCTGAAAGAATGTTAGAAATCAGCTTTAAAAATTACATTTAGATTTAGTTTATGTTATTCTTGGGTGGCATTTTTTTTAATTGTCTTTTCTGTGGTTGATGTAGGAGAAGTTTGTATTGATAACCTGCACCATGTAAATGTAATGTTTATAAATATACATTCATTAAAAGCAAGTGTAATTTGGTCATCACGCTCATCAGAACCAATCAATAATGACTGCTGCAGTTGAGAGCTCTAAAATCTTCACGTGTCAACAACAAGCTCCGTTCCGCCTCAAAGCTAACTCTTCTCATAGGCGTCTGGATGTTCCCACGTCTCGGTGTCCTTGTGGTTTATACTGACGGATATGTCTGGTGGTTCTTTTGTTTCTTTGTGTGTTCATGCCAGTTTTATTTATTTTGCAGAAATGTTTAATAAATGTTCTGCTACTGACTGATAGCTTTACTACAAGAGCGTTCTATGGCGCAACACTTTTTTCAATTGCATTCAAAAGCTGATTCTGGAAATGTTATATTTTATAAAACCTTAATACTGGTCTATGTGTTATTTCTTAGATGTGTTTAATTGTGACATATATACTTAGCAATTTATCAACTTTTTGGTTCCATTCTATAGTACAATATAATTAAATATTTATATTCTTTTTGGTTTTTATAAAAATCATTATTATCACCATTTTATTGAGTAGTGTTTAACACCCATTTTTACTACTCAGGCACCACAGGCTGTGGATACTGATGATACATGAGATTAAATGATATATTGGGAAAGGATGTTTTTGTTAAGAAAGGAAATGTTCCAGGCCTAAGTTTAGGGTATCTCCTCGGCATTTGCCATTTATGAGGACTGAGGAAAACCTCAGTCAGGGAGGACGGTCCTGGTGGGAATCGTACCCCAGACCTCCCGCTCACGGGTCCGTGCCTTAACGACCTCGGCCACCCGTGATAGTATTATCACCTATGAGAATGGCTTTCTTGTCATAAAATATGCTGTATAGTGTGTTCGAATTAATTTTCTAAGACTATGTTCTAGATTTACGCTGTATACGCGAGTAAAACAAACGTACTGCTAGCGCATGCACTTAAAACCATTGAAGAGGAGTCTGCATGGTTCAGGGATGGCCCGAAAAGTTGGAATATATGGTTGTGGTATTCAACTTCATTTCAGTTTATATAAAGTTGTTGAGGCGATGACCGATATTTAGCGAAATGATGGGGCAGTTCATCTGGCCAAGGGGTGTTGAGAATCCGATTGAACTTGTGGTGGGTGTGTCATCTCATTTCTTAAAGCAGGTGTCAGGAAAGGGATTATCAGAAAACAAAGTTAGTAGTAGCAGTCCTTTCTAAAAGCATGATAAAGATCTCTTTATGGTAGATGGAAAACAATTATCTTATACCTTACATACTTTTAAAAAATCTCCTGCGTGGACAAGTGCAAAATATCCAAATTTCCTTATTCATTCTTCTCTCTCCGCCCTTACTGTTGATACTTTACAAAACACAAACGGGTCCGGGAGTCTTATAATATTTATAAAGACTATGAATCATATATTATCCTATGCAGAATTTCAGGAAAGACCTGTAAGGCGATATGACGGTATGCGGAATGTTTGTCGGCAGATAATAATATGTAGGAGATTTTTAAAAAAGGTACACAATCTTTGCGTGACATAGCGCCTCAGGTGTATTGGTAAAGAAGGCGTATTTCTATTAAGATGAAAGGAAGGAAATCAAAAAAGAAGGGGAAAAATGAGAGTTCGGGACTATAGATGTACATTTTTTGTTGATATTATTTTTATCTTTATTAAATTAGTTTCCAGAGAATCTCAGACACGCAAAGTGAAGTAGACTATGTGCATGCGTGTCGGCGCACGCGTGTGCGTGTGTGTGTGGCTTCTTTTGAACACGGTGACTCACTCATTCAAGAGTAAATCCTACGCTTAATAAATGCTGAAAAACCTCGATCGACAAATCCATTTGCTGCAAAATTAAGCTCCCGTTTTAAAGAAACGTTCTCTCTTCTCTGAAAATATTCTGTTAATGTTTCCACCACTTTATTCATTTGTTTAATTTAAATAAGGAGCTGCAGCTATAATTTGACTTTTCAAATACGTTTTTTACTATTAGATATCTGTTATTGAAGCTATAATTCTGTAATAAAAGTTGATAAATCCGACTTTGTTCGTGCAAAATATAAAGAATAAGGATAAGAATTCTTAATAAGAATAGCCGCTAATTAATGACAACATATACATAAACAGTAAACCATTTTGTTCTAGAACCAGGAGACTTTCTTCATTGTAATCCCCTACCACATTTCAGTAAGACACTGGACACTCATAGCTGAACTGTTTTCTGAGTTGAAGCGCATTACAGCAACACTGTATCCTATTTCCCGATTTTCGCGGCTTTCTCGCTATCACCAATCCAACTCCACCAGTGATTGAATCAAATCAAAGCAATGCGCTTTTAGCACAGGATGACCTGCTCATGCCTCTTGTTCGTCACATCACGTTCTTGTCGAAAGCCTGACACCCAATATGGCAACCGTTTATTGCCATAGATTTCTCAGAACCCCTGTGACATTTTATCACATTTGCCATATGCTACCTTACTTTTAATCCATGTAAACTGCTCACTTTAAGAAAACGTCGCTTTAATGTGGTTCACTACTTGACAGATTCGTATTCTTCCACCTAAATGCAAAGCACTAGTGACGCTGAGCGTGTTGAACAGTTATGCCTTTCCTCAAGAAGAAAACAACGACCACAAATGTTCATTAGCAGAGTGATGACAGTGTTGCCACTACATTTTCAGCCCTCCTGTATCCTGAATTTAAACCCACATATCTAAATTGCCACATTACTGTACATAAAGCTATATGAGCTGATGAGATTTCTTAAAGATCAGAACTATTATAGAAAATAGATTGAAACAGTCATTTTAGAAAATAAGAAAAAAATCTGTCCCCCATATTAAAAGTAGTTTGGTTAAAAAATTCATACAACAGATAACGTTTTTCAATAGATGAAACCACACTTACTAATTTATATCTCAAAAAACGATTTGAGATTTGACTATTTTGCTTTCAACTTATATTGTTTCACCTCTTTTTACCCAACGTTATACAGAGATTGAGGTGGCATCCGCGGAGAGGCTTGAGACTCGCATTCAGGATGTCGCGGATTCGATTCCCGTTAGGCCTCCCATCCTAACCTTGGATTTCTTTTCTTGGTTTCTCTGGTCGTTAGATGAACGCTGGGATGGATATTTACATTTTAAGAATTTTCTATTCTACCATTTTATATAATTTAATTACGTTAGTTCTGTTATAGGGTCGGTAGAGCCAGGACAAAGTGGACTGGCGCGGTGTGAAGGTTGCGCTTTGGAAAGGTTTCTGTCCCGGCGTCTGCTATGAGGGAATTGCGAAGGAGGCTACACCGACGTCTGCGTGCTCTATCTGGAAACATGTTAGGGGCCCTATCTGCATCCGCGCAGTCACCGCACGTAGATTCTAGCCGCTCGGTGTCTCCATCAGTTCATTTCTTCCTTCTGCAGGAGACCCCATTGGAGGCGAAGGTACAAAAGGCAAACCTTGAGTAAGGGGCAAGTACCGTGAATATCCCCCTGCACCCCAGGTCATCCATTCAACATAAAACGAGGATCGTCTGATATTAAATTTTCGAAGAGATATTAAATATGCCTAACAAAAGATAAACGTTGAAGCGGTTTTTGTGTCGGTGGCGTCACATTAGTTGCCAGTTATGAAGTGGTTTATCGTTAGTTGATTAATTATCGCTCCAAAGTGTTGCCCTCGCTTCAAAGACAACAATTTCAGGGTTATATTCTGCTATTTTATTGATTCGTACTCAACAGTACTAGGAGAGATCAATAGTGTTAATAACCACGCAATGTGACGTTATATATATGGTAATTTATTATTCTTAAGATCTTTCGCGTCCTCTGGTGTTTTGCGTACGATAGACTTAGCTACTTCGAATACAAACCTAGCTGCTTACTGGTACTGAATACTGCGGTGTCGCGGCGTATAGAACTTGAAACTGAGTGTACTCTTCCATGCAGAATACAAGAACTCAAAATTAGTGTCGTGGCGTGTACATTTTATAACTGAGCACCTGCATAGGAATCAGAAAAACAAGTGTCTCTCACTGATTGAGGAACTTGCAGATGAACACTGCGGCGTGTGAAACTGAAAACTGGCTGTAATAACTGAATACCAAACGCCTGCTTAACTAAACGTGAGCTTGATGACGCCAAAGGGATTCATGCAATCCAGCGCAAATCTCGCTTCTTGCTTTAAAAAGTCATAATATACAACTACTATTGACTGGTTTAAATTCACTTGCCAAAACGTACCACCTGCTACTATTTTAGGTTTAAAACAATTGTTCAAATGTTTGGTTTAAAGTTAACTGTACAAACACTTTGACAAGCTGGCAAGTTCATTCTCCTTATTTAAACGAATTTAAAAGGCCTTGGCCAAAGGTAGGTCTTTTGTGTCATAACACTGGTCCCTTTGCGTTTTACTCTACCTTTTATATAGCGGGTTTTGATGCCTCTTTGGTCTTGACTAACGTAGGCGGTTTCACCAGAGAACTATCTATTTTGACAACATACAACACATACTGAAGTTAAACTTTATGATATGTATATACATAATATTTACATTACTAATATAATGATTAGGTTTGCCACACATACATTATATTATATTTATATTTTACTGGGGGTGGGTCGTAAGGACCGTTTCAGCATCCTTGTTCTCCTTCTATTATTGCTATTGAACATGCTGTCAATATAGAAATAGGTGATCGTAGATGCTATGAACTCAAAAAGACCAATGGCAGCTTATGGAGTTAACAAGATACTCTGATTATTACCTGACCTTCAGTGCCATAATTCTGTCTCATAAAGATTTGGTAGGGAGTGACATATTATGGTGTCATCAAGTTCAGTTGGACCTTGCCCTTTGGGCTGGAGATAAATCTTGTTCTAAGCTCCATTGGTTGTTCTTGAACAAATTCCATTTCTGTCAAAAGAGACTGAGGTCGTCGCCAAAGTGTACCAAACTATTCTGCTGAAACCTATGCTGAAGAACCGAAATAGCAAACTGAACTGAGTAGATATTTTGTGAACTATTTATTATTTAGGAATACAACAGCGTTCATGACATGCCAACAATATGTGCGTATGTTAACAACTGTATCTCAGCTTTCGTTAAACATAGAAAATATGTTCATTTCAAGGGCCATCACTTCCGACCAGGATTACAGAAATCAGGCTACAACAGCTTTGTCAACAATTATAGTTTCACAGAAAATGGGCATCCGGATCTCGAACTTTCATCTACAGTACCACTCTCACAGAAACATTGGATAGTGCGGCATACTAACATCCTATTAATTTATAATCTTTTTGAGCTTCTAGAAAGTCTCACCTGGTAACTTTCCCAATCACAGCAAAATATTTTCGTAAGTTGATGGTAAATTTCAACTAACATAATCTTTCTGCTGCACCTAAACTCAAGAGTGATATTGCCTGGCAGTACAATCATTAGTTACAGCTCTTTCAAAAAATGTTGAGGTATTTATGGAAAGACTAGATATATGCAAGATACACAGCAACGAAAACAAACAGAATACTCCTGCAGCGTCATAATATATTCATTTTGAACATTTCATGTGTGAAAGAGTTCCATGGTATGTTCTGTTCCTGTGTGTTTCTCAAGATTAATGTACTATGAAGAGTTGTAGAAAATGAGTTATAGCATGGAAATAAAGTTTCCCGACTCATGTTCACATAACATATTTTCTTCTTCTAAGTGTGCAGTTCGATTCGGTTGTGCTTACTTTCCATGCACTGTGAGGAACGATACATCTGTGCAATGTCCCTACAATGTCCCTACAATGTGTTCAGTGCGGAAGTAAACAGAGATATTAACCTGATTCCCCTATTAACACATACACAGAAAATGAACTCGACCAGAAACCAATGAGCATCTTTTGTTCATTCGCCAGGACTATTCAAAACTACTTTACTTTAACTTTATAAACATTTCTATGATGTCCTTAAAGGTGAATGTTATGTTGTAACTGGTACGAGTCCTTTTGAAATAGCTTGTTTTTAATATGCTCCAAGCACTTCAGTGGAAGTAGAACGTTCTTTTTTTCATGATGAAAAATGTTCTGGCCAACGGCTGACTATGACAATTGTTATCTTGAAAAACATCTTGTTTGCTTATAACCAAGAAAAGTAAACTTAAGTACTATAGCTTTCATTAATAATGAGCGATATTACTGTTTTCATTTTTAATAAATGAATATTTTAAAACTTTGACCAAAATTCTTCATTGGTTGAATACATTTCTAAAATAGCATTAAGTTATATTTCTGCATACCATTCACTAACACACATATTCTGCAACAGTACCGGACTGGTAGTTTTTTGTTTATTTATTTCTTATATTTATTATTATTTTTGAACAACAAGGTCTTCTTTGTTTATTATTATTTTTTCTTTTCCTAAGTCTGTAGTCGCATTGTAATAAAGCCAGGGCTGTGTAAGGATAATATTCCAGGGCTAAACATTTCAGTTTGTCCAATTTCTTTTGCGAAATAACAGCTCTGTGGGATTTTGCATTGTCATGGAGAAGGGAGGCAGTGCAGATCAGATTATTGCTTATTTTGAAATTAAAGATTGCTTAACATTTTCCAAGAGTTCGCAGCAGTATTCAGTATTGATTGTCCTTTGTTAGTAAAGGAAATGAATACACACAAAACCTCAAATATTTCTACCGTTCGAAAAACGCATCCTACACCAGATCATTTACAAACTAACCGCAATTGCTCTCACGTGATAATGGATATAAAAACGCGTCTCTCTCTACCGAATGACAATCCAAAACCTTTGAGATATCTCAACCATTACGGTCGTCTAATCTGCTTTAAAACTCTTGGCTACTCACCATAAACAATTTTTTGCATTGGTACTACAGTCTTCCATAGTATAGGGCAGTCGGTGTACTCTTTAATAGTCATTGTCTTGGTCGGTCCTGGTGGTGTACTTGTAACCATCTTTGCCACCTAAACCCAAGATCGCGGATTCAAACCGGCCAGGACCGATGCCTTTTTTCGGGCGTAAAAATCCTAAGTATGGCTTCCTTCGGAAGGGAAGTAAAGCCATGGATCCCATGTCGTACATTTACGGCACGAAAAAGAACCTCAACCCTGAAAGAAGAGGCCTCTGAGAAAAATTTGTCGGCCGTTTCACGCCCTGAATAGAATGGAACGCTGATGACCTGTGATGTTAAAGAGCGTCCGCAAATAAAACAAATCAATAGTCATTGTATTCTTCAGTAAGCCATGCTGAATGTTTTCATGTGTGGTCCCCCGTCTTTGGTAGATGTACAAGTTAAGCCTTTAAAGAAAAATAATTTTTATATTCATTGGCACTTTTAGGACTCTTGTAATACACGCGAACTTTCAGTTTCCATACACTAAAAATTTAATCATTATGCACGGTGCCACCTCAACATGAACTTTTCTTTCACTCATCGTGATTGTTACAAAACAATTGCTAAAAAAATGTGCGCAGTCAGTGTTCCTAAACAAGCGTTGCAACAACTAAAAACGTTTTAAAAGTATCGTACATATTTGATTGAACCATTAAATAGTTGCATATGTATTGATTTAACATAAAGCATAACAACTGGACATACCTCCTGGATATTTCAGTGCTGAACATGAGATTCGACCTAATGATTTACTCAATATTGTTCTTCCCCTCCATTTAAAGTAACTCTCGGATCTCGAGAAGATGGATAGAAGGCATTATGCGTAATAAAGAATGCAACCAACTTCGGTTGTAGGCATATATGGCCTTATCTCCAAGAATAAACATGAGTATAAGCCTTGGAAAACACTGCACAGTTTTTCAGGCAGAAGTTTTGCTATCCTGAACTGTGCTTTTAGAGGATTTAGGGAGAGTTGCTGTGGTATGCAAATTCTCATCCTCTCAGACCGTCAGAGTGATTTAAAAACACTTTCCTCGAACAGGTTAAATCTAAATTAGTATGGAAATCTTAAATGCTCTAACTGCCTGCCATCTCGTAACAGGCATTAACTGCAATGGGTGCTGGGGCATCGGGACATTTATGGAAACGAAAAACCAGATCAGTTGGCCAAAAAAAAAAAAAAAAAAAAAAAAAACGCCTTTGTAGGCCCTGAACCCGTGGTTGGAACCAATACACACACTGCTAAGACCGCGGTAAAAACATAGAGTGGGCAAACCTTCCTGGGCAAAAACAAGCTAGGAAACTGCTTCTAGAATCAAGGTAAGATCTTTCCTCATCTCTCCTAAGATTGGATAGTGGTTGTATTAATTACTGGACATGGTCACTTTAGGAAATATCTACGAAAAGTGGAACTGTATAAAGATTTGCAGATAGTGCAAACAGGAAGAGGAGACTGTCCCGCATATCCTGTTTGGGTGCCCGTTCCTGGTTAGAAAGGGACTTACTCTTTTTATAACCAGGGAAGACTTGGGAACGGAAGCTGACATTGGAACCAAAATGCTGCAACTTGTTCAAGGAACACATTTTGGGAAACAGTGAAAGTGTCTCTTCTTATGGGGTTGCACAATAAGCCCTTTAGGCTGAGGGCGGGAGATCGACAAAATTCCAACAAATCCTTGGCTGTCTAATCTAATCTAACATAAAGCTTTGTTGCATATAAAGCTGTACCTATTTTTTATTGCTTCTATTAATTTCTAAGGAAAAAACACAAGTCCTGGAAGATGTCGTGATGAACGATCATGAAAAATCATAGAATATTTACCCTTAAAAAACAACAGAACACCAAGTATTTATTACAAATTGTTAACAGACAATGAATATCCAAATAATATTTATATTTCGCTTGCATAATTTCCACTTTACAATACAATTATGGCTTGACGCGTGAAAGGAACGGATTTTGGGAAAGGGATAGGAAAATAAGCCTTAGAGAACTCGTTTAACACCCCGTTGTCTATAATTCCGACAGGGTCACTACTGTTGCAGTTTGTCTCGTCTGTACTCGATTTCTTTGCATGTATGCAAGTGTAGAGTCATTCAAATCTTACATGCGGCTGTGCCAATGGCAACAACTGGTGCACATGAGCTATCATGTACGCTAAAAATATCCGCGACAGATGAATCATTCAAGGTCATCCGCGTTTAACCCTCCGTATCAATAAAACAAAGTTTATAAGAGCAATCTGGTATCCAAGAGCCTCAAAGCCACATTTTGGACAGCAGACACTTCTTCTGGTTTTTTTCATCTCAATCCTTTAATTATTTTGCTTTCTTTTTATAATTTCTTCTTCCTTAAATTCTTTGGTGCTTTCTTGTGCTTTTCCGTCCGAATTTCCTTCTCCCTTTCTTCTTAATCACATACTTGCCCCTTTTTTCATTTGTTTGTGCTTATCTTACCCGCAAAAAATCCACCAGGTGAAGGCAAAGATGAGCGGCGACCGTGTCAAAAGAAATTGGCAACAGTGCTACGGTCCAGACGATAGTAAAATCTTTGCCCTCTACTAAGTGACGTGAAAAGGCCGTTAAGCCTAGCAATGTGATCTCTATCAGGGAGGAAGGACGCGGCATATGGAACCCCGCCCCCTCCATGACCTCCTCTATAATTACACACCTTCACTTGCTACACTCTCCATGTTTATTCCGAACATAAAGATAACGACATTGCAAGGGGCACAATTTGGAATTTGATACGGGCCGCCTAGCCGAGGAAAATGAATTGTGAAGGCTTTCATTCATATATTTTAACAAGGCGATACTGCTTATAGGACCGATTAGATTTTGCTGCATTTCTACGTTGTTTTAACATCCTAAGTAAAGACTGTCTATTCAACTTTCCCATTTTGTTTCTCAAGTAGAAAGTAACGAGCTGAAAAATAGTCACAGAAAATGGATCATGGTTTACTCGTCGCGTTTGCATAAGTTCATTATCTAATCGGATCAAAACCTGCAACAATAACTTGACATTTGTCAAATTTATAAATCCACACTTTTTAAAACATTTAATGTTTACATATTGGGCATTCAAAGTATGTTCGTGATATCGAAATTAATCTTCTTGAGCATATTTTGCCTTATAAAAGTAAAGCTAAAAGATCGCCGAAAGGAATTAGATAGTAAACAACTGTAAACAAAATGTTCCATACCAACTGCCAACGTTTGTGTTCAAGGCAGTGAATAGAATGGATGACCCAAATATATTAGGAATCAGGTGGAGCCTTAGGTTACATAGTATTTCTCTTTTCAGAATAAAAAAGGGGAAAAAAAAAACAAAAACGCAAATGATATCTACTAAGAATTGAACATAACACAAACTGATCCGGAAGACAGTAACTATAATAAGTGTATTGAAGAATGCCTGTAATACTTAGCAGCAGCTGCAGCAGCAGCAGCAGCAGCAGCAGCAGCAGCAGCAGCAGCAGCAGTAGTAGTAGTAGTAGTAGTAGTAGTAGTAGTAGTAGTAGTAGTAGTAATAGTAGTAATAGTAATAGTAGTAGTAGTAGTAGTAGTAATAGTAGTAGTAGTAGTAATAGTAGTAGTAATAGTAGTAGTAATAGTAGTAGTAATAGTAGTAGTAGTAATAGTAGTAATAGTAGTAGTAGTAGTAGTAGTAGCAGTAGAAGTACTAGTAGTAATAGTAGCAGTAGTAGTAGTAGCAGTAGAAGTACTAGTAGTAATAGTAGCAGTAACATTATTTTGTTATCATTGCTGCATGGTGGTGAAATGGTAAAGCGCTTCAGACAATGGTATAATGGCAGGGCTCTAGGGTACTATACTTACGAGTAAGTTGTCTTTTAGATAACAAAAGAAATAAAGATAACATGCAAATATGTTATAATCCATCTTTGACTCTCTGTATAGAAAAAGAACCGAAAGTAACAATCTTATTATTAATATGAACATAAGTTCAAATGCTTCGTTTTAGAATAATGGGTTTCAGTGGTTACTGAAGTTACCGAGTTACTGTGAAAGCGAAAGAATTTCTGGAAATTGATCTTTAAATATCGTCTTGGTAAAGTCAACTTTTTGCCTGGAATGTACCTTTCCGGCAATGCACATAGGCACAAACTGATAGTTTGCGGTTACCGCAGTATTTACTTACATCTAGACTGACTGGTTCTCAGTTAAGGTCATAAGGCCACCAAGATCATTAAGCAATTAACTAGTTCATATATCTAAATTTCATTCCTGATCTTTTAAACATTTATCTTTTTAAAGGACCTAATTTTTATGTTTTGAAACCCATTGGGGACCTACTAAGAGCAACTGGGCTACTCTGTTTCTATCTGTGCAATCTGCAAACATTTTTTCGTCCTTAGATGCTGGTATATGATAGTTCTGCGAGTGGAGAGCGATGTGCTGTTGTCTTGCACACAGGACACTTTAATTCTTTCAGTAACCCTTCTTGAAGAAAAAAGCATCACTATAACCATCAACTAGAAGTATACTATCAAAGCACCACATTTTACTATCTAAGACGTCTTTAGTACTACAAACAAGTTCCTAGTGCGCAGTCATGAACAATAGCTATCGATTACTTTCCTGGATTCTAATTTACAGGAATTTGCCAGTTCGGATTCCCCAACTACTTGTTTGCCACTCTACTACCTTCATATTCTCTTCCTGCATTCATGCCAGAAGAAGCAGATGAAAGCATTAATATTAATAATCGCTAACAATAAATGCAGACTGTTTCCGCAAATATAGAGGATATCCGTCAAGAGACGGACCAAGTCATTCTCTCAACTTGTCAACATGAATTTCAAGAAACAATAGACGAACTAAAGAATATAATGTATGTTGAAAAACCCACGATCTTGTATTTTAAATCTAACAACGGAATAATCATTGTAAATATTTAGGTTTCTGGCTATCTCATGAAAAACAGGACATAGACCAAAAGCTAAATAAATTTCAACATATGAGTGTAACTATTCTAAGAGCTTTGAGAAAGAAACCAAGGAAGGAAATAATAATTAGATTTTTACAACATATTTGCAGTATATGTAAACGTAAGCTGAATTCACAATAGGGTAATTAAATTGAAACAGAGGGATTCGACTTCTCAGATGCATTAGGGATATACACTAAAAGGTCATAAGATAAATTACATTATTAATAATTGGATAATATATAGCTTAGAACAGAATGTAAATTATATGAAGTGGCAATAGTATCGAAATATGGAAAAATGGATCAAGCACTAAAATATCTATCACAAAGCTCTGTGGGACGATCCAGAGCCTGTGTGAAGATATAACGCAAAGGAAAACGTTTTATAACGTAACCGCGCAGAGAAAGAAGAAGCAGACACGCTTATCTTCAAAGAAAGGATTCTGTAGTCCCGAACTATAATTCTCTGAAGTACCTACCCATCCTTAGGTTTTAATGCCAAGAATGCATCAAATGTGTTTTTCTGCCTTATTCTAGATGCACCATTTCCTGTAAAGAGTCAGCCATGGATCGGACTTTTGTGCAGCATGATTACGGCTGCACATAGGTGTGGTAGAAGTTCAATTGCATACAATCCCTGGATTATTTCTGTGGTTATTTGAGTGGTATGACTTTTGTATTATCTTGTTGCAACCACATTTCCTTTTCTGTTCACCGCTGGTGTATATCTGTGAGCCGAAAGCACCATCAATTGTTTCAAGTTGTTCAGAAAGACCGCGTTGCCCGTTTAATATTGTTTTCAACAGCAACAATACCACCAACTTTTCTCTCGAAGCTACTTCTTTTAGCTGGTTAACCATTGTCTAGCCATTGTATCTAGTCGTCATATTTTATTAAATAATCTCTCATCCATTGAGTAAATAAAGCGATAGCAGAAATCCATTCAGCGCTGGGTTTGTTAATTCACATGGAACAGATCTACAACATCTGTGTGTTTTTCTGATAGTCTTTATGTGACGATGTGCCAATTTTCTTGCAGTTAGGTGCCTATTCTTAACACCCCTTGTACCAGATCTTCCGGAGCATGGCAGAACTTCAGCGTCTAGTTTCGTTGCTGATCTAAACGGTCCTGGCAACCCCTTTGCCCTTTAATTTCGAGTCACAGTAGCTGGTTAATAGCTTGCTTGCAATAGTGTGTTAACACTGCAAACATTTGTTACCATTTTTCTCTCGTTAAACTAATTGTTTATAAAATACCTGCAACCATGGGAACTAATGACCATTTGACAATAAAGTCTCTGTCCATAAGTTCATTAATGCATTTAAAATTTTCCAGAAAAGAAATATAATATTAATTATGAAATTGTATCCTTTAATTCAATTCATAATCTTGTTGAGTTGCCGAATTGATACTCTACAAAATTTTCTTCTTTAAAATTTTCATGGAAATCCTGATTTTATATACATTTACAGCTTGCCATAAACGAACTCAAGTAGTTCGAAATATTAGCCATTACAACTTTGTGACTTTTTCTTAGTGTTTTATCCGTTTCTACTTTTATAATTATTGTTGATTTAGTTACATTGTTAAAAGTGTTACACGGTTTTTCTTTTATATTATATATAAATATATATATATATATATATATATATATCAGTTACTTTCGTGAGTTAATAATTTATTTCATGGATATCATAGTAATACGCAGTAAACGAGATCTACTCAGATAATTCTGGAACCCCGTTATGGATTATCTTGTTTTTGACAACCTTTCACTGCCCAGTGCTTGCCTATTGCACGATAGTTCTATTCACACAAAAATAAATAGAAAATATTTTACCATTAGTCCATTTAGAGCAAGGCTATAATTGCTACATAAACTAGTTATTTTCAAACGTCTTTCTCACATTACGGGAAAACTAAATAACGTATTTACCTCAGAAGGCCTTGTAAAAAATTTGAATGTGCATAAAAAGTAAATATATTTACTTCAAATATAGAAAAAGCACGCAGTTGCAGATCATTCAACATCAAATCAATATTACACCTAACAACATCATCCCGTGGAGATTTTGGAATTTCTGAAATCTTGTCTCTCAATGTGACACCTAGAATCTTCCCCTCCATTTTCCTTTGACATATCGCTATGCTCTGCCGGTGTCTGTCGGTAAGAGACCAGGTTTGATATTCATATATCAGCACCGGGAAGACACACGAACTGAGTGCCTTGAGTCTCAGTTTCTTATTTAGGGATGCGTCTTGCAATAAGAACTTTAGAGATCAGAATGTGCTGCTCTCCTCTTAATCTGTTTATTCATTTCATGGTCAAATGAGACCGTCTGGCCCGGATATATGTATTCATCTACATACTGAATCTCTTCGCCATTTATTTGTATTGTCCCTTTTTGGTGTGTTGGTCATTATTTGTGTTTTAGTGTAATTCACAATGAGGCCGATGAGATTGCTGTATTCGTTTGGTTCTAGAAGCTTCTGTTGTAAGTCTTCGGGTGTTCTCGAAAATAACATCACACCATACGCAAATCTTAGGTTGCTTAGTCTGGTATCATTTATGCTGATGCCGTATTTGTTGTTCCATTGTAGTTGTCTTAAGAGTTCTTCATGAACGCAGGTGAAGAGTTTAGGGGAGACTGGGCCGCCTTGTCTTACTCAGATATGTAAATTGAAAGCTTGTGCCACTCTTTCCGTTCTCATTTTTGCTTTGCTTTGGCTGTTTTAAGTTGTTCATGGTTCTAATGTATTTTGGTTTGATTCCCTGTTTGTGTAGTTGCCTGTAGACATATTTAAAATGAAATGTGTTCTGAATTATATAGGGCCTTTTCTTTCAATTAGCATAAGTTCTTCTTCTATGGCGTTATAAGCCGAGATCGGGCCATGGCCTGCCGCAGCGACCTCTGCTTCCTCTACCTTCGTCTTATGATTTCATTGATAAGAGGGCAGAGTGGCATGTGATCAATATACTGGCACCCCGCCGGTCGCCTATCACGCGGCTTTCTAGATCGAAGAACGGCACTTCTCTCTATCTCTCTCTCCATCAAGCAGCTGCCCAATATCCTCACGAGGCTGGGTGGACCCCGTTCCAAAACTCCCTAACTTAGAAATATTTCTAAGCAGGTACCGGAAATCGAACCCAGGCTCTCCCGGCCAACAGTCAGCAATGCTAACCACTAGGCTAAGGAGGTGGGCCAATTAGCATAACACCTTAACCAAAGGTATTTCGGAAAAAACTCCCGTAACTTAGGAAACGTTTTAAGTAACCAAATAATATGTGAGTATCAATCACTTTATAAATAAGATATTGTAAATATTTTTAAAAAACACAGTGGTGCCTTTGTTGAATTTTTCCTTCTTTCTTTGTCCGGCATCTATATTATTCTTTGTTTCCAATTGTATTGCTCTTTTATGAACTTATTTTATTTCTGCCGATGGAAATTTCTTTTTTTTTTTTTTTTTTTTGTAAAACAGATCACAATATTCATTTCTCTCCGCTATTTGGGACTACCTATTTATGGTAAGGAAAATATTATTGTTGACCAGAGAATACAGCATTTATGAGAAGCGTTCATTAATATAATTTTCACGTCAACCTTAGTCTAATTGAAACAAATAAAGCAACATATTCAAGAGTTAGCAAACCGTTGGCTGCTTCGTCCTTTAGTAAGTTTAGATATAATTAAATATTAAGATATATCCTATATATTATGATAGTAACTTTTACTTTTATTTTCTGTTTCAGCAACCAAAATTTCTTTCAGTGTATGGTTCTTTCAAACAAATAAGCAGAACTAAATATAAGGTAAATTATCCATTTAACAGTGCGTTATTCCTATCAACACTTTTAAAATTATTTGATGGAATGGTTATATACTTGAAGGATTTTGACTATTAGAAAATATTATTGGAGATTCCTTCATTGCGCCATTACAATAGGAAATACTCACCAACACTAAAACCAAACATTACATTTTGCAACCTTCCAGCTATTTCGTAACAATTAATTAATAAATTTTGTTCCAGACAGTTTATATTGATTAACTGCGTATTCTTATTTTTAAATCCTACAGTTACAAAAGTATTTTGTAGCCCATAATACATATCAAATTATTTAATCTGGAATGAATAGATTGAAGATATAGTGTGCCAGTTACTAGTTACTAATTCGTTTTAAAACAAGCATTAACATAACGAAACGTGTTTGTACGAATGGCAGTATGTTGCGAGTATTCTAATTAAGGACTGTCGTTTTGTTAGCAAAAACAAAAGACGAACTCCAGTGGGGGAGAAAAAATTATCTTCAAATGGCGATCATGCCATCTGCATACCCATTCGTTCCTTGAGGCCTTACACGCAGTATTCCATATCAGTGGCGTCTACCAAACTTGGTAACATGTAAAAGGCAAGTTGTTATAGTTCATAATGACAAGTAAACAAGATGAGTGCGAAAATCCTATTGGCTGAAGTTGAAGTAGTTAAAATCTAAAATTGACTTACACGAATTTTGCCGAAAATTATGAGCCTTAAGGGGAATTGTGCTAACAAAAGTTTTGTTGAGCAAATTGTTTTATTCCTTAAAACAATGAGCTTTCTGCTTTTTGGATACTGACGAAATTATTTTAGCAACTTATTAATTTTAGATGAAAGTGTAATTAATTCTAAGGCACCAAACTTTCTGAAACGTTTTACGAACAAAATTTTTAAAAATTTATCCTTTTGGTTCTGAAATTGAGGAAGCTATTTGAAGGCTCCTATCCTAAGAAGGATTTATTTTAGAAATTGTGTGTTAAAATAAATCTAATGCTGTATAATATGCGAGTAGTACTTTCCTCAAGGATGCTTCAAGATTTTCGTCATCTGCTTTTACTTCTCTCTATGAGAGAATGATTGGTAGATAAATAACAGTTTATTTCGTCGGCGTTTAAAATAAAGGCTGCCGACGAAGTTGTTTAAAAAATAAACAGCAAAAATTTAGCGTTTGAATTCCTCATATGTTGAGAAATAAAGCTATACATATAAACATGGGACAAACTTTCTGAATTTCTGAGTTCTCGGATAATTTTTCTAGTCTATAATGATACACTCTGTTGATAATCTTACATGATATGTTTAAAATGTATGTTGTTAATTGTGCCGTGTTGGTCAGACAAGATTCGCATTAGTGCATTTCGTTTATGGGTTGGCGGGTAGTAATTCTTTTTAGTATGTCGTTTATACCAGGAACGATATTAAGGACGGCATTGTTCATATATAAAATGGGTCAATAAAGTTTTATATATATACTTTTTTTTTTTGCGACGTTCAAATTTAAAGCTTTGACAACAATCAAAGCGCACAAAAAAAGCCGGAGCAAATTGGTGCTAAGAGCTAGTCTGTTAAACGAGTAGGATCAATTTTACTTCGTCTAGTCAGTATTCTGATAAGCGGGGTCAAACCTGAGCACCTCCTAAGATGATTGTAGACTGTATGTATTTAAATTGCAGAACAATGCAACTGCAGCAACTTGAAAAAATAAGCCGGACTTTTAGTACTGATGCTGTAAATGAACAGACGGCGCAAAGTTGAGGAAGGCAACGAAACCCTCGAGGCTTAACTACGGACAGCAAGACCAACACAAAGGATAACCAGACTGTCTTAGTAACTATTGAGGTGAACAACAGCTGGACTGCTAAGAACGTGGCACAGCAATCCGACGTTAATACAGCTCTATTTCCATTAGGAAGCAAAAAGATATAAAACTTAGCTGCTGGGTTCCACACGAGTTGACGATGGCTAAGAAGACGACACGAGCTGATGTGTTTTGCATTGTTGTCACGTCAGCAGAAGGACCTCTTTCTTGATAGGTTGCTGACATGCGAAGAGAAGCGAGCGGATCGTCTATGACACTCCAGGATGTCATCACTGCCAGTTCATGATGAAATCACCACTGCACAGCGTTGCCATGTCTACTTATTTTAGAGATGTCCTTAATTTTAACCATGTCTAAACTTCCATTTCAAAATTGTAAGAAATGTAGTAATTCTCATTGTTTTTTATGATTTTCCTCTCTTAAATAATTGTTCATTTTTAACAAAAATTTTCTTTCTTTTTCTTTTTGTTTTATTTATTTATTTATTTATTTATTCTTTTCTTTCTTTCTTTTTCTTTTTATTTCTCAAGAGCTAAACACTAAATGTAGGGACAAAGAGCGAGGAATTGTAACTGCACACTTCCAGCGTCATACATTCCTATCCAAGTAGTCCCTTCTCATCCCAAAAGTGCAGGTTTTCTGAAATGAAGTACCTGAGATAAGAATATTGACATAGAACATCCATACAGATAGATCACTGCTGACATAATAATATTTGGGACCTACTGTGTTGCAATCATAGAATACGTGCATAGCCCATTTGGAATAGGTACTAACAGACTTATTGTTGATTTCAACGTCACTTAGTTCGGTGTCGGTCAGTTGACAGTTTAGTAGTTCACGTGTGAAGTCCAAGAGAGTGAGTAATAAGTTTATTTTTAGGTGCCAGTTTCATATTCTCGGTGCTTTTCATATTATCAAGTTTCAGTGCTTTTTGATTTGCTAATTTTACAGTACAAAACAGGCAATTAATACCATAAACATGAGTTCAGACCTGAAAACGAAAGAAAAATATTCTCAAAATTACAAATGTGAATGTAAGAACGAGGGACTTTTCAAGGGTTGAGTTAGGAAAAGTGTGAAAGGGAACTTGCTTATTGTAAGCAATGCTATTTTAACTTACAAGAACTTCATGAAGTAAAACTGCATTAGAAAAATATTCCGAAAGCAAAAGACATGTAGAAAATGTGTAGATAGTATGTTCTATCTGAATTTACTGGTGCGGCAAGTGAATTAAATACTAATGTGAAAGAAAGTGAAATTCGTCTATCTGCTTAATGTTTCCTGTAATATAATGAAATTTCGGCTATCTTAATTAGAACTGTGTGCTCGGATTCTGAAATAGGAAAAAAAAATACATCTGGACTAACATATTCATAATAGTTCTGTCTAATCAATTGTCTCTCTGGCATCTCAATCTCCCTGCGTTGTCCCACAGGAGAGATCCATAAAACAGACACCAATTGGCGGTTGTTGTGTAAAACAGGTTGAAAACAGTAATGAAATGGAAGTGGAGGAATTTTGGAAGTATGTGCGCAATAAAAATATGCAGATAACAAACCATTATTTTCAAAATTGGCAACATTTGTTTAAAGTGTGCTAAGCCGTCATAGAAAGAGTTTTTTCTTTGGTAAAACTAATGAAAACAACAATTAGAAATAGGATTGACACTAAAACGGTAGCCGGACTCCTACACCAAAGAAACTACTAACTATAGCCAGTGTTTTTCAAAGTGGACAATTCATTAACAAAACTTGTGAAAGTGTACATGTATAACAACAATGATGAAGACTAAAACACTAGTGGCAGATGAAAGAAAGGAGAAGTTTCATCATTTGTAAGCATCAGGTAAGTTATTAAAAATGCCATACGCAATATTTTAAAAAAAATATATTACTTATTTAGCTGTACACAAGAATGTTTTTAATGGGTTTAAAACTTTTGGAAGAATAATAGCCTTGGATTTTATTGTCTATTTAATTCTCCTCTAATTTTGCACTGACATCTCTCACTGCACCAAAAGAAAACTGAGGAGTGAAGTTAAGGTGACCATTTTGGTGACCATCTTTACATAACACAAATATCGCGACTTGTAAACGGCAAGCTAATTATTATTATTATTATTATTATTATTATTATTATTATTATTATTATATAAGAAACCGTATATCTTAACTACAATTTGATCAATATCTATAGACAAGTGAACTGAGGCTCTATGTATACAGTTATGCACTATTTGGGTTATACAGTTTAAACTTGATATTACATTTCTTAATTGTTGTGTTTTTTTAATATACGTTGCTTTTTCCTGACCTTGGAACACACCGAATTTGCAGTTTTATGCGCACAATCTTTACTAACTATTTGTAATCGATGCAGTTTTCTTGTAGAGCCTCTAGAGTGTGCCTGGATAGTAGGTATATATGATGCTTTACCCTCCTCTATTTCCTTCCTTTCTAAAATGCTTACTATAATTTCAGATCTTGGTTTAAAATATCTAACTAGAATAGAACATAATATATACTTCCAGGATTATAACACTTAGAGTACACAAAGCTTGCTAGATTCCAGTCCAGACCAGAACGCAAGCCCTTCGGTAATTCAGGTTGAAATATATTTGTCAAATGGCTTCAGATTTTACTCTTACTCACGCATGCTATGGAAACACTTCTTAAACAATTTAGAAGTGCAATCAGTTGATCGAAAGGATGCTTATATACTATAGTGCTTTCTGTAGCTGATAAATTTCGTTGACTGCAATCGAATAAAAATAATGAAGAAAATTTAAGAAAATTTATCACTAGAGCTAGAAAGTGCGTGGTCTCCTTCCTTGTGCTTAACCGTTTTTTTAATGTTGAACTATATCTGTTCTCGCACTCTGAGTAATAGAAAATTTAGAACAGCACATCACATAATAACATATCCGGATATTTGTCCTAATAAATTGAAACTATTTAAGTATTTATAACAATTTCCTCATCGTCATTTTTATCACAGAAGCGTAAATTCCAATTACCATTGGCCACTGACATTCATCAAATTTAACAATAAATAAATAAATGTAATAGAATACTTTATGCTCGCACCCGACTACTATGGAAGGGAAATCTTGGGGCAGACAGAACCGTTATGCAATACATAAGTGAACGCACATGCAGTCAGCCAGCAGTGAGATCAAATTCGGGAATCTCCAACGTCAACAGTTAAATTCCTTTCACAGAGCTGTTCATGTAAAACTATAGCCAATTTTTAAAATAATTTTTGTGTTTTAAATATATAATAATTGCGACACCAAAATTTCAATAATAATTCATTCACACCGTGTAATTTCTAAAACAGGGACCATTTATGGGCCATACGTAACATACGCGCTCATTGCATCCCTAGCCGAGTGGAAGGTTCACGAACCTATTTCTTGTCCGCAAGATGGGTAATGTTGTTTATGCTTCAAAACAAGCAATGACGCAAAACATTCTTCTTCCTCCTTTTCCTTTATAGTGCATTATCGGAAGCGAGGCAGTACGCCATGTTCTTATACAATTGTGTTGTGCAGTACAGTGTAATTTAATATTTATATGAAGATATGGAAATCAAGAGCCAGCTCCTCCAGTAAATGTTCCTAAAAGTGATCCTAAGCCAAACACCAGCAGTTCCGAAACATTGAAAAAGAACAACCAAAACTATAATTAAACATGTCAAATACTATTCATGATGACTATGTGGAAAAGTAATTGTGCCTGTATTTGGCTCCTGGTAATAAAATCCTTTTGTAATTTACATGTCTTTATTTTATGTCCCATCGGAGGTTGAAAAAATAACTAACCCCCGTGTATTCTATTCAACTACTTTTATTTAGGGTGTTCCATAATGAGCGCAATTTTATTTCAATGATAAAATACATAAGTTATTTTAAAAGTGTCCATATATTAAGTCATTATGAAGCACAAATACTGTCATTAAACATGAAACAAAATATCAGGCAAAAATTCTCCATCTCTTCGTTGCACATATGCGCTCTGTTGGCAAATTTTTCAACGATTTTAGAGCAATTTCCGGCTGAATTTCACCCATGACACGTCTAATTTTTGCCTTAAGATGAGGGATGGCTCGGGGATTGTCCACATTATCACAAGATTAAAATTCGCTGCAAAACGATTCTCGGAATGGTTAACTATTGAGAACGGCGGCGAATCGACCTTATTGAGCTCATAGCAACGCTCTGTCTGGCAAGGGCATGGGCAACATTCTCTATCGAGAAGAAGGGCGTTCATGTGATCTGATGTTCTCTGTCGGTCCTGTAACTTCAGTTAACTTCCTCACCAGTCTTTGCACTGTTGACACGTTAGGTGTACTTCATCTACGAAGTCTTCGAACGGTATTTGCATAACATTCACAGTACTTAAAATACACTTTCAGAATCTGAAGGCGCCAATGCCTTCCGCTGACTGATTTTCCGCTGACTTACAGCTGCTCCGACTTTCTCTTACTTTCTTTGCTGGACTTTTTGTGATCCGGAGACCATAGGGGAAGGAGCCGAGGAGATTAATAGGATTTATGGTGTTGTGCAGTGAAACACTATTTATTGATAAAGTCTATTGTACTTAAATGGGCCACCATTAGTCCTTGGAGAATTTCTTGTTATATGTGCCATTTCTGCACAAACTATAAGCTTCTCTTAATTAGTTCACTAATGATATTTCACATGCGACGACTCTTTTATACTCAATACTAGTCTTAAGTGAGTAATAATATTGACTATGATACCTCCGACACTGCCTATTGTTAATTCTATAAAACTGTTACAACTGAAGCAACGCTACCCTGGATGAATGGCGAAAGATTGCTGACTGAGTTGAAAATTGAGAACTGAAAACTGAGCGAACTGACCTGAAGAATATTCTCCTGGGCGGTAAAATTACAGGCTTACATAAACCTGGCAGTCCGCCAGTCTCCCGAAACTATCTTTTCTTTCAAAATATTATTTTAGAATAATGTAGAAAATTTCCTTTCATTTAAGAATATCTATTGGATACTGGACTCTCATAATGTCCTTCCCATCTCTCTTATTGGCTATCATGTCTACGTGACTCTCAGTATGTCACACATATGTACAGTTAGCTCAGGCACCGAGAGGTTATTCCTTGTCTTTTCATTCCCGTAGCTCGATTACGCTTACCCTTACTTAACATGATAAAAGCAAAGCTCTCTAACAAGATACGAAAGGAAACATCTTCACACCCTGCTTTAGAACAGTCCAAGTAATAGCGGCCATTTCCCATTTTGGCATTGGGGTCATCTATACAAAATATTGTTACAATAGACAACAGGCTTCTCTGTCCTCAGCGCCAGGACTTCAATGCTTTTGTACTCTGGCAAGAAAATAATATCATACACAACACTTCAATACATGTACAGAAAATAAAAATGGCACTACAGTCATGAACAAAATATAAAAGTTACATAAAATGAATTAATAGTTGATTATAATTTATATGGGGATGGCAGCTAATAGATTACAACTCACATTCAATATAAAAACGGCGTTTATTATGGTACACCATGTATCTTATTTGTATCCAGTTTATTCTATTCTATCTCAACTTTTCTTCCTTTAATTTTATACTTCTCCATTACAAGAAGTTCACGTATGGCAATAAGCTTTAGCAGAATTACATTTGCTCCAAACACGCCACTGATGGATCTACTAGTATGGCTCGGGGACACATGTTACGGTAAATTAACATCATTAAAAAAACTGCCCACGTTTATACAGATAGAATCGTGGAGGTTACTCTATGTTTTTAGCGCTTACCCCTCCGGATATCGGAGAAAGCAATGTGACAGTAAAAAATTGCATGCATTCGTTTACCTCCCATCTTACGGCAATTAGCGGAACCACAAATATTCCAGCTGGCTTAGTCGGTAACGTCTGAGACATTTGATTTCAGTGACTACTAGTTCTGGTTGAGGTGGTCCAAAAATTTCCTCAATCGCAAAGGCAAAGGAAAGTTGGTTAGTTTCTTACTGGAACCCCCAGAGAGTGCTGCAACTTAAGCATGCAGAAACATAAAGTTTATATGCTTTTTCTTTTCTTTTTGCAAGAATTAGCTTTGTAACCTGTTTCAATACCTTCTCTTCATTTTTTACGTGCTAAGTTTATTCCCTCTTATATATTACAATATGTATTGACTAACGAATCTCAAAGGTTCCGTTCTTTTAAATACTCTTTCCATTTTTGGCTGGCATTTCTGCATTTCATTATTATATTATTGTCTTATGTCTATGTTCCCTAGTCGATCAGCTCTTGTTGCTCTCAATATCCATTGTAAAAATTGCATTTGTGCAGCCTGCAATCTTGCTTGATTTCTCTTTATTCTCTATTACCCAGTTTCACAGGCTTACTATAGAGCTGGTTTTACTAATACTTTGTGCATTCTTAATTTAATCTCCTTCCTCATATTTATTGTGTTACAGCATACTTCCTAACTACAGTACAATGATTTGTTCTCTATCCTTTAAACACTTGATTCGGTCCCATGTACAGCATTATTTATACTCGTCATGAAATATACCAGCTATGAGAAGACACTGGGTTTTCAAAATTATAGTTCTAGTGGTAGCTTCTCAGAAGCTCAAACACTTGCAGTCGATAATTACGAAAAGTACATGCCTGCATTTTTAATTTCTTGATTCTCTTTAATATAGTATCATTATATGTAGCGCTCAATTGTGTCGCTACATTAACACTCTCTAAGAATGAGAATTAATTTCGTCAAAGAGAAAATAAGGGAAACAGAGTAGAGCTTTACTCATTTCATAATCACACATCTAACTGCTTTCGTACAATGTCTTGTTTAAAGTGTCTGTTTGAGCAAATGTATGTGGGATTTATGGCGGAAAATGCGGGTAAGGGCGGATTTTTCTCCGGGTTCTCCTGCCACTTCATTCCGCCATTTTTCCATCCTCATCTTCTTCTCATTCCATTTATCAGCCATCTCTTCCAGTTTGGAGTGCCAACTAACGGCCGGGAAGCGTCGGTTTGTTGACCTCACGCACCTTCCCCAGCAATCCATGATGTCGCGAATGACGAGGCAGGTGAGCAGCGGCCATGCGGCAGGCCCTATCCAACTGATGCCCTGTTTCAGAAGAAGAATAAACCCTATTAATTTTTCTGTTCCTCTTTTTAAACACAATACGATATAAACAAATGAGGTATAGGTCTTCCTAACCATTTCACTTAGGTATTTTCTTCCGTACTTCTCCCAGAAAGTAAATTAATAACAAAGTCTCTACTGACTTCATCCTTTAGACCACAAAATACGAGAATGCCTAACACTTGTGCTGTATAAAGCTACTCAACGCAGAATGTTCGAAATGCCTAAGGTTATTTTTAACCTCAGTCATTCAAGAACTGCACCGTCACGTACAATGTAGTACACAGTTGCTACAAATCCGAGTGTGCATGTGAATATAATCTGAAGACTTTAGCCGTCTTGTAGTTTATTTAATATTTAATTTGAGTATGCATAATTAATAAAAACTTAATTGTTGTTCCAAGCACATTATGATCAGCTGTCCCTTTAACCGCTTTAAACTAGAAGTTCACAAGTTTCTAGCTGGCAGACAGGATTACAGAATCGTCATTAACATAACTCCATCGATCCTTCGCTGCTGTGCGCACCGGATTTGTTTCGGCTATGGGCTGAATGCTCTAGCTGTTTGTTTCATTCACAAGAAAGAAATAGCTGAAAATATATATTTCTAGCCTTAGAGCTATGAATAACTTGGCCAAAGAGAAGAACGTTTGTATAAGTAAGTTCAATTGTGTACCTCTTATCTTTTATAGCTAATCGTATCTGGATTAATGCTCATTTTTGTTGGCTTATTACAATCGGGAATCTTAAATGAATCCCAGGCTACAAACTTTGCTTAGTGTTATTCAATTTGAGATCAGAAAGAACTATTATTTTTTCATTGGCCTCACCAACTGATCGCCATTAATTATATCTCATTTTCTATCACATTTAAGTAAAGTAGTGTGCAAATAAAATATAATTCGATGTTATTTAGTATTTTTGCATAAAGCAATGATTACTCTCTGTATCGCAATTTCTCCATCTTCTTTGTTCTCTTTCTAGATTCCATGATTATAAATTTCACCAATCATCAAACATTATGTACGTGAACTGTTCAATAAAGAATTACTATAATTTATACAGGCATAATATCTCGCGATAAACTTGACAATATTTTGTTAGATTAATGAGTAATGTTCACGTGCTACAGTTACATTGATGTCATTTCCTGTTTCCGCGAGGTTTGCATGTTGTGATATATTCATTCCACCTATAGAAAAATGGAACAAAATGCTGCTATGAAATTCTACTTTAGAATCGATGAAGGACTATGCAATGTTACAGCAGACCTGTAAGCAGAGTTTTTTCTTCCCTATAGCAGAGTCCGGAGTAGTTTAAGATGTTTAAAAGGGGGGGACGGTCAATCAATTTCAAAGGAAGGTGGACCCGACGCTCCAGTTTGTGATCTGACAGAAGAAAACATTAACTTCGCTGCTATCATTGTGGCAGAGGGTCTCCAATAGCATTAGAGACACTTTCAGAAATTCTGAAAATTTCACTGGATGCCATCCACACGTTGATAAATAAAAAGTTGCACATGATACGCATTTGTACACTGTGTTCCAAGACTGCTGATTGAACAAAAGGAAGGAAGTACTCGTACAGTTTGCATGCAGTTGAAGATGATGTCACAGGTAGAGAATTTGTTTCAAAGGTAGTCACTGATGAAACTTCTCTACATCATTTCAATCCTCAGAGCAAACAAACTTTATGTGGAAATCCGCGTCAAATATGCTTTTGCTGGGAAAGTTACTATCTGTAAGGCCATAAGACATAGAAGGTCATATTTCTGTGCGATAACCTGGACGCTGCAACACGATAATGCACTGCCGCACATTGCAAATGTTGCTGAATGTCTCGCAAAAATCAACGTGAACTGTGTCCCTCACCCTCCCTTTAGTCCAGATTTGGTCTTGTGTGACTTTTTACCCAAAATGAAGAAATACTTTCTGGGAAGCATTTCCCATCATCAAAGGCAGAAGTGAAGGCTGCTGAAGCAATTCTGAAGGATGTGCAAAAAATTATTTCCGAAGACTGACAGAGACGCTGGGACAGATGGGAACTATTTTGAGAAAGTTCAGCGTCATTATGTAGGTGTTATTAATAAAACGCATGATCATTTTTTATGAAACAATCCTCGTTAGTTTGCCTTGCCAATTTTCTCCTAAACCTTTCCAACATTCTGGTCTCCATATATCCAAACCAATATTAGACTTCGTTCTTCTTATTTCAATAATGTTCATTTTAAAGGCTGTTTCATATTACTCTTTTCGTTCTAGATTTTCTAACAGCCCTCCTCCAAAAATCGATTTCTGAGAACTAATTTGTGAGTTTACATGTCTAATATCCGTACTTCTTCCCCATGTGCTCTGTATTAATAATGTAATAACAAACTTAATCAGAAAATATATTAATAAAGGTAAGCGTTAATCTTCTGCAATCTCACAGATCTAATTTTTTGCTTATATCGTCATTTCTTAAAGAATCTTTTTGGTGCAACCTTTGACAGATCGTAAAAAGCGCATTTCTGCTGCTTAGATATTCTTTTATTCCTTACATCCTTTCTTTTTCTTCTTTTTTTTATCTCCAGCCTCACTTTCATAAAAAATAGGCTGTGTTGAATCTTAATGTGTGATTTTTCTTTCTTTATTTTTCAAAAGTGTTTCTAATTGTTAAACACACACACACCTTGGAAATGTTGTAGTTTTATATTAATATCTTGATCTTCCTCATATATGACATCAAAACCTAAACTAAGCGTGATACTTGTTCTATTATTTTTTCTTGTATCACAATTTTATTATGTATTTACCTTGGAACACCATTACTTTTGTTTTAGTTTTTGAAATTGTCATTTATTTTATTTACTTGATATATTGCTTTGTTTAGTCTATCTCCTTTGTCAAAAATTAATACTATAACACAAAATTAAGTGTTAATATAACCTAAAATTCCTTAACACCCTTCCAGGAAAAGAAGAAGAGAAAAAACTTTAGCGAGCCCCACACAATGATACCAATTGGAACTTTGGTGTTTTTGGCACCTCTCTGGGCTAAAAACAATGCCACTAAGCATCAAGCACTGATTTATGCTCCTCCTTTGAGTGCCTCTGGCTGAGACGGTGAACTCGTGGAAAATACAGGACAAAAAACTCACTTATGTATTTCATAGCACTGCATTATTATTACTACGACAATGAAGACATTCAGTCAAATTGGTATGCTGCATTTACCATAAAGCTCGATTGTCACTTCTGAAGATCTATCACAATAAAATATATGAAATTTCATTAACCATTACATTTTTTTTCAAAATAATTCTCAGGTGTTCGTTTGTAACGCTATATTTATTAGAATTATTTCTGAAAAAAGAGAAAGCATTCTTTCCCTCTCTCTAATCACCACTTAAAAAGAACTTCCATATCAAATCTGAATATTTTCTCGGAAAATGAAAGTACTGACTTGACCTTATTGACAGAAGCAGTGTCTTGGTACAACAAAATACCACACAATTCTGTTCTTGTTTGCCTAATCTGAATTTTTGAGAATACGTCGAGAGAAAGAAAGAAAGAGAGAGCTCTGTATAATACTTGCAGTGTTTTCCAACTACGTTAACGTTTATCGCAGTAAACGAAAGTCACTCTACAAACCAATTGCTTTATTAGACGTTGTTCATCTAGTAAAAACGAAGCCAAGGTCTGATTTTCAGTTTAAGGGGGTTAAATTGATAAAATTCACGTTTCGACATATCTGAGTCTCACATTTCTAGCCCTTAATGGCGTGATCTAATTTTACTTTGTATAGTTCCGGTCAAAGGAGGATATTTCGGTACTTCAGTCTTTTTCAAGGGCTGACCGTTTGTGCCTACGCCTCCAGTGGGGGGAAGGAAGATGAGGGAAACAGAATTCTGGAGCAGTGAGGTACGGACATAAACTTTTTGTCCCTTAGAAGGATAGCTTCCACTCCAGACGCAAGGGCAGAAACTTTGCCAAGCGTGCAAGCCACCGTCACACCGCACCAGCCCACCTCACCCTGGCACTTTCGGTCCTGTGACGGAACCAGCGGAATGTACTGGTGTGAAATGGGAGAGGCGGAAAATTCGTGGGAAGGGAAAACCCATCTCATCATTCGCCTAAGTAACCAGGGAAAACCACGAAAAAACCCAAGGGCAAGATGACTGGTTGCAATAAATTTGAACTCGGGATCTCCCGAATGCGAGATTCAAGCGTTACCTCTTAAGGCACTCTGCTCGCGTAATGAAGAGTACAAGAGAAAATATTCTCAACCTTGAATACTTGTGCAAGATGAAATACTAGTGCCTAAGGTCATCTTAAAGTTCATATAAGATAATATCGCACCTTCCTTTATTTTCAATAAAGAAATATTTTTCTCATATCATGCTACTTCGCTTTTCAACAGTACAGAATTTTTTTCTGTGTTAAATTTGACAAAGTAATGGAAACCTGGGGAAGATCCATAATTCTGTGCCAAACTCTCGGTAACTGCATATCACATTTAAAGTAATTTCTTGGAAATTTTATGGCATGCAGAGCATTTAAATTTTGACATTACTTTAGAATACTCTTATCACCGAAACTGCAACACATATTATCAGTAGTAATGGAACCTTTGCCACCACGGACATGCACTTGCCGTAACATCAATCATACAGTGAAGCCGACCTTGAACTCTGCCTATCTGAGCAGGTTGCTACTTTGCAGCCTCCCTATCTAACTCTATATACCCTAACTTGCATCAGGTTTAACCTGATATCTTACTAGCGTCCATTTCTAATTATCAGTTCACGCTTTACATATTCCAGTTGAGTTTACTGCGGTAAACTATCGAGGTCAGGATCTCAGAGGAACTTGATGCTGGCAACAGGAAACGTCATGTAAGGTGGATTTAGCACGGGAAAGAAATGCACCACATTGTCTTTCTGTCTGCGAAAATGAGCCGTTACCGTGAAAACAATGCTTTCTGATGCACGTGTTGTGTGGGGTAAAGAAAAACAGATCTACACGCGATCCATTTCGTTCCAAAGTGGCAGAGGAGGGCTAAATCTTCAAGTCTCAACAACACACAAAAGAGTCCTGTCTCTTGGTAAATTTACGAATCAGTGGACTCGAAAATGAGCGTGCCCAGCCGAGGCACGTATGTATGTCGTTAAGGAAGGTGTTGGGGAGAGGCAGTGCTGTGGTTATACATATAAACTATAAGGTGTTGGAGAACACAACAGCTGTACGGTGCTAAGTTAAGGATCGTGATTGGGGGTTTAAGGTGCCCCTTAATTGCTGTTTACCGACGAAGCGCGTTTGATCTTGAAGGTGGAAGGGGCCCCTGGAGGAAAAGACTCGCTATCTGTTATTATTTACAAAAGCCGACGTGGCATGCATCTTGCTCTGCCCATCACCTGCCGACAACACGCTCAGGAGCTGGCATACCGCCGCCCCCAGTAGCCTGACCTTGGGACGTTAGTCTTAGCGATCCCATGGTCCAACGATCGCTCTTTATATTTGCCTCCGGGTTCGAGTCCCGCTTGGGGTTTCTGAATGATCAAGCGTAGGGCGTTCGGTTATTGCATATATATGACTTCTATTTTTAAGGCTTTAAGGAGGAACTGGCAGTCTTCGACTAGGGCATTAGGACTGCGTCCATCTATACAATATTGCAGTAACTGGGCCTTAGCCTCTGGTAAGTGCGGAAATATGTTTATGTGCTTGAGCGCATGCGTGTGGGAGAATTTTTTTTTTAAACAGTGTTTAGCCCCGTATTTACTACTGAGGCACCACAGGCGATGAACACTGATGATATATGAGTTGAAATGATAAAACTTGGCCTAAGTTTAGGGTACCTCCTCGGCATTTGCCAGTTATGAGGACTGAGGAAAAACCTTGAAAAATCCTCAGTCAGGGAGGAATGAGTGGAAATCGAGCCCCTGACCTCCCGCTCACGAGTCCGCCTTAACGACCTAGGCCACCCGTGACGGTCGTGTGAGGGTAAGAACGCAGTGCTTGCAATATACGAGTATCTTCCGTATTCTGCAATCCACATGAACCCTGATCACCACTCTATTTTGATAATTCTAACACTGTTTATGCGTAAACGGCTTCTTTAGTTTCTACCAGACGCTATACAAAAGCAAAGCTCCGCTACACAGCAAATCCTGAACGTGCTATGAAAACGTTAAGTTGAAAAAATTGTTAATTGTTGGCAACATGACAATATTATTTACTAAGAGGATCTGCAAATGAAATGAAATACGTAGGCCTCTGGTATATCTACAGAAACTGCCACAATATATTGAACATTTTAATGTTTTTGTACATTAATTATAATTATTTTTTTAAAGGATGTGTTTGTGTATTTCTTTGTTTAAGTTCTGAAGTATGAATGAGTTTTAGTGATGGGTTTGTAAACTGTGTTACTCTGTGCAGAGAGAATGTAAATTATTATTATTATTATTATTATTATTATTATTATTATTATTATTATTATTATTTTGTTGCTACTGATGGTGTGATCTTGTTTTATTTTAAACACCATTTACCTCTTGTAATTGAATTACCTTTAGCTTATAATTCTGCTTTTTAAAAAAAGGTGTGTAGTATTCTATTGCTGTTCCTAAATACAGGCTTCAAAAAGTAAACTGATAACTTATGTATAGATTGTTACTAAAACAAACCGCTTTCAAAGAAATAAATTAGTAATAGCTAAGTCTGCAAAACAAAATTCTTTCTCCAATCAAACAACTAGTACTAAGTTTATAGTTCGTACACAGGATATAGAAAAATATAACCACTTCTTAAAAATAAAGATATAGTTAGGTTTCTAATTCATGTGTAGGATGATACAAAACAAAAACCCTTCTCGCTAACAAATTAACAATAACATAAATGTAGTTCGTGTAGATAATGTAGAAAAAATAAAAGTTCCTTTTCACAAACAGAAAAACAATAACTAAATTTGTGGTCCAAAGAAATATCGTTCTCACAAACAAAATAAAAATAACTAAGTTTGTAACCAATGCACCGCATCTTGTAAAATAAAATTAAACATCTGGCAAATGTAATTAAATAAAAAAATTCTTTTAATTGATATATCGTATTTATGCGAATCTAACGCGCACCTTTATGTCCAATGCAGTATTTAAAATTGTGGTGCGTATTAAATTCGAATGTAAATCGGTTCCGTAGTTCGCCGGTAATTACATTCGAATTTATCGTTTATTACGTCATAATGCATTGCTGCAATTCTCGATTTCGTTACATTTATTTTTGCCCTATTATTGTATAAAGTGTTTGAATAACAAGTAGTCACGAAATGGAGGGCAAATAGAGAACAACATCTTATGATGGTACAAGCATAAAGTAATTATTTGTGCTGAAGAAAATGGTAACAGAAAGACAGGAAGAGAGTTCAATGCAGCTGAGAGAAACGCTTGCTAGTGGCGGCAACAGAAATTGTCATTATTTTCCACTAAAGCTAGTAGGAAGAAATTCACTGGTCCTCGCAAAAGAAGACATTGAAGAAAAAGTTTCGGAATTCGTACAAAGGAGGAAGAACGGCAGCCTGTAACTAGTGAGCATAAGAAATAATTTTTCTCCTTTGACCTGAAACAGCACAAGTCCTATGTGTTCCGAGATGTAACAATAGTCCACTCACAAATTCTACGTTCTGACTATTTAATGAAGCAGACATACTCATCGCCACGGGTGGCCGAGGTCGTTAAGGCACGGACTCGTGAGCGGGAGGTCTGGGTTCGAATACCGCCAAGACCGTCTTCCCTGACTGAGGTTTTTTCCAGTCCTCATAAATGGCAAATGCCGGGGAGGTACCCTAAACTTAGGCCTGGAACGATTCCTTCCTTAAAAATAAATCCTTTCCCAATATATCATTTCATCACATATATTCAGTGCCCACCGCCTGTGGTGCCCCTGTAGCAAAAACGGGCGTTAAACACCATTCATTCATACAGACAAACTTATCTTTAAAATGCCGCACACCAATAAGCCGTATTTTTTTTTTTTATGATTTTAGGTTTCAAATTTGGGGCGAGCATTACATTCGATACCGCATTAGATTCGCGTAAATGCAGCATTTAACAATGTCATATATTTATGTTGAATCGGTAAGAGCTAGAACACGCACAATAACGGAAACCAATATAGTAAAGGCTTCATATGAGAAGTTACTTTTTACTGCCGAATAACCTAATGTTGCATCAAAACATTTCACTTTCAAGACAAAGACATATGCAAAATAACATGCTTCTCTATTTTTAAATATCTTTGTCGATTTATGACACAAAAAGCCCTGGATAACATACGAAAGCTTCTAAACCTGTACTAGTTGTGCTTACAGTGGATATGATTGCGCTTTGTCTACTGTAGAAAGTTTCATCGCCGAGTTTTAAAATGTTGTATCTTCTGTAGGTAAGTTATTTCTAAGACTTTGCAATTAGCTTTAGCTTCTGTACAAATGAATTGCTTCTTTGCCAATCCATGTTGTTCTGGACAATATTAATTATTATTTATATAATAAAACTTGTGCAAGCGAATGTGCTTTTGGTTAAAAACATAGAGCGTGTGAAGAAATGAAACACTAAGAGGAAGTGGCACACCTCATGGCTATTATGCAATGTGTGCGCATGTCCCGTATATGTAGCCTTGGGCGCTCCTGGCGGTGTTTGCTTGTATTAATGGCAAAGCATACAGACGGATCTGCACCGCCTCTGTAATCTTCAGCACACATACACACCTCGAAAACGCAATTAGCATAATTTATGTATATAACACAGAGATGGAATGAGTTAGTGCTCAGAATAGACAATGATCAAATAACTGTGTGAGTTCCTCTCTTTGGGAGTATGCAAGCCGCTAGGCCCTTAGGAAGCCAGCTGACAGCATCTGAATCATTCCAGCTAAAGAGAAAAAAGAGAGACCGGGGAATAGGTGAATGTGCAGAAGTCTAAAATAGCAGGTTTTATTAAAGGCAAGCTGTGGTGAATTTTTAAAGTATAAGCAATTGAATGGGTGGTATAACAAGCAGGTTTCAGAAGTTTTGCAACTGACATACAAAATTTGCGCTAACTAACGCCCAAGGTTAGGAAGTAGTGAGAAGTTTACACTCACTCTCTACGAGAGTTGTCCGTGTAAAAATAAAGAGGAATATCCTTTTTTTTTATTTTGGAAAAATTTCCTTTTATTTTCAGAATAATCTGTTTTCAAATCTGAACACCAATTCCAGTGATTTTCTAATGTATTTATCCCGTCCATAAAATACGATTTATTTAGCTCTACAAAATATACATTTGTTCTGGGACACCATCTTCTGTGTTGCAAATTTCTTCTGCTAGACATTTCTTTGTGTTGGGGAACAAGAAACTAAATTCGGAATGTAGAGTTTTATGCCGTGCAATTATTTTGAACTTACAATTACTGACTGGTGCTTTGGCACATTGTCATGATCTTCTTCTTCTTCTTCTTCTTCTTCTTCTTCTTTTTTTTTTTTGAGTAGTGTTTAACGCCCGTTTTCACTACTGAGGCACCACAGGCTGTGACACTGATGATACACGAGATGAAATGATAAATTGCGAAAGGATATTTTTTTTTAAGGAAGGAAGCTTTCCAGGCCTAAATTTAGGTACCTCCCCGGCATTTTCCAGTTGAGGAAAACCTGGAAAAAACCCCAGTCAGGGAGGACGGTCCTGGCGGGATTCGAACCGCAGACATCCCGCTCACGAGTCCGTGCCTTAACGACCTCGGCCACCCGTGGCGGTATGATCTTCTTGATCATATTTAATTGCTGCAATATAATAGCGCAAAATTCACCGGTTAGGATATACCCCTTTCTTAAACGCCAATTAAAATTGCGCCGTGATAATCCCAAAACCTGGCCACAATCACCTTTTCTGGATTATTTTATCTACTTCAGAACCTTTTCTCAGGTTGCAATCCACTGTTTCGAATGCTCCTTCGTTTCCAGCATATAGTGGTAGATGCACATTTTATCGACTGTCTCATATAATCTTCGAAATTCACTTGGATTTCGTTTAAACAACTTCAAATTCTACCCAGAAGTTCTCGTTCTCGTTCTCGTTCTCGTTCTCGTTCTCTCTCTCTCTCTCTCTCTCTCTCTCTCTCTCTCTCTGTCAATCGTTAGCAGACGCTGCATCCATTTCGTCGATAGCTTTTTCAAAGGAATGCGCAAAGTATTATGCACCCTATCTTCAGAAATTCCCGCAAGTTCAGCAATCTCCCGCACCATTTCACGATTCTCTTCACCAGAAAGAAAAAATAATTTCGGAAGTCAGTACCTCCGGAATGTCCGTAACGGTTCGCATCGCTTGTGCTCGTTTGGCCTCATCAAACTTACCAAATCATCTATACGCCGTCACAAGCAACACTAATGTTTATTGGTATTGCTTTGCATTGGTTTCTGCGTGCGTTGTTCCTTTCCAAAATGTTTATTAGGTAATTCATCAAATTCATGTTTCTCCATTTTAAACGCTTGTTTAGTTTGATAGTTGTAAAACAAGATTAAGCTTCATAACTGTTCATACACATGTAGATTATCTCTCAACAGTCCCCGTGCTGCCAATGTATCAACATTGTAAATACTGGTGCTACTACCTTTTGATCTTGCACCGGTCTTGAACATGCGCCAGACATTCGATTGGCAAATGTCGTAATATTAACGGTTAAACGCATGCGTTATGATAAATTTCTTCATCAAAAAGTGTTATTAAACAGAAATTGGATGGTATTTACTGGAAATTCTGCCTCATATTTCGCATGAAGAATAGATGAGTTAATAGGTACCCAATTATTTCTATAATTCAGAAGGAGAATCGTGTGACCGGTACCTGAACGTTTTTAGAGCTTTGCCAAGATAAAAATACTAGAATCCAGGTATGAAACCTTTCTTTTTTATTATGATTCTCATTTCAAAATAAACTTAGAGGGCAAAACATAGCGGACTGCAGCGAAGAACTGAGGCCTCCAGGAGACCGAAAACTCGTCCAGATCTAGCACCAAGTGTTTTATTTTCTCTCCGTAGAAACGAACTTGACCCGTTGCAGCAGCTGAGCGTGTATAACAGGAATTGTAATGGATGATTTTTCCATAACGGGACCGCTCCGCGCGTAACGACCGGCCGGTCGATTCAAGCTGGTACCGCGGTGTACAGGAGTCAGAAAGTTACTCACCATTATCAAGCAAGAAGATATTGGAACTACCTCCCTTCATTTCCATACATATCTGGCACTGGCTTATGAAATTAACCATTACCCTCTGCAGTTCCCTCTGAGAAATGGAAGAAACTTCCCCACGAATGTAATTTTTTCAGTTCATCTAATGTGTGTGGATTCATCTTGAGCACTTTTTATTTTATTGCACCCCCCCCTCATAGATATAATAGCAGGGCATTAAATCGGAGAATTGAGAGCAGTATATTTTGTTAGTGATGACTGTAAGTGCTGTGGAATGAATGGTGTTTAAGCCCGTTTTTGCTACAGAGGCACCACAAGCGATGGACACTGATGATACATGAGATGAAATGATATATTGGGAAAGGACTTGTTTTAAAGGAAGGAATCGATCCAGGCCTAAGTTTAGGGTACCTCCCCGGCATTTGCCATTTATGAGGACTGAGGAAAACCTGGGAAAAACCTCAGTCAGGGAGGACGGTTCTGGCGGTATTCGAACCTAGACCTCCCGCTCACGAGTCCGTGCCTTAACGGTCTCTGCTACCCGTGGCGGTACAGGCGGTGATACATGAGATGAAATGATATATTGGGAAAAAGATTTATTTTTAAGGAAGAAAACGTTCCAGGCCTAAGTTTAGGGTACCTCTCCAGCGTTTGCCATTTATGAGACTGAGGAAAACCTAGAAAAAACCTCAGTCAGGGAGGACGGTGCTGGTGGGATTGGAACCCCAGACCTTCCGATCACAAGTCCGCGCCTTAACGACCTCGGCTACCCGTGGCGGTATAAGTGCTGTTGCCGTGTCATGTTGGAAAATCACGAACTTACGTTTTCTAACAGTTAATTCACAGTAAAAAATTGCAAAATATTTTGCACATACCATTACTATTAATTGCTTCTTTAAAAACTTGGGCCTATTATTCTCTCGCCACTAATGATGCACCGCACTCCTTTCTGTTGATCATGCACGGATTGGTCGTGAAGCAGATTATATTTTCTGAACTTCAGTATCGGTTGCTTTGGGAATTAACATACCCACAAAATCTACTCCCGGATGCAGGGTCACCCGGTTTAAGTTCTGGCACTATAATAATTCTATAGGGTTTTAACTCCTTTTGTTGAGACAAACGTTTCGGAGCATATCCAATGTTATCTACCGTGAGCACTGTACGTGGCTATTGCACACTGTTTATTACGAATACTTTTCGTTCCACGAACTTTATTTACCAATTTGTAAATTGGACTTGGAAATTGAATATCAAAGAATCTCTCTTAAAACAATACACTGAAGAAATGTAAAAGTCTCTAGGTTATAAAATAAAATATTTATTACTTTCTTTCCATCCTCGTAATAGCATGCCTGTCAATCACTTACCTGATAGACAAAACAACGACACATATGATAAAAAAGATAGTATTAATCACTTTTATTCCAGGAATACTAATTAGCTGTGCTAATCTGGGCATGGTTTTTGAAAGCTCCTTAACACGAGTCGATGTCGATGATTGATTACAGGAGACACAGTAGCACATAACTTGGCAGGTCTTTTGTTCCAGTACTTACAGGCAAGCACAGTGTGCATAATACTATACAGCATGACGCCTAGCCTTACCTTGTCCCTCTCTCCAGTGGCGGCTTGTGCTGCACTGTTCTGTACACTTGCAATGAGCTGCTTAAGAAATTACAAGCTGTATTCGATCTGTTTGGTGAGTTAAGATGCATAATCTGCGTGTTATGTAGAAGGTGCAAACCTAACTTACTTCACGCTTACTGAGCGGGAAGGTTTAGGCTATAAGGCTTGGGACGCCACATTTGGCAGGCTAAGTTCAAATTCCATCCTGAGCTTAGGTTTCTTTTTTTTTTTGTGATTTATTTGGTCACTAGCAAACAAATACTGGAATGAATATTTCCTTTTCACTTCTTTCCCATAGTTCGGGTTAGAACATCAGTCGAGGCGGTTGGTATCGTGTGTGACGGTTTACTTGCCCTCTAGAGAAAGTTTCTGTCTCTTGGGCCACCTCTAGCATTCTTCAATGATATCGTGATGATTTTGTCGCGTCCTTCGCAGCTCTGCCGGCTTCTGGGACTCGCCATTTTAGAAAACAGAGAGCCCGGTTGTATGCGTGCATCATTTCCTCCGTATCGCTTCCTGTGTAATGCTCATCTCATTTTTCCTACCAGAGCAGAGAATAGGTGCAAACGCCCTCTAAGCTTTATCGTGGTGCCGGAAGTCTTGTCTGGCCCTTACTATTCTATACCTCATACTTATTGCCAGTGACAGACACCATAAAACAAGAAGAAGAAGATTTCTTCTAGAAAAGAGTTTCATTTCAGATCGCCTTGTAGAAATTTTAAATGCACACAGTTTAAAAACAAAAGGTGATAAATTGTATAATGAGCTCATTGTTCTAAGAGATGTTAATGAAACTTCAATCTGAAAGAAGTAGTGACTTTGATCGCCTTAATTTTACTTTATGATGTCTTGCTAAGATATTTTCTTAAGAAACTAGCAAATATGTTAAAAACTGGATCATAAACTTAAATAGGAGTATTACATAAGCATAAAACTTCATTAAGTGCCTACTGTCAAATTCAATTTCGAAAATCTTATTTAATGTTTGAAAACAACGTGCCTACTGTAGTCTCTTCTTTGCTGTATGGGAAGGAATTAAGGGGTCAAAGTTCTTCATATTTTCGTTCACTCTGCAAGGTTCGTTCATGACACAGGAGCTCACAGAGAAACCGATCGGGTCTATTCAACAAATCGCTATGTCGCAAGAAATATAAAATCGTAACAAAGCACCGGTCTTTCTGTAAAACATTCACCCTTCCTCGACTCTTTCCCTAACAGTCATCTTCCTTAGGATTTAAATTTATTAGCGCACTGTTCTCAAATTGTTTAATCTATATATTATAAATATTTTGTAGCAGTCAAAACTAACAATACAACTCTCAAATTATCGATAAGATAGATGTTATTAATAACATATAATCTATGCCATCTTTATAAGAACTTAAGTGTTGCTATGTGCCAAATCTGGTTTCTCCACTTTTCTTTCTGAAAAATGTATTCACGTCTTTTCATTTACTATATGTGTAAAATTGTATTATTATTATTTAGGACTTCGTTGTTATTCTCTAAGTGCAGAAGTCTATTTTCTTCAGTGTTCCACTTTCAGCGCTGTAGATCCTTATAATTGTAAAATATCCTTTTACTTGAAATGTTATTCTTTTGTTTATGAACAAATACGATATATTTGGATTTTAACAACGATTACGGCAATGACTTCCATCTGCGATGTTCGTTTTACAGGAAATTTATAATTTTTTATACCTTTTAACAACTTCCGCTTTAACTGCTATATAAAATTATATATTCTGTAACACATCTCTTAACTTCTTTTTGGTTTCTATTACAATTGTTATATTCATTCCTTTTGTTTTAACCCTGTTTTAACAGTTATTATTTTATATGCAACCCTCATACTTCCCTCCCATACTTGTCATATCCATTATTCCGATTTGTCTAGCCTTTAGTGTGCAGAGGTTGTATCCGCGAAACTGAGATAGAAAATGTAGAATAGGATAGTACGGGAAAGAGGGAATGTTTCGACATTTCGGTCACACTAATAGGCTTATTGTATCCTAGAGGAGCACCACTGGGAGTAAAGGTTCAGATGAGGAATACACTGGGAGGTCAGATCCGGTAGCGGCGATATATGGACCTAGGCGGGTTGTCTAACATTTAGTATTAGTGGTTGCAGTGTAGTGCATTTGTTCCAGTGCATCAATGCAATACAACTTCAATAGGCGCACAAGTTTTACTTTTATAATACACTAGGTCTATTTAATTTAGTACAATATATTTGATTAAATGTTTCACAATGAGCCATAGAGCATGTAAAATAAGATAAAGCTATAAATAAAAGAAATAAGAATAAAAGAAAAGAATTATAAGAAATTATAAAATATTAAAAATACATATAAAATGGTAAGAAATCCCATTATGATCCACACTCATTTGAATTCAATCAATTTGTTTTCCTCCAACTCTCTTTCCAGTTATCAGCCTTTAGAGCTGTCTCATTTTCATGAAAAATTAACCTAATCTCTGCTTCCTTTCCTTGCCAGCTGAGCCCAGTCTGAGTAGCTCCCTCCGGTCGATCCCGTAAAGGAATGCCGTAGATACTTTTCCCTCCATTCTTCCGTACCTTTACATTCAGCCAGAATATGAGTAGAGTGTCATCAAAGAGGAAGGAATGGTAAATTAAAGTCTTTCATATATGCATGGGGCTACTTTTAACATATAAAATAAGGATTATCTTTTACGTAAACGTCTTAAATAAAAGAGCATTTCTGCGCTTCTCTCTGCTTAGAATTTAGTTTTTATCAATTAGGACAAATGAATTTGTACGCATATTTTACTGAATAGCACCTAAGTATTATAATAATTATGATGTTAGTAATAAAGAGCAGAAAGATTAGAACTTTTATTGCTGGAATAGATTAAGCTTAAATAAAACATCCCTTTTTCAATAAATATACTACTGTCGGACTTCTTTGTGCTCAATGTTGTATTTGCTGCACCAAACATTTATATCGAGCACAGTATCAAGTTTCCTCCAAAGTGTTCCGCCAAGCTTTCAGGAGGTCTTCTATTCTCCTGTTCCCATTAACCATAACAGACTAAATATTTCTAGTTGCCTTCATATTCGGAAATTTAACGAGCCATGGAAGAAGAAACCTTTCAGTATGATGTTCTAATCTACCACTGGAAACGTCAAAGTCGCTGCTACCGTGAATCTTGATTGATTACTTCCATCTTTGACAGGATATACAGCCTGAGTACTGAGTGGAAGTAGTAGGTGTATATTATGTGTGTGTATATATATAAGTATATATAAATTGTATACTTATCTAGCGCAAGGGTCTAGCAAGATTATTGGTTCTTCTATTTACATATGAGTAATGTTGAAAAAAACACACAGAAACACAGAAGTGTATATATATAGGTATATATATTATATATGTATGTGTATATATACAAAGATGTACAATAAAAATTTTAAGAAATATTTTATCTTATTTTAAGAAATAAGAAATAGGTATATATATATATATATATATATATATATATATATATATATATACAAAGATGTACAATAAAATTTTTAAGAAATAACTCCCCCATCCACAGCTATGATGGAATGCATACATATACACATAAAAATAAAAAATTAATAGAAATACATTTAAATATATAATTATATTACATGTTATGTCCTCTCTAGTTAGAAATTTTCTCTTGCTCATCTTATCTTCTTAATAAATTCATATAGCCCCTGCCAAATATTTTACCCAATACCAAATTTAGACACGCCGCCCTACTCCTCACAAAGCATTCGGAGAGAATCTGCCAGATCTGCGAGAGCCAGACGGTATCCGATGGCGCCCGAAGATGCCTCCAAGCAGAACCCGCCAGACGCTGGCACAGGAACTTTCAAAAGCGTAAAACTTCCGCCATGCTACACAACATCAGTTCATCTTGCCTAGTACTTTATATAATACTATGGAATGAAATGATATGAAATTGCAGGGTGGAAAATTCTTGGAAAGGAAATATGACTCGACTTAGTGATAAGGAGAAATGAAGGAGAGAGGGGAAAAAAAAAAAACAAGGTCAGGCTGGCCGGTCCCAAAGGATTTAAACTCAGTACCTCCTAATTGCTAGTCCCAAACGTTAAGAGCTGAGCCTCTCTTATTGGTAATAGAACGTACAAACAGAAACTATACACACAAAATGGCGAAGATTATTCAAAAGTAGACTAAAAATTGCGCTTTTAATTTCCATAAAAAACGTTTCCACATCTCTCTGTTGCTTCAATTTAGAATCCATAGATCGGTATTTGCCGATGCTGCACATAAATAGATATTTTGTGTCTCCCCTTTCGTATGTTCTGCTGATGTCACACGGAGGTCGTATGTTCTAAACGTGCGCTGTTTGGCATTCATTCACTTCTATTTTCCTTCTGCCAGCACGCAGTCAAGAAGTTCCAAGTAATAGGAGCAACTTTTGGCTAATTGCAAATTCGTAGGACTTCTTGGTTATAACTTGTGACTCAGGTATTGTTTAAAACAAGAATTGTATTTATTAATACATTCTTGTTAAAGTTAAATATGCTAAGGAAAGCATTTTCCTGAGCAATTTTCATGCTATTTCTTAATAGCATAATCTGGGTTTTAATGTTGAGTAAAATGATAATATTTTAGATGGGTATGAAAATTATCATTTTATTTAAATATTACTCTATGGGCATATCTGTGTATTTTACGTAAATTATAGCAATTTGAGGTATGTACATAAGTTTTGAAGTCCAGTTTAGCATGTTGGCTTTCTTGACCGGTTATACTACAACTGTTTAATTAAATGGGCCAAATATTTTGGAGAAATATTTCTGAAACATTATTCTGAATATTCATATGTGAAATACTCTTTGAAATGTTAACGTTCTGGTAAAATCCTTTTGGTTCAATACACATACCTAATGTACTTCAGTTTAGTCAGCTGCATTATTTTATAACTAAATAACTTATTATAACTAGCACTGTAAAACATTATTTTCAAATATTAATGTTCTTATTTAATAGATCATCCACTCTTTCTAAGGGACTTTAATTTTCTTGTTTTATAATGCACTTCCTGATTGGTTAACGTAACCTCAACAATATCAATCTTCTCGTTTCGCACAAGGCAACAGAAAAACATGTGATTTATAGTGGTAAGACGTGAATGCGTAATGCTCTCTTGATTTTTAACTTGCTCAGATAGTTCGGTTTAAGTACACAGTTTAATTCACAAAAAGTTTTATATAGTATGTTTTATATATGCTGGCGATTCATATAGTGGCACAGTAAGACGTAACAAACCCAAATCGAACATATTTTGAAACTTTATTTCTATTTTTCATGCTGAACAAACTCTCGCAGTATAGAAGAGCTAAAAAGGGACGCCAATTCTAGAGATCTCCCATTTCTTAGAGCAGCGGTTCTCAACCGTTTCCAGTGACGTAACAACGCAGGATATTAGATGTGCCAGTCAGCAAATTTTACAAAGGAAATGCGTGGTTTTGTAAGCTTTTCCTATATTTATAACACTACTTCTGATTTATTTAGTTATTTCTTGCATATAATATTTAGAATTAGATGTTTATTGGAGAAAAATGTAAAATCTATTTCTATTAAATGGATTGTTCTGTGAAATGTCTTAAAAATTAATTTTGTCAATGTTAAAATTTAGTGAATGAATGCTCGACAAACATTCCTAATACTCCAGTACTCAAACTTACAATCAGTAAAAAAGCTTATACAACTAATTTCTGTTTTATTTCAGTACGAAGGTTCTGCTTGTTTAGCTAAACACAGTTCTTTAATATTTGGTTTTAAATGACTTACTTTTAGTCTTAAATCCGAATCAACATTCAATTTATTTCCGTACTTGTTTTTTATATAAATTAGAAGAAAATCCGCATTCACAAACACCTATAAACTTTTTTTAGCTTTTTATGAGATCATTTGATATTCGTTTTTTCTTGTCAGCAAGAAGTCTGTTAAATCCATCTGTTTGATCATTTACCTGAGATCAATTCGTCTTTCTCGGGAAGTAGATTGGGTCTCTGGTAAGGTGTAGGCAATAGAAAACGGGGCTGTAATCCAAAATTCTGAATCCTGATTTTCACGGAAGTATACATTGAAATCTGAGATGAGACTCCCAATGAATATTCTCTCAGTTCACAATGAAAAGCAATTTCATTTTCACTAAAGAAAGCACCCAACAATGGAAGGGGCGGTGCGTTTGCAATATTAATTTCAAGCTTAGTTTTTCTTCAGAGCCGCTATTTTATCCTGTACCAAGAACATGGAAATAAGGGCGACTTGCAAACGCTTGTTCAGCTGTTTGAAGCGGCAAATACATCTGCCAAGTAAACCAAACAGGCAAGTCACAGCTCACCCGTGAAATAATTAAATGTTTGTTGTTTGTAAAGTAAATGATAATTTATTTTAATTACTAAACGTTTTACGCACCACCCGGTAGTAGCTCACATATGCGTACCATTGGTTGAGAGCCCCTGTTTGAAAGGATGTGCCGAATATCTTAGTAAGCGTCAAAGTGCTTGATATTTTTGATTTCGATGTTGCATTTTTGATATTTTGATATTTATTTGCTCATTTAGATAAATGGAATGAAGAATATTTAATTTATTGCATAATTTGTTTACAAAAATGGTTAACTTTCCATGAATGACAGATATTCGTTGCTTCAGTAAGTATATCAGGAAGCGAATCAAGAATGCAGTGAACATTATTGCTTGTAGGCTGAACTAAAATCATAAGGGACTCTGACTGTAATAATTACTGGTTTGCTTGAGCATTTTGGTTAAGACCACCACAGAAGTAAATGGAAAGCTATATAAATGTTTCTATAGAACCTCTAAAAACGCGAACACGTATATGGTAAGGCTGGCAAACTTTGCGGTAATAAAGGTTCTAAAGTGTTCAGAGGTCAATGAAATTACGCACATCAATAAGTTGTTCTTAGGCGAGTATAATTATGTTGGTATTTTCATTAAGTCTTTTAATTATAGATTGGTGTTTCTCCAAAGGTGTTGCGCCGCACCATAACTCACCGCTACGGAAGTTTATTAAAAGACGCATGGAGTAAACAGCGCAAAAATGAGACTCTGGCGTGTTTCAACTGTCGACGAACTTTTGTTAGGCTTTTCCTTTTTTGTTTAAAATAGAAGCCACAGCAATAAGAGCGCCTCTTGATTAACTTTGCTATAATGAGTGTTAAGTTGCTCATTAAGAGGCTCCTATGTTGCTTAATTGTTCTTCTCTTGTTCAGATTCTAATCTCCCACATCAGGGTTGTACAAATTTGGTTGGATGCTGGGGAAGCCTGTTTTATAGCTCACTATTATAATCATCAGCATTGTCATAAAATACATTAGAGTCTCTAGTTATGAGTGTTTCACACGTGAACTTTCATGGTAGACAAGTCGGATTTTTGCTCAAAGCTCAATTATGGTTCGGAATTAAGTCTCTTTCGTTCAACTCTCTACCATCTACTCCCGCTACCAGTGGATGAATTATCATGCTAAAGATCACAAGTTACACATTTAAAGAAACTGAGCTAGTCCTTGTTATATTTCTGTGCAATGAGACATAAAACGCCTTTAAATAAAATGAAGAACATCCCTATAGCATGCATGACTTTAGAGAAACTTAACTAGTGAAAACCAGTTAATGTTTCTCCTTTCTTAGTATGCTACTGATGCCTTTGCAATATTTGAATAAATGTGACAGTAAGAGTAAACTTCAAGTCGGTGTGTAAAATAAAGGATTTAGAAATAAGTGAAACTCATTCCACAGTGTGATATTGCTAAGCAATCGCGATATTGAACACAATCTAGCCCCAATAGTAGTCACAAGACAGAACGTTACAGTGTTGTAAAATCCGGCCAAAACTTAAGGTTGCCGATTTTGTAACTGTCCTGTGTTCCAACATGAGTATGATGGGCCGCCCAAATGTCCCTACTTTTCTGTTTATACGTTACAAGCCAAGTTAAATGCTTTAGACACCAGATGCAAAATATAATACCCACATTTTGGGCTGAGGGGGTGGAAAGAGGATTTAGTGAAATTGGCCGAGGTTCAGTAAGGCAACGAAGCAATGTAAATAATAAAAACGTATGGAAGAAGATTAGAACAAGGCTAGAGGATATCAGTAGGCAGGAAATACAGGCAGAATCTAACACGAAAGTCTCCTTGAGAAATTAAACTAAAGGTAAAGAGGTATATGTACTCGTTCTAGGGAGAAAGGCGAAATCAGAAATGGCCTGGTTTAGACTAGGAAGCTGGAAGGCTCAAAAAATAACGGATAGTTGTGGTAGGAGAATCTGCCCATTTTGTGGAGGGGATGAGGAATTGGTACATATTCTTCAGAATGTGCCCACTGGGAACACCTGAGAAAAATGTTTTTTCTGAAAACATTTTGAGGCAATTAGAGGACGATTGGCATGCTGGGACCTGTTTGCGAACTTCACTAACGGTTGAATTTGGGCATTTTTCTAGCCACAGTGTGCGAAGCTAAAGCAATCTATTTTCCAGTTGGAATGCAATAACTAGTGTAATTATAAATAATGTATCTATAAATATCGTTCTTTGAATTTTTGTTTATTATTATTATTATTATTATTATTATTATTATTATTATTGTTTTATTTACTATTTGTTTCTCTTTCTAATTGTGTATCATACTCAAACATATACGGTCTACGACCCATGCGTAAACGTATTTGTAATGTGCATATAGAATTTTATAACAATAAAGATACTACCACTACCACTATCACTACTACTACTACTACTATCTCTTTTTCTTTAACATTCTACAATTCATCTTGATAACTATTTAAACTTATAAATGGAAGGGCAAGCAGAGTATTTCTGTTTCTAAAAAATCAAGTGAATGCAGTTAATGATTCATTTTCGTACAGCGGTGTGAAAATTCAATAAAGACTACACCCGGGCCGCCGAAACTTTGCACTTGGCCGTTAGCGTCCGTTCATATAATGTTAGCTATGCTGCGGTTGCGACGTTGCAACTTCCACCACTGCTTAACGACTGGTATTGTTAAGTTTTCAGTTTTGAGTTTTCTTTGAGACACTTTCTAACTATTAAATATGAACCAGTTCAGTTAATCACAATAACTCAATTACAAATATGTAATAGAAATCAGCTGCACACACAATAAGAAAAACCGACAACTCGGCAGCTGTAACGTCATGTCTTTGTAATTGTTTCAAAAGTTTTAACGGGTAGCATTCCTCATTTGTTACTCTGTAGGACTGCCAACTGAAAAGGAAGCTCTAAGTGCAAAGTTTCAGCGGCTCGAATATAGGTTGGTGACAATTGTAAATGGCAGCGCAGAGTGCAATATGTTAGCTGCTGTTATGTAGTTTTGCAAGAAGCAGACATTGTTTCCGACATTTTAGGAGTTCGTTTCAATAAAGTGTTCTCTAAATTAAACGAAAACAGCAGTGGAAGTGAATGTAGTGATGGTGATTGTTATGACAGTCCAAAATGATAAACGGAATAAAAAAGGTGAAAAGAATATGTAGATTTCGTAATGAATGGTTGCAAAATAAAATATTTAAAAGTTGTTTATCTAAATGTGATGTTGAAGGCATGGCTAAATGTATAGGTGTCCTGCTCCATTAGGAATTGGGGCATGAGAAAACGTTTACAAAGAGAGAAACAAACTTTCTGTTGCACCAAGAATTAAAATTAAATCGATTGAAACTTGTTTAACGTGAAACATTCTCCTATTGAAAGTGAAGCTGAATCGACGTTTGCATAGCCACAGTTACCTCTGTACTGATTAAGTTAGATGCTTGTTTGCTCCTCATTCCATAGAATAAGTAGAGAATTACTTAAAAAAAGATGACACTTTTTGCTCTGTTTCGACAAATACCTCAAATAAAGGCAATATTAAATCATTGTTAAGACATTTTCTAGGATTAATGGAATTAAAGAAAAATTACTTAGCTTTAATGTTGATTCAAATTAAACAGCTGACGGTATGCTTGAGAAACTGAAATCTACAATCAATCTGAAAGAAGTGGTGCCTTTGATCGCCTTATAACAATTTTCAATGTCCACAGTTTAGAAGTAAACGGTGATGATTTTTACAGTGAGTTCGTTGTTCTAAGAGATGTTAATGAAACTTTAAAAGCTAGACTTACCAAATGACAAAAATTAGTCCAATTTTTAGCAAATATGCAGCTCCTAACATAAAATGTCGGTCCTGAGGTGTAGTGGTAATCGTACTTGCCTTCTAAATCCAAGATCGCGGGTTCAAACCCGGCCAGGACCGATGGATTTTTACGGGCGTAAAAATCCTAAGTAATGGCTTCCTTCGGAAGGGAAGTAAAGCCGTGGATCCTCAAGCCTGAAAGAAGAGGCCTCTGAGCAAAATTTATCGGTCGTTTCACGCCCTGAATTGAATGGGACGCTGATGACTTGTGATGTTAAAGAGCGTCCGTAAATAAATCAAATCAAACCTTAGTTAAAATAGGAAAAATTTAAGTTGTCCGTTTTTTGTCAGTAACGCGTATAGAAAGAGTGTTTTATTTAATGAAAAAATTGTGGACTGAAGAAAGAAACAAACTTCGCGTCGAAAGTGAACTTCTGGTTAAAATAAATAACTTTTCCGTGCACTTTCTTACGATTTAGTACAAACGCTGTTTTTTTTTTTTTCACTAGTTAAAATTAACAATTAAAGTTTTCCGCAGTCAATCAGTTCCGCTTGTTGTCAACTGAGATACTCTTTAACATGTCCCTAGAAAAAAATCAAGAAGCGTTAAATCGGGCAATTGCCTGACCACACAAGAGTGCTTCGGAATCAAAGGGGTATCACACAATTTGGGCTTTATTGAAAATTGAAGACCGGCGTTTTCAGCGTTAGTCCGACCCAGTAACCAAAGTACCATTAAAGTTTGGGAGGGTTTTATTTATGTTGCTATAAAAGTTTAATGGCGTTTTAAGTTCTTTGTCTAGCTAAATGTAATAGAAACTAGTGTTTTTTTTTAATATTTTGAAGTTGCTGTCAGAAAAGGCAAATATTAAAGTTATTTTAAAAATTCGTCAAATGAGGCTTTCGCAAACTGTTTAGTTAGATAATTAACTTGGTGAATTAAATTTTAAAAAGGATTTTAATATGTGATATTGACTAAGATTTTCAAGCTACACTACAATGTTTCCACTTTTTTTGTTCGACCTCAAAAAAGAGAATATTTCCAAAATATGAATTTATTTGCATTAAATGTCTATATTTATAATCGTATTATTGTGAAGCATGCATATAAAAATATGACCTTCTAAGTAGATAAAATGTTATTTCTATTATTAACTAATACGATAATAATTATAAGTGCAAAATCTGTCATACCAGAACGGGTACATACTATTTGTTATGAAAGTATCCGGTATAAAGTGCAATGTTATGGAAGAAGAACTGTCCATTCTGTTGTGGAAGCCTGACAGACCTTTACACGATATTATTAATTTTAATAGTTTCAGTCAAGGTACATAACGGCTAGAGAGTAGCGCCTCATATCTTCTGTAACAATGCAATCAAGGTGTATTCGTGCCCAAATTTTATTAAAGTTTGAGTATTAGTTTGAAAGTTATAAGGAAACACCTGGAACAGAGAGCAGTGAAACATCCTAATTGCAGAACTGTATTCGAACCGAGCTTATATAGATTGCTTTGATGATGCGTTTTCAGAGTTTTACTTAACCCTAAGAAAAACAATATGAGGGGAATTGAAGTATCTACGGTTTTCTGACTCATTCATTCGTCACTCTGTGTGTCTACGACAGTGGGAGGCTAAACTCCTGTGATTAAAGCAGAACTATAGTGAGTCATTTGACTTATGGGACGGCAGAGCAAGGTTTCGCACTGGGAGAAACCAGTCATCAAGGCCGTATTGCGGGTAGTGACTTTTAGTTAGTTTGAGGGATGCTTTGTTGGCAGGTGTTTACTTTCATTGTGTGTCACTTGTCGTTAGTTATATCATACTACATAAACATAGTCTTGAAGAACGGGTTTTTAAGTGCGATACATATGTGGAAACGGATTCTTGCAGAGAAGAGGTAAAGCCATTCGCAAGAAAATATCCTGGCAAACTGTACCAGATAAAGAAAATGTTTGCCAACTTGTTAAACAGTTACGAGAGGAATGATCTCATAGTGACAAGAAAAGTGTTTCGAACCGCATTATTGAAGAAAAGTTAAGATGAATTTACCATGCAGATGCATGGTAAATTCATATATATATATATATATATATATATATATATATATATATATATATTGCCGCTAAGGAACATTATTTTAATTATTTCTCATAACACAGATTAGTAGTTATTGTCATCAAATTTTAACATTGTATAATTTTATACTTTTAGTAAAAATATAAATGCTAATATAAAAATACTAACTTTATACCCGATGACTCAATTTCGCTTTTTTCGGTTGTGTTTGTGTCTTCGTTTTGTTGGACGCAGGTATTCAGCTTATTTTACCGATTGTGAACTCGGTCGGTAACATAGCGGAAAGATCAGTTCACTAAAGCAAGCACTTGGTTACGGTTGTTGATTTGTTCCGCGCTAAAACAGATAAATATATATAATTCTAACGCGTTATAATTGTTATATAGTAGTGGTAATAACTCACCTATTTCCCTAACATTATTTAGGTTACTCACTGTTAATAATATTATACCACGGTTTCGAACCCGCCGCTTGTCTACCTTCGCGCAATCACCGATATTTTCTTGTCAACAAGTACATTAGCGGTTACACCCTCAGATGTAAAGTCAGCCGAGTACTACGTTAAGTAGCAACACAAACAAGGAGTTCAAATAGACAACAAACGCATGAAAAGGCTACTTACTAGTCAATTCACAAATCTTGGTTGCCTAGCCTATGAAGTATCTAACTTCATTTACCGGCTCTCTAGATAATTAAAAATAGTAAATAAATAGAAGTTAAGTGAGGCTAACCAGTGAGCCCTTTGTTATATTCTTTATTTTTATTATTTCATTTTCAGAAGACTACTACACCGGAAACAGCATTGACGAAATCCTAATACCTTAAATAACTGATTGAAAACCTAACTTTACAGTGGAGACTATGATATATCAAATATAAAAAAAGAAACGTTATTACAAACTGGCAAACAAATAACTGATATTTTGGTAATAAATACATGCTTTATCCTCAAGCCTATTGCAAAAAATAAAATACAACTATTCAAATCGCGTGTTTTATACACCAGTATATATAGTTTATTTTTATCACATTTAAACAATGCTATATTTTTATTACAAAATGAGTTGACTTTGTTAATGAGCGCTGGTTCTCAAATGAAAATGCACTTTCAAATTTGAAGCACCTAAAATATTCTGTTATAGTCTCATATTTCCCCTTGATAGTATGTGGTTCAGTTGTCGCTTATACTTTTCTTACGTAAGAAAGAAAAAATATGAAATTTTAGGAGAGGAGTTGTAGACTCTAGAAATTTTTGTTCTTTATTTAGAATTCAGATCAAACACAATCAACAAAATACTAAAAAATGTTCACGTCATTTCAATAAATGCCACTTTGTTCATATGTTTATACTCTTACCGGAGAATTGTGGAATATTAGAATTTCTTGTCAAATAAGAGTAATTCTTAATTATAACAATAGCTTGAGACGAGATGCACACCAAAGGGATATACTTAGGACTGTCGTGCTGTGAATGAATTGGTAATAAATGGGACCATATATAAAACGCACCTTATTTTTATATCTTACGGTTTGCAACTCTTCTGATAAGTCAATTGCAAACGTTGGGAATTTCACTTGTGAGTTATTGAAAAGGGTGCCGTTCGCTCATTTATCTCGCCCGATCGACAATTTTCTTGTCATGTCAAGTTAATGTCATGTGATCGTTATGACGTTACTTTGATTTCGTTCTGATTGATCGCCACTCGTCACTATGCAATCCAAGGAGAGTATTACCCTCTCCTGCACGCGAGGCAGTGGTCCTGTCTTTCTGAGCTGGCAGGAGCTCCCACGTCGCAATGCCGAAGGTTCGGCCATTCGTTGATTGCTCTAATGGGAACTCCTCCAAGGTGACCCAGGTTTAATTATTTATTGCTGTAATTAGTACTTTATATCGGTTGCTTTGTTTTACACAAATTATATTCTCTTGCTAACATGCTCAGCTTTAACTTGTTCATTGCTAATAATGGTAACCTAATAAGCCAGGGACATGAGCAATTCTTTAGTTTTATATTCCGATGAAGCTGCACAGCATTGTTTAAATCAATTGTTTAAAGAAAATTATTGCACTTATTAAAGCATCCGAAACAACCTTTTAAATACATTTTCAAATTGCTTCAATACTGTTATATTTATACTATGTGTAAAACACAAAATTTTATCTGCAATATGTTATTATGTGCAGTTTGTGTTATATTTAAAAAAAATATTTAAAAAGAGTCATGAAAAGAGTCAAATTTTTACTCGGTTACCAACGTGCAATATAACAGAATGATTTTGACCTCAAGTATTGTAGAGTTACAATGCATCATTTACTTAAATAACTAGTGCGCGCTGAAGCATTTATTTCTATTTTTCTCTTCATATAAGTGCAATTGTCTTAAATTCAGAAAGCGCCTCATAGGAATTCCCAGTAGGCCTTAAACTTTCAGGAAACACCCATAATTATCAGACACCTTCTGGTGCTAATTGTAACAATGACTCCATCTATTTCGTTGGACGAAGTTCTCCCCTAGTGGCGTGACAGACAGACATTAAATAAATACGGAGGTGCTCTGCCCTTTGCATGTGGCCCCCTATTCACTAACGACCAGCCACCTGTTTAAAATTACACTGCAATCTTACAGGTGTGACTGTAAAGAAAGATGGATGCATAAATACAATGGTTTCCTAAATGAACCAAGCTATTCATGAACGTTAATCTTTTTCACACAGAAAATGAATATTCAGATATCATGATATTCAACACATCTATTTGAAACGAGATCTGCTAGAACGTATTATGTTCCTCTAGCACGTAAATTTGTGCTTCTCTCTAATTAGTAAATAAACATTGCACTAACCAGCCTCGAAGTGTGTATTTCTTAAATTAAATTAGAGAATTAACATAAGGCTCTGCCAGAGAAAAAGAAACGTGTTAAATAAATTAATGACCTTAGTTCCATATTCTCTGGCTACTCTCTACGTTCACTTCATTAGTTACGTATTTCAAATTTTCTTACTGCACGTATTTTTACTTTGACAATGTTTTGAGGTGACTTTTTTCAAATCATTAGACCGATATAGTTTTTAGTTACAGCAGAAAAATGTGTCACATAAATACACAAGGGCTAGGAAAGAGTAAGCCTCACCTGGATCGAATTTCCCTTCCCATTCAATTTTCTTTAGCTTTTTAAAAGACATAGTTATTCCCCTGATTTGGAATGGGTGCAATACTGGCCACTTCCATGCTCTAATATTTCCTTTGGAATTTTTCCTGCTTTCCCGGCGAGTGCTGGGATGGATCTTTCCTTTTCTCAAATTTTCCTCTCTCGCATTTCATATAGCATTTCGTTTAGCATTTTGTGTTACAGAGTCGAAAGTGCCAGGTGAAGGAAGACTGGTGCGGTGTGACAGCGGTTTGCGCTTGGAAGGTTTTCTGATCCGGTGTCTGGTTTGAAAGCGGCCCTTTTGAGAGGGTCATACTCTTTGGAAGCGGGGACCTCCACATCTGCTTGCTCTATCTGCAAACCCAGTTTACATCTGTGCCCCACCGCTCGTGGATTCTGGCATCCCAATGGACCATTCCTTCCGGAGGTTGTATGCAGTACAAGTGTTCAACTGAAGTACCGAAATATCCTCCTCTGACCCTATCTAAAGGCCTAATGTTGACTTATAAAACTGTTGAAGTTGTTTACTTATGTTTCTGAGTATGTAGGTAATAAATATTTTCATCACAAGAATGCACAATTTTATTTTCAGTATGCTTGTATAAGAGCAGAGGATTTCTAAACACAAAACTGAATATATGCACAATGAAAGTACAAGCTGTTATGAATTGTGTGTCAAATGGACAAGAAGGGAGGACAATGAATGCAATTCCCTTTCATCCCAATGAAGAATGGAAAAGGCTGTGTCATTCAGTATTGGTCAGTTTGCTGTTTAAATCATGTGAAAATTCCTATTCATTAATATTATATTGTTAATTTTCACTATGGACTAATTAGTACATATAATTGACAATGTTTTTGGAAGATACATGATAAAATGACAAATTAGGATTTTTTTAAGAGGAAAAGAAGCTATCCAGACCTAAGTTAGGTATACCTCTTCTGCATTTGTCATTGACGATCAATAGGCCAGAACATTTTCCATTCAAAAGGAATACTTAAATTGAGTAAAGAAATTTGAATATCCTTATATATTTATTTTTAAACCAAAAATGTATTTTCTAGATCACTATAACCTAAATATTCCCAAGCATATTTTCTTATTACATTGCGCTTCCTTTATAAAATGTGGCAAGATGAGGTTTATCACATAAGATACTTCGATGTATCAAGCAATAACAATGAATCATTTCATTGTCTAGTGGAGACAATGAAATAATTGAAGCTGGATGAATACGGGACCTTAACATTCAATTTACAATCTGCAATGAACCAAACATAAATAAATTACTCATACGCACATACATTATAAACTTTTACAAATAATTTAGAACTTGAATTACTTTTTGGAAGAAAAACGTTTAATTTACTTCCATTTTCTGATTCAAAATAAATATTGGAAACAAAAGTATTATTAACTATGCAAATAAATAGAAAGTGTAGAGAGATACTACCTTATAATTACGTGAAAAATTAACACTAAGAGAAAAGTAGACGCTCTACTTGGAATACTTACCTATTTCAAAAGGAAGTGATTCAGACGAGAATATTTTACTTACGGTACTCAAAGCAAAATTAATACAGTAAAGAACCGTAAAGTAAGTAAGGTGCAGATAACTCTAATAACATTTTCTCAGATATTCTGTTCAAAGTTTTCCTTTTAGGAGATATAGTTCTAGAATTTAATGCAAGAAACCTTATTAACATTTTAATTAAACACTTTTATTGAAGCTCATTCCATGTGTAGTCCAGAACCTCAAATTGCTCTCCTAAATTTGTACTTGTCTCATAGATCTCTCTGGTTTTCACTTCAGTGTGTTTAAATATTAGCAATACGAATATTTATTATTATTTTAAAACATTTCAGTAATTATTCAGTAACCACTGTGCAAGAAAACAGAACAGAGTCTGTAATTATTCTATCTGTATCCAATCTATTTTATTTGTTGTTCTTTAATTAAAAATTAAGGCAACTATCTCAATTTTGGCATTCTATTTATCAAGAATTGAACTGAATAGGTTAATGGGTTATGGTATAATAAAAACTTTACGGTATTTTATATGCATGATAAAGCATATATAAAGAGCGAATATGTGTAGTCTAATTTAACAGAGAGGATTGTTAGGAGATTCTCATGTAAGGGAAATGCAGAAACTTCTGCTATTTTCTAGCAATTCTAAACCTTTAGCAAGGAACAGCTGTTCTATGTTGTGTGTTTCACGGGGGCATGCTAACAGAAATCCTCCCTATTTCCTGTTTTTGGTGCATACACAATAAATAAATAAAACTGGTATTTTAATTTTATACATGGGCTAGAAGTGTAGCAAAAAATACTAAACTTTATTTTGTAAATGGTGCAGAAGTTGACTGCTCTGAATGAATTCCAAGTAAAAGTTAAGAGTAAGGTGTTACGGAATATTGTAAAGCAGAAACTAAGGAATGTAAAGACAATTTAGTATTAAAATAGTGGATTTGTTTTATTATTAAGTCATAGTTTTAAAACATGTCATTTTTTATTATTTCTAATTAAACAAATATAGGAAATAATTATCATCACTGTGAAAACTCATATTGCCTAAAGGAAAGAGAAGGATGAAAGTGCAGGTAAAATAAAAGATGGTTTTAGGCGCAATAAAAGTGTATTTAATACATTATTGGTTGCAGTTCAAATACTGATTATGGCAATTAGAAATAAAATGACTGCCGTGGCTAGAATAAGGAAAAAAATTAGCAATAGTATCAATACTCCATACTATAAGAGCTTATCACACTTTACATAAATTGCACTTAAAAAGTCTTCTATAACAGCAACTACATTATTCGGTACTATAACCTAAAAATAATATGGCTGTATTAACACTTTTAAATCCGCAATAGAAAGTCTTTTATGAGCCTATTTATATTTCGTTATAACAATGAAGCACCATAACATAATTGTAGAAGACAATAGCTGTTTCTTGTGCTGATTTGGCAGGAAAACATATTTTAGAGTTACACAATTTAGATTTTTTTGTGAATACAATACAAGCTGATTCAGGAACTCTGCGACAAATTCGGAAAAGATAGAGATATCACAATGAGAATACATTATTTTCTCTGGTGTGTCATTTTGAAGTTGTGCATACCTGTTTATTATGTTTGTGTATACTGGTTACAACGTTAAACCCTGTGACGCTGCTTGTCATCGTCGTGTACCTCTATGTGTAGTCGATGCATGTGCAGTTGAATGCAAGCATGTATTAAGAATGGAGTCTTTGCTGTTCCTGAGTTGACCGACATGGCGATATGTTACGGGTAGGTTAGAGTATTCCGACTTCATGTCTCTAATATTTTTTTCTTTGGGAGCTTGTGTGCAGTGTCGTGTACATGGCCACGGTTGACACAAAGCACGCACAATTGTTGCTTTTGAATGCATGTGACACAGGCTTGAAATATTTGCCAGGCCCAGAGCAGAGCATTTTAAATGTCTTCTGCAATCTATCCCTAGCGGTACTTGACATCTGTGTTTCCTTCGATAATATATATATATTTCCAAAATAACAAGTCAGAGAACATAGGTCGTTTAACAAAAATGTTCCTCATTGTGACATCTATGTATCTCTAAATTTTTTATCAGTTCTGGTGATCTTGGTGACCATACTTGCCTCCTAAACCCAAGATCGCAGGTTCAATTCCGGTCAGGATAGATGGATTTTTTTCGGGCGTGAAAGTCCTAAGTATAGTTTCCTTCGGAAGGGAAATAAAGCCGTGGGTCCCGTGGCGCAGATTTACGGCACATAAAAGAACCTTAAGCCTGAAAGAAGAGGTCTCTGAGGAAAATTTGTTGGGCATTTCACGCCGTGATATGAATGGGACGCCGATGAGCGTCCAATTCGTACATAATGTTATCAAAGTATATGAGATGGTTTTGTTAATTATTACAATTAAAGAACGGAAATGACATAATGATTTTAACTTTTTGAAATACAATGAGTATTATTTCTAATGCCAACCTTTTTATTACTCAACATATTAGAGTTTCTTAAGGTGGCAGAAGGCAATAAGTAGTCAATGTTCACGCCACGTACCGAAACACTACATGAACTATAAGGTTACGTTATGTGTCACTGATGTAATAAATGTAATACAAAATGCGAAATATTTTTTCTGCCAAGAATTCATAGTTCATTATTAGTTATGGTTCGGAAATAAAGTTGCACTCTTACCCATCTGTTGTTTATGCTTGGACTGGGCTTTTCAAGAAGTCTCATGACAAAGAACGAGAAGTTTCCACATTTTGGATCCCATAATACTGCTAGCATACAGCTTAATTATTTTCTAATACAAAAATTATTCATGTGATATAAAACTTAAACATATCTGCTAATTAGACACTGAATTAACAACATTTAAATAATCAATGACTATACAGGGAATATTTAGCAAAATTATATGCATACTACTATAGAGGATGCAAAATAGGAATATCCAAATGCTAAAACCTCGGGTGCACAATATAAAAGCGCCAGTCCAAACATAAACATTTTATAAATACATATATTAAATTTCTGCAATGTCAGATTAAAATTAGGACATTGTTATCGTAAATAATGGCACCAAAAGGCAAAGATCATTTAACAAACGGCTTAAAACTATTACATAAATGTCAACAAGGCTCTTAAGGATTACAAACTGTGGAACTTCAACATTTCATCACAATTTCGACTTACACTGACGGAAATGCACAGTTGAAGCATTGATGCTCCATACAATTAATGTTAACTTAATTTAAGTTATAAATAGTTTTCTTAACGGTAGAACAAATAACATAAAGTACTTGCATCATCACAGACACTTCACAAACACAAGCACCTCTCCTGTTGCATTCTCCCGTCAGCCGACCATCGAACCTGCAAAGAAAATAAACCTGCATGAGTGCTATTGGCCTTGTACAACAAGAACACTGTCCAATGCCTCCAGATATATAGCTCAACTATTGTATTGCAGTCGAGTAAGAGGATAATTACACTGGATTACATGTATTGAATCTCTGTGAATAACCATAGCGTTCATAGACACCTAAAAAGACATAAATGAATAGGATACTAGGAACGGAAGAGTATATTTTGGTATTTAAACCTTGCTCAGGGGCTGGTCCTTTGTACCTATATTCCCAGTAGATCAACTCCGGAAGGATGAGGTGAGATGGAGGAGACACCGGGTGGTATGGACGGACGTAAACGGGGTCCCTAACATGTTTCCAGAAAGAACACTCCCTCCTCCAAGACATTTAGCAGAGCCTCGTTCATAGGGGGCAGAAACCACCGTCACGCCGCACCAGCCCATCTCGCCCGGCACGTTCGACCCTGGAATGATATGCAATGGGAGAGTGGAAGATTTGTGGATAGAAAATATCCATCCAACATTCACCTAAATAACCAGGGGAAACCATAAAAAAGGTTAGACTCGCTGGCTCCACCGTTGAATCCGGGATGCGCCTGCGACACCCTGCGTTGAGTCGCGTGTCAACATCTAAGGTAGAAGCAAATTCGAATTTTGCTTCTTAAGAAACTGTCTTACTATTTATATGAATATGTGTAGACAGTTTCTTAAAAATAATATCCGATACGTAAAAAATTCAGGGACAAACAGAAACTGGAGAACACTTTTACTTGTGTTATTGTAAATGACTGTTGTAGCAGTTTAAAACAATAATAAACTAAGATCTTTTCCATATTTTCTGTTGTGAAGTAATGCCATTGTTCAGTTAATATAAAACTGTACGTTGTAAATAAACGTTTAATTTCACATAAACATTGCTGTAACAGACTTAAAATGAGCCCCCTACTTAGCTCCGAGTTCATCTGCGCCTTCAGCACGTTCCTGAAATTACTTAAGAGAAAATTTCTTGGATGCTTTTTCAGCCTTTCCTCTGCATCTTCAACTTTTGCCAAGCAGTCAAAGAAAGGCAGACTACTGGTCTTCAGTTTTTCATAACTAATAGTGTATCAGGTGGCTCAGTGTATCAGTGGCTCAGGTACAGATCAAACTATTTTTAATTTGGTGTTGAAAACGTCCCATTTAATCATAAAAATGTGAAGAAAATAGCATAATAAATTATACGCAAAAATTAAATTAAAATACACATTTTCACCACACCTTTCAAATAAAGACAATATGCAAAATAGGGGGCAGAGAGGGGGGAATTTCGATCATCTAAGGAAAAAAATCTGTAAAATATGAAATATTTTACATATTTATACTGGTCAAAATGCAAACCTTGAACATTTGTTTAAGAATTGCCCCGCTAAAACATGAAAAGAACGTAAAATAAAATAGTTGCACTTTGAGAAGCAACATTTCGTTTTGACTAGGAATTACCAATCTAGTATAGTAATACCCGATAACAAGTAGCTTTTTCCATTCTAATCGGCTTTATTGGAGTGTTTAAATAATATATGAGATGTAGAAAAAATGTTTTTCAAACTTCAAAATACATATTGCTAAGATAGAGAGAGCGAGAAGAGAATGGGAGTATTAAAGTTCTAACACTAAAGAAGAAATGAGGCCATGACGATTCCTGACTGTTTAAAATTCCCTTACTGGCAGTGAATTGTAGCATGAATGATTATTATAAATAAACAGTAAAACCATTGATATACTCACGTGTGAAACAAAACCGCAAGAAATTGTAAGGTTTTATACCGATCACCTGATTGGAATTATCCCACCCCACTATTTCATATTAACCTAATATCCATAAAACAAAATAATTACAATAAAATAAAAATTACTACAATAGGCCAACTATATTCGAAACGTAAAGATATATAAGTAGAATATAACGTGTAAATGAAAACGTATTTTCATGCAAACTCTTCGTATTGCAATTAACACTATTTTCTAACCATTTAAAATATACTTTGAGTACCATAGCAAAATGTTAATGAAAATAGGATCTCAAAAACGAATATAATGCTTTCCGAATCCAATAGCGTATGGGTGTTTATGTAAAAAAAAAAAAACTATTTTTCCCCCTTCGTTTTGTGCTCCTATATCCCATCTCGGTGTTTAAAAGATACTCACGTTCATTGTACATTGCTTTTCTGATTGATAAGCATATTCATTAGAGAAGAAAGTTGTTTTGCTTTGGCGGCATTTTAAGAGCAATCTATTTTCACAAAACAATGGTATATATATATGTTTAAAACATACATCAGTAATTACTGCCCCACAAATGAGCGTGTAACATCCTTTATATGACGGTCATTCAGAAAGTTTCTGGATATAAGCAGCCATATGTTAATAAATAATTTGAGGCTTATCACTAGGCATCGGAATTTCTAAGCACTAAAACCAGAATGAAGCTAAATGAAGTTACTAGGACCATTTTAAAAATTATCGGAATGACCCACAGGTTGCAGCAGTAGTTTCAAAGTAGTTTTATTATCAAAACCCGCTATCTTCCAAAGAAACATTTACATGAATTGGTCAGGAATCATAGTAGTTGTAGCTGTTTGTTGCCGTGCAGACGTGTGCACGCGAAAAATGATAAATATGGAACAACCTGCAGTTATTAAGTACTTGACAAAGAAGGATATGAATGCAACAGAAATTCATATAGACATGACGAAAATTCTAGGATACTCTGCACCATAATTTTCTACCTTTTCCAAGTGGACCACGGAGTTTAAACGCAACGTTAAAAGCTAGGAATACGACCCACGCAGCGACCAATCAAAATGCCACACGACGTGGTTTTGGAGAATCGCCAATTAAAGATGTCTGAAATTGTTGATGCCCTGAACATTTCAGGGGAATGCATATTTCACATTTTGAAGCATTAATAATAATTGTGCTTGAAAAAAGTTACGGCAAGATGGGTGTCGCAACTGCTAACTCAGGGTCAACAGCGAATCAGAGTACACATATTTCAGCAATGTTGCCCGTTTTCAGAGGAATCTTGCCCACTTTGTGGTTTCCTGGGATGCCAAGGTTTCCACTGGAACATCTATCACACTGGATAGTATTTTGCAAAATCTTTGGATTTGTTGAGGATCAAGATTTATCAAAGAAGAAAGTCATCTTGCATCAAGACAATGCTCGTCCTCACAAATGTGTCGTTACAATGGCGAAAAATCAATGAATTGAGGGCACGGTTTGCTGCGACATCCCTGACTTTCATGAGTTCCCTAAAGAGAAAATTCACTCTTGAATAGAAAATTTCGTCCGATAGAGAGTTTATATCATCAGTCGAAACATATTTTGCAGGCCTGGGAGAATCTGCCTTTCGTGAATGGAACCTTGCTGGATAAAATGCATTAGTGTCAAGGGAGATTATATTGAAAAATACGAGTAATTTCAAACAGCCATGCTGTCATTTTCTGCTTCATTCCGATAAATTTTCAAACGATCTTCGTATGTGGGTACTGAACTGTAGACAACAGGTGGGAGGGCTGCTATAGGTCACGATCTACAAGTCACTCTCTCTCCTTACGCCTATCACGCATCAGTTATTTTTATCTGCGGGGTGATGGCGCTTAGCTTTGTTCTTGCTTTTGTTATAGTGACCTAGTAGTATGAGTTCATCTTACTTGATGTTAAATCTTTAGGGTTCCGATGACTGCTCCTCATTAGATTTTCAGTTTCTATACAACTGGTCATTCCCCGGAAGCAGTGGAAGCATTCGCGCCAGTCAATATATGATGCTGCAGCATCTTGTAGGCCTGAATATCCCTGAACATGCAGTTGGTGCCTCAACAAAGGGAACTACAAAAAGTTGCAGGGTACCAGATCAGGAATACTATGAAGGATGGGTGGATAGCTTTGTAGAAAGAATGTCCAAGAGTTGTAGACAGAGGCATGACCGCTCTGCAGCATGGTGCATTTAAGTCCCGTTCTCGACAGTTTTTCACGACCCTTTAGGAAAACTTTTGAGAGACAAATTGTTGTGCACCACTCTGTGGTAGCTCTCTCGATCTTCAAGGGAAACTATTGCCACATATCCACAAATGGAAAAATGTCATTAACATTTTCTTTCCTCCACTACCTTGTGACTTTCGTTGGAGTAAGGTTAACTCCGATTACAGTCCGGCGTTTGGATATCAAGAAGCTCCAAGCAACTCGTAACAGTGTGACTGTGCACGGAGTATGGTTTGGCAGGACTGTATAAACGGGCACAGGAAGGCAATGACTAAACTCGACGTTTAGGCTGCAGGTATAATAGCGGGAAAGATGGGTTTTCATTAGTTTGAAATATTTGACTCACAATACTCTCCGTACAAAACAATGGTTCACAGATTGACAGTCACTCGATGTGTATCCAAAGTGACCAGACGCAGAATTTTGGTGATGACAGACGTTTCACTTCCGGTTCATGTTGACAGGTATATGTTTCATCAACTGCTATGATTTCAGAAACAAGAAGGGAGTTTCCGTTGTATCCTTGGAGCATTTCGCAGCACCATTCCACTTGAAAGATATTCTGCCTTTCACTAAGACTAGAAGGCATTTCCCTGATCTTTATATGATCATGAAAAAATGTTGGACACTTCCAGATCCAATTAAGACATGTCTCTAAATCCTTATAGATAACTTAGGAGTCTTCTTTCAACGTCCCTACTGCAGGATGTTTTCTGCAGTCGTTACCGCAGGAGGTTTTTCGCTTCTCTCTTCACCATAAGTGCGGTGCGGCTCCTTTTAAATTCCGCGAACCAACTGAAGACTCTTGTATGTGAAGGAGCAAGGTCGTTTAAATTGTTTTAGTCTCTTGAAACAGTTTCTGGTTTAAGTCGCTTTTAAAACCGTAATAAATCTTCGCTTCAGCTGCATTGCGTGACCCTGAGTTGCTGGTAATATTTTTTAAACCCACTTAGTTATACCTAGCTACAACTACGCTGATTTACAGATAAAAATAAAGCTACCACATGCAAAATATATCTACAAATTATTGTAAATAACTTACTCAGGTTTGAAAATATTTTGAGTGTACCTCGTGTGTGCATGCAGTTTTGTTTTCTTGGCCCCTTTATTTGTAAACAATTTTGATGCAAGTGCCCCAACCAACTGGAAAACACAGTAGATAATTTTGTTGTGTAAAAAGTGCTTTTAATTTATTTTCTGTCCTCAAGAATCGTTAAATATAAAAGCAGAAGTCTCCTATTAAAGTTCATTTAACAGAATACTTTTCGAAGGAGTTTTACAAGTTTGAAAGTTGTCATCTCATAAGTTCTAAACTTGTTTTTAATATATATCCTCAGAATTGTTAACATACGTAAATGACTATAATATATTCATCGAAAAAATAGCAAAATGTTGGTAAATGTACAACCAATTGGTAATTTTAGTAGAATTAAAATAAAAAAGGAACTAAAATTCATCCTAATGGTGTAATAAATGTTGAAAGACATAAATAATGTATAAATAATTAGGAAGCAAATATCTTTCCCTTGTTATTTTCCCATGAATTTTATAAACCTAAGACATTTTTCTGATAAGCAGATAAGAATATGCGAGTTCCTTTCCTTTGCGATTATTTTGAAAATAAGACACCAACAATTACGTCATTAAGAGCAACACATCCTAGATCATTCATGACAAGAATTATACTAAATGCCAGGGCTTCCAGGCGAATCATAATGAGACGGTAAAATATCTCTGCTGCAGGAACAGCTATAGAATGAAGCCAGAATCAATTTAGTTAAAAATAAGCTTCATGTAAAACAAAATTGCAAAACATTTTTATATTTTTCTTCCATGTTTTAAAAAAAAATATTGTGTATATATTTTACAGATTCCGCAGTATTTCTTTAATGTAATTTAAGACCCATTAACACTGATGGATTAGCAAAAAAATAGCCTACAGTGGATTTTAAATTGATCTAACACAATCCAGCACGTTTAGCGCATTAATAAACAAACTTAGGTGCTATTTTTTAAAAAAGTAAACGCAATTATAAGTAAAAGAGACATAAAATTAACTCTTTCTTTAAATTTTCCTAACATGCAGTTTCTTATCATTCTCCACCAAGAACATACTAAAAACATTCTACTTTTTTTGCAAAACATTTTGGAAGCAGAGCTGCAACATAAAAATGTCAATGAAGGTCAAGTAAAAGAAGGAAGAAAAGGAAAAATGAAAGAAGAAAGTTTGTGACCTTTCCAAATGGAAAAGAAAAGACAACCACATTCTCTTTCCTGAAAAATATAGCATATCAGAAAAGTGCAAGAATCTGCGGATATGGGATATTCTTGGGGCTTAAACAGTACACTTTCAAAATAAATGGTTTTTTTTAAATACATTAAGCTCCCTGAGAAGCTTACTGGCTAGCACAGTGCTCTCATGTGATCACAAAGCAAGTGAAATTGATTGTAAGCGGGTATCAAGGTGTTTGCCCCAAGAGTCAAGAGTTCAGCCAATGGTGTGTGGCCACTGATTCTTGCCTTTGTTCTCCAATAGAGACAAATACATGGGGCGGGACTGAGCATGTTGTAGTGGTCGGTCAGCTGATGCGGCACATCCTTGAATTACCCAATAGATTTATCATTGCCTTCAGATCTTTTGTGAACTCTTGGGTTTGGAGACGTGGTGGTCCTTACTGCCCCGTAACTTTAAGAATGGTATCTCGGATAATTTCCCATCTGTGCATTAGGTTGTAGCTCTAATCATCTTTCGTAATTTGAAATATTCCCACTACAGAAAGATTTTCCTTCGTTGCTGATTATAAACGATTTTGGGGTAGTAATAGTTTATTTCTCCCCTTTCTATATCTTTTAATGTCCCATGCAGTTTAATTCGTCTTTGGATGAAGAATAGTGAATTTTGAAAGCAGAAGAATATGACCCCAGTGTCTATCAATGCCCAAAATTACCCATATTCTTTTTCGGGCTAGAAATGCTCCTTAAAAACTCGCTAGCAGCAAAACGAACAATAAGACTGGATTGGATTGAACTGTTAGGGTTGGAAGATATTATTTTTATACTTCAGCTTTGCCCAAGGACTGGGCGTTTACGCCTATACTGCAGTGGGAGACACCTCCGGGAGGAAGGGATGAAATAAGGGAGACACAGGGACAGGGTCCACAGGAAATGCGCCATGGGAGTAGACATGGTTCCTAACATTGCTTCCAGATAGAACACCAAACTCCGGTGGAGCCCCCCCCCCTCAATGATTTCAAAACTCTTAATGTGGGCACCTCCATACCAGACGCCGGACCAGAAACTTTCCTAAGCGCAAGCCACCGTAAAACCGCACCCACCCATCAACCTGGTACTCAATGGAGTGGAATTCATGAAAAGAAAAGATCCATCTTAGCATTCGCCTAAGCGATGAGGAGAAATCACGAAATATACCCAGACCCAGGTCAGGATGCTTGTAAGGGATTTGAACTCGTAATCTCCCAAATGCGAGTCTTAAGCATTACCTTTGAGCCACTCCGCTCAGTACAATAAGACCTAAATTTGATCATCTCTGATTTGCTGCCATAGTACCGAAAAGTATGTTATCCCACAAGAGCCTATTTTATCGGGCTGTTATAATTTATTCTGTCCAAAAGTGTTATTGTTTACTACTAGTTTAGTAGTGGGAAGCGCATAGCATTTTAAAATTAAATACTGTTTTAATTTTTCTTTTCAGAGATTTTGAACTGCATTTGGAAAATTCGGTGTTGAATGCTATACCATCATGCATGGAGCGAAGATCATAGAACTTTATTTTAAACATCTTCATTCAACAACCCAGAATCAATTATTGCCATTATTTTAAGAACAAAATGCATCTGATGAATCAATGATTCGATGATTAATGGAGCGTTTTGGCAGCAAAGTGCAATGCATGATCTGCCAAGATCTGGAGGACCATATTCTGCTCTAAGTGAGGTGAGTATTTGATGCATTCAGGAGAATATTGGAGAGAACCACAGAATGTGAGTCCGAAGACGCGTTGCTGAGTTGGGGATGCCGTAATTGTTACAGGCGAGCTCTTGCTGATACTCCAGAGACATGGTTTCAATATGGAGGGGCTGTTGCACTCATAATTCGGGCTACGGTGTGTTGGTCTTAAGTTAGAATTTCGGCGGACGTTTGATTTTAAGCAATTCAGCGTTAAACTCGTCCGCCTCCCGAATTTCTTCTTTGGAATTATCATAAGGAATAAATGTGTGTGTGAATAAATCCAAATCCGAAGAAAAAAAAATCAAGCAGAATACCTGAGCCAAACTATGGGAATTATGTTCATACATTCTGATATATGTAATGGAAAATTTACTGAAAAGAGCTCAATTACTTTCATATATTTTTTCGTGCAATATTGTTATAGACTGAACAACTAAGTAATGTTAATATAAGCAATAGACTATTGAGATTTTTTCTATTAAAATGTATATATATAACTAATTTTACTGTATTGTTCATTGTTCTGGCTTATCTGAACGACAACGACGTTAAAGAAAATCTTATGTTTGTAATTCTTTGTTAGAGTACACATGATATATATTTAATGCTACTATTTGAAAAGAAAAACACATTTATTAATCTAATAAAGGTTATACAGTAATGACATCTAGGCTTTGTCAGGATTGTACTCCAATCGCAGTTGTGCCATGAGGGTAGTGGCCAATAAAGTGCGGGACAAACCTTAATAACCTCATCCGTTGTACCGATTTCCGAGTGTGTACTGTTATCGCATTCATCGAGACAATATCACACTGCCACGAGATACCTGGTAATTCTTCAGCAATGTCACTGTTATTTACATTCATCATAGACTGAGCAGAAACTATTCTGTTTCTCATATTTACTATTAAGAATGTCTAATGATGCCTTAATTATCAAATAAAGAATAAATGAATACATAGTACACTCTCATTTCCTCACCGTAGTACGAAACAATACTGAACAGAGATTTCAGAGACGTGACAACGTTGTTTTTCTGAGCGAACTTTGATACACCCCATTCCTCATGTGTATCATGTAAACGTAACATAAATAAACAGCCAGATGATTGTAATCTTAGTTCCAGGAAAAAATAAACATCAAGACCTTGTCACGTAATACATAACAAAGTGTATACTGGTGTATGTTGCTGCATCTAAGCGCCTTGCTGGTGAAGCACAAGTTCCTATTAAACTACTTAATCTTACAAAATCACCATTTTCAAACAATCCCGAGTTTTTTCAAAGAACTTTGTTGTACCATTGCATCCTGCTCCTTTATAAGCAAGTTAGCTTTCGTGTTGTTCAACCTTAGGCTTGAGAACCAAGATTTATTCTATCAAGTTTTATAATTGTAATTGGGATCAATCACCTGCATATTTAAGAGGGTTATGGACTGAAATGAATATTCAAATTTTTAAGAGAAGCAAAATGAGACTATTAGATAAACTATAAGTAGCCGTACATGGAGAATATAACCCTGGGATACTCAGACATGCTTGTGTTATAAAAAGTTTTTAATTTTCATTTTCAGTAACTAAAAGCTCAATTTTGACCATCTTTTGAAAATAAGTTACAATATTGCATTACAAAAACTAATGAAAAATCACTTACATAATGATAAACTTCACTTATAAAACATTCTAAAAAATATTGAAAATGTATAAGTTTTTTATTGAAAAAATAAATTTTGAAAGCATTTAATTGTGAGTTTAATAATACTGTGGAATTGTCTTTTCAACAAATGGCACTTAAGGCTCCGAAAATGTGAGAAAAAATTATTCTACATATGATTTATTTTAATTTTGTGTGTGTGTGTGTGTATCAGAATTATAAACCGTCGTTATTGTTAGTCAAAAACGTTAATAAAATGTTATGCTATGACAGTAATTGCATAAAATTGTTATATAAAATTGCCGTTGTACGTTGAATGCAGTTTCATCGGTTGAATCGCTATGTAAAAACTTTGGCTCTTACAATAAGAGAAGAGTAGTAAACGATCGTGAATTTTATAAATAATACACGATTATTCTAAATGAATGGAACGACTTTGCGTATTTATTATAAAGAAATTGCATGAGGTAACAATACATAGAACAATTTTCCAGTTGATTGCATTGCAAATACTTAAACATGTTCAAACTGGCAACTGGCTTTTTTTGATGGTGTTAACGCCCGTTTTTACTATTGAGGCACCACAGGTGGTGGACGCTGATGATACATGAGATGAAATGATATATTGGGAAAGCATATTTTTTTAAGGACGAGACCGTTGCAGACCGAAGTTTAGGATACCTACCCGGCATTTGCTATTTATGAGGACTGAGGGATACCTGGAAAAAATCTCAGCCAGGAAGGACGGTCACGAGTCCGCGCCTTAAGGACCTCGGCCACCCGTAGCGGTATGGCAACTACGTGCAACATGTCTAGGCGATAATCAAGTTCTTGTCATACATGATGAAGCTTATCAGCTTTTATGTCATTGTAGCTCTTGGATGCACGACCAGTACTGAGATTAAACTTTTTATATGTATTTATACTCCATAACGAATATCACGAGCCTCTTGCAACCGCCGCAACCGAAAAAAGAGAGATCTGCTCGCCGCGCGTAAAGTTAATATTATCATTTTAATTTTAGTACTTATGTTAGGAATGATGCTCCTCAGTGGCAACATATGGCCGACATGGCCTGCGAAGGAAATTTCTGCATTTCATTTTTCTTTCATAAGAATATGACGATTCGGAACATATTTCTTGTCATTGACAAGTCATTTCAGTGTTTTAATAAGTTGCGAACAATTGAAAAACAATTGAACTAACAAAGAAAATTTAAACGCACTGAAAGCTCGAGCAACATAGGAACATACGCTCGCTGACAAAGCCTCCTTCAAAATAAAAATGGTGATACATGTGCATGTATTAGGTGTACGGTCTTGACGACAAGTTTCTTCCAGTATACTGGTGCGCTCTGCCAGTGCGTAAGTAAAATAATTACACTTTCTTCCATTCATTTAGATATTTATTATATTTATTATATATTTAAATTTCAAATCATGCAAATATTTCTAATGTATTATAAGTTAAAATAAGTAGCTGTCTAAATAATATGCTGAAATTTTAATTAATTTTCAAAATATTATATTCAGTTCATTCCATTTTCTTAAGGTATAATTGTAAAGATGCCGTACTTTTTTACAATGTTATTACATTTTTTTTAATCCAAATATTACGTAATATTTGTATATACCGAAAAATATATGCATCAAAATAATAGTAAAATTGAATGGAAACTTTTCCGTGCATTAGAAGAACTATATGAAAAGGTGGTACGGTAATAAAAAATGTATGAAAGCGGTGTGTTAGAGAAAATAACAATTTTATTTGAACAAGTGTTGCGTGGAAGTTATGTTACACATGTCTGGGAGCAGGATAATAAGAGATGTTGGATACCCTGAGACAAGTTTTTTTTTTCCCCTGCCGGAACTTATGGATGTGGTCTGGTGAACACCTTTACCTCTGCTTGTTTACTCAACATTACGGAGGCAGGAATCCTTACGATTAATAACAAAGATATAGCCTGCCCCTTGTTTTTATGGCCTAGCGTAACTTGTATAACATCTCGCTATCCGGACAAAACTGGTAGCCCCAGTTTCATTTCATTATGTTTTATGAGCTCTGCGCATTAAATACGTATTTCCTTAAATAAAACAGCGTTTGTGGGATTTACCAAGTTCCGTCCAGGTGTGTCACGAAATAAGTCTTTGCTACAATTACACAGGAAAAGGAAGCGGTCAGTACGAATGTGCAGGACAAGAATTTGAGTGCTGATGATTCAAGATATCTCATTAGGACTCCCCTATTTTAAAGCTTTTCTTTCTTGCTTTTTCAGTTAATCGTCTAAGCTACCCAGGATTGTTATGCCCCAAAACAAATAGGTAAAGTAGAAGATGAAATGCAAATCTTGAACCAGTTGCATACAATGGAACGGTTACAGAACCCGGAAGTTAGGCAAAATAGAAATGAACACGTTTTAGTACTTTTGAGGTAGGTAGGGCCAGTTTTTATTTTGCCCACTCCCCATTTTTTGCACATTTTAAGGTTTGTAACTTTTTTGCCTGTTTTGGGTCTTTATGGATTTTTTCTGCGATTATTTATGGATTTTGAAAAAACGGCACAAAATATCTATTCAGAATCTTGTTATAGATTTATTTTTTTTTTTCGGGAGATCACCAACCTTCCCCTCATTCCATTAACTTTAAATAGCAGAACTTTCATTAGTGAAAGGAAAGCACCATTACTTCAGGCATACGAATGCAAGGAAATAAGAGGATGAGAAAAGTACTGTATTTTAATAATCCTGGCGAATGAGTTTATATCCATATGCGTTAGACAATTCTAGGATATTTGTGATAGGGGTAACTTTTCGGGTGCATGAATGTAACAAACAATTGCAAGCAGGAACGATGAGAGCGATACTGCTGTCCCTACAATATGCTTAGTGCAGAGTTACTAACTTGATTCCCCTATAACTGCATAAACAGAACAAGAACTCGACCAGAAACCATTGCGCATCTTTTGCTCATTCGTCAGGACTGTTCAGAAACTACTTTATTTTGTCTTGATCAACATTTCCTGATGTCCTGAAAGGTGAGTGTTCTGTTGTAACTGGTATGAGTCTTTCCGAAATAGCTTGTTTTAAATATGCTCTCTCTCTCTGACAAGTGGCTGATTTGGACAGTTGATACCTTGAAAAAAATCTTGTTGTTGCTTGTAAACTGAAAAAGTAAGCTTAAGTACTTTAATTATGTAATAAAGAAATTATTAAGTATCTTAAATACCTAATTTCATTAATAATGAGAGACATTACTCTCCGTTTCACTTTTAATAAATGCCTGTTTTAATTGCATTACTTCTTATTTTCAGTATTTTAAGTGTCATTTTTCCTGTCTATTTTACCAAAAAAAAAAAAAAAAATTCTGAACTTCCGGTCTATGTTATCGTACTGGTGCGTGCTTTCTTCTCATATAGTTACTTTTAAATAAATTCACCATACAATTTATTCGCTTAGAAGTTGAGTGAATATTAGGCTTGTTGTGGGCAGTGAAAATATACCACACATTATAGAAATCGAATCCGTACCATCTAATGTGCAAGGAAAAAACTCTCTGTTTAAATCTTACATGATATGATATCAATCTTCAAAACATCGACCAACAAACCTGTTGTTTCTGGTTCCTCGAATCATTCTTATACTCCCATTGCGGACCATTTCTGTCTATTAATTAAAATGTACTCATTGATGTTCCTTTCTAGGATCTCAGTGTTTTGAAAATATCCAAGTGTTTTTAAAAACCAAGTATTTTGAGTTCTCTCACTGACGGTGTGATCAGTATAAATTTGTGCGTTATCTTTCTGTATCAGCATTCGTTTCAGAATGTTCAGAAAACAGAAGATGTGTTCAATAAAGTCCAGAATCACTAATTCCTTCTTTCGTAACATCATCAGCTGCACAATATTAATGACATTTCATAATTATTTATCACAAAAGTCGCTACTTTTTGTGTTTCGATTATGATAAACATCATTGATATTATTTAATAAATGGAACAAACAACATTTTTGAAAATTGTAAAAATAATGCTTTATTGCATTTCAAATGGGTGGAATTTGATTATTTAGTGCTGAAAATTACTGTGATTAAGTTTGGTTGCAAGTAAAATTTAAATGTATGATTTGGGTTGTTTAATAATACTTGTTTAACACCCAACTTTATAATAAATTATCTATATGAATCGCTTATTATTACCATTCAAAGTATGGGTACTAATTACCCTTCCGAAGCAACGTTTTTCAGAAATACTGCTCTATCCATCTCTTTCTTGGACGTCCTGCTGACCTAGATCCTATTGGATTATATTGAAATACAACCTTGCGTATCCTCTTCCATTCTATTCAGACGGTCTTTCTATTTCATCTGTATAATTGAATTTTCTCAGTGATGTTTTGAATGCCGAGTTGTTAGCGAATATAATCGCTTATGATGTGATTGATTTCTTCTAGTTACTCCTACTAACAGTCTCAATTCGTGTTCTTCATTTTTTATCAATATTCACTACTTTACATTAACACAGGTTTACTCGCAGTATTATAGAATTTTAATATCGCTATTTTTTTCATTTGTTTCCTGAAATTTCTTTTTAGACTCCATTGATATAATTATATATTAGAATGCATTTATCTACTTCCTCTTTATTTAAATTGCTTGTTTCATAGATTAAACAGGATCTCACTTGTTCTATAAAATTCTTGTTCTACATGAATCACAATAAATCAAATTTTACTAAGAAATGATATTTTTTTATTTTTTCTTTTATAAAAATATACTTGCCTGCGAAAAAAAAAATAGGAGGTTACAATGTGTGTTCATTCTGAATAAAAATATGAGCACAAAACGTTATTGTGTAGTGTTACAAAACTGAAAGCCGCTCTGAAGTTTTTTTGTTTTATTAGTTCGGTTTATTTTTCCCTGAATACATTACTGTGTTTGTTCTTCTTTCGAACATTCATTTTAGATATTCCCACCAAAATAAGGATAGTTTTCAGTGATTTCGATTGAGCATAATACTTATGGATATTATTTTTAAAAACAGGTCTCTGAAAGTGCACACAGAAATGAAGTAATTATACTTATCAAGCTTTTCTTTAAGACTTGATTATACCGTAAGAAAAACAAAACACGATCAGCATATCGGGCAGAAAAACTGCAACTTTCGAAGCTATGTGTTAAAAGGAAGTGCAACAAACGAAGGTTCTATTTCCTGCAGTTTTCTATAAATTAATGTGTGTGTGCGTGCGTGCGTGCGTGCGTGGTGTCGGTTATAAAAGTTTTAATGTTTTTGTAATGTTACTCAACAAATGCTATTTTGTAAATATCTAGAGCAGACCACACTTAGAAACTCAGTGGGAAATATAATGTAGTGAGGCTAGAAAGATTTATTATACATTTTTATAAGCATGCTTAAGTATCATTTAATTTAATCTGATATTATACAGACACACCTAATATTTTCGATTCCCATAAATTGAAGCGATTAACTGCAGTTGAAATTTAAAATGCCACATTGTTCTTTTTTTTTTTTTCTTTTATTCGATCAAGCTCTAGAATTTGTGTTTTATATCTGAAAGTTGATGGTTTGTGATTTACTGCACTGAACAGTTTTCATAATTAAAGTTGATAAATGCGAGTAATTCATTGGTTTAAATGAAGAAGAATTTCCCCAGACACAACCAGCGCTTAAAGCCAAGTTTAGTATTGCACAGCTCCAGGAACTTTGATAAAAACAGAAAACAATCAAACACAATCTCTCCTCTACTGTTTTCTCTTGTATGAGAGTTTCCGCTTCTGTTTTAAGATGAAAGATAATAAAATGACCTCAGAGATAAACGGTTCCTTAAAAACCAAAAGGAAATTTTATAAGTTATCTATAATACTATTTTATGAAAGATACGGTAATAATTGCATTTTTAAATTTCAGTTTGGTGTTTATTGGTGATGCCGATATTTAAAAAAATTCACAGTTTTGAAAAGAATACGGTCTATAATTATGTAATTGAACTAATTAACTACACCGCCACGGGTGACCGAGATCGCTAAGGCACGGACTCGTGAGCGGGAGGTTTGAGGTTCGATTCCCATCAGGACTGTCCTCCCTGACTGATGTTTTTTCCAGGTTTTCTTCAGTCCTTATAAATGACAAATGCCGGGGAAGTATCCTAAACTTAGGCCTGGACCGCTTCCTTCCCTTAAAAATAAAATCTTACTCAAATTATAATTTCATTTCCTGTATCATCAGTGTCTCCGTCTGAAATGCCTCGGCAGTAAAAACGGGCGTTAAACACTATATAAAAAAATCTACACAGTGTTTCCCAGAAATGTTGTTATGGGCACAACATTATTAATTTATATATTTCTCTTCTTTGATCAGAATACATCATTTTGTTGTCTATTTTCTGTTTCGCTATACAACAATTTTAGTATGTTTAAGATAGTCTGACATATTAAGTAGTCATATTTTATTACATTTTCAACAAGGCATTATCTGTGAATAGTTTTACCTTGACATGTAGTTGACTGAAATTTCCTATCGTAAATCTTGCTGATAGGTAGAACAAAGAGTTAGCGCAGTGGATCAAACAAGTAAACGTACGTATTATTTGCAATTAATCATGTCTATACAGCTCTGTTCAGTATTCAGAGTCTAAATAAAATTACATTGAACGGTAAAGAATTATTGGGGGGGGGGGGGAGAAATAACAGCTCAATAGCCAGGTTCATCATTAGGAAACGATAAACTACAAAGTATGATATAAAAATAAGAAAACATCTCAAATCAATAAAGCACAAGTGCAAAGTAACTAATTTTTACATAAAGTTGTTTATATATTTCAGTGAATTATGGAGTGAAAACTAAACAAATTAATTTGGCATTTCAGAGCTGATGGATTAGAACGGAGGGGAAGAATTTTAGATTATTCTTCTTCTTAGTCGTGCCCAAGGTTTAAGTATATCCCTTGCCTGAAACAATCTCCGCTGATTTCATAAGAATGTTTAAAATTTGTAAAATTCACTTAAAAATATCAAAACATCTACATTTTTAAGAGGAAAAACATTTCTATCATCTGTCACGCATTTACGGATTAATTTTAATAAAAGCCTTAATTCTCGGGGCGATGAAAATGATCACCACCACAAACTTCATTCATCATTATTCAGTCAGCTATTAATGCACTGTTGTTTTCAATGCCTCAGTATTTTTAATATTAATCATACACATTTCAAATACTTGCTGTTAGCGTTAAAGTGGAAATGTACTATTTACGTATAGTTCGAAACCTAAAGTAAGGACATACTCATTACTCCAGGTGTCTGATTTCCAGAAATGTAAGTTTGCAAATACACATGGAAACGTTTTAAAAGTATATAAAGAGAAGATTAATCGCAGTTGTGCCCGATTGGTCAACAAATACACCCTTAGACCTGGTGGTCTTGCTATCAGTTCCCGACATTCGGTTTTTAAGGGGGATATTTATAACCGGATCCATACAATCTTTGGAGGATCCGAGAAGAAATAGAACCGGTGCGGTAAGCCATGTTTAAGGTTGTCTGGGACCGTGGTTTCTCGGCAGTATTTTCAGGACTGTTATTGTATTTTCTTCCCTCCACTCAGTTACTGTCGCTTTATCAATTAAGTTTTGACTGAAAGAAGGACAAGTATTTTTATTTAAATACGATTGCTCCTATGCAAACTATATTATAATTTTTATACTTTTCTTAAACGATTATTTTATTTATTTTCCCCAGTCTCGCTGCCAGCATCATCATTATTACTGGCTGGAGTAGAGGTGCAAGGAAGAATCTTTGCGGTCACCCTGTGCTACTGATGTAATCTCGGACTAGGGGAGGAGGCGGGCCCCGGTAGTTCCGAGATTTACGGCCCAGCGCTACAATTAAACATAAAGGCACGGAGGCCGACCTGCCACGTTTTATTAGGCCATCTCGAAGATGAGGATTAAGGTCCAGCCTCGGGAGAATAAACAACATCAAGAGTTTGTTGAACGGATTACAGGAGCTCAGTTCCTCACAGAGGACCCTTTGAATATTGAGAAATAAAATACTTTATGTAATTCAAACTTAAGGAAAGTGTTCTATGTAACTATGCATTGGTAAATAAGCTAATTCATTGTTAATATAAATTTCATCATAAGAGATGCTACTTACGATATTTTATAACTGTTTACTGAAGAGAGTCCTGCCTGAGTTACTGAAGTTGCTACATAACGAAATTAATTATAATAGAATAAGTAAAATTAATTCAATTTTGTTATAGAAGAAGCACCAAATTAGGGGATTGTTTTTATAACTTATTCCACCAAGATGATTTTGGTTCAATCCCAGAGGCAGTAATTAGAATTTCTGGTAGAAATAGTAGCGTCTGTCAAGGTTACCTACCACTTATTTCTTTAATTGCTACATTACCATCTTCATTTCTGCATCATTCAAAAGAAGCGATTTCGCTGGGGGCATGAATTTAGAAAGTGAGCTATACTACAATATCGGCACTAGAATCGATAATTGTTATGCAAGCAAAGTGGGATTAATGCATTAAGTAAACTCTACAGGAAATAATCTGTTGACTGCAACAAACATTATTAATGAATATATAGGAATGTTTGTCTGCTTCATCTACAAATGTTCTGTCTCTCTATTTATATATTGCCTCTCTTTCTCTCAATTCACTGCCGCAAATCTTGGGAAACTGAATGAAATAAAATGAACTAACGGAGGTACAAAGGACACTGGCTTCAAAAGTTATCATCGCTGGTAGAACTCTAGGAAAATGTCTCAACCAGGTTTCAGATGGCAACTAAAAAGCAGATACTAAAGCGCTTGAGCCATGGTGAAGTATTTTAAGGCTCTAGAGATTATATAAAATTGGAATGGTAAATATTCACCATATACACAAATAATGTTTATAAGATATGAGTGATAAAGTTCTATACTCTCTCTAAACTATGATATTTCACATTAGCTCTGACTCTTTAATATTTTTGGAAAATATTCAAATTGAAAATGTTTCTGAAAAGCCATAAAGTAATTAAAATATCTTGATCCTAAAATCTTAACGTTCAGCGAGGACTGGACCTTTGCAGTCCAACATACTGCAACTATCCAAAAGTGAATTTTTAGCATATTTCACTTTATACTACATACTACCAATACTGCGTTAGAAACTATTGGTTTACCAGCTTTTCCTCTGTCCCTTATCCGAAAATAAGTCGGTAAATGAAACCTTTACAAGAAGCGCTAATGTTCCAAGAGGGAATGATGGGTACTAACATAACTACTTTCACCAGTAAAACCTGTCGTCTATATATTTTAAAAAGTCATTATGGTTGGTACGTTTGCTGAAGAAATTTACTCTCGTAACTGTTGCAGTTAGGTAAGAAGACTGTTTGAGAAATCCTAGGCATCGACCATAGGTGGCCATACATTTGTGTTTTACGTTGATGCGTGGCTTATGCATTAACTTGAAATATCAAGGCATTGTTTACTTAATACAGCTTTATGAAGCAGACATATGGCGAATTTCCATAAAATGGATAAAATTAAGTTTCGTGATAAATTTGTTTGTAAAAGTTACTTGAACACGATCAAAAAAAGGCATTCCAAAAGTGCAACAAGATTAAAATGCGTGGAATTTTTGAGGTTATGGGTATTTCAAGGAACATCTTTCACATGAAAATGTCGCAACAGTGTGTGTATTTTAACAGCAACAGAGCTGAATTTGTGAGTTTCAGGAAAGGAAGGGTTATGACAGCAATCTTTTGGAGCGCTAAAGGATTGTCTTCAGAAGAGAGAGAGAGAGAGAGTAATACCTCAATATTTTTAATCAAATAGACGAAAAGAAAAATGTGAGAAAAGACTGAGTTTGCACCTGCTCACAAAAACGTGAAAATGGAAAGATTATAAGTTTGAATTGTTAGAGCATCTATTCCATTCCACAAATTTGGCTCTCTCTGACTATCATGTGTTTTCAAACCTCAAACTCTTTCTTGCTGGTCAGGTTTTTTTTCAATAAATAAAGTATTTTTAAGATCATTGGAAAAAAACTTCAGAGAAAGACAATGATATTGGGTGCTGCTGGAATAGGTGAAAGATTTTGTTATCTAATAACTATAATGTTCCAATTAAAAAATTAGCCCCTTTATTGTTAGGTCTATAATTTTTCACACTGTCCGCGTATGTACAGCAAATAAAAATGTCACAATTCTGAAATTGTAATTTCCAAGGTTGGTCACCAGGAAGCAAAAAAGGAAAATTAAACAAGGCATGCCTTAGTACTCCAGATCAACTGATAACCAATATCGGTGACTTCCAACTGTAGCAACATGGCGGCTAACTTGCCCAGATGCCGGTAGAATAATCGCAACGGATATCTAACCGGTTTAATTGGAGCAAAAGAGGTTTAGGATGGCAAGGGGCCTTCTTTTTCCAATTAATTAGTTTTCGCTTTTATTATTTACGATGTATGAGGAGCAGTTGAAAGATAATAAACACAAGTCCTGCGCCAGGTTAAGTAAAAGTTTACCTAATGCGCTCCCTTCTGCCCGCACCTACCTGCTTGCCATGAGAAAAGAAGAGGAGGGGAGCCGCATCACGACTCGAACAGAAGTGAGCTGGCTCCGAGTGTATGATTAGCATAACACAAGCCTTAAATAAGCCCTCTTCTTTCGGAGGAGCAGTTCCGAACAGATTTTAATGATAGCTGCCCTTTGTCGGTAATGGATCCGTGGTACAACCGCTTCCATGTAAAATGCATCGTCAGTGTTGCCAATTCAACTATTGAGTTCATGTTTCGGAGAAAAAAAGTCAAGAAACGTAATAAGCATGCTACAACGACAAATATAGGGGTTTTGTTTTTATACCAAAACAAAATTGGAAATAAAATTACTAGACTTCTGAAACTATAAATGGGTAGTCATTTTAATTATTTTAAGCATTTCAATGTTTAGTAATAGCAGCAGATTATGGGAACACGATATATATGAGGCGCAAAATTTTGGAAGAACATGGGAAATAGGAACCGAATATTAATCTTCATAAAAATAAATACATGGCAATAGAATCAAACACACAAAGTGTAATTTTTAAAGGAAAAGCAAGTATAAATCACTGTAATGTATGTACATTTTAGAATTCAAAATAACTACAAGGATGAGAACCACAAAAATTATATATATAAATGACAGAAATAACCACCAAAAGTAAACAGTAATTTATGGGATAAAAATTTTACAATCAAAATTAAAACAAACATTTACAACCATATTATTAAGAGGACATTAACACATGGATCTGAATACTGTCAAGTGAAATAAAAAAATTCAAGTACTTTATAAAAATGGATTTTGGTGAAATCTCACGTAACAAAGCCAGAAATAATATAATACGAAATAAAATAAAATTAAAAGGTATTTTAATAAAGAGAATGGAAACAAATTGAAATGGTTTGGTCATATGAAAAGAATGACAGAGGACAGATTGCCAAAGAAAGAAGTTAATGAAAATGAGTTCACGAAAATGTCCAATTGTTAAATCTGGTGAAGATTTTAAGTATTTAGTTTCAATTAGATAGAGGCATTTTATACATTACGGGTATTAAACTTTACTGCATGTTTGTAACACCGAAGAAGAAAATATACAAACAACAACAACAACAACAACAACAAGGTTTAAAGAAAATGTATAAACTAAAAAAAGGAGCTTTCTAAATTATTGTAAACAGTGAAAAGTCATTTTTTTCCTCTCAGATTCTTGTACTTTTAGTCTATGTCCAAAGTCATTAGTGTATATATGAATCATAAAAATATTTTAAACTCGTACCAAGAAATTAATAAGTATATCAACTAGAAACCATTATACAAACCATTCATTAGGACTCGCGTCGGTCCTGGTGGTGTAGTGGTAACCATACTTGCCTTCTAAACCCAAGATCGCGAGTTCAATCCCGGCCAGGACCGATGGATTTTTTCGGGCGTGAAAATCCTAAGTATGGCTTCCTCCGGAAGGGAAGTAAAGCCGTGCGTCCCGTGTCGTAATTTACGGCACAAAAAAGAACCTCAAGCCTGAAAGAAGAGGCATCTGAGCAAAATTTGTTGGCCGTTTCACGCCCTGAATTGAATGGGATGAGCTGAGATGTTAAAGAGCGTCCATAAATAAAACAAATCAAGAACTATTAGGACACGGTGATTTACCTGTCCTCTTTCTAACCGGTTGTTCCCCCCTCCACTTTCCCGCCTCTCCCTGTGTTGACGCGAAGTCTTTGTGCTGTACAGGAGATGACCATTGGAAGACCAGGTGTTTCAATGTTATAGTGTGTTAGTGCTGTTATAATACCAGAAAGTCCGTATACTTTAGCACACAGAATCTTCATGTGCGATTCCTATGTGACAAACTCGTGTAGAGATGTGAGATGGCGATTTGTAAATAGATTCTGTGCTGTACGTGCGCTTCATATAGGAACTGTTCGTAATGTTGTGAATATATTTAGGAAAACGGGATCGGTTATTGATAAGAAACTAAAGTAAAACGCCGTGTTATATAGGAAAAACTCAATTACACCGGAGAAAAGTGAGAAAAAGTCCAAAGAAATCTCTGAGAAAGCTTGCACAGATCATGAATTTTGCAAACTTCGGCTTGGAATGCCACAAACTTTTAAATTAAAACCCTACAAGATAAATACAGTTCAAGAATTGTAACCATGCGATAATGCGAGGAGAGCTAATTTCTGCAATTTGGTGCTGCTCTATTGATCGGTGTTTTTTTTTTTAATACGAATGAAGCTTAGTTTTATTTACATGATCATATAGCGACACAAAACAATAGCTACTGGAGTGCAGAAAACCCCGATTTTTGTACACGAAATGTCATTGTATGACCAAAATATTTTTAAGGGGCTATGAATATTCGAATTCACCGGTAAACAGCGTGCTTCCCTATGCCAAGCGAATACCTGTTAAGCGACCACGTGTCCAAACGAATGATTTATTTATGGACGCTCTTTAACAGCTCAGGTCATCAGCGTAATGTCCAAACGAGGGCTCAGTAGATTCCAATAAGAAAATTACCTTAAAACTGTTAGGTTGCTATTCCTGCATATGTGGCAGATGAGGTATATTTATTAATATGGAATTGTGGGCCATGCGACGTGCATTATGTCTATAAGTTCAATATATTATTATTATTATTATTATTATTATTATTATTATTATTATTACTATTATTATTAAGATGCGATACAGTGTAAATAAAGGAACACAATTACTAAATACTTTGGCCATAACATGTAACAACACTTAGCATTCTTGGACTATAACAAAATCCCTAATAGGTTTAAGTATCGCTATGTCATACGCATAATACAGTCCAAAATAACAAATCTAATATGGATGCTAACATAACATTCTCGTTAGGGACACAATTCTTTACATTCTTTTTCATATATTTCATTAGCTTTACTTGAGATTAATTTTCCCATGGCTTAGTTAAACTTATCTAAAGTTTCTTTTGGAAACTGACAATAGTTCTATTTGTCGTTCTTTCAACTGTTTCTTGAGTGACCGGAATTGTAGAGCTTGTAATTAGGAAATCTCTACGTACTTTTTCCAATATACTGTAATATTTAGTAAAAGGAAATAATTCTACATATAAAAAATAGTATATTGCGAAACAAGTGGCACCACATCTCAAGTAAATGGTTTAATATACTGAGTTCTACAATCTTTCCTTAATGTTTTAACTTTAACAAGAAAACCCCAAGGAAAGGTAACTCTACAGTACAGGAGAAAAAGAATCATTTAGAAACACCGACAGTGGATAATTCAATATAATTTCCTGAACAATAAATTAAAAAAATAACATCTCTAAAGTAAACAGAATAACAAATTTTATGGTAGAACGGCAATAGCTTTTACATACTATTTATGTAAACGAATATCAGCAATACATTGTTGAAACGTTTTGATTGAAATGCTGACTTCGCAAGTTTAAATTTTAAGCCTCGACTCTTTAAACGTTTTCACATTTGCCATATAATAACTCAATTATTGCAAACCAAACTAAAGATACAAACATATTATAAAATTATCTGATTTAAAAGCAATAAAAACTTTAATGCTGTGCCTATCACAACTGAATACCTTTGTTTACAAATGCACGATCTTTGTCCACCACAATTTTAACAGAGAATCCTTAAGCCAACATAAAAATATACTAAAGAAACAATAAAATAGTTTGCATATCCATTCTACCTGGATCACTGAGCGTAGGTAGCGAAGAAGGTCCCGGACCTAGCAATTTGGAATTGAAGAGCCGAAAGAGTATGCATCCCACCCTTACTGTCTATCCGAGGATAAGAAGTCAAAAAGTGAAGTGATGACACTGCATGGATAGAATTCCCAATTTCGTCAACGCACGATTTGCTTAAACTAATGGTTAACCACAGAGTGCTTACTTGGCGGCATAAGATGAAGAAGAAACCTAATATGTATCAGAAGGAAGGAATATGCGGAAGAACGGTATATTGTGGTAAGTACAAAATAATAGATTCAAGGAAACTTTGTATTTTAATTTCCTAATATATCTTATATTTAATGCATTTATATTTGCACACTATATTTGGACGATCGTTATTTAAATATTATGGTTTTAATTTTAAATCTCGTATACATACACTTGTCACTTTGACTGAATTGGTCTTCTCGCGACGTCTGTAGATTGTGAACTGGGCAGGAATGAATGAAATAAAATGAATTAATTATGGCGGAAATGAATTGGGAGTCCTTAACTCTATATGGCATTCACCTTCTCAAAGACCGCCACGGGTGGCTGAGGTCATTAAGGCGAGGACTCGTGCGCAGAAGATCTGGGGGTCGATTTCTCCAAGTTTCCCTCAGTGCTTATAAATGGCAAATACGGGGGGGGGTACTAAATATTTAGGTCTGGAACGCTTCCTTCCTTTAAAAAAATCCTTTCCAAGTTTACTATTTCATCTCATATATCATCAGTGTCCATTGCCTGTAGTACCTCAGTCGTAAAAACGTACGCTAAACACCATTTAAAAACAAAACTTCTCGGGGTAAAGAAAAATTCCGAAATAAAACACTTATCCAGTCTGCTTGACCATACCGGGATTAGAACCCTAGCAACAGGATAACGCATCATATTGTTAAATGTAAACAGAAATGTTGAATAAGGATAAAAGCAGAGTGCGTATTACTACATAAACCGAGAAGAGCATATCCCTTGAGACTAGCACTCTTACGTTCAATTCCCGTTGAACCGACCATCCTGATATTGAGTTTTTTCATGGTTTCCCCTGGCCCTTTTGTGTCCACTCTCACGATGAATGCTGGGGTGAGTGCTTACATTCCAAGACTCATCCGCTCTCCCATTCCATGCCATTTCTTTCCGTTGGTACCGGGGTCGAAAGTGCCAGGGCTCGGTGTGACGGTGGCTTGCGCTTTAGGAAGATTTCTGCTCCGGTTTCTGGTATGGAAGCTGATATATTAAGGGGCTCGAACTGCTTGGGGACGGGCTCGGATTCGGGCTGTTCTATCTGGTAGGGACCCGTTACCCGTGCAATTACCGTCACTGGATCCCGGCCGCCCGATGTCACCATCACCGCACCCTTTCCTTCTGATGGTGATTTCATTGTGGAAGCGGACACAAAAAGGCCAGCCGTGAGGAAGTACTCGCTTCGAAATTCCAATAAGCCGTGGGATAAAAACGGTAAATCGTCACTTTTTTTTTAATATTGTTTAACGCCCGTTTTAGCTACTGAGGCACCACAGGCGGTGCACATTGATGATAAATGAGATGAAATTATATATTGGGAAAGGATTTGGGAAGGAAACGTTCCAGACCTAAGTTTACCATGCCTCCCCTGCTTTGCCATTTATGAGGACTTAGGAAAACCTGGAAAAAACACCAGTTTGGGAGAACAGTCCTGTTGGGATTCGAACCCGAGACCTCCCGCTCACGAGTCTGGGCCTTAACGGCCTCGGCCACCCGTGGCGGTCACCTTTTGTAATAGTTAAATGAGTAACTAGTGTAGTATCAAAAAAATATTGGTTGTACATATTATCACCTCCCCACTGCACGAATTTATTTTTAAATCGGTAATCTGTGAAGCCTTGACAGCTAAACAACAACAAAAAACTATTTGTATACTTCATCATCCAGAGGAGTAAGTTGAAACAGTTAAGCAATGACACTTTTCAAATAAAAGCGACTTGCTCTTAGACAAAAAGAAATAAAAACGGATAAAGAAGCTTCCGTTGAGCACAAAGTTTTCAAATGTTCGGTTTCCGTCGTTTTGCTTTAAAACAGATAATATGCCTCCCCTCGATGTGCGTGTCACTACAAACTTGTTGATACATTTTTCTTGGCGGCAGCTAGACGGCTATTCTATTAAAGATGTCAAGTCGGGCCGCTCTAACAGTATCCTGGTACGATATAATACATATTTATAGCTTCAAATTTATTCCAGCCCTTCAATTACGTTTGGTATTTTCATGGAAATTGATTAAATGCCATTCGAAGGGTCTTCAAATTTGTGTTATAATTTCTTTTGAGGAAACTCCTAAACGGCGTTGTTCAAAGAGCTGTAAAACATCTCATCGCGAAGATTTGCTGTTATAAGCAAGCACAAATGGTACAGAAGCTGAGAAAGCATGCGATTCGGTACGACATAAATTGATTTCTATATTCTATCCTCAATGCATATACTTATACAAATATAGTAAATTAAATGTTCAGTCTTTAAGAACAACCATGATGAATTTTAAAACTCCTACACTAATCACTTATGCGTTTTGAAAAATTGACCACACAGTTAAATGAGTATATAGAGCAATTATGAGCGATGATGCGATTAGTTTTAAAAATTTAACTTATAAAATAATTTGTATTTTATATATTATAGAAAGTGTTCCACACAACACTTAGAAGGTATAATCTGTGTAATATTTATATGTATGTAGTTTTAAAATTTACTACACATTTCTTAAGTGAAAGGTTAGGGTTTTGGTTCAAAATATTTTAACAATGATATTTTTAAAATTCAAGCTAAATTAAGAATAATCGTGGTTAAAAAGTTGTACAAACATTAGATATTGCCTCTTAGTAAAATATATTATGCATTAGATGACATCCAACAAAAATTTGAATTTAAAACTACAATTAAAGGTGCATGAATCATTTGTAAAGAAAATAAGTGATGTAAAAATCAATGTTCAGAAATAGCTAATTAAAACTTTAGACGATGTTACCTGGTTGTTTATTGCTTGTCGTGGTCAAATACACATATAATAAAAAAGGTTTAAATTATATTTAAATACTTGGAGAATTATTTTCATAACCGTAAAGAAACAATTATCATCAGCAAACCAAACACTTGGGAAAATCGAAATTTTCTATGAAAGATTTAATGTGTAAAGGTTTTGTTTTAACAGTATTATAAGAAATATAAAAATCCAATTAACAGGAACCGAGGGAAGTCAACGTCTCAAAATGAATTTAAACATTCAAAGTTCATTAAAAAATATGTCTACGTGTAAGGTTCGTTAAAAAGCTTTGAATATACGTAAAAATGGTAACAACGAAAATAAGGCACATGATTCACACGATGTTTCCGATACCTAAGATTCCTTCTTCTCCATATAAATATGTTCTCTTGAATCTTTACTCTGAGAAGAAAATGCTTAGCAATAAGAAACACCATGTGAATTGTGTGCCTTATTTTCGTTGTTACTGTTTTCATGTGTGTTTCAGAAGAACTTTTTAACGAACTGTATATATATATATATATATATATATATATATATACACTCTGAAGAGTGTGCATATATTTCTTTATTTACTATATATATGTACTTAAATACAAACATTATAGTAATAATAAAGAGACAGATATATTTAAAGTGAAAATTAAATGTCAGAGACCATTTAAAGGTGGAGGATACTTTTAAAAAATAAAATGTCTATGGGGAATTTTACAGAAATTTTATAACTTATAAAATTAAAAATGTAATTTTTGGTCAATTTTTACACAAAATTCAGTCATAGCTGCCTTAGAAAAAGCTTATAAGTAAATCACGTACATTAACATAATATTTCGAAGCAATTTGTTCTTTTTCAGGTAGAGGCATACGGTAAACAAAACGGCGAAGAGCATCCTAAATAAATTTATACAATTGTATACAGATGTCTTCGTCATTCTGAAGGCATTGGGTCGTTTGGAGATTAATGGAGGTTTTGTTTATTATTAAACTGTAGTATATGAAAACCTCTCCTTTATTGATCGCATTATGACCTGTAATGAAAAGTGGATTCTCTTCGACACTGCAAACAACAATGCTTGTTCTTCATGAAGCAATTTGTAAAACCGTACACCAGAGAAAGGTTATGGTGACTATATGGTGACTGCGGCTGAGTTAATACATTGCAATCATCTACATTACTTCAGTGAAATATTGTTTAGAAATCAACATAATGCTTTAGAAGCTGTGAGAAAAGCAGCTTATTCGACTTAATATTAACGCCTGTTATACATCTCGCTACTCCAAAATCTGAAAGAACTGGCCTACCTCATTCAGCATATTCGCACGATATTTCTCCAACTGACTGTTACTTATTAACATTGGGCTGTTTTCTGAACTGAATTCTTCAATAACCAAAAAGAATCTGAGACGATATTTAGAAACATTAAGGTTTCTAGAAACCACGATTTTTATCTAAATGGCAGAAAAACTTGCTGCCTCCCCTACACCAAGGTGTTCGATCTCTTGGAAGGACTTCTGTCTCACCAGACAACATGGGACCTTTTTCCAATGAGCAAATTCCATCCCTGCACACCGCTCACCGCCAACCCAGGTCTAAGTCTTGCAATCCTGAAACAATGGACAAGGAAATGAAGTGATGGGGAATCAGAGATAGGGGAAGCTACGAAAAAAATCAAAGCTAGGATGGCCGGCCAAGGACCTGAACAAGGATCTGAATAGTCCCAAGTGTTACCCTCTGAGCCACCACGTTCGGCCTAGGTCACATGACGATATATATGAGATGAAATGAAAATAGGGAAAATATTTTTAGAAGTATTCCTGGTCTAAGTTTAGTGTATTTCCCTGAAAATTGCAATTGAGGAAAACCTGAAAAAAAATAAATAGACGCAATAATAAGGAAGATACTGGCGGAAATAGAACCGCTCACCCGCCCGTGCCTTAAAGTCTAACGTGTCGATGGGATATGTGTACCCTATATACTAGGTGTGGGTTATAGAATTCTTTGCAAAAAGTGCGCTGTTCTTATTCGACGGAATGATGGTGGAGGAGGCATTGAAATATAGACCCATATTCGAAGAAACAAGCAGGACAGAAAGTGGCGAGTATGTTGCACAAATTTACTATCCAGCTAACCTTTCTAAATCTGGCACTCTGAAACATTTCATGCCACCGGTTGTAACAGAATTTCATAAGGTGTGAAATGCAAAAATTTACTTTTATTCTGTGTGCAGTTTCAGTATAACCGTAAGTTATACCACAGGAGAAATTACTTTGTGATTGACGTTTCTACTGCCACGTGGACGCGCCACTACGCTGTTACCACATCCAGTCACTCCTATGCGTCTTCAGCGGCTGCACTCCAAGATCATCATCACTTCTTCTTCCTGCTCCTCTGAGATTTAAAACATATTTTACACTCCATATGTATCCTTGATAAGTACATATTTGTACCTATATGACAAAAACTTACATGTCCTTACATAATTCTTAAATATTTCCACAATTATGGTTTCAAAATTATTATAATGTTGGCAAGTTTGCTTTAACTACAACAGAACCTGTATAGTGTCATCTAGCGGCAGATATCATAAGCCCGATTTAGATGCATTGACGCGAAGGAGTAACGTGTATGAAAACGACGGGTACACGTAGGAAAATGTACACTTTTGATTAAAAAAAAAACATAAAAAAATACTTTTGTTTGATGAGTAATACAAGCACAACTACCACGCTTAATAAAATACATACCAAAAATGATAGTGCATACACATGAAATAATGGGTAATTTTAACTTTTAACTTCGTAATTGTTGCAACGTCAATTATGCCTCTGACATAATGTGTTTGTTACCTGAATGGACGAGCCTCCCGCCGACATAACAGGGTCCAAGTGTCAATTACAAAATAATTTCTCCTCTACTATAGTAACTTTCATTTTACTTTTATTGAGCATTAATGTATAATGCTTATACAATTTTCTTTAAATTATTACATGTGTGCATACTATAAAAATCTGCTTCCCTCTATCGTGGGCACCTCATTAAATTGGAATAAAAAATTTAACTATGTCTGTCCGGGTTAGAGAAGTTTCACTGCATTAGCACTTTTATTCAAATACGTACTCTGTTCTTCCTTACGCCCCTTAAAATGGTATATACCTCGTAATATTCCCTTCTAGCTTTTAAAGCGATAGGGGGTCGGGGAATATGTCGGTAAATTTCTCCACATCAGACACAGAAACTCTAGGCTTCAGAAGTTCAATGTATTGATGCGATGCCAAAACAGACCGCAATGCATACATAGTTATGAGGCTGGTGATGAAACTGATAATGATCACGATTATCATAAATTGGGTTCTTCAGGTCGTTTCCATGGTAAGGAAACATTGTTGGCATTATAAGTTAGCCTTGCAGGTCACGTCTGGCTGGAATTATTAATTACGGAGCAACTGACTGGTCCCGCTTGCTAGCTCATTATCACGACAAACTGTGACTAATTCATCAAGATGAAGAGATGTTCGCTCTTGTACTCGTATTCAATTCATTTTCACGAAGAAGTGGAAAATCGCTGTGATCTAAAAAGTTTTTTTTCCCTACTTATCTCCAACAAGACAACAGCTTATGTTTTAAGGCTATGAGATAACTAGAGCCCCGAACTTAAGTAATTACATGCTTTTATGCATAAAGAAAGGACAAATTTTGACGAGATACATAAGTAGGAAAGTTTTGCATAAATTTTATTTTCCATAATATTTTATATAATGATTTATTGAAATCATCTGATTGACCAAGGCGATACAGAAAACAGAACAAAAATTTTTAGAAAAAAATATATGTTTCATACCGTACTACATTATTTATACATATTAATAATAAACGTAAGTTCTGATGATGATTTATTGAATAACTCGCTTCAAAGTGCTCTGTCGTTTGTCATATGAATACTGGATGCGCATAGAATAAGATGACGAACGAACGCCTGTTTCCGAATCTGAATGCAGAGTGTTCCTGAAGAATAAACGTGTGTTTTAGTGCCGAGTGCTCTTGAAGAATGACGAATTAAATTTGAATGTTCCACCTAATACAGCCGAATATCCGTGTAACTAAGTTTGACTGTCACCTCTGAATGTGTATGCACTTGCAAATGCGTAAGTGTACAGCTGTATGTCAAGAGAGTGAATAACTAATGACCATGCTTCGTCCTCCAAATCTGCCTATTTATATAGAATTCGAATCTGTATCATTGGGACGCTTAACTCCAATGCCATTTACTAAAACGTCGCGTCTAAATTCGCAACTTTAAAATCCAGCTCTCCAATTTGTTTCGGCTGGCCTGATTCATTCTTTACTCCCTCCTTGAGAACCTCTCTTGCGATTCGGTGATTTAAAGGACTTAGGCAGTTGGGGTTATTTACCTGTAGCTGAACTTTTAACACCCACATGTTCCATTAACTTCTGGATTATTACGGTAGTTCTTTCCTATATAAGTCTTTTAAAGGGTCGAACTAAAGGACTGGGACCTCGATTCTACAAAAGGACCTAGCTTTCACCAGCCTTGCTATTGTCCGGAGGGTTTACTCTCTACAAACGGCAACAGCCACTTTTCCTATGTTTCAACAATCTCGTATATTCATGTGCACAGCAATACAAATATTCATCGCTCATTATTACCACGTGTAATTTAAATAAATTCATATATCACTAAAGACAATGACAAGTACTATGTTAATAATAGTAGTAATAATAATTGTGGTATCAACGGTTGTATTAAGAGTAATGTTAGTAGTAATGGGGTGAACCGTTAATACTGCTTCAAATGATGAAGGAGAAATTTCACAGTTCGATTACACCAAATTGAAGCAGCAAAGGAACACACAAGAAATTCTTCCCATGAAAAATTCTTGGAGACCCCTGCCCAAGTAAAGATTGTAACAAATCCGGTGAAACAGTAAATAGTAGGAACACGAGATTGCTTCAAATAGCAATGCAGTTATTTACGTCTCGCTAAACATAACATTATCCAGATATCATTCCGGCGTACTGCTAGATGTTTCCTCTTGTATTCTGAAAGGAAACAAGAAGCAAGGAAGGTGCGATGAGGAGAAATAAGAACCGACATTAACATGTAATCAGGTCCAGGCAACCACAAACATTATTAGATCGTGCACACCTTGCTGTGTATTTGCTGATTGCTGAGGGAAAATGAGATGTTTATAATGATGTTAAGTTGTGCAAAAGATGCAGTAAAAAACATGGAACTCTCTTCTAAAGAAACCTGAAATCTGAAGATAAAAATGAGGCGGAAAATGTGGAAATTAGTTTAAGTGAGAAATAAACAATAATTTAGGGGAAAAAAGACCAAGCACAGTATAAATCGGCATGGCCTAACGACCCGGCGGCCATGTGCGTCTCGCGATCTTCTTTCCTGTTTTTTATCTTTACTTGCAGAAGGCAATTATTTGTTACATTGCTAAGAACTTAAAAACACGACAATACTTTTAAACTATTCAGTATCTGAAACATTTTATGAACCAAATATTTAGTTAAGAATCCATATTTAAGAAGTGAGCAAATAAAAAAGATGGAACGAAGGGAGAAGGGAGAAGGGAGGGAGGGAGGGAGGGAGGGAGGAAGGAAGGAAGGAAGGAAGGAAGGAAGGAAGGAAGGAAGGAAGGAAGGAAGGAAGGAAGGAAGGAAGGAAAGGTCGGATCATTTTTGTTTACGTTTCTAGAAATTTTGAACAGCAGCGCACAATGTGCATCCCTTAACACTACAATCAGAAAATTACCTTTGGCATAACTACGTTAAGGTCTAGTATTGGTGAGGAAACACTATTCTCGTATACTCATAGTTCCAATAAGATAATGGAATGTGGCCACTCGATCCCTGCTAATGAAAAAAATGTGCTATTGCCAAGTTTAACAGTATACTGCATGTATCTTTCAGTTACTATTTAGTGTTGTTAAAGTGTGGAAATGTTTGTGAAAATTTCATTATTTTCTAGACCTTGGTTAGATGACGAGGTAGTGGTTAAACAAAATTCAGAATAAATACATGAGTTTCAAAGGATCTGTATCGAAAAAGGAAAATCGTCATAGAGAAAGGTGCGAAGATTAGAAAACAAACTAAAAATTGTTCAAAATCTACAACACTTTTTAAAAAGTGTAAATGGTAAAAATGTTATTCTATTATATAAAAATTCCAACTAATTAATCCCTTATGCTACTGGTAAACGAATTATTATAATTACAAACATTTCAAATGCCACTAACATGGAAAGCTATCAGACTAACAAAAACATGTGGGCGATAGATGAATCTGATGAAAATTAGACTCTTAGGTATGATTTTTTTATTTTTATTTTTGTTTGAAGTATAATATAGAGTAATTGAGAAGCATTTAAGAAAAATGAGTGTACGTGTTAGAATACTTAAAATTCGTTTACTGCAATAATTATGAATAGAACTTCAAGAAGGTAACTTATGCAATTGGTGAAAATGCAAAATACAGATTAAAACAAAAATATTCAAAACTTTTGGGAAATATAATATAATATGAGCATGGGTCCGGAATTGCTTTATTTCCTTGATGGAGTCCTTTTTCTACATCAGTACCGTATAGTAAGCTATTCAAAAACTGAACTGGGGAAACAGAAAAATCATATGAAAGTTCAAAATGTACTCCGTTAGCATGGATACATACATCAACCCGACATGGGCTCTCTGATAAGTTTATGTATCTTGTATTGTCGTGCAGTGTTGGAGAATACGAGCATGAAGACTTTCTACATATTCGGCTAATCTATGGATCATATGAGTATCTGCCAACTCCACATTTTAATATCTCATTTTACTGCATCTGGAACGAGGTTCGTAAACACAAAACTTACACTACGTGCTCGGCGCTACATCATACAATGAAGTGAGTAGCGTAACAAGGGACTACGTGATACAGAACGACCATAACAGGGTAACCCTAGGAACTAAGAGTACTCGCAACACCCCCACCCTATTTAACCAGAGGTACATGTGAATATTTACCTACTGTACGTATTAAGCAACTGTGTTGTTAGAGTTATTTTCACAGGACAGCTACTGGCCCTCTAGTTTACATATCACGCCGTATAAATAGAGTTGTAGACAAAGGGCTCTAACAAGAAAATAAAGCATTTCCGGACCCAGGCTCATTTAACAATTTGCACCCCTTTATGCACAAATGTTTACCCAGTTTTTTGACATATCTTTTTGATATACTCTGTATAGGTTCATAAGTTTTGTCACAAAGAAGGCGAAAATGAATGTATATTCGCTCATGTATGTACAAATAATAATCTTATACTTCGTGGTAATTTTATCCTCCACTGGTAACGGGATACAGTGCACCGTACAGTTTAGGGGAGCTAAATCATCTGTACGATATTATAAACACCACTACCACTATCACCACTACACGATTCACTTGACAGAAAAAAAAGCAAGAAAAGTGACGAAGTTAAAGATATTCTTAAAAAAACACACCTAAAATTCTTCAAATTAGGCAGTAAAAACAAAAGTTTATAGGAATGATGTCTATTTCATAAAATTTACATAATATTTACTCTGCTGAGAGAAATGGTCATACTTGGACAATTTCATGATAATAATCCAGTTTCTATACTCCAGTCCACGTTTTGTTCAGACTACAGAGATGTAAGCAATGCTTAGGACTCTGACTGAACCAAATGTAAAATTGTTTCTTACACAGATTGTTGAAACATTGGCAGCATTTGTATGAGAGTGGATCATTAAGTAACACACAATAATGTTTTCTCGCGATGTTATTATAGCTGGGACGGTGAAATTTTGCAGACCTATACTTTGAAGTTCGTGCTAGAGATGTCATACGTTCAATCAACTTTAGCTCTTGCAATAGAAGGGAGAACTACGACGCAAGGATGGGGCCGCATGTTATTGTCGTCAGCTTGTGAAAATGTAGTTTGTTTTTGAGGGCGAAAGCACAAAATCGGAGGAAATACGCAGGGCAATGTTGGACGTATATTTGGGAAACTGTTTGGATCATAGCAACATCTCCAAGTAAGTGGTGCACATTCTTTGAAGGAGACTGTTTGAACCTTGTTGATTCGCCACGTTCCGGACGTGCAACGGAATATCACAGCGATTAAGAATGCAATTTTGAACGACCGGCGGATCCATCTGCGAACCTTGTCAGGATTGTTGAACATTTCTTACGGTACGGTGTATGATATCGTGCATGAAATACTTGCATTGGTGCCCCCTGGTTACCGAAGAACTTGACGGATGGACAGAAAGACAAGCGAATGCTGACATTCTTGGACCACACGCGTTATACTACAGAAGGGCCTCCCTTTCTAGAAGAAATCGTGACTGGTTATGAATCCTGGGCGTACCTCTACTTGCCTGAAACAAAGCAGCCTAAATGAAGTGGAAACATCCCAATTCCCTAGCAAAGCAGACATTTAAGGTAACGCTATCTGGAAAAAAGCTACTGGTAGTGTTCTGTAGGTAGAATTTCTTACTCATACACAAGAGATCACTGTGAATGCTACATCGTATGAAAGAACGTTGATCAAGATGCGTCGTGTCCTTTGTGACAAACTCAACGCTACACATGTCAGACTGCTCCAAGACAATGCTCGTCAACATGTTGCAATTCTCTTTGTACCAAAGTCATGAAATTTCATTGGGAGATGTTCCGACACCGACCATAAAGTCCTAAACTTGCATCCTCAGACTTTCATCTTTAAGGTCCAAAGAAGAAAGTTCTTCAATCGCGATGAAGTGCGAATGGTTGTGTGGAGATGGCTATGCTCCCAAAAGACTGAATTCCATGAACAGAGTATATTGAAACTAGTGTCACATTGGGAGAAATGTGTTGAGACACTTGGCTCTTTTGCTGGCTTTATTGTGTGTGAATTATTTTGTCTTAACTATTAAAGCTTTTTTAAAAAAATATTTTGTGTTAGTTAATGATTAACTCTGGTACAAATGTATCTTTCTTTAGTATTATGAAGGCGTGATGATGATAACAATAATAAGAAAAATTATAGATCCCAAAATGTAATGCCGGCCTATGACAAGCCCTCAAAAATGTGGCCATCATTGAAAAATTAATTCTAAATCCTCCTAAATTTCTTGGGCATCAATTCGAACTTACTTCACAGATTTAAGAAAACAACAAAAACCTTGTTTACACTATGCAAATGTTAGCCTTAATCCGCGCTTTACTAACAAAAGAGATAGTTTACTACCTAGGCTCAGTATAGGCTAAGATTGGTATAGTTTGCATAATAGTTAACACTAAGAGAGATGTACAAAAATAGCTAAAAGTAAAGAAAGTTATAGAAGCAGCTTAATACGAACAAAGTAAAAAATACACAAAACAATAAAATTTTGTACAATAAATTAAATGAAAACATGAAATAGAAGAAAAAGCTATACTTAATAAATTTCCCCCCCCCCAAAAAGCCTAAATAGCAATAAACCGGAAGAAAATAAAAGTATTGAAACAAAAGAATTAGAGCGTCCAAAATAAAAAAAAATGAGAATAGCTAAAGATTAAGGAAGGAAAGAACGAGAGAAGAGACAGAACAAAAGAACGACCGAATCGCGAGGGAAGGGAAAGGGGGAAAGAAAAAAAAAAAAAAGAACGATAAATAAAGCGAGAGATGAAAAAGAAAAAGAAAACCATTGCTTGCCTCCAAGCAGGCTGTTATGATGGGTTGATAGATAAACTAATGCTGACAAGAATTTGACTTTCTTGAAATCATGCTTCGTGTTACCACATGCGGAGTAGAATACCAAGCTCACCTGCACTCCGTTAACAATACATTTCCTTTCACTTGAAGAACAACAGATATGGCGGGATACCTCCTCACTTTACTACATAAGCATTTACTTTTGTTTTTTTATAAGGCGAAGGACCTGAAATTAGCAAAAACTCCTCATAATTACAGTTTATGCACCGATGATACAAAAAAAATATTCATTTTTCGTCAACATTCCAGTAACTGAAGATAGAAGGCATTAGATTTGTGCTAAATAAATAAATAAATAAATAAAATCTTTCATTTATCTTTATAATTTAAGTTTGCTTAAAGCTATAGTAGTCTCTATAGATACTGAGACCTTAATGAGAGCATAATGACTGAAACATACTATTTATTTCAATTTATCCATACACAATTAGAATCTAAGGTAAAGTGGTTTATATTTTTTCTTCCAGAACAAACCCCACGTTTCCATATGCTTACAATTTTATAAGACGAAGATTCATTTGTGTGCCATGGACGCCGATTATACTATGCCCACAAAGCACAGCAGCAAAGTATTGCAGTGTGTTATTGATCAATGACTTTATGATATGCCCACCGATTATCGTTACAAATGAAGCGGTGCGGGCTACAAATTCAGTTTTATTCGGCATTGGAAACCCTTGCTATAGGAAATACTTTTGTATATTCGCCTTAAGTAAGTAGAACTAACGCAACAGGCTGTCGTTACTGACTACACTGAAGTAGTTTTAAGTATATCAGTTGTACTCATAGCGTTTACTTCTGCTAACTCTGGAAACTGAGGATTATGAGGTTACCTACAGATTATATTGTACGTTAAATATAGCTCTGCACTAGTTCACTACTACTGTACTGTCGAAAGAGATTGCTTTCTTACTATAAACATTGTGTCATTTGTGTCAATACATAATGTCATTTCTCTTAATAATTTAGAAAGGAAAAAAGTTGAAACACATTCTAAAATTACATGCCCAAAATGCCCAAAACTTAACAAATTCAAAATTCAGATTTTTAGATTAAAAGTCAATTTTGTTCTTACCAGAATTTTGCACAATATTTTTAATGCTAAATCCAGTGGCCATTATTATAATTTTATCTGAATGACTTCATATCTGAGCATATCTAATGGCATCAAAAATTTCACTGAATAATAACTTTATAAATATGAATTCCATTTTAAAAATCATAAAAATGTGAAAAAAACTAGCAGAACATAATGAAAGTTTTTTTTTTTTTTTTTGATTGGTTTATTTATGGACGCTGTTTAACATCTGAGGTCATCAGCGTCCCATTCAACTCAGGGCGTGAAAGGGCCGACAAATTTTGCTCAGAGGCCTCTCTTTCAGGCTTGAGGTTCTTTTTCGTGCCGTAAATGTACGGCACGGGACCCACGGCTTTACTTCCCTTCCGAAGGAAGCCATGCTTAGGGTTTTTACGCCCGAAAAAATCCATCGGTCTTGGCCGGGTTCGAACCCGCGTTCTTGAGTGTAGGAGGCAAGGTATGGTAACCATTACACCACCAGGACCGACACATAATGAAATGCATTATATCAACTAAAAGTATTGAACATTTAAAATCCCATTTTGAAACTCTTTAAAAAGTTGAAACAGAATTTAAAATTATAATATATTACTTAAAATTTAATTCCCAAGTAGCACTTTGAATAAATATCTGAATGACTACTACACCAATTCAGCTGAAATTTTGCATGGCGGCTTTCATCTCTGCTTTCCTTGCAGGCTATTCAATTCATTGACATTTAAGAAGAAAGATAAAGACTATATACTTTCTAAAACTACTATAGAAACAGTGGGCAGATGGAAATTCGCTGAATATGAGTAGAAAACAATGAGGATAGTCTTCTGTTTCTTGAAGTGGCTGGAAGATGTTTTATATTTACACGAGTATTTTTGTCCAAGCGTGGCTGTTATTAAACAAGATCTCTGCTGCTGTTTTTCCTTTCCTTTTGGGAGGGCAGACACTAATACACAACTCCACACTCCCCTCACACCCTGGAAACCAATCCAAAGCAAAACTCTTCTCACTCGACTTGTATTGTTATCTGAAAGACTGCCCCCTCCCCCTCCCCCCGGGGCGGCGGGCCTCTTTGTTCGACACATTCCCTGATGTGCTTACAAATTCCCGCTGTCAGGTTTTTCCTACCCCAAGTGCAGTTTGATTTATTGGAGGCCCAGGTCCCCGGGCTAAACGCTCCATCAGAGAGCATCTTTTCTACCTGTTGTGTACTAGCAGTTCCGCTAACATAGTCCACACTGCTTCCCACAAGAGTGAGGAGAACAAACTACCTGCAATTATTGCAAGAATCAGCTTCTTAATACATACTTTCCCACTTTAGTATTATTATGATCATAATAATAATGATGATGATTTTTTTTAATGATTTATTTATGGACGCTCTTCATCAGCGTCCCATTCAACTCAGGGCGTGAAACGGCCGACAAATTTTGCTCAGAGGCCTCTCTTTCAGGCTTGAGGTTCTTTTTCGTGCCGTAAATGTACCACACGGGACCCACGGCTTTACTTCCCTTCCGAAGGAAGCCATACTTAGGATTTTTACGCCCCGAAAAAATCCATCGGTCCTGGCCGGGTTCGAACCCACGATCTTGGGTTTAGGAGGCAAGTATGGTAACCACTACACAACAACAACAACAACAACAACAACAATAATAATAATAATAATAATAATAATAATAATATAAAGATGTAGAAATTGACTTGAGGTAAAACTTTGAAACAAAGAGAGTACAAAACTGGATACATTAAAATGTGTCAAGCAGATTTATGCCAAAAATTTACGTAATGCAAATCATAAGAAGTTTTTTTTAATTCATTCAGAAGTAGGTTATCCTGTTACATTCTTCCAATTACAGTCATATCTCCTCTCATTCTGCTTGCAACAATATAGACCAGTTGTAATGAATTTCTCACGTAACACAGAAGAAAAAATAAACCAAGATTTTCTTTTATTGTCATTTCCATTTCTTTACCGTTCCGTACTTTTACAAATTTTCTCTTTCTATGGCAGGACACTAAATTCGAATAATTTGTATCATCAGCAGAGCCTGTTGAAGCGAAGTGTTCTTCTAGAACATAATTGGAATATGTTTTCGACTGGCACTCAGATATGCATCACTATATGCGAAATGGTCCAATAATCAAATTTGTATTCTTAATTAAAATAGCTGATTTTGAAATGTTTTTCCTTCTCATTTCAGAAATGTTCGTCTTCTCCTTTTATTGCAACAGTTTAAGTAGATTTTCATGCTGATTTTAAAATAATCTTCAACAAGTTCTATCGTAGTGTTTTTTTTTTACAAAGGAAATTGTAATTATATTATTTCAAAATATGTAAATGATGTCAAATTTTACATATATTAACAAAACAGAGAAAATTCATTTAAATTTTTTCAGCCTTAAATACGAAATAATCCGCAGAACTATTCGGATTAAAAAAAAAAAAAAAAAAAAAAAAAAACTCGTTTTAGTAGGAACTAAATTCCCATTTCTCTTGCTTTTCCAACACTTGCATCTTTCTGTCAGTCCCTCGTTAATAAGAAACAATCATCGGTCGTCTGTGATACATCGGTACCTTTCTATCATGTTTTTACTGTATCGGTGAACATTTTTCTTCCCTATTCTTCATTGACATCCCATAGATTTTCTTGAAAGAACTCGGTGTTTGAATAATTGGAGGAAATGTAGTTTCCCACATGTGCAGCCCAACAACTGGAAATTCTTCAACAAGAAGATTCTTTAAAATATATATATAGGCTACACATTTAAACTGTTTCACAAATTTCTTTCATTGGAGTGCAAAATGTTGTTATGGCTCTGTTTATCAGTAGCCTAATCCCTGTGATAATATAAGCACTGAAAACAGGCATAAGAGTCGTTAACTGAAACAAAATTTTCGCAGATAAAAGAAAACTTTCAGAATTGTTTAAACACACGCAATCACATCTTGCTTATTGTAAATATAGAAGATTAATTTCTAAAATCAATCTAAACCCTAAACAATGCACAGCGAATTTTTCATACTCAACCATATCAAGTGTATTAAAAGTACTATAATCTGTCAGTTTAGAGCACAGGTGTCATTATTTTAACTGCTATTCAGAGCATTTTTGCTCAGTTTTTGTGTAAAACTGTACAAAATAGAAAGAAAAAAAAAGATAAAATGTTTAATATCAATAAAATCAGGATTAGGAGCAGGTCCGTGTTAGTTATGAAAGTGTTAAAAATCTAGGCATTACAAAAAAATAAACTAAGAAGAAATGGACAAATATAACAAACTACTCTTTGAGAAACAGACCTAAAAGTTTCGTTCTTGTAAACGTATTAAAGACATGTTTGAGTCTCATCATTTCTTGTTTTTATTTATTTGCTCTTTAGAGTTCATAAGCAAATAAACTGAAATTGAAAGAACATCCTACTGCGTTCACATGACGGATTAATAAATAGCGAAAGTACATGCCGTTAAGCATGACATTTAAGATTCAATTAACTGTAATAATATTATCTAACTCATATGTTAACACGAGAGTTGCCAATCTAAAGGTGCTGCAATATCCTCATCCACACCAAACAACTCTACAGATTTGCAAGTAACTTGTGTTTGTGATAGTAAACAATAAAATTATAATTGATGTACTAAGCTATATCATGAATTGTGTGCTTTTCTTTTCGCTCCTTAAGCGCTGTTACGAGCTACAGAGCAACAATTTGGGGCTATTTTCCGTTATATATTTAACACACATATTCCCAAAAATTGCACTCATTCAGCTCGATGAGAAGAGACAGTGTCGATCACTACAACCCGATGTTGAGGAAATATGCTCCAGGTCAAGATTGCCGACGAGTCATACAAATGTCTGTCGACGAAAAAATAAGTAGGTAAGAGGCTTTAAATGTGATCTTTGGGAACCACAAAATGTTTGTTTTACAGCGATCAGTTTTACGCCAAAATAAACGTCCAAATCTAATTTTAATTATGAATTTACTATATCATCTTATAGTGTTCAACCAACACTCCTTCTCTCTCTCTCTCTCTCGTCGATCACCAGTGGTCTATTTGTAGCCATATTTTTCCCATAGATCCAAGATCGCGGGTTCAATCCCGGCCAGGGTCGATGGGTTTTAGGGCGTAAAAATCCTGAGTATGCCATCCAATGGAAGCAAAGTAAAGCCGTAGATTTACGGCATCTAAAAAAATCTCAAGCCTAAAAGAAAAAGCCTCTGAAGCCAGGTCGTTTTACGCCTTGAACTAAATGGAAAGCTAATGACCTGAGATGTAAAATAAACTAAATAAATAAATTAAAGAATGACCACAGATGAGATAATGAGGCATTCAATATAAGCCATTCTCTAGTGCCTATTCCTTTCCTTAATTTCCAAACAATTAACATTAATAATATTTCAGCATGTTTAGAATTACGGATATATCAAATTTTAATTATACAACAAGATTTGAAGATCATGAAACCCTTCTAGTGTGAGTGAAGAATGGCGCTGAATTTTACGGTTTCCGTATTTATGAGACACAAAGTTCCAACTAAGTTTGTCTAGAACAAGTATTAAACATTTTAGTGGTAGAAATTTAATACGGTACCAATTTCGTGATATTAGGTTTGAAATTAGTTTACATTACTTTATATTATGTTATTTTTGAAATGTAAATATCAAGCAACTAAGCTCGTGAATCTGATAATTGTTTTTATTTTTTAGAGAGAGAATTAAATGTAATACACGGGGGGGTTTCAATAATTTATCTACCTGAGCATAATAGAAAATGATTTAAAAATGGTTTTGTTTTATTTTTCAGTATAGTTCAGTGATAATTATATATAATATAATATAATTAATACGTTCATTTACTTATGCTAGAATGACTTTAAGCTCTTAGAGAAAAGTATTTTGTTTGGTCTGAACAGGAAGAATTTACAGCCACCTTGGGCATCTCTATCCCTTGAAAAATTGCTAACCATGAAGAAACTTCTTCAAAACTCGTAAAATGAATTGAGGAACCAAGCCAGGGCTGTTAGGGTGCATAGTTCAGCTGCTGAAACCCACTACACTTTGTCTATATGTGGCATTGCCATGAAACACATATTGCATTAACCTATCGCATACCCAAATTTTCATGAACTACTTACCAAACTGTACCTGCCAAAATGTTCATTTATTTTACTTTTCGCAAAATAGTACGTTTGTCAAAATAGAAGCCTCAATTTTCTTACGCTTTTCTCAGGTTGCTTCCATAGGCCATCCGGCGTGAATGTTATGTTAAAATGGATCCCTACCCTGGTTCAATTGCTTCAAAATTTGCCTTTATGTCATGATGTGCAGACTGGCCATAACTGCAGTCATTTGATCATAGATTCTTCGGCACTTTCCTTTGTTTTATGAGAAATGTTATCACCAGAGCCCGCAAGTTCAGACATTTATTTTTGTCAAAATAGGCAGGCAAAAAGGCACTTAAAATTGCTGAAAATAGGCAGTAATATAATTAAAACACATCTTTATTAAAAGTGAAAACAGATAGTAATATCACTCATTTATGAAAATAGATATTTAATATACCTACTAATTTCTTTATCACATAATTAAAGTAAGTTTGTCTTTCTTGGTTGCAGGCAACAAGATGTTTTTTCAAGGTATCAACTGTCATAGTCAACCGCTTTTCAGAGAGAACATTTTTCATCATGGAAAAAGAACGCTCTACTTCCACTGAAGTGTTGTAGCATATTTAAAACAAGCATTTCGGAAGGACTCATACCAGTTACAACACTACATTCACCTTTCAGGGGATAATGGAAATGCTGATCAGACAAAGTAAAGTTTTTTGAATAGTCCTGGCGAATGAGCAAAACATGCACAGTTATGTCTGGTGAGTTCATTTGCTGTTTATGCGTTTATAGGGGAATCAAGTTAGTATCTCTCTTACTTCCGCGCTGAACACATTGTAGGGATGGTTTATTGCACAGCTGTACCACTTTCATCTTTCTAGCTTGCAATTTTTTGTTTCATTTATGCAGCTGAGAAGTTACCTCCATCACAAATTTCCTAGGATGGTCTCACGTAATCATACAAAGTCATTCAAGGACTGTTCAAAACTACAGTACTTCCCTCATTCTCTCTATCTTCTGGTATGCCTAAGGTAATCGTGCGTTCCTTTCACTAATGGCGGATTCGCTATTTAAAACGCTTAAGTGAATGGATTGAGGAGAAAGTTTTTGACTGCTTGAAAAGAAATAAATGTATAACAAGATTCTCAATAGATATTTTTGTGATCTGAAAATGCTATCTATTTTTATAACTCTTTTCCCTTCGGTATATTGAAATTCTTTATGGCTTTTTAAAATGGGTAAATAATCACAGAAAACTACATAACGATCCAAAAGAGGCAAACATGTTTTTGAACTTTAAAATAGGCAGCAGAAGTCTAAATATGCAAAAAAAAAAAAAAAACAAAAACAAAAACAAAAACAAAAACAAAACAAACGAAACCAAATTAGAAACTGACTCTTAAATATCACTAAGATAGAAAAGGCATTTTGCCTAACTTCGAAACTGTGCTCAAAACGTGCAGTTTCTTACTAGGTTTACATTAGGACTCTCCAAATATCATCTCTCTTCCAACGTTAGACTTGCACTGAGCTGAGGGTGTGCAGCTTTGAAACATCACAATAGACACAGACTTGTTTCAACATGCTCACAGCTCTCTTTATATACCGTTAGGTAAACTATTGAACAGTTATCGTAAATAGTGAATTCTATTGAAACAAACGGTAATGATAAAGCAAGGTTGATAATTCTTACTGATAGATGGCTGTGATTTGTTGAAATTCTTCACATCCTTGTATTTTATCAGTCAAAAGTAGCATGAAGTATCCACAGACACCGACATAAATTTATTAGCTCCAGGGATGCAACAGTCTTTGGCTTAATGCAGAAGGCGTTGGCAGTAATTTTAACAATGATGATGAATTACTAATGTTACTTTCGTTAAAAAGTGCAATATCTTCATGTACTTCATATATGGGACACCAAAATAGCGCGAGAAAGACAAGTAACGTCGTCGTTACAAGTACGAGTACTACCACAGAGTTAACGAATGCTTTCATACTCTCAGATTCGTTATAAAAGTAGTTGATTGAGGAGGAGAGATGTAACATCCTACATTTTACAGTACAGAAAGATTTAACCTCGTGATTAGGTTGCTTTTTTTTCCCCAGTGCTACAGCACCCAGAGCGGCTCTGTATATTGCGAGGTGGAACAGACAGCCTGGCGGCCGTAACTCGGCCAGACACCGAGGAGAGACAGCGTGGCGCAGGGAAAGAGTTCGGGTCCAGGCCCCCCTGCTGTACCCGCATTGTGTGCAGGTGTTGAGCCGCCGGGGTAAGGTGCGGCGAGTCACAGAGGGTGAATATCTCATTATCCGCCGGTCAGACAAACCTTATGAAAATATTTACGTTCGTACTGTTTAGCATTAGAAAAGAAAAGGCACACGATAGACCCTGAGCAAAGCCATCACTGAAAGCTACCAAAGGACAAAGCACACAAATGTCTACGAACTAAAGTAATGCCTAACCTAAAAATTTAAAAAGGATATTTTAAAGATTTCAAGTAAACAATTCGAATATATGAAAATTTCTTGTGTTTTCTGACAAAATGCTCTGAGATATTGAATAAGGTGCCAACTAAAATCAATGCTTTAAAATTTAAAAATCTTACCCTTTATTTTTATTTCATTTGTTTCTTTCTTTATTTTTACGAAAGTTTATTCACAAAGAACTAAACTGGTCTAACAAAAAGCTGCATTTTTAATTTTTAATTTCCATAATTTTCGAAATTATTAACATTAAGATGTGTTTGAGATGCTTGGAAAATCAGAAGTTATAGCTAATTTAATGTAGTAAAGCTTGGCAAATATCAGCTTATTAGTAGCAATGTATTACTATTTGCACTCTTTCGCATCTTACAAATCCTAACTTTTGATGCCTGTGTTTTACGTGTTGTAATAGACATTGTAAGCAATTATCAAGACTATAGGACTGAATTGGGGAGATACAGCATCATTTACGCTTTTCTAGAAACTAACTCTTAGTTTTCACATATTCACCGTTTGCATGCCATATATTAGAATGAGTTGGAAGAAAGTTTTTTAAAATATTTAATGCTATAAACAATTCACTAGGCTTTCATGTGATATAACCATTGAAGAAGAGGGAAGTAAATAAACAGTTTTCACTTTAGCTTTACAAACTTTTGATAGCAATTTTAAGGCACTTTCATGTAATGTTCTTTAGTCATACTAGTTTCCTCCAGAGTTCTAAAGTGAGATTATTTGAGCTAGGGGACCGCCTGATCATGGCTGCTTACTACCGGAAAAAAGTTGACGCGCGTAAAGTTAGTAGTTTATTTTATTGTCTAACTAGTATCTATATAGCTGATAATAGTAAACATTAACCTATGTTATAAGAGATGTTAAAAATGATGCCTCTCAGCGATGATACATTGCCGGCGTCTGCGTGGGAAATTTCTGTACTTCATCTAACTGCGGAACGCGTTTCTTGTCATTGAGAGATCCAGCTTCGCCTAACTTTTTAACGCATTGGCAAACACGATTGCCAGAATATTTTCTTGCGAATTGTCCTGCCGCTTCTCTGTAAAAATCCGTTTTCAGGTGTATATTGTACATAAAAACCCGTACTTCAAGATTATATGCAGTGGTTTAACTAACGAAGAAAGGTTAGCACACTATTTGTGCACAATGAAAGCACCGAGTAATACAAGAACGCTGACAAAGCCTCCCGCAAACTAACTACAAGCGACTACCTGCACATGCATTATAGGCCTAGGCGACTGTTTCTCCCAGTTATTTCTCTTTGCAATTCCTCAGACTATAAACGAAACAAGTATATTTTGAAGCTATAGCTAAGTTTATCACGATGATAACGAATTCAAATTGTAGTGGGATCTCGCAGATATAATTGCTAGTTGTAGTAGTGCACTATTGTCTTCTTTTGGTGGTGAATAGTCAGTTGACTTGTGACTAGCTCTTCTTAAAGAGGTACTAAATGCTCATTTAAGAATTCTCTCCTAAGAAAAACAGTTAAAATCCAAATTGTAGTGGTGCAACAAAAATATATTTGAAATGTTTGCTTCGCATATGCAGACCGAGATAGATTTTGAAAAAGAAAAAGCACGCATTGCAAACAAAGAAGCAATAACTTAAATATTGTTTACCGTGTGGAAATGAAATTTTGGCATATTGCTATGCATGTTATAAAAAATACGGTGGGAAAAATGAAGTTCTCAACTTAAACATTGTAGAAACTAGAAATCCTGGCTTTGCTTCCCTTAACGTGTTTCAAAATATGTTCATTTAAGTACATAAGAAACATTATTACTGTTTTTATTATTATTATTATTATTATTATTATTATTATTATTATTATTATTATTATTATTATTATTTTGAATGGCAGAAACGTGCTCGCTCCAGTACATAGCGTTGAGTTCTGAACCCATGTTATCGTGGGAAACCACATAACCCATGTTGTGTTATTAATACACAGAACTAGTAGAAGGTACAGAGCGTTATTTTACTGCAGAAAATCTACTCAAAACTCTGAGGGAAGCTTTTTAAAATTCATTCCTGAAAATAGACCTTAGGTACTCCTTAGATTTTCGTTATTCTTTGTTGGTGTCGATCTCATTCAATTGTAAACAAAAAAGTTGCACATTTCATTCTGCCTTGGCTCATTAACAATATTTATAATGCCATTATGGTAACAATTTTCAATTTGGGAATATTCCCAAAACCACGACATGTCCATGTATTAATTTATTTCAGCTTAAACTAATTATTACACTACTGAACTGTGCGGCGGTAGAGATGGGAAGCGCTACTAATTGGCAAGGGTTGTGTAGCTTTCGTAGTTGTGAGTGTTATATGTAGGATTAGTTTGAGCAAAGAAATCTTGTGCAAAATTTGTTGTTATGGTATAGAAAATAGTCAGGTGAAGAAAAGAAATTCTTAATGTTGACTGCAGTGTTGGCTTGATAATGTGCTACATTAAAAAGAAACAAAATGGTTTCGACCTAGCATTATTTCCATCAGAAAAAAAATTGTATACAAGTATTAAAAAGAACAACAGTACCCTCTCTCTCTTTTGTTAACCCGGATAATCGGAAGATTACTGCATCTATATTATCATCACAATGATCGCCTTCATTGCACGTTTGCTGACTCGCTGATGGTTTTAAAACTGCGTTTACAGAGGATACATTTTAAAATAATTGATTTGTAGTGTTCACAGGCTATTTTGTTCCACTTTTATCGACTCTTCCAGCCTGAGCGAAAGTGAACAGATTGCAAAGGTCGGAATTGCAGCAGCGGAACTGTTTTATCTGGAGTTAAAATGAAGACTAGTCGGCAAGGATCATCTTCCCACAGCTTTAAAACTTGAACAGTCCATACCATGTTATACAGAATATGCAACCCATTCCTCCTACTCGTAAGAAAATTCCTATGCATCTCCTCCAAACTAGAAGAAGGTGCTTATGAAGTTCAAGGAGGTTGACGACATCCGGGCAGTAAAAGGATGAACACGTTCAATTCTGTGGACACTCTATATTACAGGCTCATCAAGTCATCATAAAAGCGCCCGGCTGATGGGCTCACAGTTCCGTTTTGCATTAAATTTCAATTTTCCTCAGCTTATTTTGTGAGGATGATTACTGCGTTGCATGCATCATGTAAATAAGCTGCCGCCTCCGGGGGCGGAGCAAGGGTAATGGTGGGACCATGATGCTCACTCTGTACTCAAGATGGGAAGCCGCTCCGTACTGCTCTCCCGTCCTTATTGACCATCTCATCTTCTTTTAAAACTGAGTATCTCAGCGTTTATATACAAGGAGATGTTTCTTCCTCTACAGTGCTTCCAATATTTAAACATCAGGATTTGTCTTCATCGTTTCCTGAATCTACAGAGATGAGATGCTTTTATATCTCATTATTTACTGAGGAAATGCATGAATTACATAACCATAGTGATAGCAAGACATGGTACATAATGCAAAAATGTTCTAATTTACATAGAATTATTCTACTCGATGTAAGATTGTAAATATTAATTAATTAACTTGCACAGAATTAAATACTGCTGGTCATACATAGCTATGTTGTGTACAGAATGTGCTTGCAAGAAACTGTTAAGGTGGTGATTTCAATCGTTTATCTTTTAAAGTTGAGTTACAAAGGGAAGATTTGCCTGTTTTGTCGAAAGTGTTGAAAGTATAATTTGGTGACCTATTAACAGACATAACATTTCTGAAATGGGGCGAAAGATCATTCAAACAACTCATTAAGGAATGGTACCAAAGGCTTAATGAAAAAGGAAGACACAGAATTTACAGTGCCTTTTATAAAGCTATTGTAACATTTTGTACTATCTCAATTACCTGTTTCTGTGCTCAAAACTGAATATTGTGAAGAGTCATCTCAAGTGTAAAGAGAAACATTTCGAGTTGGAGGATCTGAACGATGTGATGAAGAATTCAAGAGCAGGGTTGGTTTTCAGGGGTTCAATTGCAGTGACAAACAGAGATAAGGTAAGACGCTTTACTAATCCTTTTTGATTGCGGTAGCACACTCTAATGACAAGACCTGGCTAGGTCACTGCTGCTGGTAAAGAATGTCTAAACATTCGGACTTTCTGTACTAGGGCTTACAGTTTTGCTTTTGCTGAGAGATTACGTCTAAAACTCACATATAGGTCTTGGATTCTATCGAGGTTTCTTTAGTCGCCGGAATTCCGAAAGAGCCAGTTTGGAGTCTAAAATAATAGACAATAATTATACACCCAAAGTCATGTATCAATAAACTTCGAAAGAAAGTTGTACAGCTATAGTGAGTACTGCTTCAGGGTTCAACAGAAAGGACACATGTGGTTAATGCAGCAGTAAATGCCCTTTAAAAGCTGCGATACCAGGAAGGAAGTGGCCCTTGGTGTTAATATCGCTGTCTCTGTGATAAACTTCCATAATTTAGCAGCATTTTGATAAAACATTTGGAGTAAAATGTTTATATACATTCACGCCACATTAGGTTTACTGTGATGGCAGAGTTGTAAACAAATTCTTTTGTTTATATTTGTACAGTTACAGTTTCTGGATATTTTATTTACCTTTCCTTCCTCTTTTATGTGTTTTATGAAATAGTGCCATCGGCTCCATATACACTTAGAGCAATGTGAATATAATGCTACAGTAGAGTCCACTTCCACAAAGAGCATTCGATGGCATCTCTCATCAAGACTCAGAATAAGTTCTACACTGACACAGAAAAATATCAGCTTAACAAAAAATGCGGTAAGAAACTAATTTTTGACTGTCATTTTCTGATACTGGTATTCGACTTTCTACTTGTATCTCGTTTGCAAGTTCATGCTCTGTTATTGCTCATAATGATCGTAGGTTAAAATTTAGATATTATTTTTATTTGTTTGTATATTTATTTAAGGACGCTCTTTAACATTTGTGCTCATTAATATCCCACCGACCGATAAATGCTACTCGAGGATTCTTCTTTCAGTCTTGAGGTTTACGTGCCGTAAAACTAGGACACGAAATCAACGGCCTTTGAATTTTAACGCTGTAAAAATCCATCTAACCTGGCCGGGGTTGAACGCGTGACCTTGGGTCTACGAGAGAGATGACGTCTGTCGTATGGAACAGTAACTTTTCCGGTAGTCAGTGTAGGTCTTGTACTCAGGATGTTTTAATTTGATATCTTGTGTGGCGCGGAATTACAAGAGAGAACACATCGTTTAGGTTTTTATATGGTAAGTGACTCTCTGATACTATTAATAAGGATTTTCAGTTTAGGTACCATGTGCACTCCACTATAATAGCCTGCCCTGTTTCGTGTCTGAGGGCTTCCGATATTAGACAGAAATGACAGACTGTTGAAAAGTATAAACTATGCCTATAAGTTAATGCCGATTAAGAGATGAAATACTTATCTTCCATTTTCTACATTGACTAGAGTGTACATTAGGATAGAGAAGAAGTCATTGCAGTCAACAGAGGTTCATAAATGCAATACACTGCAGAATAGAGCATATGAACAGTTTCGTGATGAAAAACAATTTTGGAGGCGGAATGATTTTCATGCTGTTTTTCTGTTATCTAATATAAAGCAAGTGGTGCTATCCAGAGAGACATCTAAATCTATAAGAAACATTGTCACTTCCATTTGGCAAGTACATCGGTTCGCAGTCAGCTCAAAGTTTGCAAATCAAAGACTTGAACCTTCCTTAGTCAAATTGCCTGGTTGATACATTTCCATCATCATTAATACATTCATTCCATGCTTCACCTCGAAAATCTTGATAATTGACATGTTGTATATGTGTGTTATGCGCTTAAATGAGTACAAGTACAGTGCGATCATTTTGTCGACCACATCAATTGTCTTGAACACACTACATCTGGAAAAGGACAGGGCAACGTGCCATACATCCGGAAACACCATGGAAATTTTGGAAGAAATATTTGATGATCTCCTGATCTCAAAAGGTCTGTAGTCCGTTCTCCTTACCGTTACCAGACTTCTTTCTCTAGGATTTTTTTTAAAGAACGTGTATATCAAGCAAACCCACGTACTCTACAAGACCTGGAGCTGGCCATATGTAAGAGATGAATTCCATTAGCCCTTATGTCCTACGAAGGGTTTGGACATACCTTCAGGAAAATGGTGGACATTTCTAACACTTGCTGTAAGACATTACCATGTGGCATAACTACATTTTATGTATCATGTATTCAGGGAAATGGTGTGCACGAAAAAGTGATCGTGCAGCAGGTAGTTGGCAAAATACTCGAATCTAGATGTGTTATGTTGGTAAGCGCTGTAGCACTTAGTTACGAAAACAAGCTGGATGGATGATGCCAAGCCGTATAAGTATTTACCACTTTGTTGGAAAGAGATATAACAATTCATTTTATATCGTTCACGTTATACTTGCTAGGACTTTTGGAATTATTTACCACTAATGATGATCAGATTATATTTGCCAGCACTCTAGCAACATTGTGAACTTAACGGTCTAAACTTGATAAGGACATTTTCAATGTATAAGTTTTATGACGATATGTTTCAAACCCCACCGAATGATTAATGCGATAGCAAACAGTTAAAGTGTCTATAAACGAATATTTCAAACATACATATATTCACCACTATAGCAATAATTGGTATTAATAATAAACAACTTATGTTGGCAAGCACTATAACAACAATTTATCATTTTAGCAAATATTTATTACTTATATGGATCAGTTTATTTTGGCTGGAACAATAGCAGTTATTTACCAATAATACTGTTCAGCTTGTGTTGACAAGCACTATAGCCGTTATCGCTTTAGCAAATTTTGCCACTAATATTTATTTGTTCATATATTAGCTGGAACTATGGCAATTATTTACCACTAATATTGTTCAACTTATGTTGAAAAGCACTATAGCAGATACCTGTTAATTTAGCAAATATTACTACTAATATTGATCTGTTAATATATTGGCCGGAACGATAGCAACTATGCACCACTAATATTGTTCATTATAGGAATTATCATTTTAGTAAACACCAACACTACTATTAAACAGTTTATATTGCCCGAAGCGATAGCAGATTTTAAAATCTAATACTTTATGTTGGAAACCACTATAACAATTTATCACTTTAGCAAATATTTATCACTTATGTTGATCAATTTGTATTCGTCGGAACGACAGAATCTATTTACCACCAAATATTTTCATTTTATGTTCGCAAACACTATAGCAACACTATAGCAAAGGTTTATCACTAATATTGATTTTGTCGGAAAGCATTGTAGCAACTATTTACCACTAATGTTAATCGATAATGTTGATTTACCAGCTATATTGATCAGCATATTTTAGCAAGCTAAAGTACCTAAATAGCCGATTATTTTAAGATGTATGGTTGTTTTAGGGTTTTACTTTATCTACAACAGTCATCAAGCTATGCTTGAAATGTATTTATCTAAAACAGTACTTCGACTTATGTGGACCAGAATTGCAGCTATTAATTTCCAAAAACAAATTATCAACTATGCTGGTAGGCTCTGTGACAGCTGTTTTTAAGAGCAAGTCAGGTTGTGTTGTCAAGCACTATAGCAGCTATTTACCGAAAGCTAAATGGAGTGGGCTTTGTTGGCGAGCACTGTAGTATGTCACAACCGATCAGGTTTGCTGCCAAGTACTATAGCGATCCAGTCTATGTGTGAGAGAGAGTGGCCCACTATAATTATGGCCAGCCGATGTGTCGATAGCGATATATAATTACAAGCATGGCCACCGCTGCACACCGCGGCCGCTCACACACTGCAAGAGGTCCACTTGTATCGCAGCAACATTCTAATGTTAAATGTGACAGTATCTTTGTTTTACTTAACTGATAAAATTTTATTTATGTTGAACAAAACGAAACCGCAAGTTAAATTTAAATAATATAGTTTTAAAAGGAATGGGTTCACGAGATTTTATTTTTGTTTCTTATCAGCCAGAGTTTTTGATAAATACCAAAATACTCCCAATTGTCTTTCAAACCACTTGTCCAAGTCCACTTAATGGAAAAAAGCGAAATTTTTTGGCGTATTTACCAAAACGTTTGCTCGTTAAATCCAGGTTAGTACACTGCTATAGTTTCTGAGTATTTCATGGGTTCTGTTTTATAATTTTTCCTATTTCTTTTTTTGTCCGTCTCTTCTCGCATGTTTCAGTGTCACCCTCTATGGCTCATTTTGCTCTTATATTTAGCTATTCCTCTCACCTCTTCCTTTCAATTCATTTTTTCTTTTTGCAATTACATCATTCTGTTGGTTCTGCTTATTCTCTTTCTCTTTGATTATTATTATTATTATTATTATTATTATTATTATTATTATTATTATTAGCAACTTTTTAAGTATTTATTTCATTATTTATTATTGTTATTATTTATTTTTGTTGCATACTTTTTGACATTTTAGATCTTTGTGGTAATTCATTTCAAATTTGAGGTCTATTGTATAAGTAGATAGGTTATTTTCGGCAGCTATGATATGCTGACGACAGCCTAGTCCACAGTAAATGTGAATTTATTGTGTTCTGTAAGAGGTCTACTTAGTACATTTGGTGGACACAACTTACTTAAAGACGATGTCAAGATGTTCCCTGTTCTTCAGGGAACATACAGTACATGCCCCCAAAAAATTAGAACATACCATCTAAAACATGGATAAAATACTTATCGCCGTTTAAAGCATATTTCAGTGGATATTGAAAGAGCAAGCAATTTAACAAATGTAAGTCCCAGATGTTACTGCCCGAGCCTCCACCTGGTTACATGGCCTCTGATTCGAATGAAAGAAACAAGGATATTAAAAGTTTTATTCTCTTAGGATTAGCATAAAGCGTTTTCATATTAGCACCGTTGTCTCAAGATTTTTTCAGAACGATATTCTCTTGAAGTCGGCAGGTTCTTAGGAACTTTAACATCTCCCTGGAGGAAACCTCCAGATGTGGCCATGCAAAACATATGCAAAAAAAGTTTAATTGAAATAATAAAGTGTGGAAAACTGCATATTAATTTAACATACATTTAAGAAAACATTCAGCAGCAATAATGCACTAAACACTTACAACATAATTAAAGCATTTAAATGCCAACTTTAAATTACAAAACCTCATGTAACTGATCTTGAAGTTATGGTCCATTCAAATTGCAACATTATATTAACCCTTGGTCTAACAAATGACAAATACTAAAATATCATAAAAACTTTGCATTTAAAAAAATAATATATTTAAATCCTTGCCAAAATTATCGAGATCTAACAGTCTGTCCTAGTGCATATTCCTTAACAAAACATTATTTTCCTTCCAAACTAATAAATAAATACAGTCTTTTACGATCAAACCTTTTGCTAATACATAACAACTGTGCCATAGATAAACACAGTGAAGAAGACCCCAAACAGTTAACTTAAAAGTTATAAGGCCAAAAATGTACCCTACTCTTCAACTGGAAGATATTTGTTGCGTCTTATCGAAAGAAAAGTGAAACACTATTCTGTGAGCTCACTACGCTGCATAAGCGGGACCCTTGATTCTGTAACATACACGTTGCAACCAATAGGCAAGCAAGCTAACAACCAGGTTGTGCCTACAAAGTAGTGAGGGGAAGGAAGGGATGCGGAAGGAAAAAATCAAACTCAGCACCAAGTACGTGATTTAAAATTAACAATTTCACCCTTCTTCTATTTTTAAGTAAAAACGGCTCAATTTGTATTTATATAACAAATATTGATGATAAAAAATTAACTAGCGTGGCGCTGTAGCCAAGAGCAAAAGAGATAATTTCTAAGACTTGTCCCGCGCAACGAATGTAAACGGAGAGCGAGAATACAGCGTGCGAGAGGCCTACACGTGGGTAGTGGCGCGGTTTCGTTTCGTGACAGACAGGTGGGACGACTGGAGTTTGTAAAATACATAATTATAATTGGTTATGACAACGCAGAGTCGCGCGCGGCATGTGGCAACAACATTCCACACCCCTGTCAACTCCAATTATTCCATAGCCACTGTTCTCTACCCCCAGTCGCATTTACTCTCCTTACCTCCCTTGAACTTCGTATCTTCGGTTCAATTCTATCTCGGCACAAGTATATACAATTATTTTCCCTTAATCCTGCTCCCAGCAATGCGTTTAATATATTAGTCCCCCAAAACTCGAAAGATTGTCTTTCTCTAGACGTCATCTAGACTTTGAAAAATCATACTATGGTCTATCTTCTCGGCTTCTTCTCCTTTTTCTTTTATAGGGGAAATCTTAGGGTTCGAAAAAACAAACCGCACAAGAATTAAGTTATAGGCTATTTACTTAATTGATCTCTGAAGACAAGTGCCACTTCAAAGCATGCGATACAAGTACCTGCACAATCTCGACTGGCATAGCAGAAGGCAAGCAAAGGGTGACTAAACTGTGACCTCTAGTAAGCAAGTGCGGCGTTTTACAGAAAAACAAATATCACCATTGGATTGTGTATAGCTGAATTTTGGTGCGATTTAGTTTGGGAACCCGAGGATTTTTCTTGTTAGTGAAGTACCTTATTTCTCCACTCCGTTATTTATTCTTATTTTTATTATTTTCATTTACATAAACATCTGATATCTTCTTGTCGCTTTCCATGTTTTTATTATTACGAGATTGAGTTAAAAGGTAACCCTAATATTTTTATTTAAAATGTGTACATTGGAATTGAAAACACTTCATTTTTCAACCTACTCTCCACTACGTTCATTGCAGATATTCCAGCATTTCTCTAGTGCCTGGATTCCGAATGATAAACCTTCTTATGACTGTAAACACCCTGCACTGCGTCTCTTACCTTGACGTCAGCGCGGAAATTTTTACCTCTTTGAGTGCTCACATGATAATCGGAATATGACAGGTCTGATGAATAAGTAAGATGTGGTATACACTCAAAATCAAGATCTGTAATTTTTTGTCCCGTTGCATGAGCTGTATGAGGTCTTGCATTATCGTGTTGCAAGAGTACACCACTTGTGAGCGAACCTCGACATTTCGACCTGATTATTGAAATCGTTCTCAAGCTCGCTGTTAACATTGTTTGGCATGAAGTGTTCCGTGACTGGGCCTTTATAGAGTACCAGAGAGTGAGCATCACTTTACCAGCTGACACAACTGTACGGACCTTTTTTGGTTTTGGCGATGAGGAATGCCCAGCACTCTTTACTGGCTCGCTTGGACTCTGGCTGTACTAAGCGTTCATCAGCATCGACTATGCGCTTTAGGAAAGCATCTCCTTCGGATTCATGAGGTTGTAGCAGTGTTTCAGTTCAGGGGTGAGTTGTTCTGGTACTCACCTTGCAGATATTGCCGTGGATGTGGTGCTTCAAACCTCCACCTCATTGATTGTTACCCGCCGCTCACTTGTTCTACTGCAGCGATAGTGTCTGGTGTAATTGCTGTCTGCGGTCGACCAGAGAGAGTTGGATTACTCAACATTGACACTCCACTTTTAAACTTTATATACTTACTCAAATGATAAACAGGAATCTGCATATTTCCTCTTCATTCTTCGATGAATACTTACGGTATCTCGTGCTAACTTATCCCCCTCCCCCCCCAAAAAAAACATTAAAAACCGCAGCTCCTCGGTTGTGCATGTTTCCAAAGGGGCTGTCATCTTGTTCCTCCAGTCTAAGGATACAGATATCCGTTATGTATAGCTGAGGTATATTATTCTACGTTTTGATTGCTAAATTAAGGGTTTTTTTTCAGTCTCGTATTATTGTTTTATTATTTTATACTATTAAACATAAGTTTAACATTTTTCTTTCCTCCTTTCTTTTCTCCAAGATGCCATATATCGTTTTCCTCTTATCGTTATTAGTTTATATTTTATATAATGGACTATCTATTCTAAATCCTGTCTACCGAAAGCTGATATGCACTATCAACAAACTTTACATCTTTCCGCATTTAAGTATGGGCGAAGTAGAAGTGATACGGCATTGTGACTGGATATGGACAGAGGTGGAGGGAATAAGACGTGTACATTGAAGAAAATACTCCTCTATTAGTCCCATAATGTTCCAACAGTTATATAGTCATACGGCATATTATCCACAATTAAAAGCACTATTGCTTGAATACCTTATTGGTCGTTTTACTTATTAGGTGAACCTAAATAACAGGCTACATTGAGTGGATATTCTGTGAAATATTTACAAAGGAAGAGAAATAAGACGTTTATGCTATGGTTAACAGCTTTCGTTTAACAAAGATTAGATCATCTTCAATGGCTATTAAATTGAGACGTGTCTTTCAGAAAAGGACGAAAAACTCATATTTTACCTTGTTCTTCTAAAGCCATATTGGTTCCGAGCAGTTTGGGGCTTTAATTTCCTGTTGGAAAATCCTGAAGGTGAATTCTTTCGTTCTGAACACAATAAAAAGGAGATGGCGAACGAATTAGAAGGGCTTAAGTTGTAGTAGAACTGTCAAAAGGTTTAAGTAAGTGAAGTTAAATATTCTTTGAACTGTTACAGATCTTGAAAATGCCAATGTTAATAATGTCAGTCAATGCGTCGGTGTGCTCGGGAAAGGAGCCCTGGACGTACAGGCGGGTGCTGCGGTTCCTGCCATTATCCCACACTCGGATGGAGTGCCCGTCCATCAGTCGGGCCGGCCAGGTGTGAAAGGGCGGGCGGCCTTCCTTTCAAAGACCCTCTCTCTCTTTCCAACCAGTTCCGCGGCTCTTCTGGAATGCGATTATTTTAATGGCATCTTCCCCCCTCACGCGGCGGCCTGGGTGGAGGAAATCACCTCCTCCCCCCACCTTCATGCTATCTTTAGCCACATCTCAACACACCTCGTCTTCCAAAACTGGTATGTATATATGTAGAGACATGTTCGTTTCTCTTCCATTCTTTTTTCTTTTTTTGTGCGAAGCATGATGGTTAACACTCAGCATCGTCCGAAAACAAAAGAGGATATGAACGGGTAGGCGTGTGCGGTGATTATACCAGTTAATTCATTCATTAATCTATCCAGGTTTCTTTCTTCATTCATTTATTCATTCGTCTCGTACTTAGGTAGCATTAATCATTGTCACTCAAACCCCGAATTGCAGTCAACAAACCTTACTGACTGCTCCTTTCCTAAGCGTGATGCTGCGTTGGTGAACCTGGACGTTTCCGCTAGTAATATACATCTGCGTTTATGCAACATTTTCAGGCGAATAGATGCCAGAAGGAGCGGACATGAGGAAAAGCACTTGTCTTAAAAGTGATGAAGCCAATGACCGGATGCTTTGGGGGCACAGTCGCCTAAGGCTTCCCAACACGCAACATGCCAAAGTTTTACCACTTTAAAGCTTAAACTGTAAATCTGACGATTAAATTTGTGAAATACCTAAACAGTGTAACGCTACCAGTGTGCTTACAGTTAGTTTGGAGGGAAAGAGTATGTTCCTCTTGAAGTATAAACTAATTCCGACCAGTAGTTCTTGTTTGGAAAGCAAAAATTGAAGAAAAGCGATTTATATTACCAGAGCCCTAACGTTAATCACAATACCTTTTCTATCTGGGTGGATATATTTAAGAGTCAGATAGAAATAAGCATGTTTCAATACATTTGGGTCGGTGGGGATTGTTTTCATTTTGCCTTTTTTTTTTTTTCCTAGCCTGTTTTGCCTTCTGTTGCCTATCTTAAGGTTTAAAACATTTTTTTACTGTTTTTCACAGTTACAGATTTTTTCTACGATTATTTAGGCATTTGAAAAAGCACATAAAGAATTTCCATATATCAAAGTGAAAAAAGTTATTAAAATTAAATGGCATATTCACCTCACAAAAATATCTATTGAGGTTCTTGTTATTCATTGATTTCTTTTCAAGCATTTAAAGTTTTTCTTCAACCCACTCACTTAAGCTCTTTAAATAGCAGAACCTTCATTAGTGAAAGGAACGCACAGTTACCTCGGGCATACGAATACTAAGAAAAACGAGAACATGAAGGAAGAACTATAGTTTTGAATATTCCTAGCGAATGACTTGTATCAATCTTCGCGAGATAATTATAGAAAATTTATGATGGGGTTAAATCCTCAATTGCATAAATATAACAAATAACTGCAAGCGAGAAACATGAGAGCGGTAAAATTGGACAATTAACTGTTCCTACATTGTGTTCAGTGCGGAAATAAGAGGGATATAACCTGATTCCCCTATAAACCATAAAAAGAATACGAACTCTATCAGAAACCCCTGCGAATCTTTTGCTCACTCGTCAGGACTATTCAAAACTACTTTACTTTGTTTTGATCAGCATTTCCATAAAGTCCTGAAGGGTGAATGCTCTGTTATAACTGGTATGATCCTTCCGAAATGGCTCGTTTATATAATTTTCCAATCACTTCGGTGAAAGTAGAGCGTTCTTTTTCTATGATGAAAAAGTTGTCTCTGACAAGTAGCTGACTATGACAGTTGATACCTTGAAAAAATAGCTTGGTGATTCTAACCAAGAAAAGTAAGCTTAAATACTTTAATTGTACTACAAAGAAACTATGAAATATTTTAAATACACATTTTCATTAATGAGTGATTTTACTCTCTGTTTTCATTTTTAATAAATGCCTACTTTAAATATATTAATTCCTATTTTCAATATTAAGTGACTTTTAGCCTGTCTATTTTAACCTAAATAAATGCCTAAACTTCCGGCCTCTGCATATTACAAATATAATTTAATAAAATTAGGGAAATTAATGTATTATCTTTTTCCTTTCATGCTAGAACCAAAACATGCGGTTTAATAATATGCCTAATTGGATGCAGGGGAGGAAATGGTTAAATAAAAAGGACCAAGAATACATTAAATTTACTATTTTCAATAATTTTAAAATGTCAATTCAATTTTAAAAAATGAACTAACACAGAGCCTCATAACAGGAATGCGTCATCATTGGTTACTGACACATGAGTATATAGAATAAATTACCTATAGTAGGGGATGACTGCGCCGAGTGAAATTAGTTATATGCAACCCGCGTCGCTTCATTTCTAAGTGGCGGTCAGTAATGCAAAGTCGCCATAATATAATGCCATTGATTGATAATGTAGCTGCTCTGCTTTACGGGCATATATAACTCCGGTTTCACTGGACGAGCCTACTATTTACCTATAGCTAAACGCACAATTTCCTTGTGATTAGGAATTGAATATCTTGAAAATGCAAGAAAAATTAGATAAATAAATAAGAGATATGAAGTTAAAGAGGAATAGAAAAATATTAAATCTATATATAAAAAATGTGCCTCTGAGACTCTCTGCAAAAAAAAAAAAAAATAATAATAATAACAACAATAATAATAATAACAACAATAATAATAATAATAATATAAATAATAATAATAATAATAATAATAATAATAATAATAAACAGAAAGGTTTTATGAAATAAAAAAAACTTTAGAGAAGGTTTAAAGGAAAGGTGCTTTTCTCATCAAAAATACTTAAAAAGGACGCCAGAATCAAGAACGGAATAAAAATATAAATCATCAAAAGCGAAACGAAAATTGATGTATGGATATGAAGGCATTAACATGGAGTTATTGGAGTTGGAGGAGCACAGTTTTTAAATAAGCGCTCTGGACATGCAGAATTGTTCCTATTTGGAAGAAATTAGTTGCAATTTTTAAATAAGAAAAATCATATAGATTGCACAGGGTAACTTGGAATAAGTAAGTGCTGGGTCTTGATTGCTTCATGTTGGAGTCTTGGCACGTAAGCCACAAGGGCCTTTTGTGCCCCCCTTTAATCCAACTTTGCAGTTTCAGATATATAGTTTTACTGAGCTCTAGAATATTTTGTACAGTATTGATAAATAGATTGATTGTTTGAGCATGCAATAATACACTTTGGAACTCGAGTCTTAGGGGCCCTTCGTGCATTCTTTCAATCCTAACTTTGTAGATTTAGATCTACAGCTTAGGAATTACTCTCCTAAAGAATGGAAGCCTAATAGAATTTTTCTTTATCTTTACAGAGCTTTACACTCCCTGTTCACATAGATGGTATGTGGGATTTACTTGGTAGAGTCCCATCGCCCATAGGTATTTCCAGAAAGGCAAATGTCCGGTAATCATTCTAATACCTTTCCTGGTCTGCTGGCTATTCTCACTCAGTAGGTATTTAGTCAGGGTGCTGTTGGATATTTTAATTAGAATTCCCCCATTTTTTTTTTTTTTTTTTTTTTTTTTTTTTGTCTTTTCAGAGTTTTACATTCTAGTAAGATGCATTCTACAGTCTTTGCAGAAATGTCCACATAATAGGCATACAAGATTCCCATGGTAAAGTGTCCTAAAATATTATGTTTTATACAAAAATGATATTAGATACCATTCTAGAAGCATAATTAAATTAATACTAGAGCTAATTGCATTGATGACTGCCTATGTTAAAAATATTACCGAATAAAATAATCGAATTTAATTTAGACACACACTGCCTTTATGGACTATGTTAAAGCTTTTGATAAAAATAATAGATACAAGCTGTAAATAATATTTTAAAAGAGCGGTTTTTAAACAGTTAATAAAAATAAAATTTTATATAATAAAATTATGTAAAATGTTACTAACATTAATTAAAACATTACTTAAAAGAATCAAAGAATCTAACAGGAATGAAGTTTTTCGCCCTTATTCTTTAACCGATATAAACGAGTTTTCAGAATAACCAGTGAATATTAAAACAAAGTAGCATGCAGACATATACGCTCATATTGGCTAAATCATAACATGAACTCTGAATAAAATTAAATAAAATTAAAAAAAATGTAACTCTGAAATATCCAGCAATAAATTCAAGATGACAATCCAGGATAAGGATCCCCTAGGAAGTGAAATTCTTCCTTCCGGAATCACAGCCCCGAAGGACCAGCTGCAAAGACCGCTACACAGAACTTCATTGATAGAAGGCAGCATCAGAGAGAGTCATGTGGTCAACACACCGCATCCTGCCCATGATCACCATATTCCAGCTTTTACCATTAGGCAGTCCCCCAATGACATTCACGAGATATACCTAATTCAGAAAATCCCCGATTTACCGGGAACCTAACCCGGGACAGCCAGCATTGTTAACCACTAGAATCAAGAAGTAAACTAGTTTTAAATAAAAGATGCAATGACAATAAAAATAATACCCTTCACACAACAAAAGTCCAGGTTGCCAGAACGCAGAAAACAAAAAATGTTTTAATCATTTACATTCTTTAAAACTCAGAACATAGGGATGCTCTTGAAATTTAAAATTGAAGATTGCTTGGGGGAGGGTGTGAAATCTAAACTTTAGTCAGCATTAGTTTTAAATTTCACCAACTTTAATTGCTGCTTAAATTTTAACAGAATAAAAAATAGTCAGTTAGGTGTAAAATGAAATTAAATTTTTGGATAAAATTACAGTAATGTAATTTATTTCGGAACTCCTGACTATTCCTCTTGCACTATTTTTCTTGTAGTTATTATACCGTTTTGAAACAAATTGTTACCAAAATGAAACTATTATATTAAATATTGTGCCGTTTTTGCACACATCCTGTTTTCCGCGATCGATCTTGTCTTCTTCCTTCCTAACCCTTTCCTTCCCCTTCCCCTTATTATTATATTCTGATTAAAATTAGTTAGGGATTAATAGTTGAATACTTGGAGTGGAGTGTGAGTCCGTGGCTAAGGCAACAGCCAATTACAGAGCCTATTCTACGTTACGTCATTGCAGTGTTGCCGGCTGGCACTAAACTTAAGAAATGATTTGTTACATTTATTTTGTAGCGCTAAGCTGATTCATAGAAATGTTCAAGTGCTGGGACCATGTACTTAGTAGTGGAGTCAAGGATAGTCAAGTCAAGACATTGAATGTCGTGTAAATGTCATTTTCAAAAGTGACGTTCACTCTGTCAGCAGTTTATAAGCATGCACCATCATTTTCATTGTTTCGCCTTTGTTATTCCATTTTGCCGTAACTTGTTACCTTCACTATTTGCACGGTCCTTTAGTAATAAATAACAGCCTTAAAACCGCTAAGGGCAAAATGACTCTAAAGAGATATTGTATAACAGTGAATTATTTAAAGAATGTGTTATTTTAATGACCTTTAGGTGCCCCCATTAAAATTGGCGTAGCGATAATGGTCTCCTTGGCACCAGAATAAATGTGTATAAAATATTAACCATGATTATTAGTATCGCGGTTTTTTGAGGGGGGGGGCTTAATCCCACTTTTACTACTGAGACAACCAAGGCGGTGCGCACTCATGATATATTAGATGATATGATAAATTGGGAAGCAATTAATTTTTTTTTTTATTTAAGGAAGGAAGCGTTCTTGGTCTTACGTTTGGGTAACTGCCCAGCATTTGTCATTTATGAAGCACGAAGAAACCCTGGGAAAAAAGCTGCGCTAGGGAAAGCAATCCTGCTAGGAATCGAACCCCAGACCTCCTGTCCATGAATCCGTGCTTTAAAGACCTCGACCACACATGTCAGTTTCTCCCCTATCTGCATATGAGTACATTTTATTTATCATTTACGTCTTGTGTAGACCCTTGATTATGAGGGCCATTTGTATGTCATCTATTAAAACTTAACATTGGCAATGTGCTTTATCTTTTGCCCACTAAAGGTACAAAAATATTTTCCTCGTCAAGTTTGTTTCTCTCCATCTCTCTCTCTGTCTTTCATCACCAGGAATGATTAACATACATTGCTTTTTAGAACTGAGAGTGAGTAAAAGAAAATCACCGTTTTAAATTTAGTACGGCTCTGCGTTTTATCGCAGTGTACATACATTGGGCTCTTTTTAAATTAATTTGTTGGATGATTCGAACAAAAGCTTATTCTCCTTATTTCTTATTAAAAACAGTATAAAACCGTATTTAATTCGAATTTTAATATCTTTAATTCAGATAATTTGAACGCAAAACTAATTCCTGTATCCCAATTTATGTCGTGTTACTAGGTATTTTCAAGAATTTTTGGCAGTGGTTAAACAGCAAACAGAATAAATTAATTGAAATTGGTTTACAGTTATCCAAAGTCTGTCATAGGAAAATAATTTATTTGCACTGTAGCTGCAGCTTTCACCTTCTCAATAGAGTGTGAATTTCCTACCTTTTTTGTTGCCCTCCAAAATCATGAAGGTTTGTAAGAATGTGTGGAAATCCTCTTTAAATGTACTGAATTCGATGATCAAAGGACCATAAGTTATCAGCTGTGATTTGTCAAAAGTGCAGTACGTTTTTTCGGAATGTCCAAGTGTGGCGCGAAGCTTATCACGGAAAAAAGTAGAAGTTCTAAAAAAAGTGGGAAAAGGCGTGAGGAAAGAATGTGACATTACTAAAGTCTATGGAATACTACTCAACACATTTTCGGCTTACATTAAAATAATTTCATTTACTGCTTGGTTAATTATTGTGAGTGAATTTTTGCCTTGCACTAAAGGATCAGAAATAAAATACGGCAGTTTTTAAGCTAAGCGCTGCAGCATATTATTCCTGTGAAAAGAAATTTTGTTTTATTGATCTTCTTTAAAATATGCACTTATTTTTGCTAATTCGAAAGTTGGATAATTGGATTTTTTCGCACCCCCTGGAAGTTGGAATTAAAAAGAGTACACTGAATTAAATATCCTACGGTCACATATCATCAAAATTTGTTTTATGCTGTAGTTTTTATCCTTCCCGCTTCCCCTCCCCCCTCTCTCTCTGTACCACTGCCGAGGCTTGACTTCCTCCTTTTCTTAATCACACTTTTATGGCCACAGCTTCAGAACGCTTGAGCTTTTTTCTTTTTATTGCTTTTGAAGTAAAACAGACACCGTTCTAACCAAATTAAAACACAACTATTCCCACTTTTATTTTACTTATTGTCGTAATTAAAAGCACGTGTGTGCAATTGGGATACACTTTTCCACATAACATAATCTCATACAGACTGTAAAGTAAGTAAGGGAATCTTGTGCTAGCTTTTGTAAACAGCAGGCGCTTGCTCGCTTGCTCAGCGACACGTGTTTTGGTGTTTCACGTGGCTACTTTGGGGTTGCATTTCGGAAATCCTGAGTCACTGTAAAGCACAGTGCCCGTTTGTATTGTTATTTTAATTAATAATATCTACATTTTCAATATTTATATCTGTTTATGTCATTTATATCATAATTTTGTATATAAAAGTGTAATTGCGGATAAATCCAGGAAAGACAACAAAGGGGTCAAACTAGACCACCGAGAGAACTAAGTGTTTTTGAAGAAGTGTTTCTCTACACATGAGAATGTCAGATCTTATTTTCAAGTGGAGTGTTTCCTCTGGAAGGTTCTCCTGGTGATATTTGTGACATTAAAACACAAGTGCGAAAAATTTACAAACTGTTCGTGTGCTAAGCTACACTCCTGGCCATTAAAATTTCAACACGTTGTGCATGTTGATGATAACCACGTGGAAATGTCTGTCTTCTGTGTGTTCGTTCTACCCCAACTCCCTGCTCTTATATTAGTTTCGCTGTGAACGCATTTCGCCAAAACAAGCGCCAATTTTTTTGGATTGGCATCCTGCACAATTCTCCCTTGATCAAATCCAGACACTTGCTGGTAGTGCTGTCGCATTTTCGACGAGTATATTCGTTCCATGTGAGAAAATGTGGGATCGGTTTAACGCGTCTTATATGGGCGTTGCCAGCAGTGTATTTTAAACATTGATTGATTTGTTTTGTTTTATTTAAGGACGCTTTTTAACATCTCAGGTCATCAGCGTCCCATTCAAACCAGGGCGTGAAACGGCAGACAAATTTCGCTCAGAGGCCTCTTCTTTCAGCCTTGAGGTTCTTTTTCGTACTGTAAATGTACGACACGGGACCCATGGCTTTACTTCTCTTCGGTAGGAAGCCATGCTTACGATTTTGATCAAGATTGTTATATTGTCCAAGTACCTAAGTCAAGTGTGTCAACATTGTTGAGTAGCTGTTCGTAACTAACTTTTGTGAATGGACCATCTTTCAAAGAAAGTTGAAAAGTGATTCCGTAATTTAAAATAATGACTGCTAAGACAAAACACGCTGATTGGTCACCAAATAAAAGGAGTAACACAGTAACACTTCGAAAGTATGCTATTCCTATGAATAAATAATGAAAGGTTGGATGGTGACGCTACAAAATCAGGCATTAGAAAAGTTTGCAAACGGTACGGAGTAACTGGGAGCACAAGAACTTCTCCAAGAAGTGGCAGAAAACCAAAACCGCCTACTCAAGAATGCGGTAGAATCTGCAGCCTTTCTCTACATGATCGCCGACATAGGGCAAAAGATGTAAGTGCCATCTTGAGGACTTCTGGGCTACAAGTTTCTGATCGAACAACCAAACAAAAACTGAGAAAATGTTCTACGATCAAGGATGTCAAGAAAAAGGCCTTATCTCAACCAAAAGCATGCGGAGTGGGCTTTAGCACACAGGAATTGGACGCAAGAAGACTGGGATAAAGTCATTTGGAGCGATGAAACGAAGATCAACATCTTTGGAAGTAAGGCATTATGTCTGTGAGTTCCGAGTTGCCTGAGTGCATCACCGCCACTAGGCAGCATTCTGCGAACGTCATGACATGCGGAAACATGGCAAGGCATGGTGTCGGGCTTCTTGTAGTGTTAGAGGACAACGTTAATACCATGAAATACCAAGAAGAGGTCTTAGACTTAAAACTGCTGTCTACTATACGTGATTTGTTTGGGGGGGGGTGACAGTAAGCGGGACATCTTCCAGCAAGGTAACGCAAAGTGCCACACCTCAACCCAATTGAAAACTTGTACTCAAGGCGAAAAGTTTTGGTGTCACGTCGGAATTCCAGTAACAAGAGCAAGAGATGATAGAGGCCATCATCCATTCGTGGTTTAGAGTGATAACACATGAAGATCTCCAGCGTTTGGTGTACTCAATGTCACGAAGAATAGAGGCAATAATAAAATGAAAAGGATATCAAAACAAAATTTTAACACAAAGCAGTTACAATAATTCATATTAATCTGTCCAAAATGTACTATTTACAGCTGTTGTTTTGATAAGTGGTAATTGTAATTTAGTTTTCTCATTTTTTAAACAATGGACATTAAGACATGTTTGTCTAGCTTTTCTGAAAGTTTGATTTCAATAAAAGGATAAGTTTTAATTAAAATGAAAACCTTAACGTAATATTAAACAACATTCTGTAAAATGTCCAGAATTAACCCCACTACTGCAGATAGAAGCTTAGAAATATTCATATATTAAACTATTTCAATTATGCCTAACAAATAAAGACTGAAAGAAGAAAAAGAACAAAAATTAGATAATTCTTCGGGAATGCAGAAACAGACATTTTCAGGTTAACTTTAAATGCGCTCCAATGCAATGTTTTCATATTGTGGTCTAACCCTTGCCGTTTATCATTCATTCTTTATATAGGCATGTTAACTTCAGCTTCCACAAGAACATAGACTCACACATAAAATTAGCATTCAAATTATGCATATGGCTTTTACGTTTGTTTCTACATATTGCCAGGTGTCTCCAAAAGGAATCTATTAATTGAAAGGATCGTTGTATCTAATATTATATAATATTATTTTCAGGCCAATAATAAGACGAGAATATCGGGCCAAAACGTGTGCTTTATTTTCAGAATCACTTGTCTTCCAATACTTATTTATTATTCCGAGTCGATACCTTGCTAATGGGTTACCATTTTTGTGGACATAAACGTGTTTTGTATGAAAAGCAGGCACAGCCTTTGCTGGTTACCGCTCACGAGGTAGCAAAGAAGTTATTATTGTTAATCGCCCGGCATCAGAGAAGCCATTCCTGGTAAGCAGGGGTGTCCTGTGCGTTCCACATTTTCTTGTGCTGGTAAAGACTTACTTTTCGGAGTCATGTAGGTAGTACAGTAATGAGAAAAAAGAACAGCCATCAGGAATAAATGCTGCTATGGACAAACTTTCAAAGATCAGTAGTCTGTTGTGCTTGAAAGCGGGAGAGGGGAGACAGAGATAGCGATAGATGGAAACAAATCAGAGATGTTTAAAAGAGAGCACGATGGGAATAGATCTTCATTTCCCAAGAAATGTAAATGTATATATACATTTGTGGCGGGTTCTTCGCAGGACCGCTGAACGCTTAACGACCGGGCGGTCGGCTCAAGCTGGTACCGGCTTCGATTCAAGCTGGTAATTGGGAGTCAGAAAGTCCGGAGCTATGATTATCGCGTAAGTTATTACTATCACTTAAACACTTAAAATGTACATTTACTTATCATCATTAATCATCAAGCAAGAAAATGTCGGAATCGCCTACTTTTTTTTTTTTTTTAACGTTTCTGACATCACCTTTTGCAGTTCCCTGAGAAATAGAAGAACTTTCTTCACGAATGTTTTTTTTTTTTTTTAGTTCTTCCAAAGTGTGGGATTTGTCTTGTACACTTTTTCCTTTAATGTCTCTAGAGATAAAAATTGCGGGACTTTAATCGTGGTATCGAGGGGGCCTATGTTGTTACTGGTAACCATATAATCCAATATTTCTTGCTTAACATGCAAGGAGACATGGGCTGTATGCACCGTTGGTTCTGTTAGAAATTCGCGAACCTGTATTCCCTCACAGTTAATTTATGTTACAAAATATTCTGCATATACCTATTACTATTAGCTGTTTCTTTTAAAAAAAAATAGGATTCATTACTCTCTCACTAAAGAAAATTATTCTTTCTCCGTCATGCACACTATTCAAAATCTGTTCACAAAATCTATTCCTGCATGCAGGGTCACCCGGTTTAAGTTATTGCACTACATTAATTTCACACGGTTTTAATTTCAGTGCTTTGCAGCTATCCAAATAGAAATTAAAAAAATCCCGTTTGCTGAGAAAGAAGCGGCAGCGATTTTTTAGAGAAATGTTTTAGAGAATGTCCAATGTTATCTAACGTTTCTTCTGTGAGCACTGTACGAGGCTATGTAAGTTTTTTTTTTTACCAAGAATACTTTCCATTTCACGAAAAGCTTTATCAATATATGAATCGAACTTCGACTTGGAAGTTGGATATCGGGATCTCTCTTGAAACAATCTCCGCACATCATAAATTGATTCTGTACGCACGTACGAATCGTAAATAAATACTCTCTGGGGAATTGAATACCTGAATTGAGTCATTTTAACGTAATTAATATACTTTATAACGCGTAATGAATACTAAGTACACTGTCATAAAATTACAAGAACGCGCTCTTGCATTCCGAGAGTTAAACTCCTACTGACCTCCCCTCCAGCTCCCAGGTCATCTTTCAAGCATGGAAACGAGAACCAACTGCAGCCAACTGCACTGGAGCGATCTTGCGGAGGAAACCGCGCGCGCGCGCACGCACACATACACACATATAAAATGCATACATATAGGAATATGGAAACTAAAGTGATAACACTGTTAACTTCTTGAATTATTAAAAGCTGAATGTATATAAAATCATATTAAGATGCATATAAAATACGAAGAAACATTGTCCTCTTAAACAACGATAAATACGAAAAAAAAAGTTTTAGATAAAGCAATTGGATACGTGGTAGAAAACTAGAATTGATATAAACTTAAGAGAGAATATGTCCAGGCTACTTCTACATTCTAATAAGACAAGAAAACTCAGAGTATTAGAAATTATGATTAACTTAAAAATTATAGGGAAAATATAATAAGTTTTCTTCCTACAAGAAAATAAATATATCTAAAACTGATAATTCTTTTAATCAATAAAGGTTCACACTCCATCATGATCTAAGACCTCGTTTATTCTCTTCGGAAGCGATGTGACAAAAGACTGGCAAATATTGAGGTTTGAGGCCTTCTCGACAATTGTTTCTTCAAACAGTCCTCTTTTTCTTGGAATCGAACAGTACAAAGTAAGACAAAATCTTCTGATTTATAGACTGCAATGGTGATGTCGGGAATGGAAAAACCGCATCCCCACATTTCCATAATACGTTCATTAGTCATGTCCGCTGAGTAAGGATGATTGCAATTGTCCGTGTCATGCAATGCTGACACAGCGCGATAGCTGTCTACCCTTGTGAACCGTAAGACATCCAACTACTCATATTCTGTGAAGAAGAGAGGTAGATTAAATTACTTGTAATATGGAATTTGCTTCCTGTTTTTATGGTCGAATTCCTTTTCACATCATAGCACAAAGATTTGGAAATCATATTTTTTTCCCGGTGTTTCTGTAATGTATTCCTTAACAAAAAGTTATAGGCCGTCTAGAAAAAGTTTACTCTATGTTACTCTACCGAATGTTGTTTTACGTAACTGCTTATTAAAGGAGTGCCTCGGTGGCCGAATGGTAGTGTTTGTGATTACTGATTCGGAGATCCTGGTAGAATTCCGCTCAGGCCAAACTGTCAAGGAAGTTTGTTTGTTTGTTTGTTTTTGTGGGGGTTTTTCCTTACCCTGTGAAGGTGAATGCCAGATAGCTTTAAGACGCCAAAGACTCCGAGCTCATTTGCTCATCATTAATTCATTTCATTTTACTCATCCCTACAGACTTACACCTATAGTATTCAGTCCATAATCTACAGACATCACGAGAAGATCAATGCAGTCAAAATGACAAAAAATAACACACTTATAAAAAATTATTAAATGTATGATATTCTTAGAATTTACTAATTGAGAAGTAACTTTAAGATCTATCGGACTTAATGGTAAACTCAGTATGCACTGCTCCCTTTATCTTTTTGTTGATAACGCTATAAGAGCAATAAGTAATAAAGCTGTTTAAAAATTAGGAGGTTGCTCTTAATACTGTACATTAGCTCTTAAAATATTTACATCGTTATGCATCTTGTGTATCGTAGCTTGAAATTCTTAGTAAAATACGCCCAAATGTCTCTGAGAAAATCGAAAGAAAGACGAAAACTTTGCAAAATATCGCACTCAAGCAGCACGCGGTTCGAAGCCAGTAAAATTAACTGGATGAAATATTTTTCCACTGGGGAAGGGAGCATATATCGGTACACAAACACATAGATATCTTATTTGTCATATATCTACTTTGGACAGCCCTGCACCTCAATACCATCGCTTATCGTATTGTTTCAAAGTATAGAATATTTATCCTGGAGGATCTGCAGCCGACAGAGCAACCGAGCCCGGCACTATAAATGTGAATACTAAGTAACGTAGTACGGCGCGATATATTTCCTTCGGCTAGAAACTATTTATCGTAAAAAATAACATAACAAGAGTAAAAAAAAGTGTTGGATGGAAGGCGTTTGGCGGCTGAGCCGTCATTTGCCTGACGGGCCGGTTTGCTTGGGTAGCCGCCAAATACCGTTCGTGATAAAGGCTGCCCCGAAATATCTGGGAAGCCAATCAACAACACTGCACCGGCTTCCAAATACCATGTTACTCTTCAATTGACGGTCATTACACAATAATTTATCGTTCAATTTGTCCAGCATTTAACTCACAAAGGAAAGGCCTACAGACAAGAAAAGATACAATGAATGATGAGGAAAAGCATGCGTGGAAGAAGGAAATAAAGAAAGAAAATCAGCATGAAAGGGGAACAGAAAGAACCAAATAAAAAGGAACAAATTAACATTTGAATAAACGAAAAAAGAAAAGGGAACAGAAAAGAGCCAATGAACAGAGAGAATGTGTAGGAACAAATGTCAAATACTCAGCTGTAACAACTTACAACCAAAAGAAACAAAGAACAAAGAAAACAATGAATTAATAGGACCTGGATCTCAGTTTGCGTTGGAAAAAGGACAGATGGTTATCCGAAATATTACATATCTGTTTCAGCCTCTTTTTCTTTATTATCATTTTGTCAGTTCCTGGGATTATTTTGTAGTTTTATAATTATTAAATGCACTTTTAATATAAATTTATTTGCAAAGTAACTTCATTTAATAACTTCCTTCGTATAAGGTGATTATACGTGATGAATAGAAAAAACGCTTTAAAGTTTGACGTTTTCGAGGTGTTTTTGAAAAAAAAAATTGGTAATTTGCCACATTTTGAACGAATCGTTTATATAATTTATAAAATGTGGAAGTATTTCATATATACACGTCTACTTATTTTGCTATCACACATTTCACAAACTTCTAATAGCAAGCATTGCTATGTTATCTATTTGTGTTAATTGTCATTCCACAAAATGACAATAATGCAGGTTCAAGAATAAGATATGTTATGTGTGTTTATGCAATCCTAGCATTAGAATACACTTCTTTTGACGCTATACATCGTGCACAATTAGCGGGCCAGAAAAGATTACCTAGCAACGAGTATTCCATGAAGTCGTCACCACCTTAACAACACAATCACAAACAAGGTATCTTAAGAAAAAGCCTAAATCGTCGCTCTAACAAGCATACCAACATCCAAATTCGAGAATTTTTAAACAAATGTTTTGAAACTATAAAAATATAATTATTAATCATAAATTAACTTCCATTGATTTGGAAACATTGAAAATGCAATTAATTAATCACATTACAATTTCTTTCATTTCAAAACGTTAATCTTGAACCATTAGTTATCTCTGTTATACTAATAGAAAACTTTCTTAGCCTTATTAAATTGGTTTTACTTTCGAATTATACAAACCAGAGCGTCGAAGGCATATAAATCCTCTACTGGAAAAAATAAACAAATCTAAGAATATAACATTTATATTACTTATCATATTAATCAATAAACATATATTATATATTTACCGGTTAGATAAATCTACCGACAAAAAGTTTCATAGTTGAACTAACATGTTTATCTTTACTCCATGTCGTATTCCTTTTCGTACATACTTTACGATTTTTGAGGAATTAACAAACTTTCAGCTACCTCAGCTTCCTTTATAATTTTTTCTGGAATGATATACACGTTTTCAGTATCAAAAATTACTGAATGAGCATCTATTTCCATTTGAATTCTTTAAAACAAAAATAAAATAGCATCAATATAGAAACGAGTACTAAAAACTATGCAATATAATATGTTACAACATTATATTTTACATAAGTTTTATATATTTTTTTAATATTTCAATGCTAAAATTGCACAATCTTCATTCTGAACACCCGTGAAAATTATTGCGTGAGCGGAAGTGAACACGCTAAACATTTACTCGTGTCACAATTACCAAGATTATACATTAGTTATTATAATAACCATCCTCGACTGTAATTCTGTTGCTAATGTTTTAATAGCTAATTTATACTATCTGTTTATTATTAATGTGAAAGAAACGACGTCGTTTTATAAGATGGTACATATTAGCGATGGAGTATATCTTGAAATGAGAAATGCATAGAAATAGAGCTGCAGCATCACAAATCTATCGAAAAAAGATACAAACAAAAAAGTTCTGTATCTTATTAACCCCTTAAACTACCTAGGTAATAACTGTGTATAATTCCTTAACCGATCTGATCTCTAAAGCATATGTTTGCATTATATTATGTATATTTTTCATTGTGAATTATCTGTTAATATTTGCAAATAACGGTAAAATTGGTCAAGGATCGTTCGTTAATTGTTATGACAGCTACAGAAACGTAGGAATTTATGTAAAATCAGGATATGGTCTGCTTCAGATAATTTATTTGAAAAATAACAAAAGACTGAGAAAATGCTGAAAATCCGTGTTTCATTACCATCTTACTGTTCACTTGCTTTTAATTGATACCATTATAACATCAATTACCGGTAAACTATTATATGGAAAATGGCATTATAATCCTAATTTATTTATTTTAATATCTGTTAAATTAATTGCTATTGACCCATTAAATAAATAAAATGCATTATTCTGTTCAGTATTTATTCTCTACTGACTAGATTTTTTTGGGCTTTATGAGCCCTTGAATCTAGAAAAACAGATAGTCGACATCAATAATAGTGTAGGATATGTGGCAGTTCTATTCCATCAAGAAGAATTAGCTTGAAATGAGTTGAAAAGTTTAGTTCTGCAGGATGATCGATCCGTGCATTGAATATCCGCAACCAATATTTTGAAACAAGTTGTTTAAATTAGTGGAACCACACACAAGGCAGCAAATAAAAGCTTCCTGTTGAAAAAATACATTTTAATGCAGCATACGTTTTTAATGCATCAAGGTTTTTGCCCATAAACGATATAACAGACCCATGAACATATGCAAAGATAGTTTAGGCAGAGGATTAGTCAGAATCAAACTGGTGTGTTTGGGAGATAAAATAGACATAATGAGGAACAAACATAAACTAGCGGGGAAGAATGCTGCATCGATGACGATATGACTGCCCAAGAAAGGCTAATACAGAACCAACTAAGGATGTTAGCAAGGGAGGAAAGGCAACAATGTGAGGTGGGATATAAGAAAATCATGCTAGTCAATGGATAAACTGGAATATGTTACCTCAAGTACCAAAACTATAATGACCCCAACAACAACAACAACAACAACAAAATCACTCTCTCCGAGCCACGAATAAGAACTCCAAATAACAACAAACTGAAAAGAGTTTTTATAATATCAACATTAAATGTACAGACACTCAGAACAGAGGAAAGAGAAGAAGAACTATAAAATGCACTGCAAATTATCAAATTCATCATCTTAGGTCTAAGTGAAATGAAAAGGATAGGGGAAGCCATAATTGAAAAAGAAAATGGCAACCTATTATATTATAAAGGTGAAACAGTTGACCAGAAAGGAGTGGGAGTGGGTTTCATAATCAGAAAAGGCTTAAAACACATGGTACAAGAAGTGGTGGGAATTTCAGAAAAAACTGCAGTAGGAAAACTAGCCATGAAACACTACACAGCAACAATCATACAAGCGTACGCTCCAACAGAGGCCAGCAGTGAAGAGAAACTGGAAGCGTACTACAACTTAGAGGCGGCACTGAACAAATACGGGTCACAAAAAAACTTCATTGTGGGAGATATGAATGGTAAAGTGGGTAAGAGAAGCCAAGAAGACAAAGAACCTGTTGGAACACGTGGCTTAGGGGTTAGAAACAAGAGAGGAGAAAGAATGATCCAGTTGCGCAGGAACATAGATTGAAAATAGCAATACGTTCTTCAGAAAACCATCTCACCTGAAATGCACTTGGCGATCACCAGATGGCAAGACAAAAAATGCAATAGATTACATTTTATGTGAAAAAATTGGAGATGCGACAGACGTTCAAGTGGTAAAGAACCTAAAATTTGCCACAAGATGGTACGGACAAAAATAAGGATGGAAAAAGAAGAAGAGGAATAGATGCGAAAAACACATAAATTAAGTGTAGAAAGCGTAGCCAAAGAAGATCTCCAACAAAAGCTGCAAAAACAACCAATAACGAGCAGTTTTAACACAGAGAAAGGAACACAAGAAATATGTGTTACCCTAGAGAAATGCATAAAACGAGCGAGCAGCGAGACCCTCAAGATAACCTCCAAAACGAAAAACAGGGAGAAAATGAGCATACACACTATACAGCTGATCGAACGCAGGGCACACTTTGTTGATTTCTTTTATTTACGGACGCTCTTTAACATCTATGGTCATCAACGTCCCATTCAATTCAGGGCGTGAAACGGCCGACAATTTTTGCTCAGAAGCCTCTTCTTTTAGGCTTGAGGCTCTTTTTCATGCCATAAATCTACGACGCAGGACCCACGGCTTTACTTTCCTTCCGAAGGAAGCCATACTTAGGATTTTTACGCCCGAAAAAATCCATCTATCCTGACTGGGTCTGGGGGCACAATTACAACTAACGAGAGACACACCAGAACAATACAGACTGGAGTACGCAGAACTAGATAAAAGGACCAAAAGAGAAATAAAAAAGATGTTCGCAACTACCGCACAAAACAAACGAAACTAATTATGGAATCGTCAAAATCAGTCAAGAAAGCAAAGAGCAATTTGAACAAAGGAAAACATTTAATACTTGGAACAAAGAATCCTGAGGGGAAAAGCATAACACCAGCTCAGTTACAGACTACCATAAACACTTATATTCAAGCTCCATCACAACTCAGTCGAGAAACCAGATAACAAATATCGCAAACATACAATTTTTACCAATCCTGCACAGCAAAGGTCGAACTGCCATTAATGAACTCAAAAACGGGGAGATCCCAGGCGAAGATGGAATCCATCTTCCTAAAACTTGCAGAAGACCAGCTAACACTCAAAATCACCAAAATCTTCAATGCAATACTAGAAACAGAAGACGAACCTAAACAATGGAAATCCAGCACAATTGTTCTTATGCGCAAAAAGGCTCTAGAAATGATATAGGCAACTGCAGGCCAATAAGCCTGATGACAAATATATACAAAATGTTTACAAAAATCTTTACTAGAAAAATAATGAAGATTCTGGATGAAAATCAACCACCAGAACAAGCAGGTTTCCGTACAAGATTCAGCACAATAGATCATTTCCAAACTATAAACCAGCTGATGGAGAAAGCAGAGGAATTCCGCCTAACACTATTTATTGACTATAGCAAGGCCTTTGACTCAGTCAAACATACAAGCATATTACACGCTCTGGCAGCTCAAGGAATAGAGGCAAAGTACACTCGTATCCTACACAAAATCTGTAGTTAAAGTTTCGCGAAACTAAAAACAGAAGAAGAAGGGCAACCATTTCGACTAGAAAGAAGAGTTCGCCAAGGCGATCCAATCTCTCTCAAACTCTTCACCTGTGTAATGGAGCATATATTCAGGAAAATGAACTGGCATAATCAATTCGGAATCAACATAAACGGCAGTCGACTAACAAATCTAAGATTTGCCGACGATGGGGTCTTATTCGCCAAAACATCGAAAGCACTACAAACTATGATGGAACAATTATGTGAGCATAGCAAAAATGCAGGGCTGACACTAAACAAACTGAGACACGGTTATTTCGAAACTTTTTATTTCAGGACACTAAATGACTTCGTAGCAATAAGCTACATGGAGATCGTGAATATTGAGCAATACGCATTTGCAATAGCTCGTAAAACATGGACATTGCGGTGTTTTTGTTGTTTTTAAGGTCACAGGGAGTAAACCCTTCTCAAATATACAATAGAATGATGATCCAGAAGACAATTGTTTGAAACAGGAGGGAAGTGTGTATGAATGGATGGACAGATTAAAAAGCGAAGATGAATGACCAGTTGTGTTGACTGAACAGCAAATCGAATAGCGAACCCGTGACTTCAGGGGAGTCAATGTTGATGAAATTGTATGAGAATTTGACATGACCTAATGATCTGGGTACAGCATTATCCATGATGACCTCGAGTTTAGCAAAGTAAGTAAAGATAGGTCCCAAGGCAGCTGTCCGGTGATTATAAGCCTGAGTCAGACTTATTCTTGTGAAGAAGATCTTTCCTTCATCGAACTGTGACAGGGTGTACCATTGTAAACCAGAGAATGAGAAATTGGTGCAGTGAAAGCAACTGCAGTCTTCGGTTAAGGAAAATTTAAGACAGAGACCTCTGCTTGGAAAGCCATGTTGGCGGTATTCCAGGATAAGGGTCACTGTGTATGATTAGTGTTCGATATAGTGACATGCTGATATACAAGTTAAAGGCCGCAACATATCGAAACGCCAGGGACTTCTGTCAAAAACAGTATTGCTTTATGATAACTCTACAGATGGCTGCACCATCTGTAGACCCAAATGATATTAAAGTTGAATTGTTTAAACATCCACCCCACAGTCCAAATTTGGCGGAATCGCGATTTCTCTTCTTTCTATCTTTGTGGGGTCAGAAGTTTAGGCTGACAATGATGCAAAGTTGCTTAATAACAACACTAAAAAGTGTTGTCCGTGAGGGTATCTAAGCTTGTGGACAAGTGAACCCAGTGTGTAGTGAAGCAAAATGATTATTTCGAAAAAGATGGCATAAACAATTTCTGTAACGTTTATAAAATGTTGTTATACTAATTCTGTTACTTAATGAATTGTTGTCATAATGCATTTTAAGTTATATCATTAAATAGACTTCTTTCCGTCTCTGTGTGCCTTTGGATAGCAAGGATATCAAGAAATATAACAGAGCTGCAATCACTTTGCTATATTAATATAGTAATTAAAAGGAAATAAGTAAACACAGACCTACAGTAAATTTCCGAAAGCATTATGAATTACAAATACATTGGTATAAACATAGCTATATGCATATATAAGCGAAAAGCGTAACATCCATAAATAAATCATGGTACAGAAAGGCAAAAATTACATCAAAGGAAAATTAACTTATTATCTAACTAGTATTCAGTTTTAATTGCTTAGCATTTAGCGCAATTTTTAATTATGATAGTGATATGAAGAAATGTCGCACGTATGTTATAAAGATGTTATAAAGACATAATTGACAAATGAGTTAAAGTTGTAGAGTATAATAGGTTCATACTTATAAATAAAAGATATATCATATATATTAATTACATTTTAAACGTAATAGAACATTACGGAACAAAATATTAATATTATTGTACAAGAAAAGTTTCGATTTGAGAAGGGTGCTAAAGATCAATGATGGGTCTGCATATAAATATCGGTACAAGAAAAGAAAAACAAAAGTAGAATTTCAAACCTACATGAAGAGAAGGTAGATAGAAAAATAATCCACATTTTTTAAATTAATAAAATAAGTAAATGTATGTGAGTATTACATTTCTAATAGTACAGAGAGATAATAGTTAAAACATGACATTTGGAATCCAGGAAAATTTGTATTCCACATAAATCAAATTTCAAGGAATATAAAATTAGCACGCATGTTGTTAGAAAAACATGCAAAATGGGAGATTCTCTTGCAAAATCTACCAAAACCAAATCTAAATTCTTGGCAACAAGAAGATAATTAAAGAAAAGCAAATGCTGAAGAAGACAAAAGAAGGTATTGCAGCTGCTTAGAAAACAAAGAACACTGCAACATATAAAACAAACAAAAGAGGGAAAGGAATTGCAAGAGGGAACCTGGGAGAGAAGAGAATAATGAAGAAAGGCTAGAAAAAAGCAAACAAGTGCAGAAAGAGGTAAGTAGTCATAATAATAAATATGTGTGTAACGGTTATTTAGATAGGTTGACAATAATCTGATTTTTACAACCGTTAATTAGCTATCTATTGAGTTAAATTATTTAATTCTATAAATATATCAAGACTATCCATTAGAATGTAAAATAAGTTGTAATACATTCTAATTTCTTGGCCTTAGATACGCAGCTTAGATGAATCAATGCGAATTTTAAGGCATTTGTAGAACGAATAAACCTACCTACTTAAAAACAAATTTTTGAAGATATGTTAATTACATTACTGGTGTAAAATTGATAAATTTTATAGAACATTTAAACAAATAGCGATCTTAATACAATTTTTATATAACACATAGGTGATAAAATATTTCAGATAGTTGTTTGCAATATTTATAATTTAATCAAGAAATTCCACAATAATTGGAATTAAGACAATGAATCATGAAAGAAGTGTAGAAAAATAAACCACAAATAAGACAAGGGTATATTGGTAATTTTATTTTTGCCATAGCATTGCTTTTTATAATGACAATCACGACAAACAATATTGACATAATTTATTGTCCAAAATTAGAACTACAACTAACATCTGATTAAGCACCTTCTCAAGCTGGGAGTACGGGATTGAATTGGATTGTTAGGGACGGAGTAGGATATTTCGGTACTTCAGTCTTGCCTAAGAGATGAATGTTTGTATCTATACCCCAGTGGGGACACCTCCGGAAGGAAGGGACCACGATCCTTGGACGGTGAGACACAGACATAGACGGGGTCCCTAACATTGTTTCCAGATAAAACACCCCCACGCCGGCAGAGCCCCTGTGAGTCCCTCAGAGGGATGACTTCCATCGGGGCAGAGACCTTTTCAAAGCGCAAGCCGTAATCGCACCGCATCAGCCCACCTCGCCCTAACGCTCTAGAACGTTCGACGATGCTATAGCATGAGCGGAGTTAAAACATAGAAATGGAAGAGAGGAATTTGAATCTTGAATTGGAGTTCCAAATGTTACCGCCTAGGCCACTCCGCTCATTATGAGTACGATAATGTAGAATATACATATATCCCCTTTCTATTTATTTTGATCCTTTTAAGCTATAGATGTGTTTCGTCCACTACTCAAATATCACTTTAAACGGGCAGCCATCTCAAAAATGCTTATCTTTGCACTTGTACTTGGATCGAAGGCATTAAAGCAAATAATATACACTCGGGCTCATTAATTTCCATACACTAATTAATTTACACAAATAAAAGCCCTAATCAGCATACAAATGTGTTAATTAGATCTAAAACACAGTGTTGGAGACTAGTTTTTTTTATTTATTATCATTATTTTTTTTTTAATTCTTCCCCAATATACCATTGGCAATAAAAACAGCAAACGACAGACTTGCAACCCGCACGGCTTCATTTTAGTGGCGGCCAGGATTCCATAATACTTTCTCGATAACTCGCTGTGCGCTCTTGGCGGGCAGAGTATAGCTCGGGTTTAGCCCGGTGTGGCAATCCCTGTTCTAGCTCCTTGGTTTATAGGTATCAATAATCTGCATCCTTTCATGTATGTTGAATAACTTCACAGAGAAAGTCTAAGCCTACTTGGATACTTCTAACGCTTTGTCTCATAACAATTCTATAGAACTGCAGTCCAGACTTTGGCAATAACTATCAAAAACCTCTGATTTTATTTAAATCCAATGTACTTTCGAGGGTAGGTCCATTAGTTTCCGGCCTGACCATTTTCTATGTATGATATGGACAAAAACTATATTTCAATTTTCAATATAGCTACCCTTTATTGCAATACACTTCACCCCCCCCCCCCCCAATAGTCTTTCCTGCAAAATAGGCATAGATAGCATCCATCATTTCTTCGTCACCATTAAATTTCCTTCTTCGAAAGTACTTCTTGAGTTTTGAGAAGAGGAAATGCTCACTGGAAGCTATATCTGGGCAGTAGAGTGGATAGTCGATCTCCTTGAAGCCACATTTCTTCACAGCTTCCTTTGCAACAAGAGCTGTGTGCACAGGCGTTGTCGTGAAGAAGGCTCACACACCACTCAACTTTCCTTGCCATTTCTCTTCGATGGAAGCACGTAGTCTGTGCAATAGGCCAGCATAGTACTCCCCATATACTGTTGTGTTCTCTTCTTGAAGTCCATGTAGAGTATTCCTTTACAGTTTCAAAATATTGTGGCCATGATCTTCTTGGTTGACTGAGTGACCTTGGTCTTTAGAGGCGGGGATTTACCAGGTTTACGCCATTCCATCGATTCTCTTTTGGACAAGGGATCGTAGTAGAGGATCATAGTTTCATCTCCTGTAACAAAGGTTTGCAGAACTTCTCTCTCGTTGCCACGGCACAGCTACAAAAATGCCGGACAACAGATGACTCGTTGCTGCTTTTCAACTGAGGAAAGAAGTCCAGGCACCCATCTTGCACTGACCTTATTCAAATTTAAATGTTCATGAATAATTCGAAGGACTGTTGTTTAAGAAAGGCTGCTATTTCTGTAACTTTGAGGCACCGGTCTTCCATAGTTTCTCCTTGCACAAGAGCGATGTTTTCAGGAGTGCGCTTCTCCAAGGGCTGACCTGCACGCGTCTTTAATGCTTTCTCGATCAATTCGAAAAAGTTTGGTCCATTCTTTTACGGTAGAATATGAGGGGAATGCTTCCCCATATACACCGTTCAATCGCTATTTAATCTCATTTGGCGTAAGTGCTTCTTTTGTGAAGAATTTAATAAAGCTCGATATTCCATTTTGAACATGTCACAATCTTCTATACATAGTCTTCTTTATGCAAATATATGTGAACAACTGAACACAGCGAAGTGGAAGTTAAGATGCAATTATTAACTTAACAGATAAGGTATGACATCAGATAAGGGTTTGTGAAAGCGGTAATCCTTATCGGCGAGGCCAGAAACTTATGGATCTACTACCCTCGTAGCTACATTCCGCGTCATTCTGGTTTTAGCGCTTAGAATTTTTTATGACTAATATGAAATAGGAAAAAAAATCACTCTCTTTGGCAAAAAATAGGGGTTGGTTTTTCCAAAACACTGCAAATATGTCCACCGTTTTCTTGTTCAACACACACCATTCTAAGTACAAACATTGTAGCATTTTGAGTGAATATGGAAGTTTTTTTCCATTAACAAAACAGGAAAAGTTATTGTTTTGCCTATTTGGGGCTAACAATGTGTAGTCTTCCAAATTTCTTCAGCAACAAAACCAGTTTCTTTAGGTTTTCTTATTAAATACCCATAATTACGAATAGAACATAGGCCTTCTTTTAAATTTGTTATGTTTTCTAAATTTTTTCTGATATTTAGAAAGACTTGTCTTACTTTCATAATAGCATAGGAGTAGTTACATCCTAACATTTTAAATGTTAGGTATGTTTTAAATGTTTAAATGGTTTCTCACTTAAAATTCTTGTAGTAGTACTAATAAAATCATTAATGTTTTCATGAATAATATAGTAACTTGGAATGTAAAAAGAAAAAAATGTAAAAATAAAGGCCATATATTGCTCGGTAATATTTTCGTCAATAATTGCAACATTTATAGTAATGCTCTAAAGTTTAAACTGATCTTTGGAAGTCCTCATATAGCAGGAGCAGCAAGATAAAAATGAAAAATGGAGAATTTAGTTATAGCACGATTAACAATAAAGCCAGTTACTACCGATCGAAAATAAAAACCATAGGATTCCATGAATGAAGAAGCTCTAAAAATTGTACTCTGAATTCCAGTATTTTGAGGTAAATGTAAATGATATATTTATCTTGAAAGTACAGCGCCAGGCCGCCTTGGGTTCGAATCCCAGTCAGGACAAACTATCTGTGTTAGGCTTTTTTTATTTAGAACGTGATCGTTAATTAATGTCATTTCATTCATTCCTACAGACTTACGCCTATAGTATTCAGTTTAATACTACAGAGATCACGAGAATACCAGTGCAGTCAAAACGACAATAAGTAAAAATAAAAAAAAAAATGCACAAAAATTCTGTTATATGCAATTTACTTACCTCTGAAATCAATTGTGGTGTTCGTTTTTCTATAAATATTGACTATTGTTCAGTAGAGGTTTTCATTTAATCACCCTTAGCTCGGGTTTGAACATATAAAACCTCACTAAAATCCAGTAATTAATAAAATATCATAATTGCGGTTAGAATGTAAAAGTAACTTTAAGTAAATTTCGTGCTAATTATTCTTCACTTCCTTGTATTATACACGGTATATACCATCTTAATTACCACAAGTAATTTCACAAGAGCCTGAGACTACCGATAGATTCATTTAATACGTTCGTGAATTATCGGTAAAGCACGGATCCTCGAGTGATATTTATTAGAATATTTCATGAATAAAATAAAACTGTAAATATAATTCTCCTAAATTTGACTTGCAAAAATGTAATAGTTGTACATTTGTATTATGAATAAGTACTTAACCTTTTCAAGCCATTTTGCAACAGATGATTGTCAATTGTCAATACAGACGAGTCAAGGCTATTTCATGAATAGAATAAGAATAAAAGTCATATATATATATCTGAAATTAGCGCACAGAAAAGTAAACACTTGTATAAAATGGAGTACTTATAAATAGATAGATATTCAGGAGTGAAATAGACGAAAATCGACTATTACAATCGCTACCATTCGATTTACTAACCACTGACCATTACTACCAACTGAAAAATGCAACATTATTTGACCATTCTGAACAACGTGTTCATTAAAATTTATGGTTGCTTAGGCAGGTTTGTTGCATAATTTACAAAATAATTTCAGACTCTTTGGCTGAATATGCAAAAACAATTGTTTGAGTGAAAACACATTAAGTTAATTAAATGTACAATTGTTGAAATCACAGTAATAAAACTTGAATTAAGGGGGCTGCAAAAGTAGTCAGAGATGTGTGCTCAGGAATTATAGGGTGGTACAGAGTTGGCTACACTGACTAGAAGACAATTGTACATCTGGCGGTAAAGAATTTGGTAAAAATTTACGATAATTTCACTGCGATAAAGGTATGTGATTGGTCAAAAATCTATCTTTTTTTTTTTTTCGTTTCATTGGTGGAGTCACATAAGTGAAATATTCAATAATAATCTTATGCTCAATATATTAGCAGCATTCACTATGAAATAAAATGTTAATAACAAACACACTTATTTTTGTTTTGTTTTTATTAATCAAGGTTTTGTTTTTGTTAAATCAAAGTATATTTATATAACTTAGTTTATACTAAAGTGGAATTAAGAAATAAAGTATTTATATAACTTAGTTTATACTAAAGTGGAATTAAGAAATAAAGGTGTTAGTAAAATAATCATTCTCTCAACTAAATTTAATCACATTAATCAAACATAAGCATACAACACGTATAAACACACTGCACCTTCATACTTCTTCAGAAACAACAAGAATGTATTTTGTAAATAACCGTTCACTATCTGGGTTTGAAACTGAACACCACAAGAACTTTATACATTTACCAATATTTTTTTCAAACGAATCGCCTTTTGCTTTCATTGCTTCTAGTAACTCATTTACGTTTTTTTTTTTTTTTTTTTGTTTTTTTTTTTTTTTGAATAGTGTTTAATGCCCGTTTTTACTACTGAGGCACCACAGGCGGTGGACACTGATGATACATGAAATGAAATGATATATTGGGAAAGGATTTTTTTTTAAAGGAAGGAAGCGTTCCAGGCCTAAGTTTAGGTACCTCCCCGGCATTTGCCAGTTATGAAGACTGAGGAAAACCTGGAAAAAAACCCCAGTCAGGAAGGACGGTCCTGGCGGGATTCGAACCGCAGACCTCCCGCTCACGAGTCCATGCCTTAACGACCTCGGCCACCCGTGGCGGTCCATTTACGTTGATCTCACCTTTTCATTATCACTGAATAAATGTCATGCCAAATTGTGTAATTCGTTGTTCTAACATTCAGAAACTCTGACAATTTACTAAACATTCCTTTGAGCCTAACAAAATCATTCACACTTAACTTCGAAAGTAATTCCGTTGGTTCAAAAATATAATCTAAGGCTTTAAATATATCAATATTATCCTACTTTTCAACAGCAGAGCTTCTAGTTTATTAAGCGTTAAATCAGTACATATGTTTAATTAATTCTGTACTTGAACTATATTCTTAGAATGAAATATATTTATGTAAACTTAAATTAACTTTAAAAACATTATTTTCGTTTTTATCGCAGTATTTTTTTTTTTTTTTTTTTGCAAAAAACAACTAATTTTCACAAAAATTCGTGAAAAATGTACTATCCTAATGATCCATATTTAAAATAAAACCTGTATATACTTCTTAGAGCAAATACTCAGTTACATTTCGTGTTTATCGCAAATAATAAAAATTACAGACCTGGTTATTGGCCAGTTACTGACCTCTGAATTCAATTGTAATTATTTTTTTTTTTTTTTGTAACATGCCGCACTTGCGCACTAGAGTGAACCGCTTAGCCATCCTGTGTTGGCCTTCTGCTACGTCAATCAAGAGTATGCAGGTGCTTGTATCGCATGCTTTGAAGTGGCACTTGTCTTCAGAGACCACTATTGATCAATTGCGGCGTTTTACAAACACCATTAATATATTTTAATTAAGAGACAAATAAACGGCTTATAATTGAACTTTGGATCAGTTTTGTTTGTTGGAACTTGAGGATTTTTTGCAAGCTGCATTTCATTAACAGATATAGAAACTTAATAGAATAATTAAGCACAAATTAAAATTGTATGCTTTTTTCACTTGTCACTAGCAAATGAAACTGACCCCAATTGTGTTGATTATAAAATTGCCGCTTTATCGCTTTAAGTGCAGTCGTCTTATCACAACATTGCAGTTAACGCAATCTATTTCACTTCTCATTGGTTACAGCCAAAGTAATGATTTATCCACTATTACATTCGAAATCTTAATAATACCATGCCAAAAGACAAATAATTATAAGCAAGCTTGTGCATATGCATATGCATTCACAGTAACTAATGTGAATGTACAAGAATTTCTAACAAGGATGCTTGTAATATCCATGAGTCCTGTCAATATAAAATATATGTGTAGCTCTTAACCTGATTATTACTGCATCACGCTTTCGCGTGTACGTGTAACGAATATGTTTGTACATTACTCTCCTCACAAAATCTTAAGAGCTGCCCGGTAACCAGAAAAATTAACAGAGTTGCTCGAGAGGTCCCAGATTTTCGGACACGCTATAGACCAGAGCGAACCCAAAAACGAACACTCTCCTCTCCTTGCCCTATAATTAAGGGTAACTCAAACACATTTGTGCTATCTCTGACACGGTAAAGCTAGGCATTTAGTCTCCCATCAGCTTTTGTCGGAAAGCAAGGGGGGCGTGGCCCCCAGGTGAGGTGAGCAGGGCCCCGGCTATCTACCTGCTCCTCATGTAAACCTAAACAACAGGGGCGTTTTCTATTATTACCAGGGGTGAGAACACCTTAGATTGCACAACATTCATTTTCTGAAAGGATCCGTTATGTATGTTAATAGAAGCCTGTGCAAGTTTCCTGTAGCCATGCATCTCCAACGTGTAAATAAACTTGCTTGTGTTCTTTTTTGGAACAGCAATATTTTACATCACCATCATTAGCAAAGAGAGCGCTTATCTACGCGAATTTCTGATTTAAATGGGGCAATACAGACTGTTCAAAGTAACTGGTTCTGATTTTGCCGTCAACTTAATGCCACTTGCCAAGAAAATTAATGATATCGGTGCAAATGAGTCAAGCTGAGCATTACCACCCGGTATAAGATAGTAAACAACCCGTAATCTAATGGTGAGCGTGCTTGCTTAATGATCCAGAGGTCCCAGATTAGACATCAGGAATTTTTTCGACAAGTGTGAGTCTGCAACCAACCCAGCCTCCAGAGATCTACTTTATCCGAAAAATAATAAAACGGTTAAGTTTGCCTAACGTACACGCGACTCTCTAATTGTGTTCCGCGAGGCCCTCCCAGATGATCCACCACTGTCGTTATTCTTGAAAGTTTACGTATAAACAATGAATTACGAAAAACCCAAAACTTGGTAAATGCAAAGAGTACTTTAAAATAAAGAAAATTAAAATAAAATTAAAGGAATATTCGGAGGGTTACCATCACAGTTACCTTGGCAAGAGCACGCATCTTTCGGCAACGACCTTCGTAGGTTGTTTTTATAAGACTATCAAAGAACCACAAAAATATTTATGCCTTTCATAACAATTTAATTGTGTGGAAGAAAGAAAAAGCATACAATTAGAACTCAGAAAACAAATTTCTGCTAATGAGTCAAAATATCATTAGCTTTTGAGACACAGCATTATCATATTGTAATTTATTATGAATGTTTTTATGTGTCTATATGCTTTTTGAATGTAATATAATTGTTTTGACGATTATTATTGTTATTATTATTATTATTATTATTATTATTGTTGTTGTTGTGAAGGATACACCACCATTAATAGGCAAATACTGAAAAAATGCATTTGTTTTGTGTTTATATCTTTCCATTAAAGCGAACAGTTTAATATACAGAGTGTCCTACAAATAGCGCAATTTTCGTTTTAATAATAAATACACAATTTATTAGAAAAGGGATAATACTATTAAGTCAATATGAAGCACAAACACTGTCATTAAACAAAAAACGAAATGTCAGGCAGATGTTCCGGCTGAATTTTTACCTTTGAGCCGTCTAATTTCTGCCTTGAATTCAGGGATGGTTCGCATTATCGGTCCGTCGGCTTAAGCTCTTGTGTTATTTCGATCTTAAAAGGATGCATATGCAGATCTTTATTAAAATTCGCTGCAAACTGCTTCTCGGGACGGTTAATTGTTGAGAACGGCGGCGAAACGTCTTCATCGGGCTCTTAGCAACCCTCTGTCTGAAGAAGGTAATATTCTCTACCGATCGATGAGAACGTCCAGGTGATTTGATTTTCTCTGTCGATTCTGCATCTTCAAATTTTCTTACCAGTCTCCATACTGTTGATACATTAGGCGCATTTCGTCTACCAAAAATTACACGATATCTTCGAATGCTCTCTGCATAACATTTACTGTACTTTAAATGCACTTTCAGAATCAGGAAGTGTTCATCCATCGTGTGTCGCTGCATTTTAGCTGATAAAAATATACACAAATGACAATCGTTAATCGCAATACAAACAGATGACAGTCTGTTAAAATTCACGACCGGCAGACTGACAAACAGCCAAAGGTGCTCAATTTAAAAATTCCGTTCCTTATGGAACACTGAATATAAGTGTTCTCCCTTTGAAGAACTCGAGTTGTTCGAAAGTTAGCGAAATTTTTGTGAGTATTTAAGTATTTTATCCATTTCTACTTCTTTTGTTCTTGTTATTTTAGCTACAATTGTTCTAAGGATTATTTTATTTTTCATTTTTATTACACACACATATAATAAAAATTAGAAATGTTCTATATATAATTTCCAAATTTAGTTAAGTATTGAATTAGGGGCCTACGAGAGCGAGAATAACTTAAAAACAGCTGCTCTATAGGGATGAACCTGGCCTAATTTTTCGCTGTATGGTTTATAACACAATCTTAAGTATATGAAGTAAATATGACTTTATTGGTTATTAATTTTAATCCATTGAATAAAATATTTTATTAATCGAATGTTCATCACAATATTTGCTCAAATAAATGATTCGGGGTCGACATTTTATAAAGACCAAAAAATTCATTCGTACAGTTTTCCTATAACCGGCATACGAAACCGCAATATTCGTTCTCCAATATTTAAGAAGAACTTTTAAACTACAGATTTCGGTATTTATTAACAAAATGTAATTTTAGGTTGACGATGACAGTCAATAGAATGGACGGTTCGAATCGCACTTGGTGGCATAAGAAGGTGCTCTAGGTTCTTAAAATCTTCTTCTTTATTACAAGAGAATCCGTAGATAAGCCACAGTCATTCATATGAAAATCCCAACTAAACATATCCCATTTTTGTTTCCATAATTTTTTTTCAACTAGCTGTGTGTGTTTTATGCGTTATTTATGACGGTCCATAATGAATTCCAACGTTTATAGCCCTAAAATTGCATCATGGGAAACGCTTTAACGACAGTGAGTAGCAGAGCGCCCTGTCATTAATTGCTCATACAAATGGAAAGCGCTAACAGTTGCACCTTGTGAATTAGAGAAACTGCATCTGCCAAACGGAAAAATCACGCTATGATTTCTGAAGGTGTTGTTTTTATTGCAGAAGAAATTAGTGGTCATTAAACGAAGGAAAAAACGTGAAAGAGAAGCAAAGAAAGCGAAGAATAATACAGAAAAAATGGGTTATAAGATAAAAGAAGATAAAAAAACAAAAATGAAAAATGAAATTAAAAGAAAGACTAAAAGAAAGCAAAGAATAAAACCAACCAAAGAAAGATAAGGTAAGAGGACAGATGGGTGGGTGGATGAATGGATGGATAGATAGAAGGAAGGATATAATAGAAAGGAAAAAATACCAAATGAGAACAAAAAAGGCATTGTACATAGAAAGTAAGATGAAATTAAGAAGTAAGAAAAAACATAAACATTGCAGATCACATAAAGAAAAGAAAACTTAAGAAAGAAGTAACCCATGTATACAGGGTATATCGGAATAACTATTTATAATTTTCTAACGTGGAAGAAGACATGAAAATAAATATTTTTCGTAATAAAATAGTGTCCCGAAATGCTTCGTTTTCGATATAAAAGAGAGAGCTCACCACTCTCTTATGACTGCATTTGTATTTAAGCTATTTTTGTTACCATAAACAATTACATTTATATGTTTCAGCTATCACTGTTAGCGTGGAAATAATAAATATTTGAAGTTAGTTTGTCGTTTTGTATATCACAAAATATATTCATGATATTCAAATGCATCGTATACAAGTATTAAATTTGCAGGCATATATAAGGCATTTGGAGCAGCTTACAGCAATGCTAATTTGGCAAGTAAATCTATGAGGAGCAACACACTTGGTGACATATTCCTTGACATACAACATTTTCATGACTGGATCAACTTCTTCGAGATAGTGGCCAGTTCCAGGTAAAGAAAGTCTAGTTGCTTGACCGGCATATTCCTCTTAGACCCTCAGTTGTATTTGGGGTCATATTAAACCAATTCTTTATGAAACATCCATTGACAGCAGAAGTATTAGTTCCTAAAATTGTTCTTGCTTTCGACGATCTTCATAACCGACCACAGATATTTCGAAGGATTCGTCGCTCTGTCATACAGCATCATACTTTGTGTGTCAACAATGGCGGTCGCAATTTCAAATAGTTTTCCTCTAGTTTGCCAATATAATTTTATTAATATCTTATACTAAATAAAAATAAAGAGTTACTGCTTAATCATATAAGATAAATAAAATAGCTTTCCAAGTTGAGAATCATTAATTTTTTCCTTCATACCGCTATAAGTTGACGACGAAGTATTTTTGGACATTACCTAATTAAGAAAAACAAATGCTTATTTTCATATCCTCTATCACATCAGAAAATTAGAAATAGTTATTGTGATGCACGTATACTTTGTATACTATTTTAGGACAATGACTCTATTTTGATAAAATATGTATTTGAGAGTATCTTAAAATTATAATGAAACAATAAAGTATTCCTTAAAAAATGAACGGAAATATAGCACACACAGTGTCGTCGTTTTTATTAACCTCTAAATAGAGAAATCAACTGAATTTCTTTGCACTTTGAGAAAAGCTCTTTTATTTTATTTTGCCCTTCGCCTCCAGCATTCGCTTTATCTGGGTTATAGCCTTAGGATGTACTGTTTCATACAAGTGTTCAAGACCTGACTGCATGTCTAACATTATAAGCCCTAGAACCGTTCTAACCTTGACGAAAGCCCCGAGTTGAGCGTCTTTTCACTGTTATTTACCAGCCTTCTCCACCTTCCAATTACCTTTTTGTTTTAATACAAAAATGCCTTTGGCCCGTATAGCTGTTGGAGTGAGAGAGAAAGGTTACGCTTTTTTGCTAAGCCTTTTAAATTTAATAATAATTGCATCCTGTGTCGAGACTAAGTGTACACATCCGCCAGATCAAACACTGCGGCCTTTAACATTCTCTTTACAAAAACCCACACTTGCCTTCCTTCACAGCGTTATCTTGATAATGGGCCATTTATCCTGTGCTTAAGGCCTGCTACGGGTGACATATGCCTGATTCGCTGCTGTTGTTGCTTCCTTTTCTTCTTTTTTTTCCTTTCTTGTTCCTTCACTTGTACTACTCATAACCTTTGACGTTTCTTTCCGATCCGTGTTATGTGTCTATTTAACAATCAACTTATTATTTTTGGATGGAAGGTATATTGATGACACACCTTCCTGCTTTTTGTCCAGCACTTAACTTCGTTCTGTTTTATTTAACTTTGCTAATAATTTCTTTCTGCTTCTGGACTTGAGTTCAGTTGCAGGAAACATTATTTCGTTTAAGGATGACTTCATTTGTTCGTATGGAAATTTGAAAATGTGCCATTAATCCTGCGTTGTTCGACTAATACCAATCATTGATCAACCTACAGTTTTTTTTTCCTACAAGAAGTTCCGACGTGTACGTATTTCAATGAAAAATGTTTTGAAAAATAAGTTTTTATTCCTTTTTTTTTTCAATAAAAATTTATTTGCTTACGCTCTCGCCTCTCGCTTCGTATATCTGTCCCTACCTCGAATCCAGAATATGACTTTACTGTCTATCCCTCGCCATCGAACACATTTCTGCTAAACCTCATTCAGCGTGTAAGTTCCCATAATCTGGAACTCCCTTCCTCCTGAAATCAGAAATTGTCGGTCAATAAAGCAATTTAAACGTAGATCTCTACTCTAAGAATCACAACAGTTAGTCTCTCGCTTCTTCTTTCTCCTCCTTTTCTTCTCCTCATCCTTCCTCCCCCTCTTTGTACTATGGAAAAATTATTGAAGAACAATTTGAATTCTAATATTATATTTATCAACTTTCTAACTATATAAAAATATTTGATTTTTCTGTATTTTATATAACCATGTGTATTGTACTCTGTGTTTTGCTGCTCTTCTCGCCTGGTAGAGTGAAAGAGAGGGCCCCAGGGTAGTCTTGCCAGAGTAAATAAATTAATAAATAAATAAACAAATAAATAAATAAATATTTGATTAACTGTTTCATTAATGTCTATACCGGTGACTTCATATTTGCCTCAGAATTCTGAAGTTTTTCACCTAAAATTAGTCGCGAACAGCTTCAACACCTACTTACCTTAAAAGGAAAATAGAATTTATTTCCTCGTTGATTTATTTAAGAAACCTTGTGTAGATTCAAAAAGCTCTGAACCAAGTTCCACTATTCATAAGCACTCTTCAATTATAAAATAGTTTAGTAATAACAAAATAATAATAGTAAATTTACTGTGGCCATTAAATATAGATGCATAGTAAAATAGGCAGTTCGATTTTGCAAATAAATATAGGCGTTTTGTCCTTGTCAGATAAATATCGTATAATAACAGAACAATGCTTAAATTCTGTAAGTTACAAAACGCCTATGTCTTAGCTACAATAATATGATTCCTTTATCTGAGTTAGACATCAACCAACATTAAGGTGACTGTTCCATTACTTTTTCTAATCTTGTATATGCCATTTACGTGTAAATCAAGCTATGTTGATTTGTCTATTTTGTTTATTTACGGACGCTCTTTAACATCTCAGGTCATCAGCGTCCCATTCAATTCAGGGCGTGAAATGGCCGATAAATTCTGCTCAGAGAGCTCTTCTTTAAGGCTTGAGATTCTTACATGCCATAAATGTACGACACGAGGCCCACAGCTTTATTTCCATCCGAAGGAAGTCATACTTAGAATTTTTACTACGAAAAAATCCATCAACCCTGGCCGGGATTGAGCCCGCGATATTGGGTCTACTAGGTAAGTATGGTTAACACTACACCACAGGGCCAGAACCGACCATCGTCTATGTTGAGACTCATGCAACATAAAAACACCTTTGGCTACTATATTGATATTTCTGGTGTAATAATTGACGCTTCAATAAACGTTATAAAAATAATAAATAAAAGAGTATGTCAGCGCTTTGTTGCTTAGACCTATGTTAATGAGAATGAATTTTACTGACGTTGAGTGACTCGTACTAGGTCATCTATCAGCACTGTAGCTTGAGCTGGTAGAAAATGTTAAATGGAAACCACACTGCGATGAACATTACCTGAAACATGTAACTAGCATTTACAACTTACGATTTAAAGGGATTCATACTCGTAAGCGGGATGTCTGGGGTTCGATTCCCACCAGAACCGTCCTCTCTGACCGAGTTTTTTTCCAGGTTTTCCTCATTAACGGCGGGGAAGTATCCTTAGCTTAGGCATGTACGTTTCCTTCCTTAAAAATACCAATTTATCATTTTGTCTCGTGTATCATCGGTATCCACCGCCTCATGCCTCAGTAGTTAAAACGGGTGTTAAACACTATTTTTTATAAAAATCGAGTTGGTTTCTATGACGAAACCAGTCAGATTTACACGTTGACAGCAAATTCACACTAGCGGAGGCAGTTTGGAAATTTCCATAACTAAATGATACCAGAATGTGATATTCTAAAAGAAAGCCTTCCTACATATCCTGGGTTATTTTTCATCATACATGCTTAAAATTTCAAGTTGCGTTGTATTAAAATGGTCCTGATGTCAAATACAAAGATTGAAAAATGTGAAAATCTGGGTCACAATGCAATCAAGTTGATAAGCTACTGAAGTAACTCTGAGATCTGCAATTTTTATTTATACTCAATAATGTAAAAGCCTTTGTTTAGTTTTCTACTGTATGCCAAAGCTTGCTCCAATCTTTAGGCAATGGTGAGGGTTCTTAATAATTAAAGTTCTCAAGACAAACCTAGGTTTCATTCATAACGCAATGTTTATGACAGCCTAAGCCTCTTGTCTGAAAAGCACAAACATGGCTTTACTTTTAAACTTTTGTGTTGTCATATTTCCACTCAACGCTGCCAAATTAATGGCGGGATTTGAATTAGTAACACTTCCCATTCCAGTTTCACGCGATTCCAGCTTGCCACATGTTGCTGACCGGTTCCTCCGCATCCATCATCGGAACCTAACCACTGTTTCATAACACGCCTCGGTGCAAAAACCAAACATATCCCGAAAACTGGTTTCCAGTAGCTTACTCTTGGAGTGAATGCGTGTTCTCTATTAGCTACTCGCGTATTAATTTATTCTCTGCTTAAACGATATGCGTGTTTCTATTGAAGTCCTTGATTGGTCCAACTTATCCCAAAAGCAACAATAATCATCATCATCGAGCAGCGGAAACCATAAGATGATCTACCAACGATGTAGAAATGGAATACAGTCATTTAGATTTATGATTAGAAATAGTTATTTCATGCTGGTCTTATATAGGACATAAGTTGGAAGGAAAGAAATCAGACTTGAAAAAGTCTTCGGCTTCCTACTACATCTGCTCCAAAGGTGGAATCAGGAACCTCTCTCATCTGATTCTACAAGGTAATGGAGGATAATGCGCAGGCGGCGAAGTATATGCAATTATTATCACCACTGAAAGATAGTGTGATGTGATGTGTAAAGCTGGGTTCACACTGGGAAGTTTTTGTACAGAACTGTATATATTTTGTATCATCCAAATTTGTTCCATACAAAACAAATGAAAAGAGTTTACATTTGGAACATTTGTATAGGACATTATTGCAAGTCAGTTTCAACATGGAGAAAACTTTCTTGCTTTGCTGCTGCTTGTGCTGTTATTGTGGAAGAAAATGACAGGAAAAAACAAAACGCGGGTAATGGACAAGACTTTTTTTGCTGAAAAGGAATTCTATGTCTCCTTCTTGCCTGATCCTGAAGTTTTTTACTTATTTATTTTCGTCAGCTACCTGTTGTACTGCGATTTTAAGTTACTTGTTTGTTTTTCTTTTCTTCCCCCCCCAAACGTTGAACACAGAAGCAACTTCGTGCAAAGAATCTTTGTGGGCGTTCCTGTTTCTGAAATTTTTATTGTGAGGATTCCAAATACATTTTCTCACTTCCATTTCTTCTATTAAAAATAATGTGTTCGTATTCGACCATTCCATGTTTGTCGTTTATGGGGAAAAGAATTAAAAAATAATTAAAAATGTCGTTATTTGAGTCAATGTGCGCATGATCAGGTTGCAGAATAAGGATTGTTTTCGCTCGTCTAGCGATACGCAGAACTTTGTCCTATAGAACTGATTCATTTGTATGAAACATACAGGAAGTTATTCCATACCATACCATACATACCAACTTGTTCTGAACACACGTTCTATACAAAATGATCCCGATGTGAACCCGCCTTTGAAGGACCTCTCTTCTATTTAAATTCATTGTCTTTACAATCATAACATTAAACAGGTAAGAAATAGGTTGTCACTGCTTTATCTGTAATTTCACGATAAGAATAGATAAGCTCTTGACCTCTGGGTAGTAAATATACCAGATTGCATTTAATGCCTTGGAAAACTACAATTATTATTGCCTAAGATACCGGTATTTATCGCGCTTTGAACGAAAGATTACTACAAGCGGGCAAGCATGCGCACCAGATTCGAGTTTGCGCACACTTAGTGAACACACCTGTGAACTTTAAGGCGTTTTATCGAATAGATATCTCCAATTTACTTCTCCATTACCATTTTATAGGAGGTGAAGGTAATTATTTGTATTTATTTAGTTTAAAATAAAATATGGGGAAATACTAAAGGAAAAGCGTCAAATCAGTCACACAAACGGAGTATGATGAGGCAAAAATGATTAATGACTAATGAGGGAGCCGGTCAGAGGGCTGCTACCAAGAAAGTAGGATGCAAGGAAGCAGTACTTGAAAAGAGACTTACATTGGTGAGCATTAATTGAATAATAGCATTTACAATCTATATGGCTATTAAAATGTAAAATAATATAATTTTATTATATTTTAATGTGTTTCTTGTTTTACTCTACGTACACCTGAGCAGTGTAGCTCGGAAGAGCTATAGGATGTACAAGAATATTTTGAGAATCTCAGGGAATGTTTGGAGAAGTAAGTACAAATTCCCTCCTCACAGGTTGTTCATCATGGATGAAACTGGCGTGTCGACTGTTCCTGATAAGATGATGAAGTTCTTGCTACAAAGGGAAAGAAATCAGTTAAGAAAATAAATCCAATCCAAAGAGGTGAAATAATAATTGTCGTTCTCTGTGTAACCCAACCGATTATCTGTTCTTTGTAAACAATATAGTATTGTCCGCTTGACCTTGCCACCCAATTCAATAAATATACAAACTGTTTTAAACTATTCCAGGTACATCTGTAACACAGATGATTGATTTATTTATTTATGGACGCTCTTTAACATCTCAGGTCATCAGCGTCCCATTCTATTCAGGGCGTGAAACGGCCGACAAATTTTGATCAGAGGCATCTCTTTCAGGCTTGAGGTTCTTTTTCGTGCCGTAAATGTACGACACGGGACCCACGGCTTTACTTCCCTTCCGAAGGAAGTCATACTTACGATTTTTACGCCCGAAAAAATCCATCGGTCCTGGCCGGGTTCGAACCCGCGATCTTGGGTGTAGGAGGCAAGTATGGTAACCACTACACCACCAGGACCGACGTAACACAGGTGGAAGTGTCTAGACTATTCCATACATTCTTTGAACGGAACTTTGCACAACTACAAAGTTAGCGGTTGATGATTCCTGATTTGCTGAAGCTATAAGGGTCGATTATTGCTATTATTGCTAAAGAGCTTAATCAGTCAACAACTATTAACCAAACGGATGAAAATGCAGATTACATGAGAAAGAAAAAGGAAAAACAGAACAAATAAGAAACAAATGAAATCAACTAAACCAATCAGTTCTGCCCCTATACCTAAAGTTCCAAACACTAGTATTCATCCTATACTGAAATATCAATATCAAGATAGGAAGAAAAGAAACAGTCAAAAATCTGAAATTTATTATTTTGGTTTTGGATGGCAAAAAGTTAAGTTTCATAGAAAAGAAGAAAAACTTAAAGCAAAACTGAAAAACAACTTTCATTACTTTTTTAACATTTTCTTTTAGCATATCTAGGGACGAATATACTCAAAAATGTAAGATTTACGTCTATCCAGGGTGTGACGAATCTTATGAAGACAAACATTGGATGCATGTGACGAATCGTGTGAAGGCAAACATTGGATGCATGTGACGAATCGTGTGAAGGCAAACATTGGATGCATGTGACGAATCGTGCAAAGGTAAATATTGGATGCATGTGGCGAATGATGGTATGAGTTGTGCACGACATGTAAAACGCACGGAAGATTTACTTGCATTCATTGCTAATATTGTTGCAGAATAAACGTAAAGAAAATATTATGTGGCACAGAAACTGCGTACACTTACACGACAGTCATTGCACGCAAACCAGAACAAGTCTAAGTGTATAAACTTGTGAACTACAATAAACTATTGTTGCTCAGGTTCGTTCTTACATGCAAAAGTATTCTGGAAATTCCCTTCTGTGAAAATATCCCTAAGGTTTCCAAAATATTCATTAGTGACTGTGTTACATGGAAATATAAACGAAATGTTCCTAGTTAACCTCCAAAGGTTTCCTCTACTGTGTGAGAGGAGCAGGCTAGGGAAGCTTAGTTGGTTAGGGAGTCGGCCGACTTGGAAGGCCGAGGTTAGAATCAAAGTCGTAACCGAATTTTTCAAGTCTGATTCTTTTTTTCCAGTCATTTAGATTGTTTAAAAAAGCCAGTATGTTTTCTGTAATCGGGGAGATTTTGACAGCAATAAAAGTTGAACTAATAACTACTGGGAGGCTCGGGTTCGATTTCTAGTGCCTACTTAGAAAATTTCTCAGTAAGGGAGGTCTGGAACGGGGTCCTTCCAGCAATCGAGAGGACAACTAGGAAGCTGGCTGATGGAGAGATGGCGATCTTCGATCTCGCAAGCCGCGCGATATGGCGATCGGCGGAAGTCGGTGTGCTGATCACATGCCCCCCCCCCCTCCTTGGGCTATGGCGAGTCATAGAATAACTACAGGAAATTAACAATGAAAGCAAAACTATGAATGTTTCATTAGTAAAAATGGAGTAGTCCAAAATATTAGCAGAATTTGGAATCAGTATGGAGTAACGAAGGTTAATCGAGAAAATTTGTATCTAAGATATAATTTTATGAAACATGATACATTTTCCAATAATGACTATAGACATTTAAGAAAATAAAAATCATTTACTAAAGAAGCGACCCCTCCCCCCCCCAAAAAAACGGACCACGGCTCCCTGTGTGATTGTTTAAAAATATGTAGCAAGAAAATTTAATAAACTAAGCCTTATAACTTATTTTTTTTATTATTATCATCATCATCATCATCATCATCATTTCTAAAGGTTCGCATATACTGGCCTATACAGGGTGGCTCAAAAAAGATGTACAGTTCATTACATCTACTTTATTTCCTTTTTCATACATATTGATACGGATATTGACAGTGATATTCAAAGTCTAATCAGTATTCAAAAGTCCAACATTTGCATTAGTACACTTTTTGAACCTAAGCGAAATATTGCGACATATAGTAAACATAAATTACGGTCAGCTTCAATATCATGAAATGCATCTGTGATGAATCATTTTAATTCGTCTATTGTGTGAACATGGAGTCAATGTTACCGCGTCGTCCGATCCAGTGCTGTGGGAAAGTGTTGTGAAGATAGTTCTTTACCAGCAGAGCAAAATGACAAAATGCCCTATCTTGTTCAAATTAAAGTTCAGGAAAGTCTTCTCTATTGGTGAGTTGTGTCAACAATAAGCTTCGCAACATGTTTAGACAATTGTTACCATTCATTGTTGTATAGAAGAAAACTGCTACTCTAAAACTCCAAAGTGACGCCGGGCTGGTTCAGTTGAAGATTTGTTTCTGCCCAGTATACACAATTATGTCTGTTCACAATACTAGCCAGACAACTTGACACAGGTTTCATCAGATTAGATGCTTTTATTAAGAAAGCCCGATTGGTAATGAACTTGATTACGCTTAATTTCCAAAAAGTAAAGCCCACGGTCTGTGTCGTTCTCCATAAGACCGTGTAGAAGTCTTGGATGGCAAACTTTAATTTCAATTTACGCATTACGCGTTGCAAGGACGTTCTGGGTTTGCATAACTCCTGAAATGCACGACAAACGCACTTTTTGGACTACTTGCGAATATCAGGGCGACTCTCATCTCATTCTCCTCTGTTAAAGACTTCTTTGGACGTTCAGATTTGGGTATATTTTTCAAGGAACACGCTGCTTCAAATTTATCTCTGATATGGCAAATTGTCAAACGTGTTGGTGGGGGAGTGTGAAATTCTTCTTACCACGCTGGGCGCACCCTTTTTACATTTTCAGTTTTCCAGTACTGCTTTGTAATCCATTTTATTTTTCATTGTTCTAAATCCCTGCCATGTTTTCAGTTAACTCCCCACATAGATAACATTTGAATTCTGTTAATTAAGTTTCACAGTAACCATTACACAAATTACTAAACTCCATAAACCCAACAGCTCGTTGACTTTATCCCCGCCATGTTTACATTTCATCTTTGTAAAATACTACTTAAAGCATTCTAAGATTTCAGCAAGAAAGACCAGTCTAAGAAGCAAAAGGAATGTTGGTTGTCATATTGCTTCATTTACTGGTGTTTTAGTCACTTTTGTGTGATATCCTGATCTTTGAGTAAAAATTGTCGTATAACAGGAACTTTTATTTTGAAAATTAGGGTAATGGGGACCGTGTCGACCAAAATTTTGACGCGCCTTAAAAAATTTGGAATGTGTTCCCTTAGAGAAATAATAGTAATAGTAGTAGTAGTAGTAGTAGTAGTAGTAGTAGTAGTAGTAGTAGTAGTAGTAGTAATAATAATAATAATAATAATAATAATAATAATAATAAAGAACTTTCAACTTTTTCTTGATAAATTTGTGATCAACAGCAATAGATCATCTCAAATGATACAGAAATAGAATCAAGACATCAACTGAGGCACACTACACATTCAGTCGCCCAACGCTCAGATTTTTTTCAGAATGTCTACAGAAGAGAATAACAATGCTACTGACCGCTACCGTCCGTCCACTACAACGACGCAAAGCGTTCCTCTTAAGAAATAGCGCACATTATTGATCGGGTTGTAAGAGCTAGCTTCAGACTCGCACCTTTGCATGTTTTGAAAACTGTTTCACATCACGAAGTTTTGTTTCCATTCAATTGATCCACGAAGCTCAACAAAGAAGTTCCCGTTTTTCCCCATTCACTATCTGCTGAATAAAAAGCTATTACATCCTTCCTGCTATTTCCTTTTGTGGAAGTTGCACGCCCGTGTAAAATATTGAAAGTAAGAGGACCGTAAAATATTGTTGGAGCTCTCCTCATTGTCGCGTTAGTCAGGGGTGCAACAATCATTTGTATGCAGAAAGGAAAAGTAGTTCCATTGTTCCAAAATGCACAGCTGAGTGGTACTCAGAAAAACGTTTTAGGATTTGTTAGAGTCATTAAAGTTGTAATGCATTCCACTCGCCTATTTTGACATTTGATCTTTCAGCGTTTCAGCATTTCTTTGTAAGCAAGGGCTTTAAACCACAAAGATTAAAATTTAGTTTTTCGTTGGTATTTGATGCCTCGTTTAGGGCATTTTAAATTATTGATTCCTTTTCATTGGTGATAACTTCGGCTCTCTTATATGCAAGATAAACATGACAACCTCTGACAACCACGGCCTTTACGATTCGTGTTAGTTTTATATATATAAAACTTAAAATGCACAAAGGCGTGCCACATTTAAAGTAAGGAACACATAAAAACTCTAAAAAAAGTACTGTTCGATGCACTGTAAGACAACGTGGAACACTGTTGAGGTCACTGTATAACTAACTACTACAGTGTTATATAATATATATATATATATATATTTGATCTTAGGCAAAAATGCATTTATACGTGTCTTTTTAGATCTTAGAGTGGAGCCTATTGTTTAAACGATTCCATTTAACTTTTGAAGTGAAATATACGATGCCGGGAAGATAAAAAGGAATAAACAAGGAAAGAAAGAAAACCAAAATATCTCAAACGTATGATTCACGAAGTGCTGCCTGTGTAGCTGGTTTTCTACGGTGTACAACATCCTTAAAAATTCTCCATGCAGAATTCCAAAGGAGTTAGATCCGGAGAACGCGGTGGAAACTCAATCGGGCCTCTTCGTCATAGATTTGTAAATTTCTGCAGCGTATGCTGAAAACGTTCCAGAACTATAGTTGAAGACGCGGGGCTTGTTGTTGTGCGAGGTCTCCCAGATCTTCCCATGTGAACATCGCATACGGTACCACCAATCTCAAATTTGAGCAATTGTTATTCGCGTTGGCGGTTCTGCTCTGTACACACGTCTCCATTGCCTTTGAACTTCAACAACATTCTCGGTTTTCCAGTACCATTTCAAAATTGCTTTACGCTGTTCAAAAGATAATCTTGGCTTCATATTGTTGTAGCAACGCTAGCATAACATAATGCGAGTCACATCTGTTTACAGAACATCATACTACACATTATTGTTGTTTTTCAGTGCAACTTTGAAATATATTAAATAGATAACTACTTTGAAAGTGTGTATATATATTTTTTGGCACCCTTGGTTTATAAAGTTTCGATGCAGACAATGCAGAAGTAAAGTATGGAAAAGAAAACATTCCGTTTTTAACAATTTCAAATCTTTAACCAGTAACATAATTCAAGCGAGTTGTAACTGACACGTTGCTCTTAAATGCGTGCAAATTGATAAAATTGGATTCGAGTGCCTAGTAATAAAAGTTAATTCATCTTGTAGTAAGAAAACTAATGAGCTCAAAAACATATTTAGTATATTGAACAAGAAAGGAGAAGAAGAAGAAGCCAGAAGTGCTCTAAGATGATGAATGGTCACTTTCCCTTTCTTACATGCATTTCATGTATTATATGAATTTTGTTACGAACAACAATTTTATAGCTCGAAAATAAAACTGTTCAACCTATGAATCATTATGCTGTCTTAGAATATTTAAATAAAACCTTGAATTTACATTAAAAGATGAGCTTTATTGGTTTCAGGTTACTCAAAATTTGAAGATAGCAAGTCGGACAAGAAAATATATAAAAGAGATGCTGCTGTCTATTAGAAGAGCCCTTATTACTTAAAAAACAGTTTCAGAAAGTCGCAGTCTTCAATTTGAAAGATTTGGTGGCCTTAGATAGAATCATAAGATATTATATATGACTACAGTGTAGAAGTAAAGGATGATGAATTTTACAATGTATTTGTAGTTCTAAGAAATGCTCCTGAAAATCTTAAAAACTTAGGTTTATCAACTGACCAAATGTGGTTCATTTCTTTAACAAATATGCTGCTCCTAACTTACTGAAAACGTGTGTTGTCCGTTGCTGTCAGTAATGCGCAAGTGTTTTTCTTAATAAAAAACTTGTGTAATGTTGAGAGAAACAAACCTCAAGTGAAATTCGTAGAAAGTAAAATGATATTTAAAAGAAACTATGTATAATATGAGTTTTTTCGAAATTGCATGAATATGTCCTACATGAGAAGCAACTACTAAAGGCTGCTGCATTCAGACAAGAAGTACGTTTATAAGTTTCGGCCCCAGCCCCACTGATGTGTACAAATGATCATGTTAATACCCGGGTCATGTTAATACCCGCATTTTAATACTTTTACAAACGTTAAATGCAGTTTTTATAGTTTATTTAATTGTGAATAAATAAATGTGTTTATTTTTAAAACAGGGTACAGCGTGTATTTAGTGTCCCAACTTTTGACTTATTCAAAGTGGTAACCCTACAGAACTAGTAGCGGTAGTATTAGGATTCGTGTTCGTATAGTATTAATTTGCTAGTATTATTAGAAACAGGGGTACTAGTAGCATCGAACGGGGTGGCTCAGGAGGTAACGCTCGAGACTCCATTCGGGAGGACCGGGATCCAATTTCCTATAGGCTGGTCATCCTAACCTTTTTTTTTTTTTTTTTTTTTTTTTTGCTTTGTTTTGCTTTTTTGTTTTGTTTGTCCTAGCTTCAGTGGTAACATTAGCGAAAGCTTTAAATGATTTTAATTTTTAATTTAATTTTACTTTATTCTGCAATGTTTAACTTGATTCAAGACATAATATTTCAGATTAATTTTTATTTATTCCTCTTACACATTTAACAATATAATTTAAATTACAATTTAAATGCTGAGATGGATGTTTACGTTCGACGAATTTTTCGCTCTCCATTTTCATTTCATTCATTGATAAAGGTTTTTGTCCCGTCATCTGGTATGGAAGAGGGTCTTCTGAGGGGTTCAAATTCATTGGGGGGACTCCATCAGCATAGAGATGTTTATTTGGAAACATGTTAGTGACCCCGTCTGCGTTCGCGCAGTTACCGCTGATGAATTCTGACTGTCCGGGTCTCCCATCCTCCCGAAGGCACAAATGACTAGCCGAAAGCAATGCTCAAATGCAGAAGTACCCTTTTCCAACCCAATCTAGTAGCAGATTTAGCAATAAGTAGTAGTAATAGCTTCTTCTTTTTTATTTAATTATTTATTTTTAACACAGTTTAACGTCCTAATGGTCTAAGAGACAATAAATGTTTAATGAATGGGTGCGTAAATTCGCACGTAAATTCGCGCCAATTAAAGCAACTGGGCATTCACTTTTACAGCGTAAGTAGAAATATTAGGAAAATATCTTACTGAGACAACTAACCTTAGGATTAATTAGGAACACTGGGCCTCCAAATTTCAGGCAAACACGCTAAACGCAAGACTCTGGGAGCTGTTATTTCTGCATTCGTGAAATTGCGTATTAGTAGAAGTAGTAGCAGTAGATCACTACGAAAGTTTTCAGATGAGGAAAAGCGAATATTGATCCACTTAAAAGTAATGCGCTATGTTGTAGCCCTATCCCTTATGAGTAAAACGGGGCCCTCCCCACTCCCGCATTCCAGAGTGTGAGGTAAACAACTCCTCCCATGCACAGCCAGCCAGTCGTTACGATGGAGTTGGAGAGAGAGAAATTTCGCGCTATGATTCTTTATGATTTCAAAAGAGGTCAAAATGAATTCCAAAGCCTTGAGCACTTGCAACATGCTTTTGAGGACCTTGCAACAGTTTTCCTCTGATTTATAAAATATAAAAGGGCCGAACTTAACTACAAGATGAAGAGAGATGTGAATGTCCCGCAACGGCAATGACCGAGGAAAATATTTTCGCGAAGAAAAAAAATTGAGGCAGCCTTCCAGATGGAATTAGATCACCAGTAGTTTCAAAAATTCTCCACGCTCATGCGTATGCCAGGAAGGTTTCCTCCGGTTGGGTGAGTGACAATTTACAAAAGCGCTAAAGCAAACCCGAGTCGAATGGTATGAAGAAATGCTGCAGAGATTCGAATGAGGAACTTCAAGAAGTATTTCTGATATCGTAACGGTTGAAGAAAAATGGATTTGCCACTTTGACCCAGAGACCAAACGACAGTCGGTAGTTTGCATCTTTCCAGATGACGATCCATCTATACAAAAGAAGAAGGTCGAAGTATTGGGAAGAAAATGGTAGCCATGTGGCCACAATTCCTCTGGAGGAGTCAAGGACGGTTACTGCTCATGATACACCACAGCCTGTCTGCTGAAAGTTTTCGACAAGCTGCAGAAAGCAATCCAAGGGCAGGATGATTGCTTCACCAAGCCAACGGCGCTGCTCACACGGCTAAAAATCACTATCCCATTCCTGGAGTCCCCAAAGGTCAGACTCATGATTCATCCTCCTTACAGTCCTGACCTGGCTCCATGCTATTATTTTCTCTTCCCTGTGGTAAAAAATCTCATTTGAGGAAAGCGATTTTCCAGATCTGAAGAGTCCGTGACTGAACATGTAAATGAACTTTTCACTTTCGAGAAAAATGAGTGAGAGGAGTGTTTTGGTAAGTGGTTTTTTGAGGATGAGAAAGTGTATAGAGTGTGGTGGAGAGTACTTTTGAAAAGTCAGATTGAGTCTATCCACTCCAATTTAACGTGTCTCAAAAATGTCATAGTGTTCCTCGTAGCAACAGATGTAGTGGTGGTGGGAATATCGTCAGTAATACTAACTGTAGTAGATGTTGTTGTTATATTTGTGGTATGCTGCCTATTGGAAATAAATAATTGGAATGAGATCAATACGAAGCTAATTTTTTCACTGTGAATATTTATCATACGTTTTCCTTTGGTTTGGGAACACTTCTTTTCTTCATTGCGCAATCTAGTTTCAGTTTGTACATCCCTGTGTACGTTGATGAAAGAAGAGGGAATCTGCTTAGGTATCGTGCTCATCATCAGCAGCTAATTGCACTGCGACATGTGATTGGGCAATTAATACCGAGAGGCACACGAAAGTTGCCCAGTGCTGAGATACGCATTATCTGACAGAGATAAGAAAACTTGTGCCTATAGTAGTTCACTCTGTGAGGATTTGGTAATTAGAGTGCACAAACAATCAAGATTATGCGGACTACTTCAATCGAGCAAAGTGAACTACATAGCCTACTTCGGAAACTCTACAGCAAATATATTCCTATGTCTGCAAGCTTCACAACATCTATCCACACCTCCTATAATTATAGCGTACATTAACTATTAGAGTGCTAATAGGGAAAATTTCAAAGCTTTATTGAGGGCATAATTTTTTAAAGAAGTATGTAAGGTCTTTCAAGAAGCAATTGGAGCTACCTTTTGAATTAAGATTATTTTTATACAATGTAAGATGGTCTACAACAAAAATTTTAAATTCCCAAAAATTCAAAAAAATAAATTTTAAATATACTCCGAAAATGCAAATACTTTTTCTGATATGAAAGCTGCAAGACATGCTTTTATGCAGCTTTGTATTTCACAAATACATTTCGGAGAACTGAGATTGCCGCAATTAAAAGAAGTAGCACAACTAATACAACGACTTCGAGTGGAAAAATTACATTTTTTTTAATTTCGCCGTTAAACCTCCTATTTTTTTCATCCCGTACAGAAGATATCTTTTGTTTCCAAAGCAAGATGTTTCCCTGATTACATAACGACTAATCCTTGAATGGTAGAACTGTAACTGGAAGTATTTCATTACATACAGTTAAGTGGTTGCAATTTTAGGTTATATATCTTATACTCCAGTTGGATTGGCACCTCCGGGAGGAAGGAATGAGGTGAGGGAGACACCGGACGGTAACTAAGGGATGTACACTTAAACCGGTTCCCTAACATCCCAGCGCCGGTGGGGGCCCTTCCCCAAAGAATTCGAACCACTTTACAAAGCGCAAGCTACCGTTACACCGCACCAGCGCATCTAACCTTGACACTTTCAACCCTGTTAAAAATCCCCAGAATAAAATGATATGAAATGGAAAGCCGGAAAATTCGTGGAATGTAAATATCTATCCCAACATTCGCGTAAATGGCCGAGGGAAACCACGAAAAAACCTGACAGTTAGGATGCCCAAAGGGTCAAAGGTAAATGATCCCGAAGCATTCCAAATGGGAGTCTCAAGCGCTACCCTCTGAGCCAGCCCACTAAAATACCCCAGTTAACAAAAACTGCATGGAGAGATTGAATTGCTGACAGCTGTATAGAATACGTTTACTTATATGATATCTTTGCAACACAAAGCATGTATTTACTTAAGCTCCAAGTATTAGTATAAATTATATAATATAAAATGATTTATATACTTTTAGTTTATAAATATGAGATAATCGGTATGGAATAAAGAAGATTATGTTGATGAGTTTGATAACTCAGCACGAGAAGATTTTGCATAGGCTAGAACGGGAGTTAAGAAATTGAAACAGCTAAGATTGTAAGGAGGTGTTTGGAAAAATGCCACTTTGTAGGATAACAATCCCATATATTCAGAATGAGAGGAAACGAAATTTTTAGAAACTAGAAATGAAAAAGTGGTGCAGTTTACCAAGAGAGGGCTTCTTAACAGTATTGTATCACTGTCGCTGTTCACGAGGCCTGGTCATTTATTTTTCAAAGAAAGGGCAGTCGACGAAAACTTTTTATTCACAACATGATCGCATTTCGACTAATAAAAAAAGGGGGAAGACATGACATGACATGTAATGGCTGCATAATCACAAAATTCCACTCGAAAAGTCGGTCCTGGTGTTGTAGTAGTAACTAAATTGCCTCCTAAACCCAAGATCGCGGGTTCAAACTCGGCCGGGATCGATGGATTTTTTTTTTTTTTCGGGAGTAAAAATTCTAAGTATGACTTTCTTCGGAAGGGAAGCAAAGCCGTGGAGCCCGTGTCGTACATTTGCGGCACGATAAAGAAAAAGAAGAAGCCTCTGAGCAAAATTTGTAGGCCGTTTCTCGCCATGAATTGAATGGGACGCTGATGACCTGAGATGTTAAAGAGCGTCCATAAATAAACCAATTCAAAAAAAAAATAAAAATAAAATCCACTCGAATACAACATGTGCACAATTACCTTGTTCCATTGTTTCTAAAATGGAATCCGTTATGCAAGTGCGCATTGGGTTAACTTATCGCCAAAGTGTGTATCACCAAACTCACTTTAAAACCCGTCAGTTTCCAGTGGCACACCCTGTATAAGCTGTATTACACGATCTCCCCATGTGAAAGTGTACAGTTAACATATGTAACCGTCTTAATGTTGCACTTTCTTCGGTTATACGAGAATGAGCTTGTTGCGTGACTTTGTTGTTAGGCTGACAGCGGGACCTTAAGAGTTTGTAGCGATCAGATGAGCGGCTTTACTACAATAGCCTCTTAACAGTTGAAACAGACCGTGAAAATTGTATTAAGAATGACAAACCCTTGTCTGTCGAACTGGCTCGGTTAGCCGGCACATGGTTAAAGCAATGTACCTCAGCCTCGGACTACCAGACAAGATTTGCTAATTCTTCTATTATGTATCTCACAAGGTTGGTTGAACCTAACTTTTACAGACCCATCTCTGTAAAATAAGCCTTAAAATCATCATTTTAAAAATAAAATGTTCTTCATTGCTAAAACTAATAACTAAATGATTAACGAAGCTATTTGAATAATTTAAAAACCTTGCAAAATGAAACAAATAATTTAGCAGTTGCTAATCTGCTAAAATTTACTGCATTAATTCAATAAACAAATTCCACGTTAATTATTTCGTAGCCATTAACTACCTTCTGAAATACAAAGAGTGTTGGTTGTTTTCCGGTAAATTAGTTGAACAGAACTTATGTTTGTTTGTTCATGAAAATTATTTAGAAACCGGAGGTCGAATTTTTAAGCTAATTACCTTGGGAAAGTTAGCTTTTACGAGCGGTAATCGGCAAGAGAATTAAGAAAAGTGATCTATGCTTTTAATTTTATTGTTAATAAGTAAACATTTTAGGCTATTCTAGAAAAATAATGGAACATTTGAGATTATATTAATAAGTGCGAGCAAAAATAATCAAATCGAATCAGGGATGGTGGAAATGAATGCCCTCTTGGAATAAAAGTAAATGGTCATCTGAGATTATAACAATAGTGTATTGTGAGCTCTGTTTATATTTGAGATTATAATAGCAATTTTTTCTAAATCACGATATTATTTCTTTTTGTGTTTGTTGATGTTAATTCTTTAATATCTTCGTTTGTGTTTTGAATATATCTGTATCAATTTTTGCTACGTTTGCTTCGTAGTTTTGTAGTAACCGCCAATAATAAACTGGAAACTGCACGAGTTTCGTTTTTCTCGCTTATTAATAGAATCTAAGCACAGTTCTGAATAAAGCAAATGAAAGTATGAGAAAGAATTTACAATGAGGGCAGTTTAAAACTTCCACGACTAAGGACATACTACCTTGAATCACTGAGACTGCATTTTCGGCCCCACTCTCTCTTTCAGTCAGTTGCAAGCGGGATTACCGCAGACAATTATGTTGTGCAGCCGAGAGTGAGATTTCATTAGTGCACAGTAGTGTTGTGCAGTGGTTAGATACCCACTGCATCGCCTATATTTATCTTCAAGGCATACATCAAGAACAGAAAGTGGTGAGGCAGAACGAAATAAGCATTTAGGCGTAAATTTTCTGAAAACTACATTCCAACAACGAACAACAATGTCAAAGTTAGTACAGAAGTTCAATGAAACTGTAATTCCTGCAAGATCTCTTCGTGTCAGGAAGGTTTCCTCCTTCCATTCGGTGCCCCACAATTTGATAGAGGCACAAAAGTGCACCCGCATTGAATGGTGTGGAGAAATGCTGCAGAAATTCGACGAAGAGAGCTGGAGACTTGTTACTGATGTCATCACAGTTGAAGAAACACGGATGTATCATTTTGACCTGGAAACCAAACCACAGTGGGCAGTTTGGATCTTTCCAGATGTCGATCCACCAACGAAAATGAAGAGAGGCGGAAGAAAATTGTGTGTGTGTTTTTTTAAAAACAAATCCTCTGGAAGAGCAAAGAACGCTTATATCAGTGGTACATCACAGTCAGCCTGCCGAAAGTTCTCGACAAGCTCCAAAACGTCAACCAAGGACAGGACTAAGGGAGATCCTGGCTTATCACGACAACGCGTCCAATCACCATCCAGTTCTTGGAGTCCACAGAGGTTAGACTCGTGACTCATCCTCCCTACAGTCTTGGCCTAGCTCCTGCTATTATTTTCTCTTCCCAGTAGTAAAAATAGCTTGCAAGGAATGCAATACTCCAGTCCTGAAGAAACTATGGCTGCATATAATAAAGAACTCTTCACCCTTGAGGAAAATGAATGACGCCGGTGCTCTGCTAAGTGGTCTTTGAGGATGAGAAAGTATAGAGAGTACGGTGGAGAGTACTTCGAAAAGATGCAACAGTCGGAGTGAGTCTATCCACTCATAATTCGACGTGTCTCAAAGCTTTCGGTAATCCTTTATACTGGTTTAAATATTAATTTACTTTATTATTGGCTTATTTTTATTATTTATATTATTGTCACATATTCATAATTGCTATCATTATGAAGTTGTGCTTATTAGCTTTACGTTGTTTTGTAATGTTGTAACGCTGACAAAGGAAATATACAATGGCATTACTTATTAAATCAAAAAAGCATGCGATACCAAAGGGTGGGAAAACTGTCCAAGTTCACTTGTATTACAAATAGTTATAACTATTCGCGCGCCACATGGCTGTCTAGGAAATAGTAAATTTCTTACCATACATGGTGCAAGTCAACTTTACGTTTTGATAGCACACCTGACTAAATGTAAGAATATGTGCACACACAAGTACCGGCGTCAATTTGCAGATTTACTCATATGTTTATACCCAGTTTCTTTATAATAAAGACACAAAGTTGTTCTGTTCATTTAGAATAATCATGTATGTTAAAGTTCATACATTAACCATTAAAGCATCTCTCAATAGTCCAATAATTAGCAGTACATTAAATACAAGGCCCTCCAGGATTGTTGGGGTTTCTGTTTCAAATGTTTAACGACGCAAGAAAATTGAATGTGATGGAAGTAAATATAATTAGAAATATATTTCTTTTTTGGTTAGGTAATATCCATTTAAGCACCACATATATAGACATTCATTAATGGTACTTATGAATATCACACCATAGATATATTTAGAATGATAACATATAAAGTGTTAAATAACAACACCAAAATACTTTCACTGTCTATAGAGGGGTATTAAACATGTAATTTGAGATAGGGAACCTAACGTACATTATAAAATGTTGAACCTATGCGCTATTGAAGTAAATGCAATTTTGTGCTCAGAAATTCATATTTTATCTAAATAGATAAAAACGTTGTATTTGAACGCCTTCGCGCTTCTTTAATAATCCAAATAACGCTGGTTAATAATAACCAATAAATTGTTGTTTTCACAATTTAGCGTTAAACTGATCTGGAAAAATTCAGGCTAAAAACATGCCATGCTAATAGGAATTCATTTATTATATATCAAAGTCACGATTCTAATTTTTCCCTATATTGCGGGGCATCTATAAATTGTTTCGTGCCAAAAGATATAATACGAAATAGTTCATGAAATAAATAACAAATTTTTAGAGAATGGTCACACTTTTTATGAACTTCACGACATGCACCTGATTTGTGGGGAAGCAAGAAGTTGTGCTGTAAGAGCTGCAGGGATCTACAGAGAATGATTTCCGTATAGAAGGCATCCAAATTATATTACATTTCAATCTGTTGATAGCGTCGGTCCTGGTGGTGGAGTGGTAATCATACTTGCCTTCTAAACCAAGATCGGGGGCTCAAACCCGGCCAGGATCGATGAATTTTTTTCGGGCCTAAAACAACCCTAAGTATGCCTTCCTTCGGAAGGGAAGTAAAGCCGTGGGTCCCGTGTCGCACATTTACGGCACGTAAAAGAACCTCAATTTATCGGCCGTTAAACACCCTGAATTGATTGGGAGGCTGATCACCTGAGACGTTAAAGAGCGTCCGCAAATAAAAAATAAATAAATAAAAAATAATCTGTTGATAGCGACTTATGTAAACTTGTATGCTTTAAGGTGCAAGTAAAAGTAAAAAGCAGTAGCATGCATATTCTTTTGAAAATATGGCCCTAAAATGTAGCTTAAAAACGTTTGACCCTAGGTCTCTATTTAAAATTGTTTGTGTAAGATTCCTCTGTAAAAAATGCAAATATTTCGGCGTTGTTTATTAACATTCTGTATGTGCAGGGCGGACGAGCCAATAGTTTGCATTCATTTTAAGGGCAAAGTGACGAGCGGCCAATAAGCTGTCTTCCACATAGAATAAATATATAAATAAAATGAAATATTTAGATATTAATTAATAATTATATTATAAACAATTTATCTATTTCATCTCCATTGTGCTGAAAATTGGTGTACATTTTCGTTCAAACACACAAAATATTTTATGACACCCTGTAGCTTATATCATTTATTACTCTTTGATTTCATTTTTCAGGATCTTAATACTTCTTGGTTTGTTCCTGTAAAATTTCTGTTTTATTTCTGTTACATTTTACCGCAAATAAAAATCTTGCGTACTACTGAGATATGGAAAAGGCCAAAGTGAAGGATTTAGTCATTCTATCACTAAACACAGTTTTCATTTCCTGCAAGAGTTTCAATCCAGTCCGTATATCTCCAATGTTATTCTTTAAGGATTTTCCTTTTCGTTATGGTGGAACATGTTTCACGCTGCTATTTAAAAAAAATTGCGTGCATGCGGCTTTAAAGATAGTTTAACCCCGGAAAAGGTCTACAAAACTTAACGCACACATTTGTCATTTCTTTAAGAGGCAGGTCTCAATATACATACTCTTTGCCTAATTGTGCACTTAACAAACGATTTTATTTCACATTAAAACTGCCACTAGCCGCATGCATCAATTTCTCTCTTACTTTCTTACTCGCCTTTCCTACCGGCATGCCATTGTAGGCTTCCCAAGTACCTTCCGATTACACCCAAGGATTGTAGTTAAGCGACTCTGATATTCCAGTAAATTTCTGTAATTGAAAGTTAAGGAACATTAATGAAAGAATAATTTACCCACGCTTAATATTCTTTACGTATTGTTACATTTACGTGATGATGATTCGACGCAAAATAACGGGTATTGGAATGCAGAAAAACATGTGCACGCAAATATCTTGCATGACGAGAAAATCGTCTTTTGGCATGCAACAAATGCATACAGAGCAATAGCGCCTATCTTTTATGAAAACATCATAAATGCGGAAAGATACAGTAGTGGCTTGCACCATTTTTGAACAACTAACTAATACTGGATGCCTAGCTGCGCATTTCCAGCAAAACTCTGCCACCACGCATACAGCTAATGGAGTCATTAAATTTCATACAGGAAAGTTTTGAAGATAGAGTAATTAGTGAATGATATGGCCGGCACGATCTTCTGGTCTGACAGTAAGTGATATTTATTTATGGAAGAAGTTGAAGGATCAAGTGTACAGAAATCAAATTCCCACGCATTAAAAGAACTGAAAAAGGGTATCAGGCGAGAAATTGACTCCTTTTCGGAAGATAAACTGATGCGTGTAAATGACAATTTTAATTTCTAAAAGGATGCCAAAAACATGTGGATGTAGCAGGACATTTTCAACTCTCCCGTCATAAGGTATGTGTTTATTTTCATTCATAACTTGAATCAGTTGCGTCAAAATGATATCCGCTTTGCCAGGAGTTACCGCACTGACAGGCGACCCACCGGCTGCTATGAAACGGGCGACAAAACAAGAAAGACCCAGTAATGGCAATGTTGTCCAAAATAACTTGTGTTTTCACCCTAAAACTGAACGATTTATTTTTATTTTGTCCAAATATAAACAACAATATAACAATGCAGGTTGCCGGGTTATGTTGTTATTTATTTGTTTTATTTATGAACGCTCTTTAACAACTCAGTTCATCAGCGTCCCACTCAGTACAGTGCGTGAAACGACCAATAAATTTTGCTCAGGGGTCTCTTATTTCAGGCTTGAGGTTCTTTTACATGCCGTAAATCTACGACATGGGACCCACTACTTTACTTCCCTTCCGAAAGAAGCCATACTGGGATTTTTACACCCGACTGAACCCACGATCTTTGCCAGACAACGATAGAACGCAAAAGATGTGATAATAATTGCATCCTCCTTAAAATTTAAGTGTCAGATAGAGATATAATTTAAAATTTCAAATGGGAATGGCTTGGGCGAGGGAGTGAAACCGGCAATGTAACCAACAGTGGGTTAAAATTACTCTCCTAGTATTTAAATGGACATATTTTGCTTACATTAAATATGTTTTAATAAGTAGTTATTCAAAATGGTAAGCTTGTAAAGAAAGCCCTGCATATTGTTGGTCTGGGATGACGTATTGATTTCACGAAAGAACAGAAATTTCAGATAAGCAAAAAAGAGAAAGAGGAGCGTCTATTTTTGTAGAATACCTATTAACCGCATTAGCGCCCGCGGTGGCAGTCACAAACACTCTACTACACAATACAACATATATCACGTTTCGCATCTTATGTGGGTTTTTACTTCTCAGGGCATAATTACTTCCCTTTCCGCTACTCGACACCACCGGGAGACACCTTTTCTATGTAGATTTAATTATTAAAGCAGAAATTACTGCAATCATCCATTAGAACAAAAAACCAACATGTCCTTACACCAAATACGGCACACGTTACCTTGGATTTGGGCGGAAGCCTGGTTGTTGATGTGTCCGCTAATTTCCGAGAGATGGTGTACCGATCGCTCACGTGACACTACCCGGAGGCCATTATCATGCACCTCTCGTTCAACAAGTCGGGCTGTAAATTTGCATATCATCAGAACATACCGCAGTGCTCCACTTTTTTCTCCAACTTTCTCCCGTCAAACCTTTCCATAATTGCCTCTAATTGAGTTCTGCCGTATAATAACATTAGAAGACGTTAGATTGTGCTTCTTCAAAGGCTGTTCTGGAGCACAGTATCCTGTACGATACAGAACTTCAATAAAAACGCGCAAGATGTTTAGATCCTCCCCCGATACAGATAACAAGAAGCTTTTTAACGTAAAGTTCCCTTCCCTCGATGTAGTTGTTACTTTGTGTGTATTTTTGTGGCCAGCTAAATTGCTACACGCTCAGAAATACAGTGAGAAGTGGAATAGAGTCGCGTTCCCATAGCGATAACTTGTTTATACATCACGGATTTCATACTTCATTTGTTTTACACGACAAAAGCGATTTGCCCCGTGTTTGTATTCTGAAGAAACAGAACCTGGTAATTACACTTATGTTTAACTATTTTTTAACTATGAATGTGCTGGTATACGACATTTCAGTTATAACACTAACAACATATTCTTTCATAGAGAGGTTTTTAGATAGTTTAAAGCTCAGAAAGAAAAGTAGTGAAAATGAGGTTAACCAAGTTGAGTGTAAATTTATCTGGTAATCTTAAGGTGTATGAATTGATCGAAATATATGTATTAGTTATGTCATTAAATTTTACAAATAAAGATATGTGTATTCCATGATTGTTGGAACCTGGCAAGAAAAACAAGCAGATATTTTCCCCTGTCTTTCATTTAACGAGATTTGGGAATGTAAACAAGTATTGAGGAGTAATAACATTAAAGAAATGTAACTAACTTACACATATTGGGGTGGTTAAAAGTTTGTGTTTACATCCATACTATAAAAGTTTAAAATATTAAAACATAACGTATTTGGAGGGGCTTTTACTTTATTTATTTCATTTTAAGAACATGCAGTATCATAAATTATCATTTCTTTATAAAATTTAATCGATCGACTCTTACAGCATTTTAACAATTCATTTTGAAATATATTAATTAATTAATTAATTAAGTATTGAACTAGTGCTGTAGGTCCAAACATGTAATGCCTGACTGTTGCTTGTCCCAAGGTCCCAGGGGATATACCTAACCTAACAATTAATTGGCATAAACATTAGTAAACTTTGGCTAAATACAGGGTGAATACAAAGTCCTTTCCTGGTTTTGGGGGTCGGTAGAACAGAGCCCATGACAGATATAGCGGAAAAGGTTATATCAATGAAAAGGGTATCTCTCCAAGTTTGCATTCATAATAGGCACCATGGCGCAGATTTAGCCGCTGGAGGGCTTTCATAGCGAAAACAAGCCGTTCACTGGTGCACATGAAGCTTTATACGTGTTACAATTCGGTAAATGTGATTCCGTTGTGATGGTACAACGAAATTTTCGTACGAAACATCAACAACTTCCTACAGCCAAAACACTTCGTAGATAACACAAACAATTTGAAGCGACCAGCTGCTTGTGTGATGGACAATGAAGAGGCCGGCCAAGAGACCTTTAAACGTGTGCGAGAAGCATTTGTCAAAGTCGACATGTCGCGCAAAACATGAATGGCCGATTCCGCAATTAACTGTCTGGCGTATTTTATGTCAACGACTTAAAGTGAAACCATAACGGATACAGCTGTTGCAGGCACCGAGTCCGGAGTATCACAATCGTCCTCTTTAATTCTTGGTTGATGTTCAAGAGCGGCTAGAAGAAGACGGTTTTGCTGAGAAACTGGTTTTTAGTGACGAGGCCAAGTTTCGTGTGTCCGGCAAGGTGAAGGTGTACAATGTATGCATTTGAGGCACGGAAAACCTAGTGTTGTGGTAGAATATGCCCGTAATTCCCGTGTTTTGTACTGTTTCTTCCTCCATTTTTCTTTGCGCAGAAAACTATTACCGCTCCAGTGTACCTGGACATGCTTCGGCTATGACTAATGCCACAATTATATGCAGATAGCCCGGATTTTATTTATCAGCAAGATGGGGAACCACCCACATTTTCATCATGCCATTCGTGAGTACCTAGATGCTGAAATTCCTCGTCTTTCGTTTGAACGTACTGCTCGAGATGACTCTCTTCTTCTGTGGTCTCCATGGCTACCTGACCTAACATATTTTTTTTTTCTTATGACGTTATGTCAAAGATCGTGTGTTCATACCTCCTTTACCGCATGGTTTAGCACAACGGCGAGAGAGGATCACGTATGTAGTTCATAGTATCGACCGTCAGATGTTGGGATGTTTGTGGCAAGAGCTTGACTACAGGATTGATGTCTTCCGCGTCGCCAATGGAGGACATCTGGAACATCTGTAAGGTATGTACGAAACTTGGAAAAATACTCTAATCATTGATATGAGCGTTTCCGCTTTGTTTGTCATGGTTACTATTCTTCGACCCCCAAAACCAAGGAAGGACTTTAGAAGCATACTGTATATGGGATAACGGGAACTGAATTATTGTGTCTCTACAGTGTGTCTCACACATGCTTGATAGGGTTTAGATCATGTGACAGAAGTGCAAGAAAATAACATTATTCCAATTTCCTTAAGCATTTTGAGTGTATATGAGATCTATAAGAAATTGAAAGTTTATACAAATTGTCCATAAAACTGAGCTACAGCATCTTTAAACATCTTTGGACACTTACCATTACAGGCTTATTAAGTAACCACAATATGTCTTAATATTTTTAATCTGCTTTTGATATGTTGTTCTCTCGTGTTACAAATGTTTACCAATAATCATTTCTCAAAAAGTTATTTTTGCCCTCACACATGACAGACTTTTCTGTAGTCCTTCACCTATAGCAGCATGCAATATCTCAATTGCTTCTTTAAGGACCTCTTGAGACTCCAGTTATTAGGTGCCTTTTCTTGCAAACTATATTCTTAGCATTTGTAGTTCAAAGGGTCCAGTTTTTGGGATTGCTAGAAGCCTAATCTTTAGCATTAATATAATATGGAACACTTCTCTCAAGCCAATTCGGGGTAGACCTTGCCTTATACGATGGAGCTGAGTATTGCTGTAGGCTCCAATGCCCGTTCTTGAAAAAAGTCGTATTCAAGTTCTTCACCACAGGTTTCAGCAGAGTGATTTGGTACATTTTGGTGGTAGCCATCGATCTCTTTTGTCAGAAATGACATCACTTAGCTCAATACCCTCTAAACCATTCTTCTCTGAACCTTCAAGACCCTCTCGCAAACTTCTCTTTAAGTCAAGGCATATAATAGATAATTTTTATGGTTGTAGATTCCTTCAATACTGGATAAGTTCTCGTTAATTAATAGAAATTGTCGTTGATCATTGTTAGCGTAAGCTGTAGCGCTCTGCAGTTAAAATACCCAATACAGCGACGAAAAGCTCTCAGTCTAAAATCTTGTATAAGCAAACTGAAGGTGGACTTCCTAGATATGTATCTCACAGCTCACCACTGTCAACTTTCGAATTAGATTCCGCCGAACACTACCGCCATTGTTAGCATCATCTACAATTCTCATAGAGCGCGAGCATTCGATTTCGAAATTGTCATCAGTACTGTCTCATGGTGTTAGATGGTGCGGTACACAAACATTCTGATTTCCAGCTTTTTAAGGAATGTTAAACTCTTGCGCGGTGATTTTCCAACCCTATCAAGGACTTTTACAGCGACACTGTTTTTATAAATTTTCCATTACATGATTAAACCTTCAATAATGTGCTCTTTCAGCAGCATCTGAACTCAACAGTGAGGGTGGCAGCATCTGACAACAAAAATGTTATCTGAAAGCCAAAACACATAGTACAGTTCCTTTCAAAAGTTTGTCGCAGTATTTATGGAGCAGCCATCATTCTATCTGTACGCTCTTGGTAAAAAATGCCATTCAAAGTATTAAATAACTTTTTGGAAAATGATGGCGGTTTTGTGATTTAAACTTCAATAAAATACCAATAAATTCATGGTCATCTCTATTAATAAAAAATCACCAATAGCACCCATACATACATTTTAGCCAATTAATGGCAAGTGCGTGATTATTGAAGACTTTATTCTTCAGGAAGCTGTCCAAATGTTTGAATAAGTGAAAGTCAGTTGGTGAAAAGTCGGGGGAATACGTTGTGTGAGGTAGGCAGTTCATTCAGCTTCTAGAGTATTCTTTGCGAGATATACAGCCAGGTGTTGTCATGAAGAAGAATAGTCCCTTTTCAATTGACTAGTGGTGACCTTTTCTGATGCATTTTGTCACATTCTTGAGAATAGTCCTCCGAAGTAATTGTTTCACACGATACAGAAGACTGTGTGTATTAAACCAGCTGCAGACCATTATCTGGAACAATTTGGTTTATAGAACTGTTTCGGTGCGTCATCGAGATTCAGTTTTCCTGACGATCATTTGCGGTTGTAGGAGAGAATCCACTATTTATCACAAATCACAACATGATTAAAAAAAGGGATCATTTTTATACTTTAAATTTTAAAATTAATAAATTACAAAAACTGATATTAATTTCCGAATAATCTAATATTCCCAATCTTCCATATGAAATAGTGCAATCTGCTGCATGCGTTGGGTTGATTTGATATAAATACGTCAAATATGTCGCACCACCGAAACTCATGGCCAGTATTTTATGTTTCTTTCGTTATTTATTATATTAAATAGTAATTCATACTGCACTTACGTTAGTAGATGCTGAAAGTGCCTGCCCTAGTGTGAGACACGCCTGAATATTTTTGAAAAGATTTTTATACATTTGCACATTTCGGCGTCTCTACGGGTTTTATTTCAGAAACAGCAGAAATTTTTATGTGGATGAAGATGCAGCAGCAGCAGCAGCAGCTGAATGGTGTTATATGCGCTGCTGACAGATACACTAACTTGCTGGCTAGTAGTGTTAAATACTTTTTATGAGAAGTATCTAATCGATAATCTATTTCATCAAGTTTCTCCTCTGTTGAAATGCGCTTCATAAAAACGCCTTTAGTTCGCAAACCTAAAAATTACACTACCCGATGGAGAAGTCACTTCTGGAAATTCCCCTTCAGTACTTGTACGCTTTCTTTTGCATGTAACAATCATAAATGAATATTCTTCGTTCTAGCGTATATCTCACTCTCGGTATACTCCACGTTACACAAATACAATTAAAAAGTTTGGTGATAAACACGACTGAGCAAGGTAAATTACCTGCATCAGCGGAACTTTTAACTCCAGTCTTATCTAGTATCGGGCGTACACTGAAGGTCAAACGGTTTTCATTTGTCTATACAAACGCTGATTAAGTAGCGGAATGCACGGCACGCTATTTTAAATTATAGTTATACATTATCTACCTAAACTCAAAATGGTTGTGCACTTCCATGGTGCGCGGTCCACAGTTTGAAAAACACCGAGATTGGGAATGAAAGCACTTATTAACGATACCACAGCGTTTCTGACAAATTTTCGAATCATTACGGCGTTACATTTGGTTTTATCAACAGATCCTCTACACTTTTTTATATTATTTTTCTTTTCAGAAGTTTTGTCCACCGAGTTCCGGTGTAATCACATTTACCTTTTTTTCCCCTGAAGTCGGCTCTTTTGTTACGCTTCATAAGCTTAATAATAATAATGCAAATGAGCCCTGTAGCCCGGAGATTCCAACCGATTAGTCTTCTAACTGGTAGCAGTCAATTTAAGTAGCATCTACACACAGGTAAGACCTAACTACACGCCATTTACAAGCTTCAGTTCCTCGTTATTTTCATTCCAAATTTCTACAGTTGTGAATAAAGAATTTAATAGTATTAAAATGTACAAAAATAAAAATTTAATATGATTGTCTTATCATAAGTAATATCACGAGAGAATTTGAGATTGCCGATAAATTCACGAATATAGTGAGTGAATTTATCTGGAAAGCTCAGACCGTCGGGAGATATTTTTAGGACTATTTCACGAATAAAATAAGAATTTAAATATAATTCCCGTGAACTGAACTTACAATATTGTAATAATTGTACATTTGCATTATGAATACTAAAACTTTTCAAGCATTCTAATAACAAATGAATGTCGATTGTCCGTAATGCCAATAGAGAAGAGCCAAATACGGGTTTGGGGCTAATTCATGGATAGAATAAGATTAAAGGTAATACATATTTGAAATTCGCGTACAGATTCTTAACTGTATAAAATGTTATACTTACTTATGAACACCTATCTATTCAGAAACCGCGAGAATGAATAGGCGAAAGTCGATTATTAATTCTACCTTTCGATTTACTAATGCTAACTGAGAAAAACAAAATATAGAAAACATTTTACCATTCTAAGCAACGTGTTTAATAAGATTCGTAGTTGCTTGGGCATATAGTGTTACATTATTTACAAAATGAGATCAGACTGTTTAGCTGAATACGCAAAAATAATTTCTTAAATGATACACATTAAGTTAGTTAAATTTAGAATTACTGAAAAAAACATAAAATCAGTGATGCTTGATCAGGAATTATATAGTGAAGGTATACAGTTGTCTATACTGACCACAAGACAAATGCAAGTTCCGTGATAAAACTGATTTGATCATTTTTTTCTCGATAAGTTCACTCCGTAATACGGCTGTGATTGGTTAAAATTCACAATTTTATTTCGTTTCATTGGCCGATTTTAAGATATCACATGAGTGAAATAGTCACAATAAACATGCATGATGGAGGTACATTAATTAGCCACAAATATACAAAAATATAATTTTAATTATTAATTGTAACATGATCATTTTACTTTTTTCAAAAGACAAAATGTTCATTATATAGTTTTATTTATCTAATGTTACTAAGCTGCAAAACATTATCATTAAATCTCTCAGTAGTTACTCATTTTTATATAATGTAAACTGTTGTAGAAAAATTAGAGGCTGTAATTTAGAGCAGTATTTGCTGAATCTTTTGTGAGTGCCCTAGTAACTAAAATCCTGAAATCTTACTTATGCACAAGTTACCTTGAGATTATCATTTACATTAATTTAATTCTTCTGTATTCCCATTTTTGTAATTGTTTCTAATGAAGATTAATGCCCCATACTTGTACCGAACACGTTGTTTACGCATATAATTATACGATATATGTAACATAATGTAATATGCAGCATTATTTGTATTATATCTACTCTACAGCAACGCGTTCTAGTCAACCATCTACCAGTCACAATAGTCGGATTCGGTCCTGGTGGTGTAGTGGTTACCATACTTGCCTCCTAAACCCAAGATCGCGGGTTCGAACCCGGCCAGGACCGATGGATTTTTTCGGGCGTAAAAATCGTAAGTATGGCTTCCTTCGGAAAGGAAGTAAAGCCGTGGGTCCCGTGTCGTACATTTACGGCACGAAAAAGAACCTCAAGGCTGAAAGAAGAGGCCTCTGAGCAAAATTTGTCGGTCGTTTCACGCCCTGAGTTGAATGGGACGCTGATGACCTGAGATGTTAAAGAGCGTCCATAAATAAATGAATCAAAAAAAAAAAAAGATGGTCGGCCGCGGCGAAAGCCTGGTGTTTTCGAATCCGCTGGCAGATAGATGAATGGCTAATGGGGATTCTGAGTTCTTGAGGCCCATGATCGTGGTGCTGAGACATGATATACATATGACACGGGACAGTAGTGAGATCATGAGAATGTGACAGTGGGACTGAAAGCCATTCCAAACAAACCTACTGAGAAATGCTTTCAGCGATGGAAAAAGCACTGGGCTCACAAAGAAACTACTTGGAAGAACAGAAAGTTAATCCTCAAGCAGGCATCCTTTCTTCTTCTGCTCTTTCTTTTGGTTAAATTTTCTTTATAACTGATGTTAATGTAAATGTTAGCTATACCAGCAAATTCTAAGCTTTACTGACTGCAAGCATTTATCGTAACAAATACAACTTCAATTTAGCTAAAGGATCATTGCGAACACGTTTTAGAAACGTGTCTTAAATCTATGATTTAAGTTTAATCATCAACACGCACACCTCACAGCTTAGACTAAAACCTGCTCCGTCTTCTTCCAGTTGTTCTATATTGTAACGAAACCTTTGTTTTATATAGGCGCGTCTATACATAAATTCTGCAGGCTTTTAACTTAATGGATATATCTGAAATACTGGTTTTACATTTTTATGCAGCTCAATTTCGTTTTATCGTGTATTGGCGTATTTGCTTGAATGTAAATCGCGCTTTTTTTTTTTTTTTTTTTTTTTTTTTTTTTTTTTTTTTAGTCCAAATGGAGTATTCAAAGGCGTGGTGTGTATTACATTTGAGTACAAATTTGTTCCGTAGTTCGCCGGTAACTTCTTTCGAATTTATCATTTATTATGTCACAATGATTGCTGCAATTCTCCACTTCGTTACGTTTGTTGTTGGTCTATTATTGCATATAGCATTTTAATAGCAGGTCGTTACGAAAGAACATCTTTCAAGATAAAGTAATTCTTAATGCTGAAAAAAAAAAATTCTAACAAAAAGGCAAGAAGAGAGCAACGTTTGCTTGTGCCAGCAACAGAAATTGGCATTATTTTCAATTAAAGTTAATAGGAAAAAAGTCAATAGTCTTCACAAAGGAAGACGTCCTGATAATGAAGAAAAAGTTGTGGAATTTGTACATGGAAGGAGGAAGAACGGGCAACCTGTGACAATTAACACCATAAGAAATAACTTTTGACCTGAGCCAACTGTCCTGGCAACAGTACAAGCACCGCCACGGGTAGTCGAGATCGTTAAGGCACGGACTCGTGAGGGGAAGGTCTGGGGTTGGAATCCCGCCAGGACCGTCCTCCCTGACTGAGGAGTTTCTCAATCTTCATAACTGGCAAATGCCGGGGAGGTACCCTAAACTTAGGCCTGGAACGATTCCTCCTTAAAAAAAATCCTTTCCCAATATACAATTTCGTTTCAGTATCATCAGTGTTCACCGCCTGTGGTGCCTCTGTAGTAAAAACGGGCGTTAATAACCATAAAAATAAAACCAGTACAAGTGATAGATTTTGTTCTACGTACTCCTAGATATAACAACAGTCCACTTGTAATTTCTATTTTGTGATAGTTTTATGAAGCGGAAGGACTTACATCTAAGACGCCGTACAACAATATGCCAACAGTTTCAAATTTGGGGTGCGCATGACATTTGTTGATGCATTAGATTCGCGTAAATGCGGTATATTGTTTTATTCTTGTGTGTATGTATAGTTACTTACTCTTCATTGAATGTTGTATGTTTTTAATCATTTTGAAGGTCAGATATGAAAAGTTTGAGGTCAAAAATATATTACATAAGTATATATTTTATTTTTGTATAGCGAACCATTTGCACTGCTGATATACGCTTTAGTGACACAGGCTTTATCTTATCAAAAACTGTGCATGCAGTTTAAATACGGTCTGTTGTCACGTTTATCAGTGGCATTTATTTGGTTTTAAGTGTTGTTTATGATAACTTGAAGTAGCATTCAGTTCACTTTCTGTCAGATAGATGGCCTTAGCTGACTAACTATGTTTCTGCACTAACTGCTTTCGCAGTTTTTGGCGATAGGCCTTTATAATCGCCTTCCTATTTCCTTTAACGGTAAGGGTGTTTTAGATGATAATGGTTAGGAAAGAATAAACATTTGCCTCCTTTTAAGAAAAGTCATGAAAGAAAAAACATATATATATATATATATATATATATATAATACGGCAGCCTTAAAAATTGAACTCAGGATCATCCAAATGCAAAACTCAGATGAGTTCACTCGCTGGAAACTTTCACCTTGTTACCATTATATTCTCTATTTCTTCTCTAGCACCATTTGCAACACAGCTGGATCGTTTGCAATTTGTCCGAAAGCGTAATTATTTCTTTCATCTCCACATAGGTCTATCTGTGAATTCTCTTATTAGCAGTACAAAAAACATTTGCAGTGTTAAATCGATCAGTGATATGGAATTAGTGATACTTCTGTTGCTAAGTTTTGTCTCAAAATAAAGATTCTGTGTTTTGCCTTGTACACTCAGAGTAAGTGCTAATTTTATATTTACAATTCTTATATCAGTGTTCAAAAAATTAGAAAAACACATGTTTAATTCAAACCCCAAAATAAATATTGCTACAATTTTTTGACAGTTTGTAATTGTAGATTGAAGAGTTGTGTAAAATTACAATAAGCATTGTATAATTTTTATTTCACAGTATTAGTATTAATTGAAACAGATAAAATGGAAATACAAGATTACACTGTTTAGTAATCAACGTTTGGTGGTTATTTCAACATTCAGTACCCAGTATGTCCTCCGTGAGCTGCGATAACTTCATAACATCTACACAGCATGCTTCGCACCAGCCTCCTAATGAGCGCATTTACGAATTCTCCCAGGTTCTGTGGCACAGCAGGACGCTCGCGTAAAAGTTTTACCAACATATGCTCAGTCGGATTGAGATCAGAACACCAGTCCATCACCCGAATTTGGCATTAATGTGGGGCACCTTTGGTATTCCGAACTGTATGAGATTAAACATTATTCATTAGAAGAAAATTAGGTCCATACCATAAGCAAGAGCTTGAAAGGAGTAATGGGTGGCGTGGGTTGTGTTTTGATTGCTTTGACCACGTTGGTAGGCCAAAGTTTGAGTGGGTTATTGGTGGCGGGAAGAATGATGATGGAAGTTTGATTATATGCTTCTTATCGATCTAAAGGGATGTTGCTGGTTTTGGGGACTTAAAAGTGCCGGGTTGAGTGAAGGGGATTAAAGGTGATATGTTGATGAGAAAGAACGCCCTGTTATCTGCCAGTTGGCGTCGCAACCTACATGTGCGTACCAGGGCGTTTCTTTTCGGATCGCAGTAATGAGACAGTTGGCAGACATGCGGAGCTACAATACTTGACAATCAGTTTTTATTAACTACTGAGAAGAAGCGCAGAAGACGAAGCTCCAACATTGATGTTCCAGTGCGAGTTCCCAAGACTAAATTCTGAATACCTCAAAAAGGGCGACTTCATGTCCTTAAATGCTCAATAAGACTCTTTTGACCTCGTGATACAGGGACGCTCTGTTTTCCCACATTGTGGATTTAGACATCCCTATAGGCTATCGGTGACTTCATGCAACTTTTATATTATTGACTAGTCAGATCATCTGAACGTAACACTTTAGCGATTCGTCCATAGTTCAATTTCAATTTCTACCGTAAGTTAGAGTTCAACGTCCTTTATGGTAGCACAAGGTGTTAACAGCGTTCTTCTTTGCCAACATACCTGCCCGGGGAAAGCAAGAATTTACTCTATTGTCTGCCAAAACGGTCCCACGCTGTACGAGCGAGAATTCCTGTTTTCGTGACATTAGACACACTTACAGAACCATCCACTTACAGCTATCTGAAATGAAATATTAATATATTCCGATTAATTGCTCACAATTGATGGAGTAACAAGGCCGGTATCAGGGTACAACATTAATTAATGTAAACAGCAGCATTCATGCACTGTGGGACAATAACAAGCTCTGTCCTAGACTCCATGGTAATACCAGCCCAAACCATAATCGGACCACCTCCAAATCTGTCATGTTCCATAATGGTGATTGGAGCACGACGTTCACCAGGACGTCTCCATAAACGTTTAAGACAATTACAACCCTTTAAACGAAATCTTGACAGCTATGTGAAGAGAACAGCCTTCCATTGGCGGAACTGCCAGTTCAGATGATTCGGAGCAAATCTCAGCACGGGTTCCTTGTGCTGACGTGTCAAACGAGGATCTTGAAAGAGATTCTAGACTTCAATCCTGCATTTCGCAATCTGTTTCTTAGAGTTTGATCAGAAATCACCTCTCTAGTTGTTCCTACATCATTTTGTACATCTCTGGCTGTAGATTTGCGTCTGTGTAAAGTTGATAGGACAGATATCAATCCTGTACCTCTGTTGTCTTCTTCTTAGGCCCTTGTCGAGGCGCCTCTTGTATCCACCTGTCTCTGTATATCGCCTCCAAACCTTATGAGTTACACAAGGGCTGACATGAAGAATCCTGGAAACAAAGCGAATGGAATGCTATCTTCAATCCAGGCAACTATTTATGCTACTGATGTTTTATTCAGTGTCGCAATGCTCTGCAATAGCCTCAAAGAACATAACACTTTCCTATCAGAGATTGCTATTAAAACCTGCTTTCAAAATAATAAATCAAGAAGCACTCATTTTGGTTTCAACAGTTTTTTGAAACTTCGTTAATTTATTCAGATAAAAGCAAGCAAATTCTAGAAGATCTTTATTTTAGTTTTGAACATAACGTCTGACAATCAAAATTACATTGCATCAATATTTATTTTGGGGCTTTGACTTGAACCTGTATCCCTCTAATTTTTGGGCAGTATATATAAGTACTAAGTTTAAATAATTGTGCTGGATTTGTCTACTGCCTTTGAAGAAGATCACAAATTGTCAGAAACATTTCGCTAGACTTATCCAAGGACACGAACAAGGACACGAGGTATTCCAAGTATTGCAATATTTGTGTGATTGTTTCAGTGTTATATTTAATTCTACTTTCTAGTTCTTGTTTGTTTTGGCTATCTTGTTCTTTGCGAGTTACCTTTATTGTTTATTTTTTTTTCTTAGCTTAACTTTTTTTTTGCATTAAAATCAGACCCTTTGATCACAGTGTAAGCGCTGTTTCGTCATCTTTTGTTTATTGAGCGTTTTCGGCAGCTAAAACATGTACATTTAATAACAATTACCAGTCCATCAAAACCAAACCAAAAGCAGAGGGAGCTGGCTCGAATACTGCTTAGATCAAGTTGTCTGAGTGGAGTTTATTGAATTAAAGCAAGTTTCAATTATACTAACTCCAAGAACTCCAGTTTCGTAAATGTTTCTTAAAATAGCTTTTACTGGCTAGCATTTTAGTCCTATAAGAAAGATAATATATAAGGATACGAAGAAAGTAAAGCTTTGTTTCAGTAACTTTTCTCCATTCCTGAACGTTGCATTTGGGGGGGGGGGGGAAACTCTATTGCTCTGCTTCTGATAAATCAGTTAACAGAGCTATGCAGGAAACTGAAACCCGGTGTACAGCATGGGAGTATTAAAGTGCGCGTGCTCTTCTAATGCAGGATGTGTAGCTAAACGTCTGTCATTATCCTCCATTGTGCATTGTCTCCCTGGCTATTATTGTCGTCAGGCACCTCCTCGCTGGCAGGGTGGTCCGCCTGCTCACGCCTCTAACCACATTCCACTTGCCGCTACCTGAGCAACACATGACACTTTTACCGCTTCTCAACTATTTTATTTGCTGCCAACTAATATTGCATATTCGGTGTTGTGGCTTGCAGCAAGGCAGTATCGATTAATCGACACAATAAACCTCAGCTGGAGATACTATGCAAAACAAGTTCCTTTTTTTCCTTCTGGGTGAACAGATCTGTTTAAATAAACTGTAAAACATTTTACTGACTATACAAAAATATAAAGTCGTGAGTCTGGAGTTTGTTGCCGCAGTGAGATGTCAAATTAAATTTTAAATAAAGTTTAAAAATTAGATTGTTCCCTTCCGAAGGAAGCCATACTCAGGATTTTTAGCCCGAAAAATTCATCGATCCTGTCCGGGATCGAACCCACGATCTTGGGTTTAGTAAGCAAGTATAGTTACTACTACATCACCAGTACAGATATCACTCTAGAAATGATAGTGTTAGTCTCTGTGGGAAAATACTCGTTCAATAAGATTTTTAAAGTAAAAATTTATACATATAATTTACTATTTAGGGTGTCATCATGAAAATATATAAATCAGATATATGTATCCTATAAAGTTTTGAAAAATTAAAATCCGGAAATGTTGCTAGTACCAAATTTTGAGAACTAAACACTAAAAGAAACAGAAAGATTGAATAAAGCATTTCAGATGAAGGATTGACACCATCCAAACAAAATTTAAATTTAACGCACATGTGAAATAATATTAAACATTGAAAACATGCATGAAAGAAATAGAAAAGCAACAAACCGCATAAAGGTGCGAAACGTGATACCTTTGATTAAATACGCAAAGCATTTGCTATTTCCCAAAACGATTAAATGTCATTAGAATAATGTGGAACAAGGAAAGAAAAATATTCAAAACTAGTAATAAAACCTTAATATAAAAAAGATAGAAGTAATTTTTATTTAATATCATGTCAGAATTTGATGTTTTTTTAGATGTCTCGCGCTTACGAAAAGTTAAAGAAATTTGTTGCATTTAAATAACAGTTGCAGTAAAACTAACCACCATACGCTTAAAAAGAAATGAAATAAAATATATCCTAAAGATATTTAATAATTTATTTTGTTACAAAGTAAATTTCTAGATTCCTAGAATGCAGGGGAAGCTCTTTTTATTCTGGAAGAAGAGTGCACATCTGTGATGTCAAGACTGACAAACTCGGGATACTGCCAAATTATCAAATTTGTAAAAAATGCCTCAAAGTTAAAGTTTTCTTGCTCTTAATATGTTCAGAACAGATTGTAAGGCTGTATCTGTCCATCGATTGCAATTTATGATAAGTTCTCGTTTCATTGATAAAGAAGTTTTTAACATTCTTCTCAAGCTCTCTGTACGATTCTTTCTAAATAAATTAAATATTCTTGGTTTAATAATTCAGTAACGTTACTTCTGCAAGGTGGATTCTTTTATAGTTCAGAAACAAGTCTCATTTCCAGTAAAACTGGTTGTACGAAAAACATAAAATTACATTTGAGTTTCTCCTTTAACACTCTTATTAAGCATTATTTTAGTAGTACCGACAAAAAAAAAATTGCCACTCACAAATCTTATTGTATATCCAAATAGCTAAAATGCGAAATTTCTTGCAAAATTCAGTTATTTATTGTTATTTTAGTTCCGATTATATCTAAACTTGCTGACGTGTATAATTATTCTGACACAATTTTTGGAAGATGAAAGTGCTAAAGGGAAAATAGGTCTTGTTTTTCTTCACATCAATTATTATTAGGCAAGTTGCCTTTCCATCGTTTCCTCGGGCGTCCCCTGTCTCTTCTTCCTTTGCTTTTGAATTTCGTTATCTTTGTTGGCATAATTCTTTTAGTCATTTTGTTAATATTTATCATCCAATTTACTTTGCATTCTTTAATGTTATTATTTCATTCTTTTCCAATATCATCATTTCTTAAGTGTTCTATTTTGGAACATCTTCATTTTCTCTAGAATTCGCATTGAGGTAGCTTGAATTTTGTTTTATTTATTTTTTTTTGTTTATGTCCCGTAATTCGTTACCATATGCTATAAATGATAAAATCGTGGTTTTATAAAATTTTATTTGTGTTACAGAGTTCTATTTATAATTCCGCTTTTGATTGCAATTTTATCTATTTTTCCCTCTCTTTGTCTCTGTCTTGTTCACATTGCTGCTTGAGCAGTCAAAGTACGACGCTTGTTCTATAGATTTACAAGGTTTAAACGATAGTTGGGGTCGGGATAATGAAAACAAGTGTGATGTAGTGAAAAAAAGTCAAAGACGCCAGTCTTACATAAATCAGCAGGAAATAGAGGCGCGATGCATGCAGATGTCATCTCTGCACCTGCAGAGCGAAATTAAAATTATATGGGGTAAAGAGACCTATGTCATGGAGCTAGGCATAAAACAGAGGTCGGGAGTAGCGAGGCTTAGACTGGGAGACTGAAAGACACGTAAGATTGTTGACGAGGAAGGCAGGAGGATTAGCCCATTATGCTCGGAACAGCATAACTGGGTGCACATTTTGCCCAAGTGTACACAGACAAAAGATGCTAGCATAAAATTTCTCCGGAATTCATTTTTTATTTCCAGTAGGGCGAGGCTGACATGTTGAGACTTGATTGTAAATAGACAAGACTGGCTAAATTTGGGCATTTTCTTAAATGAAATATGTAGTTTTGGGGACAAGAACTTTCTGTAAACATTATACATAAATAATACGAAAATGTATATGAATATCAGAATTATTGTATGTGTGTCTGTTTTATGTGTTGAGTACGTTCTTGTTAATGTTGTTGGTTTCTTCTGTTGGAATTAATTTAAAAAATGAAGCATTTTACAAGAGCATGAACGATCTTGCCACCCATGCGACTGTGATGTGCAATATACGCATACCTAACTTAATTGGAATAATAAATGCTACAATTTAATATATATATATATTATTTTTTATCGAGAGGGATATTATCCAGGTGGACCATAACCCTTTTTCCTCGTGGATATTTTCAAATTATAAATCTTACCCATTTTATTATGTGTAATGAGACTTAAAGATAAATTTCATGTTCTGTAGGCTTAAATATATTTATATCATTTTGTCATTCAATTTAATAATAATAAAAAAATAATAATAAAAATATGGTCCTATATATGGTCCCCGCTAACTGGGTTTTCCATATTTTATTGATATTTTGACAATTGCTAAATTTATATATTAAAAAGATTGTAATACCTTTTCTTATTCCCCTATTAGTTATTAATTATTTAATAATCTTGTATCTATGATCATAACCTTTTTTATTTGAATTTTTAACCACTTTAACAAGACGAGGAGAGTAGACTTGATATGTTATTATTTCCTATAACCTTTCCAACAAATGCAATATGCGTTTCTAAGTTGACCTCCCGTCTTTAACAGAGAAGCATGAATGTCATTTCCTTAATCCTGCTTATTATTCTTCTAGTTTAATTTCTGCTAATATTTTAAACGGTTTTAATTGCTTTATCATACATTTTGTAAGCAGCATCTAGGAGACTAATTTGTCTGTAATGTTTGCACTATTAGATTCTTTTTAAAGAACGTATCTTCTCCAGCGTTGCTATACATTAATATCATATATATTAATATCAGTCTTAGCTCACATACTAATCAGGCATATTTTAGGAAAAATATATTTATTTTGAAATTTAAAATTTCAGCTCTAACTTTCCACATAAATCCTCTGGTTCCTGGTACAGAAAATAGATATAACTATTATAACCCAAAAAATTGTTGTTTAAATTTAATAATCTCTTAATAAGAATGTGGTTCCACAATAACAATTCACGGTTATCAAGCTGCCGATCAAAGTGATGGAATATTAAGGCATTTCCATTATGCAGAATGATCAATTCCGTACGCCAACGCCGACACTTGTGCTCCCCGCGGTTGCGCCAGTGACTGCCGATAATGGAGGTCTCTCGTTCGCGGAATGACAGCCGATTCCGTAACCTATTAAGATTAATGATGCATGCATGTACCCTAACTAAACAAGTAAGTCAGTAAAGGATGAAAATTTAAACCCTCATTTTTCAAGATTTATCAGTACCTGTTAATTAATTTAAGCATCACTGGCAGCACTTCGTATCTAGTGATATGCTGTGCTATCTCCGGTGAATGTTTCATTTCATTCAAAGTGCGAAATTTTTCTTATATATTTAGTGAGAACTTAAACAGAATCATCCCACTTTGTACATCTAGCAAGTTTTCTCTAAACCCACACCTTATCCTCAGCTGACCGAGAGTTGTAAACAAACAGACAAAAGTTAAATATACTGCTGCAGGGTTCGCTATGCTCACAAATATTTTACGGAACTGCTCAGTCGCTCTAAGTTCCCTTATAACTAAATACAGTTTGGTTTATTCTTCCTTTACACTATCCCACACTTGAAAATACCGCCGCAGGTGGATGAGGTCGTTAAGGTGCGGATTGGTGAGCGGGAGCCCTGGGGTTCGAATCCCGCCAGGACCGTCCTCCCTGACTGAGGTTTTTTCCATGTTTTCCTCAATCCTTATAAATGACAAATGCCGGGGAATTACCCTAAACTTAGGCCTGGAACATTTCCTTCCTTAAAAAAATCTTTTCCCAATATATCATTTCATCTCATGTATTCACCAGTGTCCACCGCATGTGGTGCCTCAGCAGTAAAAACGGGCGTTAAACACAATTTAAAAAAACAACTAAAAAGTATATGTAATTATATGCATTGTGCAAGAACATATAAAAGTAAAACTGAACTGTGCATAACAAAATTCACACTGGCAAGGAATTGAAAATAGTATTATTTCTTGAAGAGAACTCGGGTAGTACTTAATTTCATTAGCAGGTGCTAAAATGCTTAAGAGAATTACTTACTTTATTGATCGGTAGGTATGTAAAAGAGACTACATGTTAAATAAACTGCTAAGGAAGCGGTTGACTTCCCACTAGTGAGAGGTCACAGTCACCGGCAGCTGCTAACGCACTTGCCGAGAGTATTAGCGTCATGAGGCGGTTCAAGTCCAACTGATCAACCTATATATTTGCTTATTTTAAACATTTCACTATCACGACTACCCTAAAGAGAAATTACTTGATAAAATCTTACCTCACTATGCCAATATCCCATGAGCGAACATCATTTTTGCTGGATGAGAGACAATCTGCAACAAAGAATGAACAAACATTGTACAAAAACTCATAAAATCGCTTGTGTAGTAAAAAGCTGTAATTATTTTATGGACACAACTCTTCCCATATTGCTGTGGTCTTTAATTTATATAACTGATTTTTAATGTATTTGCTCAGGAATAATTAGCTCCCTGACAGGTGAATGGACCAGACACTCGCTTTAAGTCCCAGGAATAGAAGTCCTAATACCGGAATTGAGCGGATGTCTCAGGCAGTAAAGTTTGGCACTCGATTCTGGAAGTTCTGAATCCAAATCTCTTAAGATCGGCAATTATGGCCTTGAATTTTTTCATGGTTTCCCCTGGTCGCTTAGGCGGATGCTGGGGTGGATCTGTACTTTCTACGAATTCTCCGTTCACATCATTTCATTTCGTCACAGGCTCGAAAGTACCATGACGAGGTGGGCTTACGCGGTGTTATAGTAGCTTGCGCTTTGGAAAGATTTCTGCCCTGGGTCTTATATGGAAGCAGATCTTCTTATGAGGAGTTCGAATCCTTTGAGAAGAGGCCCATCGGAATTGGGATCTGGAAATATGTTAGAACCCCGTCTATGTCCGTGCAGCCACCGTCCGTTTTTTTTTTTTTTTCCCATACCTCATTCCTTCCTCCCGCAGGTGTCTCCATTGGAACACAAATGGCCAGCCATAAGCATGACAATTGCCGAAGCATCCTCCTCTCCCAAACAATCCAATGTATTCCTAAGAGCGGAGGTTGGTAAACAAAGAATTTGAATTATTTAGTTTATTCTTTAATATATTCTCCATATCATGTAAGTTTATTTTTGTATTTAAGAATAATGATGGCTTTTTAGTTAAAATACTTAATATTTATTGTCTTTCTGAATATTATATTTAAATTATTAATATTTAAAATACAGTAATACCAAAACCATTTAAATTGCAAAGAAGACAACTTATTTGTGTTAGTCATGAAAATAAATTAATACATGGTCTCCGTTTCTTCATATCAGCCTGACTTAGCGTGAAATGACATATTGCTATTAAACGGATTAGCTGTTCTTTAAATTATATTTATGTCTTGGTTGTCTACAGTTTTTTCTTTATTTCGTCTACTGTTCAAATTTAACTAAGTTTGTCATTATATATATTTTCTACTCCATCTTTTTCAACTTTCAAAGATTTCTGATTATAATTCGATTTGAAAATGGACTCATCATGCACCAACAAATGATGATCACATAACCTTCTCTGGAAAAGTGCGAACGCTGATAGTAAGCACTTTTGATTACGAGTTTTTTTTTTAAAGAAAAAACAGGAATTCGCATGCAATTTGTCTATTTTGTTCCCCTTCTGATTTCACAGCCTAGGGTAGTTATCCCAGTTCTGAAAGACAATAAGTGTATGTTGGCGATGCTGCAGTAAACCCCTTTGCTGCACGGGAATTTAATAAAATATAGTATTTGCAAGACAAATGTGTTATTTTTTTCTTATAATTCAGTATACTCCTGAATCTAGTAGTAGGTGCATTTTCACTATTTCTGGTTTTATTTTTCTGACGAAATAACAAAACAACAGATGTAGGAGCTCAGAAATATCAGAGCTAGTGTAGAAAGTATTCTTCTAAACAAGAAAATTGTTGATTGAAGAATAACATACCCCAGAATATGGATAACAGTAATAAACGGTTAACGAGGAGGCATGATTGAACTAGCTGTGCTTAAACTTGAGTGGCAGCAGTGGTTGGAAATTGTGAACATTAAAAGTGCCGTTTAAAATTTAAATGTTAGTTGTACACAAAATCTTTGGTAACTTCACTAACTGGCCAGGAACATTTGAAGGAGGCAAACTGCAATGACAACTGAATTTACCGAAACCTTGAAAGAGTGAATTACAGTATTTGCGATTGTTACACATATAGATGGAACAAATGCTTCGTGAACACAATATCAACGTACGTACTATGCGGTTAGGATCCGTTATGTCAGAGGAAAGAGAGGCGGAGGTCGAACGATACGCTTTTATTCTGATACACTGCTTAGAAATACGTTTTGGCTAACATGTTCCGCACAGTACATAAATTTAATAGTACTTCGTGTTTGTGCTTCAAAACCTGTTTTGTTTAACTCGCAATGATATGGATAAACACCTGCAATTGCACTGTATAGTCGATGTGCAGATAACTTGGCATTTACCCCATTTTGTTGCTTAACTCGCTCACAATCAGGAAATAGCAAATAACTTTGTAAGACAGTATAACAACATACTTTTATATCTACGGGGCACCACAGCTCCAACATCTGTATAATAAGCTTAGTGAAGTGAATTTGTTAAGTTTTAGCAGAAAACAAACTAGACGAACTTGGTGCAAATCTTAGCGTTCGCCGAAATTAGCACAAGTTGGGTATTTAGTGTCTTCTGCACCTGCAGTGTCAAAATACTTAAAACTCAAATCTTACAAGTGCACAAGTCTTCTACAATGTGATCCCGTATTACGTTTGCGTTATTGTGAGTGGTTTCTTTCATTAGTGACTAAAGTTTAATAGACCCACAGCTTGTGCTCTTTTTAAACGAGGCATGATTTCACCAAAATGGTCGTGTGAACACTCGTTATCGGTGTTCTGAAAATCAAAAATAATTCCAAGAAACCCCTCTTTATGAAAGAAAAATTGCAATTTGGTGGCACAAGACGCATTAATCAGTCTGATTTTTTACAGCAGACAGTAAATGGGGAGAGGTACTGAAATGATATTCTTATCCCATTTTTAATCAGTGACGGAAGAAGAGAAATTATATGGATGGTGTCAACAAAACTCCGCCACTGCTCATATAGCAGAGGAGTTATGTAAAATTAGAGAAGTATTTGAAGATAGTGATTAGTGCTGGTGTACAATCTCTAAAAGCCCAGATCTAACAATCTGATATTTTTATTTGCGGGACAGCCTGAAAGACAAAGTGTAAAAAATTGGTCATATATTGGAAGACACAAGGAAAACATGCAAAATTAAATTAGAAACATTACAGTGGTCGAACTAATCGTGTCAATAGAATCTTCACATGAAACTATTCCAGTTAACCATCATATTTCTTTGAAATGCTACCAATTATCTTGCTAAAACCAAATCATTATAACGCTGTCTCATTTTCTGTCATTATTTCATTTATAACAAAAACGACATTAAACACTATACTATCTTGAATCTCTCAATTGTACTTTTTTTTTAAATTTGACTGAATGAGGCGTAAGTCTTTTTAGTTGGAGATGTTGGCAGTTGTTCTCGTATCTGCATTGTACCAACTGCCATCTATGGCAATAAATATTTCATAATGTTTTATTTCTTTTTAGAATTAACATCCTTTGGCTCTGTATTACCCTTTAGAATTTGTCGCATCTCTTCAGATTTTGCATTTTTTCAGTATATCAACTTTAGAAAAAATCCCCTGAAACTGAACTTTTATGACTAAATGTTTTATATAGTTTCTTGAACATTGCTAATTTTATATCACGTAAAAGAGATGAATCAGTAATATTTTGATCGCGTATTCTGCAGGGGTCTTAAAATTGTGGAAAGTCACAGACATTCAGGTGCATAACACATGCTTTGGAATTGATTTTTGAATCAAATTTTGAGGTGTTCAAAATTTAAAATGTCTTGTTCTTCTTCCCATTCGGCCCTGTTTTTTTTTTTTTTTTTTTTTGAATGATTTATTTATGGACGCTCTTTAACAGATCAGGTCATCAGCGTCCCATTCAACTCAGGGCGTGAAACGGCCGACAAATTTTGCTCAGAGGCCTCTCTTTCAGGCTTGAGGTTCTTTCTCGTGCCGTAAATGTACGACACGGGACCCACGGCTTTACTTCCCTTCCGAAGGAAGCTATACTTAGGATTTTTACGCCCCGAAAAAATCCATCGGTCCTGGCCGGGTTCGAACCCGCGATTTTGGATTTAGGAGGCAAGTATGGTAACCACTACACCACCAGGACCGACATTCGGCCCTGTAAGTGAGTACTATCACTATTACTTTCATCTAATATATATATTACCTGCCTCCTGCCTCCAAGTACGAGATTTCATGGCTATTGTCTGAAGGTCCTGCCTGCCCTTCTTGGGGTAGTCTACAAGCACCACACCATGAGAATTCCAGAAAACCGAAGCCATGACTTTTCCTGCAGATGGAATCGTTTTTTGCTTTCTTTGGTGCACTTTCACATGTTGCCATCGACAGTTTGGACTGCCTCTTCGTCTCTCTGGTGTGTAGTGATGAATTCATGTTTCATCCACTGTTATGAAACGTCGGAGAAACTCAATGGAATTGCGTTTAAGCAAGTCTAAACACTCTTGCGAAATGTTCATTTGAATGCGTTTTTGGCCCGTTGTTAACAAATGCAGCACCCATCGAGCGGAAAGCCTTCTCATACCCAAAAACCGCCCGTAAAATGTCTTGAATACAGCCTATCGAGGTCTTTGCAATGTCAACCAACTCCTTAAATCGCCACCAATGAGTATAGTATTGGTAATTTTGTCTCAATCTCGTCCTTCGATGCAGTTTTGGAACAGCTCTTGGGTTCTCAGCATCTTGAATGGATGTAAACCACGCTTAAATTTTCAATTTTAACCGTCGAAGACGAGGGGAAAAAGGCTTTAATGTGAAATCTAACTACTTTTGTATTTCTGTTATGGTTAAACACTTCAAAATGAAGTACTTTATCACAGCTCGTGTTTCAATTTTATCCATTTTGTAGAATATGTTAACACTAGCTTGTTTACACGAGCGTCACAAACAAATGACTATACTTACGCGTCTCAAACTTTACAGTGCGCCATTTAAAGGGTGATACTTGACTATTTAGTTTGGTTATCTTCACGACATCTCTAAGTCAGAGCGAGAACTTGTAGAACACCCTCGTTTATTAAAAATTAAAAAGAATCGTGACTTACTAGATTGTGGAAAAATATATTTTCTCGTTTTTTAAAGAAAATTGCTAAATACTCATTATTTTAAATATTAAAATTAATCATTAGGTATAAACCTATATTTTGAACATAGGAACTCGGTTTTAGAAGAAAAGTGACTTGTCAAGTACAATCACTATAAAGCAGACTTATAAAAAAATGTTGTATGGTTAGTTCCAAACGTTAATATTGGAAGGAATGAAAAGTTGCTTTGGTCCTAGCACTTCTGTAAATGAAACATAAAAATTAATCAAAGTAAGAAAAATAATTTTCCTTCGCTAACATCGAAACTGCTCTTTATTTCGTAGTCCTAAGCAAGTTAAACACGAAGTTTATTTGTAGCAGTGATAATAGTATACTACTAATAGGTACGAGTTTTTATTCACACATAAATTAATATGAATTAAAGAGAAATAAGTGTGGTTTTGGGGTCATGTTATACAGAACTGAATGATGACAAAAGCATCTCTTGCATCAAATAAAACTTCATCAATAATAAATGTGTTATACTCTTGGAATACATCAATTTACAACTCTAACGTGTTCATAAAGAAATAGAACTGTTTCAATTCTACCTCCTCAACAACCAATATTATTATATTGATAAAATTAGCTTTTCGTTTTAGCAACGATAAATGTACATCTTTCATTACCATTAAATATTAATATTTCTGTGTAATAATACTAGTAATGCAAATATATTTAATGTCATACTAGAGTAAAAGACTTTATGCCTTCGTGGAAATTATCCTCGGCGTAGTCTCGGGCGTTAAATTTCCCCTCATGAATAAAACTCAAATTTATATTTCATGACATAAATATAATATTTAAAAAGCGAAGAATGTTCCGCTCACTTCAGCGAAACAGCCATCCTAAACCTCTTCCTATTCATTTTCTTTCGTTCTTTGTCTTAATTTTTTATTTTCCAAACTCTTGCTCCACATTTGTAGCATTTATTTTCTTTTTACTGCTTTTAACACATGTTTTGTTTCCTGTACTTCCTCATTTGATTTGTAGTTTTATTCAGTTTTCTGTTTTCATGTCATTCCTATGTAATTATGTACAATCTAATGATCATCTAGAAGCACGCATCATCTGATCAGCCGATCCCAATTCCGGAATCAGCTGCGGGCCCCAGAACAATAGAATTAGCTCTGGCGCAGATCTGCACCTACAATGTATAAATAAAAAAAAGGAATCTCAAGAAGTTTCAAGCAAACTATATCTGACAAGTAACGAAATGTGTTTATGATGAATGTTCCGAGAAATTTACTATTGCCAAAAGAGGAAACTGGTATGAAAACCTGTCTTGCAAATTCGATATTTGAAATATTTTCATTTTTTGTATTTTTCGCCTGGTTTTTTTGTGTGTGTTTTTTAGCATATGCAGTGTTGGTTTTTTTATCAAACTAATTACTCTCCTAGTCATTAATTGGACTTCTACAAATATGCTTATAATCAATACACAGTGAGTACAGTAGATACAACGCTCTTGAGTTCCCTCCACATATTATTTGGTAAGGATGGATAGACTGGAAAATGTTAATAACAGAAACGCAGATACAGTCCTTACAATGTGCACGTTAAATATTCTTCTTCTTCCTCTTCTTCTTCTTTTTCTTCCTCTTCTTCTTCCTCCATAAGGTATAGACCTGTCGATCTGCTCCGTCCTCATTTAAACACATCACTCCACCTTGTTCTTGGTCTTCCTACTAGGCTATCTCCTCTAATTTATAATTTAGTAAAAAATTTGGTATCCGTTCCTCTTTCATTCTTAACATATGCTGATATCAATTAATGTTATTTTCATAAAACTTTTCATGTAGATTATATTATATATTATCAAATTTCTTCAATTCTTTGTTTGTCTAAAAGAATAAATCCATCTACTGCTCTTAAAATCGCATCTCTGCTCTTATTGTTCTTTTCCTGTCTATCCTATTCATAGTTCAGTTTTCATTTCTTATATGTTCCTTTTGGCATTGTCATTACTTAATATAATTCCATTTGTGTTGTTTAGACACTTGTTTTCTTTAATGTTCTCATTATTCCATTTCTTTTTCTTAATATATTTACTTTTATATTCAGATCTTAATTTTTGCTGTACGAAATAAACCTAAATAATTCAAACTAAAGACTTATTCTATTATTTCTTCATTAACAGCTATCTTACATAATTGTTCTCTTAAAAAACCATTGCTTTTGTTTTGGTTGTTGAAATCTTTAAATTACATGTCTCCACGATATCTTTCAGGTTATTAACACTTCTCTGTAAACTACTCCACTCTTTTAAGTGCTTCGCCTATACATGTGTACATATATATATATATATATATATATTAAATAATGCTGGTGACAAAGAACCTCCCTGTTTGACGTTTTGGTTTATATCTTCTGTTTTATTTCCAATTCTAACACCATTGTCAATCTTATTTCTTGTTCTTTTATATAGACTCTGAATTACCTTAATCATGTGACTCGGATATCCTTTCTCTTGCATCACATTTCAAGTTTGTTTCGGAGAGCCCTATCAAAAGCTTTTTCATGGTCTAAAAATGTGGATATCAGCAAGTTAAACTACCTTCTCTTCTGTATTAAATGTTCCACCGTAATTACACATTCTGCACAAGATCGTCCTTTCTGGAACCATGTTGTACTTCCTTAAATATCCGTACAAACAAGTCAATCAGTTTACTGGGTGCAAAGTGATAGTCAGGAACGTGTAGCAAACGACAAAAAGTGCAAAGTCCGGACTATGTGATGGATGTCACATATGGTATCAAGTCTCCTTAATGCTGCTGCGATGCGTCGTTTTGTTATCCTTTACCCCTCAATAACCTCCCTAATTGCTATTTCAAGTTTCGAAGCGTGAAAATGTAATGTTCTGCCCCAGGATACCAATGTCAACGATGAATTTGGCAGTGGCAACCTTTAATTTCTTTATCTGGCGCAAGTCTTGCACAAATATTCTATGGATTCATGTTCCACCTCCGCTTCATAAAAATATACGCATTTTTTCCTTTCACAATTTTGTCTAGAGAAATTATTCATTTGCAAAACTCATGCACTGTGATGGGTTCACGAAAAATGTTTCATCGCTTGAAGAACGATATTAACGATTGGATTAGTGAGCCGAAGAAAGACATTTCGGCCCTTTAGGCGTGCTCGGAAACTCCCCATTTATGCCTAAGTCTCCAGAGGAGGCATTGGGAGGAAGGAACGATATGAGGGAGACACCGGCGGCCAGGATCCAAGGTAGCTGAGGCACGAACATAGAAAGGTCCTTAACATTGTTTCCAGGTAGAACACCCTGACAGAGCGGAAAGGATTTGAACCCGGAACCTCCCAACTGAACCATCCCACTTGGTATTCATTTATGTTAAATGACTGCAATTAATTAAAAGTTCTTTGTTCAATTTATTAAAATGGCCAAATCTAATCTCAAGGAGGTATTCATTACTTTTCATTCAGTTCTTAATATACATGTAAATCTTTTCTAAAATCGAAACGATACTATAAATTGAATACGGTGCAAAGATCTTTAGCATAAATAACTAGTAAAGCTAACCAATTCATAGTTAATATTTCGTAAAGTTAAACCCTTAAAAATCAATAGCACAAAATATATTCATTTTAACAAATAATATAAACTGTACTCTCTGAATTAAATTTATTTATTAAGACACTAGATATCTTTAAAAACGAAAAAATCTCAACACCTTAATCAATTATATAGTATGTACATAATTGGTGTCAAACATTTTTAAAAGTCTGTATAAACATCGGCCTGAAAATCCTTCGTTTCACAGCTATTCACATTTATTCCTAAAGAGTAGTCAACTCAAACAGCTTTCATTTTGTAGTTTCTTTCTTCTTTAAAGTAGGCTATAAAATTCATTTTTCTTTGTTTAGTTATTTATTGGTGTATTGAATGAAGAAATCACAAAAATGCATTAATGAACGCAAAGGCACTTTGCACAGGAGCAAGTCTATTTTATGCAGAAAATTACCTGACAGGCAGTTACTGATGAATACACCAACGCTTACGAGAAACAGGCTCGTTTGAGAGGATAGTTTCGGTTATTGGAAGGCCAAGAGAATGGGCGAAACCCATCAGACAGTACAAGAAAAATTGTTTTAGTCACATGACTATTTAGAATATTCTCCATGAAAACCTTCTACACCTTTATTACTTTCAACGGATGCAAGGAGTTAATGTGGCCAGGAGATAATTCTATCAACGTAGAGAATATGCTGCATTTTACTTTCTGGTGAAGCTGGCTTTACATCTTCAGCCATCATAATAACACATTTGGGTCAATGTAAACTCTAACGATAGGAAAGTATCAACAAACATTTTTAATTAAATCTAAACGTTTATCAGTTTCTCAGACTAATTGGTCATTATGTTCTGGATGTTATCCGACGAACGTGGTTTATGCACGATGGCACCCCATCTCCGAAGAGTTCTATATTTAAACTATCATTTTTCCTGAAGAATGGATTGGTCAAGAGGGATTCATCAAATGGTCTGCTCATACACCAGATTAGAATTCAATTGCTTTTTACCTGTGAGAGACACTTCATTAGTTTATCCAACTTCTGGTACCTGATACTAAAATGGATTTGAGCAAATAAGAAACACCTCAAGAATTTTCAACATGGCGCTCCAAAGCATGGCTCAGGAGGTGCATCGAAGAGGAGTGGCTGCTGCGAACAATTTTTGTAACGTAAATATGTGATTTAATTTATCTCTTGCTGGTTTTTAGCAATAAAATGATGTACTTTTGAACCGAAGAATTTTCAGGTCCATGTTTATATAGACGTTTTTATGTTTTTCTGTTAGGAATATTTCCCTAAAAGTTTGACGCCAATTTATATACACACCTGTATATACATTTTGTCAAAAAAGATGGAAAATGAAAGTTATATCAAACGAATCTTACCTTAAACCGGAATTGAATGTGATATTCAGTAGCAGAACTTGGTTACTTTGCTTCCATTGTGTACGATTAAGTTTCTTGTTTGCCATGTTCTTCCCTTTTTCTCTCTCGTGTGTGAAGTTTGCTTCGCTCTTATAACTGTGCAGTTTTTAGTCATGAAAAGTCTTTTTAATTTATACGTTTTAATGTTATACATATTTGTATAAATACATGTAATATCAGCGAAAAACAAAGGTATCGGAATAGAAACATTTTAATTAAAGTTTCAATTATTTTAACAAAAAAAATTGAAATAAAATCAACATTATTTCCTTTTTATTGAGCATGGATCATTAAGTACTACCAAGGTTTATATGAACAATCTCAATTGGTGCTCATTTTGTAGTAAGTGCAATTAGTCTTAATAGGACTAAGTACGCAACTGTGTAACTCTAATGAAGTATTCATTGTTAAGCAAACATAGTACTTTTATTTATTTGCCTTTAAAGCAATGGCGGCCTTTTTGTTAAGCGTTTGAGTTACCGATTCATATAGATTCATGCATTATTTCGTGTTTAAAGAATATTTACTTTTGTATTGCGATAACTATTAACATTTTTACTATGTTATACCGGCTGGCTAGAAGCAATTTTAAGGCAGAGCCCAAAAGCTTCATATCACTGAAATCTGCGGAATGTCCCCTGGGGAGGAAGTCGGTCGGTTTGCGTGACAATCTGACTGACGTGTGTTCCATGCGATTCATCTCAGTCTTATCAACATAATGACATACCACAATCATCACAAAGGCCTTTGTTTGTATGAAGTATTACTTGGAAGACATATGACGGTAATTTAAGAGGATATCGTTGCTGGCTCAGAAAGAACATGCCTGGAGACAAACATTTTTTTCTCTTGGAATCAGGAATTCTGGGCAGTATGCAACATGTGCAATGGAATGAAACATGACTTCATTTTAAGAAAAATTTAGTGTTATTGTCGGTTTTTTCTGCATATATCGCCAGCAAGTGCAAGTAGGTTGTACAGCGAATTTTTTTAATCAGATCTTAACATTAAGGGACTCTGGGAGTGAGATTTTGAACAAAACCGGTTTTTTTACCTGCAAATGGTTCCTTGAATGGGCGTCCACAGGGAGTCAACATTTGCGTGGCACCCCCTTCCTTTCGGCTCTATAGTTATTTAAAGAGCTGCGCATGTCCTTTTAAACTGTTGTTTATAAAACAGAGTTTTGTTTGTTTGTTTGCTCTTTCAAAATTTCATTTTCACACATTCAAAATGGCTCACGCGTCAAAGATTTTGTTTAAATTCAATGAAATGTACCAGAATGTGCAGAAGTATCCATTGTAACATTGATAAAAAAACATGCTAACACCAATAATCTTTTTAAAAAATATATGAAAAAATATTAATTTTAAAGATTAGAATGTCTTAATAGATTTTAAAAAAATTATCACACTTAGCTCATCAAATTTATTCAACTTTTCATGAAATTCAAGCTCCAACCACAAAAATGCGAACCAATTTTCTCAACTCATGAGCCGTGAGGAACATTTTGATTAGAGTTGTGCTTATGCAATAAATTTATGAAATAATTTATTTGTCGCAAAATATTTATCCAATTTTAATGAAATTTGGTGTACATATTCATTAAATAGCAATAAAATCACAGTAAAGGTTTCAGAATAATCCATTTAAAAATGTGGAACTTCAAAATTTCACTCATAGTGTCCCTTAAAACAATAATCTAATTAACCATCGAAATAAATACTTTGTATATTCTTTATGTTACAGTTTATATAGTTCAGGATTATTGACAAGTTCAATGTTTTTAAATTAGAAAGTAAGACAAAGGTGATGTGTTTAGTTTGGGTAGTGCAAATATTTATTTACAGAAATGTATGGTGATAAAACTATTATTAAAAAGCTTTCAGTAGCATGTAGACAATAAATAGCTTTTTGCATTGATAGTAGGGAGAAAAAGGAACATTTTAAAAGCAGAAATTAAAGTCATTATTCTTGAATAAAAACTATATTATGCTTAAAATTCTAAAGCAGTTCAGAATAAAAAAGTGACATGTGCGGCAATATTATTGGGTTATATATGAAGAAATTAAAAATGGAAAATGCATGTAGATGACACTGTTGACCTTACCGACTCGGGTAGCCCGGACCGTGCTCCCTGCCAGAGGCTTTTCCAGGTTCCTCATAGGTACTCTAATCTTAGACCTAGAACATTTAATTCCCAAACATTCCTTTCCCAATTTATCATTTAATCGAATATATCGTCAGTGTCCACTTCTTGTGGTGCCTTAATAGTAAAAAAGGGGCGTTAATCACCATTAAAACTATTGAAGTAGTAAAAAAAAAAAAAAAAAACAGACATTGTTCTTTAATATTGCTATATTTAAATTGTAATGCGAATGTGGATGAGAGGTTTAAGAGGTGTCGTGACCAATTAAGGTGCTGTTCTGCTCCAACTAACGTTCTCAATACACCGAACAGTATTCGACAGGCAGAGGTCCGAACATGGAATGCACAGAGAAAATAAGTGCAATGCTTTAAGAGTTCTTTAATTCCGATATACATTACACAATACCATAATTTACTAATATAAAACTCTTTGCATGCTATCAGAAACATGCAGACTTTTGTATTAGCCGTTGACTCAGTTGGAAAATTCTGCATTAAATTTGTTATGAGAAGCAGTTCGGGTGATATTACCAGTGATTAGATTTCTAAATATTAAAAAATAAGTTTTTGTAATGTTAATCACCAATAAATTTATCACAATTTTATTAACTTTTATCTTTGACAGATTTTCCATAAATACACAAATTTAATACAGATATATTATAATACTTGATAAAACATACGTTTATGAATATATCTGTTTACTTTGGTGAGAAGAAATAGTCTACACACAGAGAGAACTTAATTGAAATGCTTCGCAAAATGACCTAATGTCCAACATCAGCTATCTTATTCAGAAAAGAATAACAGCTTTACCGCTATTTACTGAATGAGGCATAGGCAAGGTGAGATGATTATGGAAGGTGGGCAAGACAAATGTTGACAATTACACTGTCTAGGAGTGAATATATAACCTCATTACATACTCAACCTGGTGTTAATTGTGATACGGAAGAAATGCAGTTCCTTGAAGCCAGGGTGATTAAGTGGGAAATTTAAATGTTTTAATAGTAGTAAGTTTACATGCATTGAGAATATGGAAATGTAAATTGTTTACTTTGATTTTAAAATGTTTACTTGTTTGTGAAATATATGCATGTAAATTAGAAATTGGAAGAAATAAATTCATTAATTCATTCATACTGAATGAGAAGCCTAAATAAAAAAGTTAAGTTGCTGGTTCATATGAAAGTACGTTTGTATTTAAAGAAGATACAATCAAACTCTCTGTATTCTCAAGATAGTTTTCTTTAAGTAGAATATGGCTTTACCACTTGCAATGCCAATCCTGATGGTGTAGTGGTAACCACACTTCTTGCTTCGTAGACCCATGATTGCGGATTCAATTAATTGGTGGATTTTTTTCGGCGTAAAAATCCTAATTATGGTATCCTTGGGAAGGGAAGTAAAGCCACGGATCCCTTGTCGTAGATTTACGGCCTGTAAAAGAACCTCAAACCTGAATGAAGAAGCCTCCGAGCAAAATTTATCGGCCGTTTCATGCCCTGCTTTGAATAGGACGCTGATGACCTGAGATGTTAAACAGCGTCCGTAAATAAATCAAATCATAAAACCACTTGTAATTTTTGGTTTCACGTAAACATTTTAATATTGTTACCTTAATATATGCCAATGATTTGATAAAATTAAACTATACGAGTGATAAAACTATTGAAAGATTAATTGGTTAACTTTTTCCCTATATGTTGCAGGGGTAGCATCGCTTTGAAATTCTCAACTTCTTCCGAGGGACGCCATCGTTGATTATGGAAATCATGCCAACTAAATTCGTTAGGCAAGAGCCAACACCCCATTTATTAACCCATTGAACCTTGTATACGCAATGTTATTACTTTTTATTTATCCAAGGAATTTGTGTATGCATTTGAAGGTCAAACACTAATTAACGCTTCTATCACATTCTATTTTGTAGTAAATTTTGTGTGTATTTTCTTAAAGTGTTCAATTCATTATAGTTATACCAAAAATTAATTTTTTTCTAGAAACTTCATAGTATTTCAACTTTAATGGGTACCCATTTGTTTAATTATTTTGAGAGAATGGTTTTCCATGCACGTATATGCTTAAACTAATTACTCGTTGCAATAAACGAAACGAACGTGCTTACAAAATTTACTTGTTGTATTGGGTAAACTAATCTTTTCTTGGTCAGATCCTGGGGTTTTTGTCTTCCAGTACGCCTCCTGATGTAAACACATACACGAGGATTCTGGATAAAATTACTTGGATAAATAAATTGGTTTGCATACTAATAGAAGGCACCAACAATATCTGTATAAGTGGTTATGAATTTTTCTTCCTATGTTTTCTATGGTCACAAGTCATTCTCATTGTTAACTCATTTGGCAGCTGCTCAAATACAAGTGTTTCGAGTAAAAAATGGACAACTGGAATTCGTACTGTGGTTCATTTTTTAAGAGAAAACAACAAAGAAATTTCATGAGAGGATTTTCAACTTTGCGTAAATGAGATCAAGAATTGCAGAACAAGCATCGAAGGCGCATCACATCCTGAAGCTCCAAAATCAGTTGTGAAGCCAGAAATCATCCATAAAGTTCATGTCATCATTTTGGCTGACAGGCGAGTGAAGGAGAGCGAGCTACTAAAAGCCACGATATCTAAACTGAACAGGTTCATTTTATTTTGCATAATGAATTTCACATGAAAAAACTTCCCGGGAGATGGGTGCTATGTCTGCTCACTACGGAGCATAAGTAAAATCGCATGCAAACAAGAACGACCAATCGGCCGAACACCCAAGCAATTTTTGCGGCATTTGCGACTATGGATGAAACGTACATTTATCATTATACGCCGGAAACGAAACGACAGCTTAAAAGCGAAATGCTTTCTCTTCGCTGGAGAGGTGATGATTTCAATTTTTTGCAACACAAGGGAATTCTCTTGGTTAGCTACTTGAAGAAGCGGAAAACATACATTGGAGAATATTAGTATCACTTTTGGAGAGACTGAAGATAGAGACTGCGGAAATACGTCCGGGAATGACCAAAAAGAAGAAGATGTTTCACCATGACAATACACAGATGCTTTTAAGTCGATTCTTTCAGGACAAATTGACCGAATTAAAAATTTAAATGCTTACCCATCCACGCTATTTGCCTGATCTTGCCCCTACGATTACTGAAATTTTTCCTGCATGTATACAAATTTAAGTCGAATAAAGAGCTCATGCAGGAGAAAAACGAATATTTTGAGGACCTCGAAGATATCTACTTTCACGAAGGAATCATAAACCAGGCTTGTTCTCTTTAATATCAAACCAAGTGACTTATCAAATCATCCTCGTATAAACATATAACAAAGTTCCTTGGCAATGAGCCATGATTATATTTCTAACAGAACACTTGGTGCCGAAGTTACAAAATAAAGTCTTCACAAATTAACTGACAGCTAACCAAGGTTACAAAGTTTTGTACTTGTGTATACAAAATTGTCACGATAATCAGCAACTAACCGGAGAGAGAGAGAGAGAGAGAGAGAGAGAGAGAGAGAGAGAGATTGGGGGAGAGATTTATAGCGAACCACAAGAATCAATAAATTTGAAGAAAAATTTACTGTTTTGACAACACAGGCGATGGATATTAGAGATTAAATTATAAGTTGGGAAAGAATTTTTTGAGAAGGAAGCGTACCAGATTAAGTTCAGCTACCTAGCCAGAGAAGACGGTTCTGGCGGAAAAGCAACAACGGACCCTCCTTCACGAACCGTGCCTTAATGACCTTGGCCACCCACAGACAAAGTCCTCGTGACTGGACATCAAGGTTTGTGACCAAATATACATTACATACCATTATACATATTTTGTAATGGGCATTAGCTTTATCATATTCAGTAATCCGCTTTATTGGACTTGCAGTAGAATATTGATAGTATAATTGCAGTTAAATAAATATATATGATTCTCAATACCTGATACAAAATATATCGATATACTATGTAGGTGTCTTAAGTCGCAAAATAATGCAAGGATGCCCTTCGTTTATTTGAATCTTCTTCCTGACCATCTCTGTCGCCACGAGGTTAAGAATCCCTTTATTCTAACAAATGAATTCTTTCCACGCCACCTGGTGAACTGATGAAAGAATAGTTAACTCTGAATTTGCCACAGCAATTTCTGTGCGCCCTCTAAAGCAGTTTCTTTGGCGTAGGATTTCATGAGGCTTGTGCTGCGAAGCATATTATATGACATTAGCGTTAAAGCATTGTCGTTATTACGTCGAATAAATGAGCATCATTATTCATCAAGCAAGATCCACACATACACATAGAAGAGAGTGCGCGCGTGCGCGTCAAATCTTAGCACGTGATTGGCCGGGCTGCAGCCAAACCAATTTCCATCTTTTTACGTTTATTGGGAGTTGTAATTGAAGTTGTCTGTGTGTGCGAGGTGAGTCTGCGGGGTACCCAAATGTAATTACACGGGCCGATGATTAGACCCGACCGCACCACAGCCAGTTTGGATGAATACAAAACCAAGTCTAATTAGCTAATCGGCAGAGCCCATTTTTCATCCCGCAGCTCTGATAATAATTCACAGGACAGAGCGATAGACTGGCCGCTCTGAGCATGCGCACAATTGCATTTGTGAATCTTTTCCCTTACAGAGATGTTTTAATAGCTAATGGTAAACAAATCGTACATTTGACGTCCTACTTGGACATTCCTTAATTTATTTCTGGATTACTTATAATAAAATTCTGCATCTGAAATCCAAACAACAGCTTTAAGCAGTTGTAGAACTTGCAATATGGTTAGCGAAGAGTTTTATATTTTATTTTTCGTTGTGTGCAATGCTGGGCTATATACAGAAATCGAATGTGTCTCTGTAGATTATAATATAAACAAAAATGTCACGTTTTAAGGAGGCCAAATTATATTAATATATGCTCCAGAAACTCATCAATGAATACAACAAGCTCTTCAAGTGCTGACAAAAGTGTCAAAAATCCCCTATTTTTGCACAGCTAGCTGAAGCTAAAGGTTCTTGATGTAAAATTAGGCATTCGTTGCAGAAAGTGTATAAAAAATCTAAGGTAAACTAAAAAAGAAATCGCAGCTAACCATTGAAATCTGGATTCTAGCTTTTTTTTTTTTTTGTCAAGGCCTCCGCTGCAAATACAATGTGTAATCATCTCCTATAGTATACCTACGGAAACCCTGCCAGTACACTAGTAGATAAATGTCTAAGTAGCAATGAGGCTTTGAGAAAATCTATAATTTAGAGTATGCTTCCAAACTTAAATATATGGCATAACCTCAGAAATGGTTTCCTAATATACTTTATAATATCCAATTAGCTGATGACCGACTTGGAGGTATAGGACTGCATCGGCCGATAAACTATTGCTCACGACCAGGTGGGCCATAATAAAATCGGGCTGGCGTACAAGCCGATAATAGAAGCATTACAGTAACAGTGTGTTAAAATCTAATTCATTTAAAAAGTTATGTATTCACCTATGTCACCTAAAGAACTGAAACTGCCTTTCTTTTCCCATGTATTTCTGACATCTGTCCATTTACTTTTCAGAAATTAAACTCATCTCTTGACGGATATTATCCTTTACTTCATACAAAGTGTGTAAATACAACTAAGTTATGAATCACATTACGACTTGAAACTCAATTATATGGGAGTTTCTCTCCAAATAATCTCCTGACAGCATGAACGGACCAGTTTGAACATACAAATTATAAACACTCGTTGTGAGATAAAATAACTACACCTAGTGATTTCTATTTAGTATTCTTAATAGATGACTCTATTATTAGACACATTTTTCCCCTTATCAAAGAAAACTGAGTGAGATCAAGACCAACGTAGTAGTTCGGTAAACTTCGCCAGGCCCAGTCTATGTAGATAATAGGATGAGCCGTTAGATAAATATAGTTTATATTAACATGGGGGCGGAAACATATAGTTTCCAGTTTTTAAGATCTGTCTATTACACTCAGCTTTTCACATTATCTTAAAATAAAGTACCAATATGATACCTCCTGCCCGTAAACTTCGCCTTCTCTACTATTTGGCGAAGATGATCCTTAATTCCTAGAGCAAGCAATAGTCCATCTTCATCTATCTATTTACAGTGAAACTTTATCGGCAGGAGATAGACATTTTGAACATTTACTTTGAAACAATGCAAGGATCTAAGTCTCACAGACAGGCCTTAAAACTCAGAAACTGGCCAGAAGATCTCTGACAGAGACGCTTGTTTCTGTAAGCAAGTTGAAACAATAAAAACTGAAGTTATTGACAGTCCCACGTTAACCGTAGAACATGTCGATTTATTTAAAAAATACCATAAAGTATTTTGCAGAATTCAGCTATTTCAATTAAACTGCCTGAAAGCTTCTGTCACAGCCTCACTCGGGTTTCAAAACATATAGCTTTCGTATTGTGCAGTAGTGAGCAGCTTCGTGTGGCTAATAAAACAGAAGAAAAGAACCTCAATAACAGATGGGTGATAAAGAGCAAGAGAAGACCTTCGGATGACCTCAGCGGGTCGACCGCACCATTTTGATTTGCACCACCATCGCCACCTCTCTGCGGTAAGGTGCACCCCTCGGAGCGGGCTACAGGTCGTGCCACATTAGAACCTATTACCGGGGAAGTTAAAGCTCATTTTGCCATACGCACATATTGTGCCAGAGCCCTCCATCACAAGGTTTATTGTGAAGTGTTTAATGGCTCGTATTTCTGCACAGCCAAATGATGTTACGGCTTTGGGTGAGAGGGAGAAGAAGCAGTGGCGTGCGGTAGTGGGAGTCAGTACACAATCTGGCAACGTTTCTTGTTAGGGAAAGAAAAGTGGGAATTGACGCTGTTGCCAATACAAGTACGAGTCTTTATTAGTATTTACTTTTCTTATTACCGCAAACGTAAATGGATGTTCTGCCATGTTAGTGTAATGCTTTGATGAAAATAATGCACCCTAATCTCTATACGTTTGGCTACCTCTTGTTAATACTTACGTAATGTCACTTACAAATGCGGGAAATCCCAATATAACCGAACCTAATATTATGGTGATTGACCATAACATACCAAATCACTTAATGATTCGTATAAAATTATTTTCTATAATACGAGTGCTAAAATATTTCTGGTAATTTAATTGTGCTTAATCAATGTTTGTTGTCGATTTTCGATCTCCAAACAATTATCTCGTGATGGCAAAATGAGTTTAAGAACAAAATTAAATTTTCTCAAGAAAATTGCCAGCATTTACAAGTTGTACTGGGCATGAACAACCACTTTGTTGTTAAAATAACTGTGAGAAAAATAGCACAATATTTCAGTTTGTTTTAATAAGTTCTAAGAAAATAATCGAATTCAATTACAGGTGACGAAATGAAAGCAATTTGGAATAGAAGCAACTGAGCATTTGAGGTTATAATAACAGTTTACTGTGAACTCCTTTATCATCATTTATCTATAATTAAACATTTTTCATTTCATTGTGAGCTACTTTTACTTACAATAAAAGTAGCACATGTTTTGAATATTTACCGTGCTAAATCTTGCTGTTTACTTGTAGTTTTGCAGTAACTGTCATTATTAAACAGGAAACTTCACGAGTTTCGTTGTTCTCTCTCGTAATCGAACCGACACAATTTATATGGAATTACTTCCTTATCTCGCTACAAACGCGTTGTTACTTGAAAAAATTTCATGACACCATGTTGACAGTCTGTATATAGTTTTGTACATGCTCAACACGTTGCAGTTTCTATCTTCGGAAGCTACTTTAAAATGTAGTAAATATATGCACATATACCAGTGTATAACAATAAGATCTCCGTTTAAATTAGATTAAAGATCTTCTGGATGTTCATTAATATTCCAGCGTATCATGCCTTCAACGTCACAGTTTCTTATAACTGTAGAAATGAAAACAGTAGGAACAATTTTTTTAAGCAAATGACGAAATTTTTGAAAAAAATTTATACTGTCCATTGGCAATTATCATAGTTCTGCAAGGTTATGAAATCTTCTTTAACTTCTCCCGCTTGTATACACAATTCCCTTTGGAACCTACAAGCCCATATCGGAGAGCCAATTATCTCTGGACACACAGAGCAGACACATATTGAAGGGCTTCCTGAATGGGTGGTCAGTCAAATGTCAGGGCCACCTCAAACACAAACACAGAAAGAAGAAGACATGCATAGAAATGGAATCAAGATAAATAATGTAATGGAAGACGAAGCACTCTGATAGAGAATAGAGAAATACTAACCCGGCATTTTCCCTTTCTAAAAATTTATGAAGTAAACCACGCAAAATTTCAGTTAAGTAGTCGGCTCCAAGGGATTTGAACCTGGGACCTCCCAAATATGAGTCCCAAGTGTTTCCGCCTGAGCCAATCCGTTTTTGACAATAAGTGTTCACTACCCTACTAGCCATCGGTCATAGCGACACAGGTACCGGAAAGTTATCTATTCGATTGCTGGATATTTCCCTCTTTACACAAAATAGATATCTAGGTAAATGCATATGCTAAGGAATTTAAACTCATTTGCCATATCAGTGGGCATTGTAAATTAATATCTAATATGGAGCAAATGGAGAGATTTTTTACCCTATTACGAAGCTTTTCCCCACAACCTATACCTGTAAAACTGGATCTCACCAAGAATATACACAACGCATCTTGGAAGGCAATGGGATGATCTGAATACTAAAGTAGCTAAGGATTCGAACCAGTCGCCCTGTAAAATCCGCCACTGGTAGACTCTCCAATAAAAAGAGAGGCGGACAATAAGAGTAAAATATCGGTAGCTTATTTTTAACAGGCAATTTCTTAGCGGAGGCCCGCTTTGTAATGGCCACCCGTTTGAGTAATGTTTCTCTGAACATCCAACCCTTGTCTCATTGAATTCCCTTCTAAATCTTTCACAAGAGCTCCGCAACCACGGCGTTGTCTGATTCATTGTGTATATCGCATTGTTCCAGTCCTGCGTTTTAAACTTGTTCAGATTTTACATCTCCCTGTTACAAGCTCCTGTTTTGATGTAAACGTCACTGCGAGTGCGGAATGAGGTAAACATCTTTTCTTCAAGAAACTGAAATAAGACAGGTGTATTTGTATTCCATTTAGCTGAATTGTACGGGCATAAAACTCATTTTAATTCATCAAAAGCCTCAAGTGCGCAAACTTGTGTACATTTTACAGTATCAAATACATTTTTATTTGACAGAATTCGTTTTCTGTTTGGTGAGAAAGAATAGTGAAATAATTTGATTATACATTTTATTTTCAACTGTTCTATTTTATAACTTTCTGTACAGATGACCAAATTCGTAAGTCATATTGTAAGTAAAATAAAGTAATATGTAATTATTTAGATACAGGATTTTGACCTTCAGAGGAAACATCCCTAACAAATGTACAAATATATTGTATATGATGTATAAATGAAACTAAACGATTTAATTGAATTAACAAATTCAATTATTTGGGATCTTATATTAAGTATGTTTACAAACTAAAATGTTGATTATGAAATACAGGAACGGACTTTGTCATTAAGGGAGTCCTCAAACAAATAGGCAAAGATAAACGTCTTGTATCAATTATAAATTTTAAAATTACTTTGTAGATCGCAATAAAAGTAAAAAATGAACTATATATTAATAAATAGTAAATAAAATTAACTTTAAAAAGATTGATCTAAAAGCAGCAATATAGTAGAAAGAATGAAATAATGTAAACAAATATTCCTAGGACATTTCAATGCGAATTTTTATATGAAAATTTACTTTATTTTGTATTAGCGGATTCCAAAAGAATGTAGATTGCGGTTGTGCCCATGAAATGGTTTTTAAAAAGTTTTTTTTTTAATCTCCATTGATTCTACCTAGTAGGCACCGAAAAGGACAATAAAAAGCATTATATATATAAACTGAGAAAATCGAGTTTGTTGAGGAAAAAACAAAAACAAAATTGAGACCACTAAAGCCTTGATAAACACACATTTTATGTGTATATATATATATGAGGTGCAATATGCATAAAATGTGTGTTTGTCAAGGCTCTAGCGGTCACAATTTTTGTTTTTTCTCAACGAAACTCGAATATAACCATCAATTAACAAAAAAATTGTCCAGTTCGTTAACCAACAACATAATTTGACTATTGGCGACAATTTAAAGAAAAATACAAATCGCGACGGCAATTTAATTTTTTCTAAAATAAATTGCGTATATTTCATTAAAATAAATTAATAAAAGTATTTTCTGAAAATCAGTGAAATGGGATTTTTAGGAATGGAGATTTACCTAAAATCCAACATTTAAAATTCGTTCTAGCGACACCAATATACGCTTTTTTCCGCAACAAAACTCGTTATTTACCATTTAAATAAGATAAGAAAAATATTTTCTGAAAATCGGCTATTAAGTGGGGGTTTATCCGAAACCCAAAATTTAAAAATCGCTTTAGCGGCACCAATTTTTCATCACGTCAAAATTCCGTATTTAGCTTTAAATATATTAAGAAAAATATTTACGGAAAATTAGGGAAATTGGTGTATTAGGATTTGAGTACAGCTGAAAACCCAAATTTAAAGAAATGGGGTTAAAGCGAAATTTGAAAATTGTTCTAGCGGCCCCAATTTTTGTTTTTTCGGTATATACCAGTTAAATAAAATAAGAAAACTATTTCTTGAAAATCAGAAAAATCGGATCATTAGGAGTGGGAGTGTACCTGCCATTGGGAGTTGGGCCATTAGGAGTAGGGATATACTTGAAAATCTAAATTTAAACAGCACCGTTGCATTTAATTTTCTCTCTATTATTTTAAAATAAAAAGACAAATTAATTTAGCATGTAAACTGTATTTATAACCGTGTGTATATATAATAAATGTATCGTCTTGAAGATAGCAAATGTAAAACATGATTTAATGTGTGTTTGAGAGGTATATTTGCATGCAAGAGCGCTCTATAATTAACTTCGGAAAACGTTTTCGTTACACATTTTACTACAATAACATTTAAATTAAGTTTCATATCAATGAAAATCGATGGAGCTTTCGATTGTATATAGTTAATTGTGTATATTTGCTTAGTAAATTGCAATTGTTTTTAAATAGTAACTTGTTTTTGTTTTATTGAAACATTTAAACATCATCATCTTCAATACACAATGTAACTCGAAGCTTTCTGCTATTTCTCTGATTTAGTGAATGCAAAAATGATTGAAGAGCACAGTTCATAAACATGGTTACATTTAAAAATGTTTAAAAATACCCACAAAGTGTAGCTATGTTTATTGGGGACCATTATATTTCATTTAATTCGTAGTATAACTATTAATGTGTGTGATTTAATTCCAATAATAATAATAATAATAATAATAATAATAATAATAACAATAATTCTAAATATGTGGTGTATATTTTTTTAAACTTATAGATTGCAAGAATTCTAATTTTGCTCCCCTAATCCCATACAGTAATGCCAATACTTGTTCCATTTCATTAATTAATAAGGGGATAATTTGGATTGTATATTAATTTTTAAAATTATTCAACTTGCCGAGGAATTCGCTTAGTTCACACAGCTCCTGCGTTACGAATTATTTCTCCATGAGATAAGAGTTTTTTACAATTCAAGTACGAATTTTTATATTTTTAGAATTTGTATAAAAGCTACAATTGAAATTAAGAGATTTTATTATCCAATTTCGCATTACAAACATTAGTATATTCACTCTTGTATTAAAATCTTGTTCGTTTGGTCTTATTTTTGACTTATTCTTGTGTGTTTCGCCAGAAACCCTACAGATCATCCAACAGTAATCCGAAATCTGTAATGATGTAATGATGTAATCCATTACCCTTAGCATCTCCTTCCCATTACTTGAATATCTTGATGAAACCTCTTGAATTGCTTTTCACTGACTTATAGAAATGCATCCAAATGTAAAAAGAGAAAATGTAATTTAGGACTAATGTTCATCCTAAATAGCACGTTGATCACAATTTTAGCACACTTTCAAGTTGCCTATCTTTAACTAATTCTGTGTTTTTCGGTCGTACAAAAAGTACTTCTTTTATTTTGCATCCAAAAGAGCAGGAAATTTGTCGATAGTATATTTGAAACATTCTCTATATTTGAACTATTGTTTTATCACAGCAAGTTTAATATAAAGAGGTGGTAAAAGAATTTTCTTAGGATTCAATAGCTAATCCCTTAATATATTTTTACCACATAGTGTTAAACTGGTTCTATTGTGTTTTGTCTTTGGTTTTTAACCACAAAATCTATACAAATATAACAAAAAATAATTTTAATTATTTAAGCAACACCTCCTCTGTACTGTTCTCAATTGTATTTTGTATGATAAAGATATCAACATGAAAGTATTTAAAAATGAAATTCGTCCTTTCAATAACAATATTTAAACACTCTAAGAAAGCAATGTTGTGTAAACATTACAGGAATGCTGCTAAATATCTGTGTAAGGAAGAAAATGAATCATGTTTCTTTATAAGATAAGACTTACAATTACAAACTGAGGGTATAAACATCCAAAGAAAGTGTGTGTGGTACAGCTAAATTAACTGTATTTTTGGAATGAAAATTGCTACAAAAAACTTCAAAATATAAAAACAATAAAAGCATTATAGATCTATGTTATTGACACATGGTACCATGTCATTAAATGTTTCGATGACATCATTCTCCCCTCTCGCCCCGCCAACTTCTGCCCCTCTCAGTTTTTGCTTTTGCTTATAGGTACTTGAAGAATTTATCGACATGTTATAATAAGTTACCACATAGCCTGCAAGTATTAAGTGATATAAATGATAATTAGAAACTGTATAATAGTATACGAATCCATTATCATTAATTTTGTTAAAATGTAATGAAACGCCTACGGAAAGTTTATGCAGTAAATGAAATTGTAGTTTGAAAATCTAAACATGTACTTTTTGGAAAATAAAGAGCACAGGATTATGGAATTCTGCAATAATGAAGCGTAAAATTGCACTGCTCGCATTATAGTCGGAATTATTTAAGTAAAAAAAATACTTAATTTGCATTAGCTTTTCTCCGCGATTATCTATCATTAATCCAGTAAAGTAATGCTCCAATTTTATTTTTATCCATGAAAGGATAGTGATACCACGCGTCTTAGAGTCCTACAAATAAAAATTATAAAACAATAACAATCGTTTTACATTATTTGACAGAGATTAATGCTTAGAACGATTCTAAAGTAAATATAATATAAATTTAGCATTTATAATGAATTATATTTGCAAAAATTATTAGCAAACAACTCAACTACTGTTTGTGCACTATCACTTGAAGTGCTCATGTTGAAAGGTTTTAAAATAAAACTATATATATATATATATATATATATATATATATATATATATATCTCATCTTCACTCCAGTATTTAAAGTTTAACTTCAGCATAACTGCAACAAATTCCTTTTGCTGTGCTGACTGTTACGATAACCGCACATGATCAAACTCTTCGGAAAGAGCTTGAATTTACCAAATATTGCTATATGAAGGGTAATAAAATATTCCATATTTTCAATAACTTTTATCCATATTTTCAATAGCTTTACAGTCTTAGTGACTGTACGAAAGGAACTAGTTTTCTAAGATCACATAGTCCGATACCAATACCCACAAAATACAATGTCTTCACCATATTTATATGGTTTGTCTGAGGTGTCATCAATAAATCCACTCTGCTCTTAGTAATCAAGTCTCTATTTTTACGACAAACTTTGAAAAAAATCCAAGACTCGTTCTTGTGAAACCACGACACTCTCCCTTACCCCATTTTATTGTAACTGTTAATATAGCAGGCGGTGAAATGCTCCTTAACAAACAGATCTCAAATTATTTTAATTGTCCGTTAATGAGTGCAGGATCTACAAGCAGACAACAAACATTATTTAAGTAACTTTCCCCATACATGGCATAAATCTAACACAGTAAAACACTACTCGTAGTTCCTCTGCACATTAAATAAAAGTTCATTATGGGCAATAGCAAAACAAAACCGAAACGCAAACACCAGCACAACAAACTAAATCCTAGGAAGAGCAGTGATTAATTATACTTCTCAAATGATCATTAGATAAACGGTTCAGCATATCACGAGAATGATGTACAGAGCGTACCCTCTGTCCCTCTCAGTCATGAAACTTGCATCAGTCAGGATATTCGAAGACGTTTTCATCTTTAATAACCAGGTTACTGTTGAAGCTCTTGCATGTTCCCACATAAAATCAAACTGTACTGCAATTACATGGAAATATACTGAACTGCCAAAACACACAGAAATATAGTATACTGATGAATGCAGCAGCATAATGCGTTATTGATGATGCATAAGCAAATAATTTAGCAAAGAGAGAATTTGCAGAAACTTACAGGTATGCATGCATATTGGGCACACCAGTCTTTTTTATTCAATAAATCAAGTTCATAGATTCATTCCCAAATTACTAAATTACTAAAAGCTCGTCACACAGGAGCTGCGTAAATTAATCAAATGTCTTAGCAAATAGAATAACTTTAAAAAGGGTATAAAATCCGAATTATGGTCTTATTAATTAATGAAATAAATTATGGCATTACTGTATATTAATTAACATGACAAACTCTAAAACCAACTGTTAAAAAAAAAAAAAAAAAAACCTGAGCTATAATATATTACTTAACTATGTTTGTTTGTTTGTTTTTCTTCAAAATTACTTGAATATTTCAAAAGTTAGGGAAACAAAATTAGAATTCTTGCAATATATAAGTATTACAGAAGACAAATCGCATTTCTGGAATAATAACTATTATTATTACAATTATTAATACTGTCGATATTAAACCACAAATTATTATTGGAATAATATTAATTAAATGAAATATATCATCACTGACAGATAAAGCGAGTGGTTATTTTTAAACATTTTAAAATGTAACCATTATTATGAATTGAGCTGTTTGCATTCACTAAAACAGAAAAATTACAGAACGTTTCGACTTACATTGCCTATTTAAGAAGAAGAAGAAGAAGAAGAAGAAGAAGAAGAAGAAGAAGAAGAAGAAGAAGAAGTCTGCATGTGTGAATAAAACAGAAACATGTTACTATTGAAAAACAAGTATAATTTACTAAGCAAATATATATAATCAACAATATGCAATCGAAAGTTCTATCGATTTTCACAGGCTTTGAAATTTAGTTTAAATGTAGTTGTAGTAAACTCATTTAATGCAAACGTTTTCTTAAGATTATTACAGAGCGATGCAAATATAATTCTCACAATATTTCACACTTGCTATCTTCATGACAATGCTTTTGTTAAAACATATGCATCGCTATAAATGCAGTTTATATGCTGTGTTAATTTTTTTATTATTATTTGGAAACAATATAGAGAAAATTAAATGCAAAGCGCTTTTTAAATTTCAGTTTTCTATACACCCCTACTCCCAATGATCCACTTTCCCTAAATTTCACATTTTTTTTTTATTTTATTTAAATGGTATACACTGAATTTTGTCGTGAAGAAACAAGAAATCACCGTTAGAGTGATTTTTAAAGTTTGGGTTTCAAGTAAACCAGCACTCTGATTTTCAGAAACTGTTTTTCTTGCTTTATTTAAGTGGTATATATCAAGTTTCGTTGCGAAAAACCAAAAATTGCGGCCACTAGAGCGATTTTGAAATTTTCGCTTTAGGTTAACCCCATCCCCAATAGCCCAATTTTTTGATTCACGAGCTCGATGAATTGTTTGTTAATTTATGGTTATATGTAGAGTTTCTTTGAGAAAAAAAACAAAATTGCGGCCACTAGAGCGTTAGTAGATGGCATTCACACACACGAGCGCGCGCGCACATATATTTTTCATTGTCATTTTTGGTGCCTATTAGGTAGGCTCGATGGAGGTTTGAAGAAATTTTTTTAAAAAATATTTTCATGGATACAACCGCAATAGTTGCATTCCTTAGGAATTCTCTAAAACCAAAGGCATCATTAGCATTAGATTCATGTATATGAAGATCAAAAGTAATTATGGAAAAATTTACTCCATTTCTTGCTGCAAACATCCTCAATTTCAACAGACAGCGAATTTGGATAGTGCGTGTCACACCAGGATAAAACAACGTGTGCACTTAGCAATTACGAGGAGGAAACAGCGAACCTTTGTGTAATCTTATTTGCAAAGCATTAGTAAAGAAACGAGCCTCGGAATCGTAAACCCCTTTGAAACTCTATTGTAAAGAATTATTAACATTTATACAAGGAACAGCACTCTCAACACAGAAACGACGAAGATAGGGATAATGCAAGCTTTAGTGTTACAGAGTACTAACTACACTGATTCACTTGCAGGCACTTTGTTACTTTCTTTAATCGTCAATTCATTACTGTTATCTATCGTCACTGTTTTGCAGCGGACTATGTCTTTATAAACGTTGTGTACTAACACAGAATCTTCCTGTCATACTGCCGTATCAACATAATCCCTCATTGTTGTAAAACTCTTTATCCAGACTAAGATATACGATCGCGCCGCAGATCAAGTTATGGCCAGTAACTTTTTATAGCGCGTGAAATGGAGTCAAAGAAAGGAAAAGTTGGACGGAATTTGAGTTTTATAGGAGCCCCGATTCTCCACGAACTATTCGTGCCGGCATTCTATTGTAATATGAGCATGGCTAAAAGATTTAAAAGCCCAAGGACACTTTTATTGCGCTGTCAAGGTAACGGCTGCTAGAATAGGAACATCTGATATTCTCAAAGAAAAAGAAAGAATTGTGGTTAGTACTGTATGCCTAGTAACCAAGTTCAGAAACATTTGCCAAAACTTTTCAGTTTAGTGTTTAAATTTCGATATTATATGTTAATGGAAATGAAACATTAAGTTTTGAAGGAGGATTATCATTAGGAAAATGTATCAAATTTAGAACGTAATGTGACACACAGATTGTTTAGAGTGTTGTGGGTTTGCTGACTAGGCATTATTGAGGGAGTCGTTCGTTATTTTCAAACGAAGATTAACAGCGTTTGGGGAAAATTCGGGAAGGGACCAGTAATTTGTACCATCCTGAATGGTGATTTGAAATTTCTCCTCCAAAGGAAAACTTGGAAACAGTGAGGAAAGCATCAGTTTGAGAGCAAACAGGGCTGATGAGTCAGGCCACAGTTCCTCTCGCTCGTCGGAACCAGCTCGCTATAATATAGAATTTGCACACCAGGTATACTACTATTCTATGCTCTCATTTTGAATAAATTAGAATGTTACGAGTGGAAGGTATGATTTAGCAAACTTTTTCTCAAGTTCCTTGCCAAGAGAGTGTGTAACACTATGAGCTACGTCCCATACTTGTCGGTCCTGGTGGTCTAGTGATAAACCCAAGATCGCGGGTTCGTTCTCGGCCAGGATCGATGGATTTTTTCGGGCGTAAAAATCGTAAGTATGGCTTCCTTCTGAAGGGAAGTAAAGCTTTTGTCCCGTGTCGTACATTTATAGCAAGAAAAAGAACCTCAAACTTGAAAGAATTCACGCCCTGAATTGAATGGGACGCTGATGACCTGAGATGTTAAAGAGCTTCCGTAAATAGACCAAACTTGTATGTCGTAGAATGTAATAGCTGTAGGCAAAGAAGCCAGGATCGTTACACAAGTCAAAGTCAAAGTTAAACACATTTCACCATGGCTAATTTAATGTATTGTGACAATTATATTACTATTTAAATGTGTATTAAAAGTGTTATAAGCAATCAAAACTCGTAAAAAGTTCGCTATTTAGAACTTTGAATTTAAGAAAAATATTCCAGTGTTATGTGCGATTATTAAACCACAAGAAGTAAATAAAAGTGATCATCAAATTAAACAAGTGAATTCAGACTCTAAAAGTCCAAAATATGGATACACGCAGTGATTAACAAAATATCAACACTTTAGTTGTGCTGTACGCAAATTACAAGTTGAACATTTTTCAAGAGGGGGCGCATGTTCGATAATGCTAGGGGCATCAGTATGACTAGGTTCCTGATATCGCGTTCCACATTTGTCAAGAAACCTTCTCCAACTCAACAAGAGCATCATACCATTAAACTACTAAAAGGGCTCAAATTTTATCGACCTCCGAAGTGATTACAAAGCGTACAGAGCTTTGTATGCGAAACATTTCACACGCTACATGGATCCGTACAAAAAGGTCTCCTGCTCCTTTTTAGCACATACTTTAACACTGAACTTGTGTTGATTACTGTGCACCACTTGCGCTTTCGGGATTTCGTGCTCTCACACGTGTATGTTGTCAAGTTCACGATGTCATCTCGAGGCTCCTGTAACATCGGCGGAAGATCTTGTCTCACGGATACATGCAGCGTGCGAAATACTTCGCACACAGCCACACATCTTTCATCGTGTGCGCCAATCTCTGCACTGCCGATGTACGTCCTGTAACCGTACTAGAAGTGAACAGTTCGAACCTCTTTTATACTTAAATGAGATGTTCTTGTTGAATTGGAGAAACGCAGTACATTGGCATATCCAAAGCGTTGTCATACTTTGACCCCCCCCCCCCACGGCGCACAAACGATGCATTTCCGAACATGGATCCTCTCTTGAAAAATGTTCAGTTTGCCGTCCCGTACAACATATTAAGTGTTGTCGCAACTTCTTTTGAATCACTCCGTATAAATGACCCGCGGACATAGTAGGTAATATTGCAAATATTTTATTAAGAGTTTGTTCATATAAAATATAAACATGTTAACCTTGTAAACATAAGCTAGAGTAATTTTGATTTATTGGCGTTTATCGTGGTAAAATTTCTTGAAAAGGCTGATATATTAAGTATTATAAAACATATACGTTCAAATGGAACCTGACAAAAATGTTTCACAATGCTTATTTTTAAAAATAAATTATTAAATTATTCCTCAATTACTGCCTAACATTCTACCTATAGCTCTTTCAGCAGCAACAATATAGATGAAACCCTTAATTAAATGTTATTAATAAACAGTACCATGTAATAATATATATGTTTAACTGAAAACGTGTCATAAAATTGGTTGTGCTTTTTTTTTGAATGGTTTTTAACGCCTGTTTTTATTACTGAGACACCACAGGCGGTGGGCATTGATGATACACGAAATGAATGATGAAATGATATATCAGGAAAGGGTTTTTTAAGGAAAGAAACGTTCCAGGCCTAAGTTTAGGGTACCTCCCAGCGTTTGCCATTTATGAGGGAAAACCTGAAAAAAAAACCTCAGCCAGGGAGGGATTCGAACCCTAGACCTTCCGCTAATGAGTCTGCGGAGTCTGCGCTAAAACGACCTCGGCCACCCGTAGGAGTTGCTTGTATTAATGCTGCCCATTGTATTTTCATAACCATGGTCACTTTTCTTTTGGATTCTATTACCCAAATGATCTGTTTCAATTCTTACCCCCTCCCCCACAATTTTAAGCATCTAGAACTGCCACTGTTCTTCACTTCCCAAAACACAAAACATCAGTTATCGTATCGACGGTTTTACGTGTCTGAAATGTACCGGTATGGCTAATACCATTACTAAATAAACATGATATTACACTTTGGCACTTCATTTTAAAATAATAATCAAGATGCCAAATGCATATCCAATGAATTCGCTGGATGGGGGGGCCTGCCACACTAATCGCAGCTGAGATTTGCAATACTCATTATAACAGCAAAAGTTCCTGAATTCCATGTTAAGTTATTGTTCTTCCTTTCTGTGAAAAAGCTACCTTTAAGTAAATTTTTAAGTTTAACAACCGGTTCTATGCTGCAATACTATTAACAAATCATTGTAAATCAGGGACGAATGACTGCCTTTTATTCCAATTTTTCATAAAGAGAAAATAGTATGGGAACTCCTCGCTAACTTTGATCTGCTAATTCAGTTTCAATGCTTGCCTAATAACAAGCTTTTACCAGAACTAAGTTTGCTTTATGCATTTTCTAATTCACAGAAAAACTCCCATAATTATAGCAAAAAGGACTAAAATTATTCAAGCAATACTTCATTTCCATTACACACAATTGTATTACTAATGAAAAACGTAGCAAAGTGCTAGTACATCATGTGTTCCATATCTTATTTTTAAATATCAGATATATAAAAGGATATAGTGAAATAAAATTAGTATTAGTAATGTTTTTATTTTCTAATGAATTACTCTTAAAGTCCAAAGCCCTCTCTTCATTGTATCGGCAAACATTATTTAGTTCGGTTGTCTGTGATCATTGTTGCTATCGAAGATGGATTTATCGCAAGAAATTTTAGCTCAAGCTGAAAAGACGAATTGTTACTAATACTGCGAAAAGCGTATGATACTTATGAGAAGAAATACGTCAGATTCATTAACTGAACAGTAAAAACATTAAAAATATTTCAGAGACGTTAGTATGAGCATATATTTCTGAACAAGTTACTATTATCAAAAAAGTTTATTCTATAATGAAAATGAAAGCTTGATTTCTTTATTTTATACTATCGTAACATAATATTCAGTTAAAGACAGCATTTTAGCCATGAAAACATTTAAAGGTATAATTGTTAATATGAAAATTTTGTGAATAGAGTCATGACATAGTATTTTATACGATTTTGACTAACAATAAATACTATTTATAATGATGATATACAACAATTTATTTGCTTTATTTTTTAATCAGTAATGCAATGTGCTATAAAACGGCCTGAACTTCTAAAGCAACAAAGTCGTTGTAAATCTGCGTCTTTGCTCCTGATAAGAGTTTTAAATGTGAAATATGAAATTACATGTGTGAAGAATCAGTTAAGTCCAACCAAAAATCCTGAAAATTTAAATGTTATAATTTAATTTATATAGCAAATAGGATTATTGTAATTGCAAACGAATCATGTACAAATGGCAACTCTATGTAAGGAATGTAACGCTCAAGGTTTTAGTTTTCTTTTATAAGAGCAAATCCGAAGATTGATAATTGTAAATACAAGCAAATCGTAAATTAGGTAGAAATGCAATGCTATATAAGAAAAGATTTTAGTTTTCCTTTTTAAGAGCAAATAGGAAGATTTATAATTGTAAATGCAAACAAATTTTAAATTATGTAGAAATGCAATTCTACAATATGAACGCCCAAGGTTTCATTTCCTTTATTATTCTTTTTAAGAGCAGATGATTGTAGGTGAAAATTGATCGTAAATTATAATGCAAACAAATCGTAAATTATGTAGAAATTGTAGAAATGCAATTCTGTAATAATAAAAGTTAACTCCAAGGTTTTCGTTGTTCTTTTTAAGAGCAAATAGGAAGATTGATTGTTGTAAATGCAAATTAATCGTAAATTATAATGCAAATGATTCATAACTTATGTAGAAATGCAATTCTATAAGAAAGGTAACGCCCAACGTTTTCGTTTTCCTTTTTAAAAGCAAATATGAAACAGGAAGATTAATAATAGTAAATGCAAACGTATTGTAAATTATGTAGAAATGCAATTCTATAATAAGAAAGGTAACGCCCAAAGTTTTCATTTTCCTTTTAAAGAGCAAATAGGAAGATTTATTGTAAATGCAAACTAGTCGTAAATTATGTACAAATGCAATTTTATAATAAGAAATGTAATGCCCAAGGTGCCAGAAATAAGTTAATTACAGTATTCGAAAGAGCATAGAGCGCGGTATAACTCCTTGGTGTAATCTTTTTCTTCTTTCCATCAAAGGTACTAATTTCCCTGTTCCGAAGTAACTTTTTCAGAAATATTGGTCTATCCATCTCTTCCTTGCTGTAATGATTAATTGAATTTTATCGCCTTGCACAAATTTTGGTATATACAGTGAGGTTATTTGAGTTACTAGTTACGTAATGAGGGAACAGCTCAGATTCCCATAACCAAATAACTATAGGTCACAGTTTAGATGCCAAAGCTCGTATCCTATGCGATCTTGCAGAATGTTTAATGGTCCAGATTTTGCGATGAAAACAGTTGATCATCAGTTTCGTTGTCGCTCGCTGTTTCTGCATCTCTCATTCAGTTCCTCTGTCAGCGCTGATGTGCTGTGGAAGACTGGATTGATGGAAAGCGTAGACAGGATAACCCTGCGCAAACTTTGTAGTATCTTATATACGCATTTTCATTAATAATCAGAGGTGTTTCTGTTTAATAAATACCTAAACACCTATTTTAATTATATAATTGGTTATTTTCAATATTTTAACCAAAATAAATGCCTGAGCTTCCGGGCTCTGCTTATTATAAACGGCTGTAATATGTAAAGTATATATTTATAGAATGGGCAAATGCATTTTGTTGCATTTACTTCATACAAATATCGTTCTCATTGCGACAGTTGCTAGTTTTAGCTTGATTTACTATATATCTGTTATCGATCTTGCTTGAGGAATATTACTATTTAGAATGCGGGTAAACCTAGCAGGTAGAGCACGCATTATACAAACAGTTTGATCACAATTATGCAAGCGACTAATTAAAAGGCCGGTGTATAATGGCCGCCCATACAACGAATCGAGGAGACGCCCTTGTGTTTGTGGCCCACACAGCAACACAAATTAGGCCCCATAACTATCCGTGTGACGCTCTGTTTGTTTCTTCCATTGTCCGCATCATTGTTAATTCATAGGCGTCAACACACTCTACCTTGTTTTGTATTATAACAAACAGGAAGTTATGAAATGTTGTTGCTATGAATTGCTTCACACTTTTCCCTATTAACACATCGACTTGTTTCGATATTCTACGTCGTTACACCATTGGTACATTAAAATTCTTTACTCCGGAAAGCTATTGGAGTGTAATGCAGTAAGATTGCTCACTGCATGAACGGACCAAACTCCGCCCAAGTTTAAGCAGTTAAATAAGCTATGTGGCGACATGAAATAATGCTACTCTGTCTTGTCCACTTTCATTCTATTGAATCCCATTACATATCAATATCAAGCTTCGGATTTTTAGAACCTACATTCTTAGATTTTTTTCAGTCGTCGTTTAAGGACTTTAGAGATTTTTAATATTCCAATTTATAAATGTATTGATTTTATAGAATAAAATAAAAACATAATAGAATACCATAAAATAGGGTGATCCAATGGAATATGCGGTTTTCAGTACTTTATTATGGAGTAATCCTTAAGAATTAAATAAAAATACTTTTTCAAGGGACAAGCAGCACAATGCAATTTATTAATCTGAACTTATTTTAATAAAAATCGCATTTAAAAATAAATAACCCCATAGAATAAGCAGGTTTTCAAAACGCTGTCGTTTCTGCAATTTTGCATTATAGTTATAGTATTGGTGCTATGCACCTTCAAAACCTGCAATTTATTCAGTTCGTTAAGGAAACAATAGTATGGATAATTGGATGATTGAAAAATGTGTATTTGCTGTTGCAAGATTGTTGAATCTAAGTCAATCTCTACGTTCAGAGAAGATTTAGAGTAGAATTTAATGTGAATCTGAACTTTCAGATGAATGATAATGATGAAGCTGAGTTTTGGTTCCTGCAGTATGGCGCCACAGCTCACAACACTCGTGAAACAATGAACAGGGTGCAATTACTATACTTTTAACAGATCGAAATCTCAATACCTCCTTCTTTGATCCAAAAAATAAAATGAAATCAAATTCAATCTACAAAAAGTTATAATTAATATTATTAACAAAATAAAACCATAAACAAAAATAAACCTACTGCGGATCCTCTTTCCTGGATGCATAACTTTTCCATGTGCTGACGTTGCCTGTTAAGCGCGATCTCCAGATCTGAGAGCAGCAGATTTCTTTTTATGGGAATACTTGAAAAGTAAAGTGTATTGCGACAGGCCACGGAGCATTAATAGAAAAAGTAACTCGTGAAATTAGGGATAGTGATCATGGCAGCGAGTAATGGTGAACTTCCACAGGTGATTACGCGAATGTGTTCACTGTCATGAAGCTCACTTAAAAATGCGATTTTTAAAAAACTAAGTACAGATTAATAAAATGCATTGGGCTACTGATGCCTTGAAAAGGTATTTTTATTTAATTCTATACGAGTGTCCCAAAAGAAGGTTCTGAAATCCGCCATATTCTATTTGGTCATACTTATTTTACACATTACACCTTTATCACTTTTGAAAGCTGTTCGTTCCTAGCATGTCATGAACAATTAAATATCTTTACACAATTTCAGTAATAAACCTTCTTCATTCTTTCAGCAGTAAATTCTTTTTGTCTTCTGTTAAAGTTCACTTGAAAGGGAAAAAATTGCGCTCAATACCATATGAAGTTAGAACTGCAAAACTCCGATGTCTTTAGGATCCAAAGGATATTCTCCTTGCAACATCTCTCCACAAAGAAAAGAATAAACACTTTCATCTTCTTGAAATATGGATTAGATGCAAACACAATTCCTAGTTTCTTGGCTATGAAATTTTTCAACTGAAGGAGCAGAAGCTTAGCGTAAAAATCCTAAGTATGGCTTTCTTCGGAAGCGAAGTAAAGCCGTGGGTCCATTGTCGTACATTTACGGCACGATAAAGAACCTCAAGCCTGAAAGAAGAGGCCTCTGAGCAAAATTGGTCGGCCGTTTCACGCCCTGAATTGAATGGGATGCTGATGACCTGAGATGTTACAGAGCGTTCATAAATAACCCAAATCAAAAAGAGCCGCTCCCATGTGTATGATTTAAAGCTGTTCTGCCAATGGGAGAACTGCTTCTTCCAATTTATTTACTGTAGCCTTTATATAGTCTAACTCTTGTACATCTTACTTTGAATACAATGCTTTCTTTGCTTTTATAACATGTACAGCTTTAAGTTCCTCCAATGTATCAATAACTTCCAAGATATGTAACACATTGCTGCTTAGAGCCAGGTGCCTACGAGTCCCCCGCCGTGTTGTTGCTGGTTGTGGATAGAGCGGTACCGAGGGGTACTGAACTCGTCTTGAAAGCTTTGGAAGACCTTCACTGAAAAATTGATTTCGTTGATCACAGAATGTTGTACCCAAATTTCCTCAGATACTCGGTGGAGTCCAGGTGAATGACAAATGATATGGAGCATGCGAGAATGGAAAGCCTTCGAACATTCACCTGCTGTCAGATGTAGCTGCATGGTTTGTCACGCTTCTTCTCTTTCTCTGGCTCCGAAAACAACAATCTCACCATAATAGCCACACTGGAATGGTGGTTATCAGAAGCTCCCTGCATAGAATGGCATGCGATATGTTCGGCTGCTTGCCCAGGAAGAGAGTAGCAATGCATCTACGCAGGCATCCTTTAGATGAAGTTGTCACCAACATCTGCTGGTGTCTGCTCAATAGCCTTCACCACAGCCAGTTAGTTTTTCCTTAAAGAGGACTCGTTCGGTGTTTTTCTATCCCAAAATTCGTGCAAAAACATCTGCAATATTGAGTTCTGGACAGCAGAGGCAGATATATTAGCGGAAGCGTTAGCTTTGCAGAGATGTAGGTTTTGGTTTCGTAATTAGGAATTTCTCTTATTTTTAGAAGCATTCTCAGCAATTCCCAAGTGATTTGCCGATTTATGATGCTACACTTAAGAAGAAAGTATGTTTCTAAGAAGGAGAAAAGATAAACATTCACCACAGTAGGAAAGTTAATTCTTAATATTGTGGGATGATCATTCAAGAGTCCGGGGGGCTACTTAAAATTGCATTGCTCTGTTTATAGTTAACTTAGTAAGAAACCTCTTTTTATACATTCATGATGTATTTGCATTTACGAGGGTAGGTCCATAAGTTTCCGGCCTCGCCGATAAGGATTATCGCCCTTTACAAAAGCCTTATCAGGTGCCATACCTTATCTGTTAAGTAAATAATTACAACTGTAACTTCTGCTCCGCAGAGTTCAGTTGTTCAGATATACTTGCATAAAAAAGGCTATGTGTAGAAGATTGGACATGTTCAAAATGGAGTATCCAGCTATTACACAAAAGTAGGACTTACTCCTAATGAAATTAAAATGCAGTTGGATGGTATATATGGAGAATCATCCCCCTCATATTCTAATGTAAAAGAATAGGCCAAATTTTTGGAATGGATCGATTTTTTTTTATTGATTTATTTATGGACGCTCTTTAACATCTCAGATCATCAGTGTCCCATTCAACTCAGGGCGTGAAATGGCCGACAAATTTTGCTCAGAGGCCTCTCTTTCAGGCTTGAGGTTCTTTTTCGTGCCGTAAATGTACGACACGGGATCCACGGCTTTACTTCCCTCCCGAAGGAAGCCATCCATACTTAAGATTTTTACGCCCGAAAAAATCCATCGGTCCTGGCCGGGTTCGAACCCGCGTATTATGCTGACCCACTGCACAGACAACATGCTTCTATGAAAGAGAAAAGGCGAGGAAAGCTGAGTGGTGGTGTACGCCTTCTTCACGACAACGCGCCTGTGCACATAGCTATTGTTGCAAAGAAAGCTGTGAAGAAATATGGATTCAAGGAGATCGACCATCCACCTTACAGCCCAGATCTAGCTCGCAGTGACCATTTTCTCTTCTCAAAACTAAGAAAGGACCTTCGGGAAAGGAAATTTATGTGTGACGAAGAAGTGAAGAATGCTGTTTATGCTTATTTTGCAGACAAGAAATCTATTATTCTTTTGGGGGGGGGGGGAATTAATTCAAATATATGAGAAAGGTATTGCAATAAATGGTAACTATATTGAAATGTGAAATATAGTTTTTATCTTTATCATACCTAGAAAATGGTTAGGCCGGAAAATTATGGAGCTACTCTCGTATATTACAATAAACCTTACATAACAGGAGAATTTCTCATGGAGTGGCGTAGGGATTCAAATCAAGTTAAGGTGCTAACATCACTGTTTACTGCTATAAAAAATTAAGAGATATACTCCAGAAAGTTAGAGAAAAGCAATAATACAACCAATATATAAAGGTACAAGAGATATGGAGAAACCTAACAAATATCGGGCCATAGCTTTATTATCTAATGTGAGACAAATTTAAATAGGCATCTTAGCAGATAGACTCCAAGAATTGGCAGGAAAATATAAAATGTTGTCAAAGTTTCAAATAGGCTTCAGGAAAGGAAGACGAACTGTTTATAATGTACTTGTGATAAAAACATTAGTAGATGAGCATTTAAAGAACAAAAGAGGAAAATAGTATATGGCTTTTGTTGACCTAGAGAAAGCCTTTGGTAGAATAGGAATGAAATTATTGTGATACAAATTACTAAAGAAAGGGGCAAGTAATCAAATGGTGACTGTTTTAAATGGGTTATATAGGGACAATACTCTCTGTGTAAAATATGAGAAAGATGCAATAACCCGAGAAATACATTAAAGGACTAAGACAAGGATATAAGTTAAGGCCAATTTTATTTAAAATAATTTATTGATGATATATTACAAAATATCAACAATGCCAATAATTTCTTGCTTGTAATAAACAATATACAGATATCTGATCTGTTTTTTGCTGATGATTTGGTAGTAGTGTCAATAACTGTAAATGGTTTAAAACTGTCCTTACAGGAAATAGATTCATTTGTGCAGAATGGAGATTAAGTGTAAATGAAAATAAAACACAAATAGTAGTGTTTAAGAAAGGAGGAAAATTGAGTAAATGTGAAAAATGGAAAAAAAGGAAATATACAAAGTGGTGAGAGATTGTATGCATTTAGAAATGAAAATATGCACAAGAAGGAAGTGGGAGAAACAAAAGAAATCAGCTCTGGCAAAGGGGAAAGTAACAATGACGGCTGTTAAGTAGATATTTATTTAAAATGCCATAGATGGAGATGAAATGGCTGGAAAGAGTATATAACAAAGTCGTTGAGGCTCGAATGTTATATGGTGTTGAAGTACGGAAATGGGTGGGAAGTTTTGGACCAAGTACTCGTAATGTAGGATGTTTTGTGTTCTTGGGTTGTCTTTTAACAGTGGCTAATGGAATGGTTCATATTGAATTGGGATGAGTATCAAGAAAAGAATTGGTTATGGAGAGAGCCTTAAAATATTGGTATAGAATCCTGCATCTTGATGACGATAATTTGTTAAACCAATGTTTAAAATACAAAGATATTAGACCACAAAGCATTGGTAGAATAAATGAATTAAGAAATAACTTAGAAAATAATGATATAGGTGATGTTTGGAAAAAATCATTGGGAAAGAGAAAGATATGTAGACGCCACTAATAAAGAAGAAAGAGGGGGATAGTATGGTTAAGATAAGGAGTATGGAGGCTAAAAGGACAATGAAATGATTATTCGCAAGGCATATGTCCATTATGTGGGGGAAGAGAAGATATACAACACATTCTATTTGAATGCACAGAAACAGAGATTTGGAGAAAAGAAAGTGTATGGTAAGAACACTCATATAAATGAAATTCTAGCTAACAATTGATAGAACATTAGGCAATATTTAGAGAAAGTAAAAAATAAGTGGAAATGGACTGTTGAAAGAGGACAGAAATAATAATGCAAGAATAGCACTATAAATGTAAGAATTAAATATCATGTACTAACATACAAATATCAACTTTAGAAGACAGCCCAGTTTAGTAGCCTTGGTAAATAGAATGGGCAGGCTAATATATGGATTAATATGTGCGGATTAATATTAATAGTATTTGGTTACTTATGAATTAAGAGTAATGTAGAATTTAATTGTAATGTTGTTTATTTCTTGAAATAAAAATTCAATTCAATAAACCTTACCTGTTTTTTTCTAACTTCCTCATTTTTAGAAAAGATATTGTTGCTCGTAATCCCTTTCTCAGGATATCTGTTTATACATTATCTCTTTTATTGAGCAAGTTGAATATTGTTAAAAAAAAAGTTGCTAAAACATCAAACTGGTGGTGTCTCATATGGAGAAAAACTTAGTTATTTTACTGTTAATATTATTAATCAAGTCTGAAAATCCTGTGATTTACTGTTAGAATTTGCTGTGTATTATTTGTTACCCTTTGTATAATACGAAAGGTCACATCGCATTATTTCAGGTTTTTTTTATTTTCGTTTTAAAAACAGCGAAGAGCCTATAGCGAGAAATAAAAAATACGTTGCTATTGTGTTATCTTCTGTCTTCTGTATAAAATGAAACCCCGAAGCTTATTGCCAGAGTTTTCCTTGTATTGGTTTCAATGTCTGCGTCATTCTGAGTTTGGGATGTTTTCGAAATGACCCTGACTTTGGACTGACTACCATCCAGGGTTTTATGTGCACTCTATGTGTGTCCTGAGATAGCAAGTTTTAATAATGGAGGAGGTAGTTGTCAAAGAAGAAAAAGAATTATCACAACTATTTTATAATTAACTGTGAAAACAAATAGGTATAAACATACATAAAATATAGTGAGTGGAAATGAAACTAGACTACAGATATATTAAATGAACTTTTTAAGGTTTTGCAGAACATCAAAGCAGCTAAAATATAACAAAAACTTATGAATAATTTAATTAAAGGATAAAATCTTACATAGAGTAAAAAACACAAGACTACTATATAATATGTACATTTTTCCAACTCAGTGCAATAGGTAATGGTTCCTTAAACGTCGATTTGAGTAGATGCATCAGGCAGAAAATCTAATTCACAATAAAATTATTATTATTATTATTATTATTATTATTATTATTATTATTTTATCTGTTTATTCGAAATAAACTCTTATAAATATAGGTAGGTTTTTATAACTGCATTGGAAAGGGGAGGAGATAAAAGTAAAAACTTGAGGAAACATTAAGACATGATTGGTTTGATGAAGAGTGTAAAGAAAAAGGATTGTAAAAGAAAAGTTGGTGAAATGGAGGGTGATAGAGGATAGAAAATCTAAAGAAAACTATCTACTAAGTAAACATTTTAAACAAACTGTTATGGTAAAAAATGTGGTAAAAATACAGATTTGGAGAAAGAAAGAAGCTAAGAAATTAATTAAAATTATTGGTAAAAATAATGTAAGGAAAATATGGAATAGTATAAAATTAATGTATTAAAAATGTGTAGTTAAATTTAACATAAGCGAAAAAGAATAGTTAGATTACTTTTCCAAATTACATGCCTGTGAAAGTTCTGTGAAATGCAGGGTAAACCAAGAAATATAAAATAATTATATAGAGATTTTGGATAGTACCATAATAGAGAAAGAAGTAATGATCAGATTAAAGTACTATTCGAATGCAGGGAAACAAAGATTTAGAAAAAAGAAAGGTTATGGTCTAGAGCGAATAGAAATACTGATATAAATAAAATTTTAGACAAAAATTGTGAGAACATGGGACAATAATTAGAGAAAATAAAGGACAAATGGAAATGGACTATTAAAAGAGAGAAGGAACAATAAGAACTAAAGATCGTTGTTAAATTTAAGCGGTCTGCCTAGTTTAATAGTAGCCAGGATGAAATTCAGTGTAATCTATTATATGTAACACTTAGCCCTTCAATAAAAAGTATTATTACCTATAATTATTATTATTATTATTATTATTATTATTATAAATGTATAAGAAAATCATAAGTATCGTTCCTAGTTCAAAATCCAAAGAAACATTTTGTTTTTAAGTTTTGCCCAATAAAGCTGTTTTATTTTTCAGGGTTTCAATCTACTAAGCAGTCGATATTTTATAATCTTATTTAAGGTCCCTAACCACTTATTTTTTATCAATGCCTAACAAAAATTGCGATTACAAATTATTTACTCTGTCCACCATCACATCCCAGAAAAGAAGTGATAATCAAAACAGTATTGCTGTTCATTGCCAAAGAAGACAAAATCGATTCTAACTTCAGGCAAGGTTATGGAGTCAGTATTTTTGAACGCTAAAGAAATTTTATTTGACTGTCTTCAGAAGGGTAAATTCATAATTATAAAGCACTATTCCAGTATTTTAATCCAATTAAGTGAAAAAGTTAGTGAGAAAAGATCCGGTTGTTAGAAGAAAAAAAAAACTTTTTCATTAAGACAATGCGCTTCCTCTCAAAAATTGTAGTAACATTTGAAGCAGGAATTGTTGGAGGATCTACCCTGTTCACCAGATTTGGTTCCCTCTGATTTCCATCAGTTTCCAAAGCTGAAATTCTTACACCCTGGTCAGAATGTTTCACCAAAACAAGAGACGATTACAGCTGTAAGAAGTATTTAGCAGATCTTCCAGAAAACCACTTCAAGGACGATTGGAACATCGTTGTTATACGTATATTGATCTTAAGCAAGATTAAATTGTAGAATATAAATAATATTCACGTGACACCGAGAACTTAACAGACCGTGCCCATAAGTATAGAAATTTAATTTCCTTTTATTTTATAACCTTCTAAGCCGGGGACATGAACTGGGTCTTATGTATGTTGAGAAATTTACAGCGTTTCAGTAGGTAGATATTCAGCAACATATTCACATTACTCGGTAGGTTAGTTTCTGTGGTAATAACACGGGAAGGGGGGAGCAGACACAAAAATGCCGACATCAGCGCTGAACCTTATCTGATGACACCGTGCATGCGTTAGCTCGAGTTCGTGACGAACTGCTCTATACTAGCTCAAATAAAGCTATAACTGTCAGTGTTCCGCCTCAACTTAACCAATTGGTGTAAAGCTATCCTATTGTAATAGTAAACTGGTTAACAATCCCTTTAAAATGAATACAAGTAAGATTTGATCATGTCAGCTATGTGCTTAGCTCACGCACTGCCTACTTGTAGGGTATAAGAGCATAAAATCTCTGTAGTTCTTCATGAAGGCTGGATAACTTTTGAAAAATACGTCGAGTCTCTACCAGAGCCCGGATGTTAGGCAAAATGCCTTTTCTTGATATATTTAAGTCAGATAGAAATGAAAATATTTTTCGGTAAATTTGGGATCGTTAGAGCCAATTTTTATTTGGTCTATTTTGGATTTTGTTGCCTAATTTAAGGTTTAAACCTTTTTTTTTTTTTTTTTTGCCTGTTTTGTATCTTATGGATTTTTTCTGCGATTGTTTTCACATTTAAAAAAAATTCAATATATCGAAGTGAAAAAAGTTATAAAATATAACGGAATTTTCTCCTTATAAAAATATCTGCTGAGAATTTTGATAGGCGTTCATTTCTTTTCAAGCAGTCAAAAACTACTTCAACCCATTCATGTAAGTTCTTTAAATAGTAGAACCTTCATTAGTGAAGGAATGTACGGTTACCTCAGGCATACGAATATTAGGAAATAGAGAGGATGCGGAAAGTACTGTAGTTTTGAATAGTCCTGGCAAATGACTTTGTATCGATCTGCGCGAGATAATTCTGATGGGGAATACTCTCAGCTACATAAATGTAACAAACAAATGCAAGCGAGAAAGATGAGAGCGGTACAGCTGTGCATTAAACCGTCCCTACATAGTGTTCAGTATGAAAGTTAGAGAGATACTGACCTGATTCCCCTATAAACGCGTCGGTCCTAGTGCTGTAGTGGTAACCATACTTCCTTCTAAACCCAAAATCGCTGGTTCAAACCCGACCAGGATCGATGGATTTTTTCGGGCGTAAAAATCCTAAGTATGGCCTCCTTCGGAAGGGAAGTAAAGCCGTGGGTTCCGTGTTGTACATTTACGGCACGAAAAAGAATCTGAAGCCTGAAAAAAGAGGCCTCTGAGCAAAATTTCACGCCCTGAATTGAATGGGACGCTGATGATCTGAGATGTTAAAGAGCGTCCGTAAATAAACCAAATCAACACTATAAACGCATATACAGAAACCACTGGCATCTTTTGCTCATTCGTCAGGACTATTCAAAACTACTTTACTTTGTCTTGATCATTTTCATGATGTCCTGAAAAGCGAATCATCTGTTGTAACAGGTAAGAGTCCTTCCGAGATAGTTTGTTTTAAATATGCTCCAATCACTTCAGTGGAACGTTCTTTTTCGATGATTAAAAATGTTCTCTCTGATAAGTGGCTGACTATGACAGTTAATACCTTCAAAACACATCTTCTTGTTGTTGTAACCATGGAAAGTAAGCTTAAGTACTTTAATTATGTGATAAAGAAATTATTAAGTATCTTATAATCACATTGGTGTTACTCTCTGTTTTCATGTTTAATATATACCCACTTTAATTACTTTATTGCTTATTTTCAATATTTAAGTATCTTTTTTCTGACTATTTTAATCAAAACAAATGCCAGAAATTCTGGGCTCTACTAATATAAACAAGAGGAAGCGATGTGTTTATTACTTCATTTCATTTTACACTCAACCTATAACATTACACTTCCTGCAGATAAGAGAGGAATACCTTATAATAAATCTAATACGCGTTTATCAGAATTTAGATGATGACACAGAATCTCTTGCATGTGAAACCTCTTCAAAAATAAATATATCAATGTCTTCAGACATTTCAAGTTACAACACATATACATGCTCATAAAGAAATCAAAATATATCAGTTCTCTCTTTTTAGCAATCAATATTACTGTCATAGATATGTTTTTATTTTTATTAATTTATTTATTAGTTACTTTGTGGCACTTATAGGTGCTATATAGTTGTCTAATACATTAGACATATATGTGTATGACTGACACATATTTTCAGATATCTGTCCAATGGCAATCGTGAAGTGGGAAAACTGGCTATTAAATAACCGATACACACACAAGTACACAGCAGACTTTTAACATGAGAAAAAAACCTTCATGAAAGAACATTTTCTTGCGCACGGATAATAGAGATCGTTAAGGTGTGGACTCTTGAGCGAAAGGATCGATTCCTACCAGGAACGTCTCCCAGACTGAGGGCTTTTCTAGGTTTTTCTCAGTCCTCATAAATGACAAATGCCGGGGAGGTACCTTTAAAAAAATTCCCAGTTTATTATTTCATCTCATGTAGCACCAGTGTCCACGTATGTGATGCCTCAGTGGTTTAAAGGGTTTTAAACACTATTTAAAAAATTGCGTACAGCCGGAAGTCGAACCGCTAAACACAGCAAGCAGATGCTACGAGGCCGATATCATTGGACGTACGTCAAAACAATAATAAATGTACATATAACATTAAAATTAAATATAATTATTACCTTGTCTTAAATACTAGCAATGGAAGCGATGTACATCATTCGAGAATAAATTAACTCTTTATGCCGTCTTGAAAATTATCGTCCTCAGCTTTACCTTGGGCATTAAACTTTGCGCTCGTAAATAACATCCTAGCTTATTTTCTTATAACATAATATTCATTTATGATATAAGCGTTAAAAGAGACATTTTATTAGTTTTCGAAACAAAGCTAGAGAACCAATTAAACATACCTAAGAACAAAATAAAATCAATTTTAGATATTTCTTAATATTTAGTAATTATAGATTACATTTTTGTGGTCATTTCAAAAGGTTTCTTGTTTTAAAGTAATAGTTTGTGTATTTCTCACTAGATGGAGCATGGAAAATGTTATCTAAATTTCAATTTATACATAAATTTACTAATATCGCAGCAGTAGTAATTAGTGGTTTGATTCGTATTTTGGATGGGGGTAAAATTACAAATTTAAATTTGTTATTAATATTAATATTATTACATTTTTATGCATTTTATACTAAATTGCTGTTTAAAATTTTAATCGTCTTGCGCTGAAAGAAGCTAACCGTATGCATGCTGATATGCGCAATTATGGAATCGGTGTTATAGATTTTTTCCCAGCTCGAACATGCAAGTAAATAAAACCTGGAAAAAATTTTATGTAATGCTATTAGTTTCACTACGGCCTGATTTCATAAACAGCATGATGTATATAAAAATTAAAAAGTTCATCATGCAGGAACTGCGAACTCCTCAGCAGATCGAATTTGTGAATGTTATTACAGAGCGCTAGAGCAGAAAAATTACATATTGAGTTAATAGAAATTAGGAGAAAGCAGTGACTTCATGAAATAATTATAAATTGCTATCGCTAGAGCGCTTTTTAAATTTCGATTCCCAGGTATAACCCTACTTCTAATGATCCGATTTCCCTAATTTTATTTAAATAGTATATACTAAGTTTTGTTGCCGCTAGATAAATATTGATGCCGTCAGAGCGATTTTTAAATTGTGGTTTTCAGGTAAACCCCCACTATTAACAATTTTCATTTCGCTGATTTTCATAAACAATTTGTCTAATTTTATTCCAATGGCATATGCTGAGTTTTGTTGAGAAAAAAAATTGCGGACACCCGAGTGTTTTTTTAAATGTTTACTTTAGGTTAACTCCACTACAAATGATTCGATTTTGCTGATTAACGAACTTGATCAATCGTTTGTTAACTGATCATTATATACCGTATTTCGTTGAGAAAAAACAACATTTTCTGCCGCTAGAGCGATAACACACACACGCGCGCGCGCACATATATATATATATATATATATATACATATATAAACACCTCTATATATACATACATATATACAATATATAACAAACTTTTCATCCTCATTTTTAGTGCCTAGCAAATAGGATCGATAAAGATTTTTAGAAAATTTTCAAAAATTTAAGAACATTTTTCAAAAATCCTTCGGAAATTGCTAAAAATGTGTAATATGATATAAAACATGTCCTTTATATTCCGTTGAATAGATCCATTATCTTCATTTGCTGTTGAAGTGTGTTGTGTTAAAAAGACTACGTTTATAAGTTGTCTAAAAATAAAACTATTTTTTTCATATTCGTTTATTGGTAGCAAATTTATAGACGCCGTCATTCTGAAAAGTACCTAACAGGTCCTGGGTTCAAATCTTAGTGATTTTTTTTGATTCGTTTTATTTAAGGACGTTCTTTAACATCTCAGGTCATCAACGTCCCATTCAAATCAGGGCGTGAAACGACCGACAAATTTTACTCAGAGGTCTCTTCTTTCAGGTTGAGGTTCTTTTTCGTGCCGTAAATGTACGACACGGAACCCACGGCTTTACTTCCCTTCCGAAGGAAAATCTTGGTGAGATCTAACTGTCTGGGTAGGGGGTTTTTATTCAGGGTTTCCTTACCTTGAGATAGGGAATGTTCGATAGCTTTAAGGACTCCGAGCTAATTTGCATCATTAATAAACTTCATTTCATTCATGAGTACAGACTTACCCCTTCAGTATTCAAGTTCAATCTACAGACGTAGCAAGAGGACCAATGCAGTCAAAACGACAACAAATAAAACATAAAAAATAAAAGTTTCTATACTAAAACTCGCATTTCTGAGGCATGCTTCCATGTTTTGGTATTCGTAGATGAGACTGAAAGTTCGACCTGCGATACAGCGAATTAGATCATGTTAACCTTCAGTGGAATCAAAAGCTCAAGTATTGTAACGATGGTAAGCGTGTAATAACTAGATTACAGGCAGACCTCACCTATGTAAAGGCAGAAACACATTATATATTTAATGCCTCAAAACATTTACACTTGACAAAATATTTAATTCATAATGTGCATACTTGGTGACTAAGGAGAAAGCTATATTGTTTTGAACATTTATGAGCAGATTCATAAATTCTATTTAATAGAAAACAAAATGATTAATGAATAATTTGTTATTCAAGTACAATAATGTATTATAAATTAAAAATTAAAAATGCCTGATAATATATATATATATATATATATATATATTTAAGCACGTTACTGATGTTCATAATCCATTTACTTTCGCCAATGGCACATTAGTATTACTTTAAAAGTAAATTGTTGTACAGAAAATATTAGGAAAGGTCACTTGGTCTCTGTCAAAGTATTGCCATAAAATTAAGTACCAAAGCTCCTATATGTCATGATTTATGTAATGGTTGCGAAATAATGTGGAAGTAACGTGTTTAATGTGTTTCAAAATTCCGTTATTCCGCATCTGGGGTGTGTTATGCACCCCTCCAATATCGCCATGACCAAAGCACTGGTGGAAAAAGATGGACTAGGGATGTCGCCGATTTTCTCACATGGTAGCATCTCCCAATTGTACTCAGATGTTCCGGTAATGGTTTACACACGGTAGATGTGGCTATAAACAGATGATTCATCCCATTTCGTCTCGCCTTGCTTTCCCTTTTCAAACGAAAATGACTTCCGAATAGTCTCACAAAGGAACTGTGTCTCAATGGAAGAACGAATTGCAGTCAAAAGATTAATTCCCTTGTCTGTGGACGCTTTGCAGGGATAGGAGAGTTGCATTTGTTCCGGAGCAGATCCGGCTGTGGAGCCCCCTCCCAGCGCGACAATTGAAGAAAGAGGCCTTTCTGTTGCCCTCAAACAGGTATACTTTGGACAGAAATATGCTAATTTCTGATAGTCTTCTGTTATTTTAAACGGGACTCATCACTATTCATCCTTTTCTTTTTCATTAAATTTATTTTTTTCCTTTAATTCATCAAGATCCTTCAACTGAATATCCAGACTTATAGAACAGCGATTTTCAAAAAATGAAATAGATTTTGGTTTTGTTTCATACTCTAAACTACTCTACTCTACTTTCATTTGTTCTAAACAAGGAAGAAACACGCTTAAGGACAACGCAGCAATATGATTATTGTAAATACCGACTTAAAATACTATTAATAGTTGGCAAATGATCCTCTTCTAATCCACTTTTTAGGTTACACTGAAACCCTCATGTCTCCAGTTACAAGATGGCCTGTGCAATTTTACCCATACGATTTATTTTTCAAAAAAATAATAGCAGTTACTAAAACTCATTCTCGGCCCCTGACTTTCACTTGCAACTTTAAACTAATGGATTAATTCGTTCTTATTTGACATATACAGATCTTAGTGTATAAAAAACACAGTTGGGAAGATGTCAAGTTTTGTAACTACTCTCCAGCCCGTAATTTATGTTCCATTCATTTTCTGCTTATATTTAAAAATTCTATAACACTTATAAATGTGATAAACAAATCTACTCAAACTTTACATATATTTATGATGTAATGTTTATTAATTAGAGGTTTTTGTATATGTACTATACATTCACACAACAATTTTCTCACCGCCACGGGTGGCCGAGGTCGTTAAGGCGCGGACTGGTGAGCAGGAGGTCTGGGGTTCGAATCCCGCGAGAGTCGTTCTCCCTGACTAGGTTTTTTCCAGGTTTTCCTCAGTCCTCATAACTGGCAAATGCTGGGGAGGTACCCTAAACTTAGGCCTGGAACGTTTCCTTCCTTAAAAATAAAAATCCTTTCCCAATTTATCATTTCATTTCGTGTATCACTAGTGTTCACCGCCTGTGGTGCCTCAATAGTAAAAACGGGCGTTAAACACTACTCAAAAAAAATCTAAAATGCATTATCGTTATTTAAATGTATTCTCCATAAACTTGAAATTATTGAATTTTAATGTGTAAAATTCATATCCCCGGTATGCTGAAGAGGAATACCAATGTTATTCGTTACTGTACTGTATACGCCTAAGTCGCGCATTTCCGTGAAGGCCAATTGTGAGCTCTCTGTTCTCGGTAATACTGTGACGAATGTGCTGTTGTTGCGGAATCATCAACAATTATGGTGCACGGGCAATACAGTACATATAATGTGGGATGAACAAGTACACAGAGGAAAAGTGTGTGTATATTCTCCTCACATACTGGGAATCAACATCGACAAAGGATTCCCAAAAATAATTTATTGCGCAGTTTGGAATTTGAAAATTACCGGCAAAATGCTCTATTGAGATTCTGGTGAAGAAACTGGAAGCTGCGGGAACGTTTTGGATGCCCACAAAGGCGAACATCCGAAACTCTTAGAAGCAACGGTGCAGATGGTGAAAAACGGACACAAGAGGTATAAGATGGCAGTTTCGCACCTATATGTCAATGAGCTAACCCCCTTACCTACTGCATTAATGCTGCTTAAGAATCAAAGCAAGGGACTGAATTACTCAACACACATCCTGAAATATTGGATTACATGCAGTTGTGGGAGAGGTGCCAGATATCTCTCGATTACGGTGAGCACTAGTTAGAGCACAGTCACAGAACAACAAATAATTACTAACGGACATTTTATAGTTCCATGTCGTCTAATGAAAATCAAACCTTTTGGCATTTATTATATTAAAACTTTTTGAATAGATTTCTGCCACATACCATGAAGTCCGAAATAGATACTTTAAATAATTAATTTCCGCAGCCTTCCTATAACCTTATTGATTTGAACTTGCAGACTTTTGTTCACAAAAATATACACATTGATATGTTTAAAACAAGCTCATAGCTTAATGCTATTTTCTTCTGTTTCTACTTTCCTATTTTTTTAATTGCTGTAATTAATACCATCGTGGATTTGTAAACTTCACATTTGTAGAAAAATGTTTATAGTCTAAAATGTATTTTTTACTGATTTGCGCAGAATAATCATCATTATAAAAATATATTTGTCAACAATAGTAAAACCTTAATTACTTATGAAGCTCTAAGGCTTCGTTATCAAATTAAATTAAAAAGTTAAGCAATTTAATTTTACTGTCTAAGATCTTAAAGAGTTAAGAATTTAATTCCCCTGTAGTTTCATGAATGTTATATACATCTAAACACTCATGTTTAATTTCAGATGTAAGTTGACGAATTTTAAATGAAAAAAAAAATATTGCAATAATTACAATGGTGATTTTTATTTATTTATTTATTTATTTATTTATTTATTTTACGATTTTAGGTTTTGATTCATTTGAATACTTTGATTTTTCCGCTTATTTTATATATAACAACGCACGCGCATGTGTGAATTTTTTTTGAATGATTTATTTATGGACGCTCTTTAACAGCTCAGGTCATCAGCGTCCCATTCAACTCGGAGCGTGAAACGGCCGACAAATTTTGCTCAGGGGCCTCTCTTTCAGGCTTGAGGTTCTTTTTCGTGCCGTAAATGTACGACATGGGACCACGGCTTTACTTCTCTTCCGAAGGAAGCCATACTTAGGATTTTTACGCCCCGAAAAAATCCATCGGTCCTGGGGTTCCAACCCGCGTTCTTGGGTTTAGGAGACAAGTATGGTAACCACTACACCGCCAGGACGCGTGTGTGTGTGTGTTAAAGCAGTACTAATTCCAATTATTTTTAATTTTTAGAAAAATATGTGTTACAGTCTTTTTATATTTATTTATACGCTGTCCCGGGTCATTAACTCAAATAAAAATCAATAATTTTGTAAATATTTGCTCCAGAGAAAAGATTTTTAACAAATAAATAAAAAAGAAGAAAAAGACACCATGGTCATGAGGAACAGACGAAGCACTATCAAACTGGAGGGATTAAAGATTCCATTTCTTCTACAAGCGTGAGTTTTCTTTTAATTCATGCACTTTTTGGAAAAAAAATGCATTTGCCACATAATTGCCCCATTATTCAAAAGTAAAAGTAGAAGTTTCCGAAATAATGACTAAATTTAGCATTCGGTGGGGATAGGGCAAATCTTAATAAGAAATAAGTAAGCCAAACAAAACTGAAATGCAGTCAATATAAATTAAACGTTTTCGATATATTATGGCAAAATATGTTGTAAAATCTATAAACATTCTTTGTTTTAATGTTAGAAAATACACTATGTTTTTTTTTAAAACCAAAACTAAAGTTTTTTTCAGACTTTTGCCACATTCATTAGGTGTAAGAAAGTTGCTAAGCATAATAACAAATTGAGCATTTTCTTTAAACGGCCCAAATCACTGCAAAATTTAAAGTATAAAATGCTAAGTGTGTAAATGTCTGAATTTAAAAATATTTGTTGCGAATGCAGTCAAGAAGAATGTTCTTTGAGTTACAATAGTTAAAACAAAATTGCTGAGCAACTTTGAAAGAGATAAGCTCTTTGTTCTTTTATCATTGAACAGCTGGGAACCTTATGGTTGTTAGCACAACACATAAACCAGCAAACACTACTTTTCACAATAACTATTCATCATTGTAAGCAGACGTAATTATCGCCGCCGACAGGGTTTGACGAATGCGTTCACGCCTGACAAGTGAATTTGCAGCTCCGACGAGAGCAATAATTGCCATAACCACTACGCCACACATGCAGTAAACAACGCCAAATGGAATGATACTGCACAACCTGCCTTACCACGTGATTAACACTTGCGCTTGTGCTCAGCAGTTTGACGACGCTCCTATCTGTATATTGTTTAACTTGCACAACGCAATTACATGTGCCCACCAACTTTTCGCCCAGAAGAGTAAAATTAATTTTACCTTTATTAATATGGTAAGATGCTAATACCCATTACCACCTCAACATCTTACTGTCAAGGGTTGCCGAGGGGACTTGTGAATGGGAGGTCCGCTGTTGGAATCTCGCCAGGACCATCCTCTCTAAATTATTATTTTTATCCAGGTTTACCCCATCCCTCATTGGTAAATGTCGTGGAGGTATCCTACACTTAGGTCTGCAATGCTTCCTATCCCCTGCATAACTTTCTTTTTCAGTGTTTTCGACGATATATAAAGGATGTTAAGCATTATTTTAAAATATTCCGAATCTACTGTAGAAGATTCGAATATTCTTAGAATGGATATTTCGTAAATATGGAAAAATAGTGTGAACAATATGTATTATTTTTTTAGTTTTTTAAATTTAGAGAAATGGCAAGAATGATAACTAACTCAGCTTTTAGGATTTTATTCATAGTATTCATGTATATTTTTATATGTTATTCAAAAAGCTTTAGATATTGTGACAAGTTTATACATTTTTAAAAAGAATTTACATTTTTCAGTGTTTTAAATAGCTGAAAGATTTTTTGGTTACATATGCGGTTGCTTGAACTGTTTCTACACAAGAAATACTACAGTGAGGCTATTTAAGTTACTGCATACTGTAAAAATCCAGTCATCAAGGCCGTATAATGCATGTGCAGATAGCAGTAATTATTGTCAGTCAGTGATTGTACATTAAATTGTTACTCGTTGCTTTCAATGAGTGTAAATGGTGTGCTAATGTTTTTATTATTAATTGCACACATAAATATTTTTTGAAGAACAATATGTGAAAACATATTCATGTACAGAAGTAATAAGGCGATTCGCATGAAATATCCCGACAATCGTGTTGCAGGACAAGTTGTTAAAACCCGCCTGTGGTGCCTCAGTAGTTAAAACGGGTGTTAAACACTTTTAAAAATTGTTAAAATGTTACAAGAGACGGGGTCTCTTACTGAGAACGTGTTCCGAACTACTATGTTCTTACGAAATAAAAGATAGATGAAACATAGGAGTAGATATCGGCAATGAATGGCCGATGAGGGGCATCATTTTCAATATCTCGTATGACGCAATTAAGTGTCTATTACAAGCTTTAAATACAATATCATTTTATACTTCCAGTAAATATAAATACTAAAAGTTATGTTGTACTGTCCTTTCATTTAAAGATTAATACTTTTACATTGTTCAGAAAAATAAATCTTTCTGTCAATCCCCTGAATATTTATAAATTTGTGATACAAAAATATATGCAGCATTTATATTTTGTGGAGACAGTGGCTTTCGCTGCGCAGTTGTTTGAACATTTTTAACACGGTTGTCTATTATTGAACACTTACTTTTTGCAACAAATGTCAAGAAGGCATTATTTCGTAAATGTTCGCTAACTAGGCCCGTTTACTTCCTACATTCATATAACTAAGAACATCACATTCTTAAACAAATTTAAAGTTGGACTCAGCGATTCATTTTCTTTCAAGTGTTTTCAGCAACAGATTTCTAGGAATGAAGGAAACTGAGAGAAAAATTCCCGCAAGAAAAAGATTTAACACCACGAATGAAGTAATTCGGAACATGGGGGATATAAGCGCCAATGAAATGTAGTGGGCTAGCAAGAGACGAGGTTCACAAGCCACACCGCGACAAATCAATAATAATGATAATCAATCACCTCTAGATACAGCGTAGCGTGTTGCCGTAACAAATGTTGTTTATGTAACCCCTTGCTGGCCGTCGCAGCGTCCCCTGACTTTGACAACTAGCCTGCGATTTACCTCATCGTAACTCGTGCTAGCCTCACTATAATACTTGTTGAAGACATCTGTCTAGTAGATTTGTATTTACCTACATTACCGATGATATATCAACTACTTAATAACAATTTTATTAAATAAAAGTATACGCATAACAGCGACTCTAACGAGAAAAAATAAAAATGAAAACAAGTTAGCCTTTCGATGGCAAAATGGCACCGTTATTATGGATACAGTTGAAAGCAAACAAATGAATTACAACCAATATAGTTGAAACAGCGGTCTCTAATTTAGAAGAAAAATAATCATATTTTCTTATGCCAGTACAAGCATAGTCAGCCAGCTACTTCATTCTGTGTCCTGTTGGTTTAAATTGCTTGATTCAAGTGTTTTGATTTTTCTACCCTTCACTAATGTACTTAGAATTAATACGTACACAGTTCTGAGTACTTGGCACCAGACATTAACTTTTAAATAAAGGGTTTAGTATATTACTATAATGTAGCCGCAGTTTACAATGGTGTTCCAATTCTGAAGGAAATATATATTGGTTTAACTTCTACTGTTGTTTCGCTACGCATGAACAATCATAGACGTTCTGTTAAAACCAAGTCTCCCTTGCCGGTTGCCCAACATGCCTTATCTCATTGTAAGGATTTTGATGATGCTTTTAGTCTAACTCTTATTGATGCGTTACCTACACAATGCTCTTAAATTTTTCTCAGAGATAGGGAAATGGCAGTCATATTTTTACATAAAGCGCGTATACCACCTGGTTTAAGTCTTACGTATTAATTTTTTCCCCCACACTCCCATTTGTAGTTTCATCTGTTTCCATGCATAACGTTACCTTCGATACTCAATATTTACTTTTATCACCGTCACTTGTCTACTTGTCATACAAGGACTCCACGAGTCCGAAATATAGCAATCTCAAGTGGACTTTTTCTTAGTGTTTTATCCTTTTGTACTATTATAATTACTGTTAATATATATTGGCCATTGAAGAATTCAACGAGTTCGAAATATGGCAATTTCAAGTATGACTTTATCCAAGTATTTTATCCTTTTCTATATATATATATATATATATATATATATATATATTTGAAATTCGCGCACAGAATATTGACACTTGTATTGTGATACTTATGAATACCTATTTGAGGAACCCTCCATTTAGCGTTATGATTGTCGATTGACTATACTTTGGTTGCTATCAATAGCTCCCCACCGCCTGCTAGCAAAAGTGTTTAGTGATACATGTTCAAGAATTATATATAGTGGAGATATAGGGTTGGCTACACTGACCACAAGTCAAATGCACGTCGCCTGATTAAAAGGGTTTGATAATTTTTTTTTTCAATGATTTCACTCCGTAATCCGGCTGTGCTTGGTCAAAATTCAAAATTTTGTTTCGTTTCATTGTTCCATTTTAAGATGACGACACCTGGGTGAAAAAGTCAACATAAAATTAGTATGATATTTTTACTTTATCAAGTTATAATTTCTGCATCATGTGAAACATTTAGCACATCAGCGAAAAAAGTACATTAAAATAATATTTATCAACAACTAATTGATATATCAACATGGAAATTGATCATGTAAGAGCAGCCTGAGTTAAAATTTTGAAGAAATTTTCTTGAAGATTTCAAGATTTAGAAACGTCTCTTGTGGGTCCCCTAAAAATATTGTTTAATTACAAATCTTAAAAGCGTATGCCGTTATTGGGATATAAGAGTTAATTTCTTCTTCAACTGACAAAGAATATCTGCTAAATGTCCTAATTTCTTATTAATTCTTAAAGAATTTCTAGATAAATGTTAATGGCAGTTAATTTTAGCACAGAGGCAGTTCGCCTTACATACTGTTTAAGCTATAGATGTCGTTTATTCTCTAGTTACTGCTGTTTTGCTGTCTCCTCTCATATATTGGGTTATTAAAAGAGGAAGAAAAAGAAAGGAAGCCAATCAAACCCAACTTTGTAAAGTCCAGGCAATTGATATGAAGTGCCTATGAAATTACATAGGCACTTCATCAAGCAATTTTGATGCTTATAACAATTTTAAACTGATAGTGTGCAAATAATACTTAAATTAAATTTCGTATTGGAAGCCCCTACCTTAAATGTTAATGCCGAATAACATAAAGTATTTTAATTATAGTCACTCAGTTCATTTTCAATTTTCTTCAAGAAGCATTCAATCTTAAGTTTTCCATTGTCCGAATAAATGCCCTGTTTTCATTTTGTAACGCGTAGTTTTTTTCTTCTGTGGATTATATTTGAATAAAGTTCATTGAAGATGTTCATGTTTAATTTCCTTGTACGCGTAAACCTTCTGCAAAACTTGCCCTTCATGAACATAGGAGTTTCTATACATGCCTGCCCTCCATGAACATAGGAATTTCTATACATGCCTTCGTCACCAATCAGGCAAACGTATTTAAATGTTTAATAAATTGCTTTTAGCTAAATATATTGGTTTTATGACATGTTTTCAGTTCTGAAGCAGGTTGCAGTTTAAATGTTATTGAACATTGGGCCTTAGAAGACCAGCTTCCAATGTTGTCTGCTTTCATGTTCTTACTCATTTGTCTAAAGCTCTTTAATACTATTTATTTCATGATAAAAATATGTTTGTTATAATACGATATAAGAAGATTGTGAAATAAAAGACTTAAGATATAACACACTTTATCATAAAGAGTGAAACAGTCCTTGAGGCCCACCCCCACTGAAATATAATTAAATATATATGTCATCTTTTGGCGTTAAAATTAGTAATATAAATACTATGTATATATGTGTGTATCATAAGCTTTAACTTCAAAGTAAGAACTGAACAAAATAGAAAGGCTGGTGTTTAGTTACGGTAGCTTGGAAAGGCCATAACATTGTATAAAAAAGAAGAAACCCGAGAGTGAAGAGCTAGTCTATTTTTTAAAAGGCCTAATAGTGGAGGATTAATAAACTGAAAGAATTTTTAACTCGTTAAAGTCTCTAAACCCCCCAAGTGTGTTACCGTTCGCCCTTTAAATCAACCAATGCTGACGAATGTTTTAAAACTTTCAATAAAATAGCGAATAGTACGTGGGGTAGGGAAAATTAAACCAGCCAATGGAATACATATGTTTGAACTTATAAAGATAAGCCCGAAGGTTGCGCGTGTTTTTGTGACTCTGTTGGCATCGTTAAAACCAACGGATCACTTGATTTGAGTTTAATATATAAGGCAGAGTTTGCTCGACTCAAGCAAGCGGTTATAAGTTCGACGTTGCTGAGATATGCGCGGTGAGAAGTCGTTCTCAATAGGCTGTACGCGGCAAGATACAGTAGTTGGTAGTTAGACATTCAGTTTCACGCGCCGCGGCACTCATCTATAAGTTTCACATGCGGCAAATAAGTTTGTATCGGCTTAGCTAAGACTGTCGTAAGCAAAATATCAGAGGACGCGAAAGAATTTGGACATAATATCAATATATATTATGTCACATCGCGTGCTTATTTACACTATAGAAACCCTCTCCCATTCCTTTGATAAGTATCAACTAAATAGCCGATTAACACTCTGAGAATATTGTTGTTTTTGAAGCAGGGGCAACAATATCAAATTGATCTTCAATAAATCGACGATACTACCAACCACCTCATAATTTGGTCCCCAACGAGTGTCAACTGCCCGACCCCAACAGCTTCATTTGCCGGCCAATATGCGGCCATACTAAACAGTTCAACATTTAGAAATGAGGAACGCTTTGAGCTGCATATTTTTACTAACCCAAATCAATTATGAACAAAGACTGTATATAACTAATGAAGAAATTCAAATTTCAAGTCCTTGTGTAGCACCTATTTATCGACAGCATTTGTGTTATTTTATTCGCCCCTTCTCAATTACGCATATTCTTATTATCAGCACGTCATTCCTCGTGATGAAAGCTCGCGTGACCACGTGTCATCAGCTCAGTTACACAGCTTTCTCGTTGTCTTCAGAACGTCCTGCTACTTTAACTATATTTCAAATACTCCCTCTTCCTTCAAAGACAAATATGTCACTTTTAATATAAAAGCATCAACTTGCAAAGCATTAAAGCAATGCTATACTACAGAGAGAAAATAAAAGTAATTTTACATTATTTTCTGCTATCATGACAAAATCCGTAATTTAGTTGTAAGTTTTTCACTTTCTTAAATTATAACTTCTTGTTTTCGGTACTTGTTTACACTTCAACATATATATCTTGAAGCTAAAGTTTCCAGCTGTTCAAACAATAAATGTTATGTGAATAAATTTTGGTAAAAGCCAAAACAAATAGAGTTTTCATGAAACAGAAACATAACATTTCGACTTCTTAATCTCTCTCCTAAATCTTCTCAGTGTTCCGTGCGAGAAACCAGTTTCTTTAGTTATGTGCGCGATCGTAAATACGTTAAACGTTAAAATCTTGAGAAAGCTGAGTAAAAATAAAACTAAGGAAATGTCTCGTCGCAGAACTTGCGTGATAATTAAATGGGTGAGAGAAAGGAAAAAAGAGTCTGCACATATTAGTTTTTGGAAAATACAAATAACTTTTTGGGGAGTAAACTAATAATTATTTTGAAATGTTATGTATTAATACAGTTATAATATATAACTGCTAACAATCACAGAACAATATGTTTCATAAATATTAAATAACTATTGAGATATAATTATATAACTTCATGGAATGTTTTCCTTTTATATTTCAGCTTCATTTCAGAAGAAATAAATTTAACACAATGTAAATTTTAAACTAAAATGAAGTAAATAATAAAAGCATTACAATTAATAAAGGTAAAATGTGTGGCAAAAATAGATTATTTTAAAAATTAATTATTGTTAAAAATCACTAAATTGCAATCTATTTCTTTTCATTTAAAGAGAACCTCACTTTCCACAAAGTTAATTTTAAAAGTTTGTTTATTTGATTATCAATGTCAATGACTTTCATTAACAGACTGCTAAGATAAACCATTATAAAATATTTTCATAATATCCTTTGCAATCTTCTGGCACATAATGAACAACTTTAGCAGCGTCCTGGATATTTTTGCTGTTTATTGGAACTTCCCCTATGTAAACGTTGCAAGTAGGAAGCAGGATATTACCGCATTTGTAAAGCTGTCATATTGTAAACATGTTTCCCCTCCAAGTATTAGATCTTGAATGTTTCTTTTTGAATTGTCTATCAACATTTTCATATATTTAGTTTTTTGTTCATCCCCTTCCATCTAATCATTAAAATCCTCAATGTGCTTATTGTATCTCTTGCAACAATAACAATGTCATCCGCATAGGCACATATTTGACTGGTTTTAAAGAATTTTTATCTTTAGAATCTACTGAATCAGCAACACTGCAGATTAAACAGGGTTATAGATAACCCATCTCCTTGCCTTACTACAGTATTATGGTTAAAGTCTGGACTCAGTGTATTTTTACTTTTGCTCTCGTACCATCCATTGTTATCTTAATTTGTCTTATAACATTTTGATGGAGTGTGATATTTTTCCAAAATCTTATATAGATCTTCTCTATTAATAGTGCCAAATGCATATTTAATATCAATAAACAGAAAATGCAAATCTATATTATGCTCATTAAATGTTTTCATCGTTTGTTTTATGACAGATATTTGGTCCACTGTACTCCTTTCACGCAGTATGTTCTAAGTTGGTTTTTTTAACCTCATATCATTCAATGTCTCAAAATATTATATGCCAAATTTAGTAATACAATTCCTCTATATTTTATATGCATACTTATTTGGATAGTACTCATTTTAAACTTTCTTTTATCCTCTTCTTCCCTTCATATTTTTGTCTTTTGAGTAAACATTAAAGTGTAAATTAAACCTTTTTAACATCTTAAACAATATGGCACCGTGACAACAAACTGCAGAGAACTCATAGATGGATAACAATAGTAGTACTGAGGCTAAAAGGAATGCACTCCAGGAATGTCTTCTTTTTACTCTCGTTGTTATGTTTGTTGGCTACTGCAATGTGATTAAAAGACAATGTTTTCTTTCTTTATGTCCATGTATGTTCCCTCCCTTTGTATTGGCCAAAGTATGAAACTTTTTCTTTCTTTCAATTCCATGCTAACGAGTATCGAATTAATAATAGCAAACAGCATAGTGCTCAAAAAACGAATGAGATTTCTTTTCTCGCTCTCTCTTCCACTTTGAAATGCAGTTCGTTTATCAAGCTAATGCGGATTCGTATGAATTTAAATCATGGTATGCACAGAAAAAGAGTTCTTTGGGTGTTATTTCTTTCTTTTAGTTAGAACAACATCAACTTTTTTATGAACACACCTTCAGTAATCTGTTTAATGTTCGTCATGTTATTGTGCTATTTATCTCTGTTGTCTTGTTGACTTGTCAGTGCTTACCTATTCAATATTGATTCTCTTCAACAACTGTGTTTCTTGTAAAACTTCAGCCCCAATTATGTCTATTTCCCCGAAATTTCTTTTATATATGTATAGAACCTTTTTCTTTAAAGTTTGATACAAATCTCTGGAAAGAATTCTCGTAGTTAAGTATATGGGCAACCTTGAAACCATGATAAGTTAGGAAAATGTCAAAATGCTGCTAAAAAGAGTACAATTAACTTTAATAAACGAGTTTTCAGGTGTCATACTGTTGATATGAATATAAATGAATGCGATTACTTTTACTTGAGACAATCTGTTAATATTGACTATTTCAAACACCAAACCAAAACAAAATATTCTTTGTGATAGCAATTCTATTATTTGTGAAATAAAATAAGGTAGGCAAACTTCTTTTCATTTATTAATTTATTTGTCCTGCGAAGAGTTAAGGCCATGGGGCGTTATCATTCACTTTACCAGGCGAAAAACCAGCAAAAATAACAGAGTACAATATACATAATTATATAAAACCATAAAAGGCCAAATTAAACATATTAAATGTATGCAAATATTACATCTATTAATATATTTTCTTGAATACAAAGGGAAGGAGGAGGAGAAGAAGAAAAGGAGGAGGAAGAGGGAGCGACAGACTAACTGTTGTGATTCCTAGAGTGGAGATGGTAATTTAATCTACGTTAAATTTCCTTTGTTGTCCGATAATCTCCGACTTCAGGAGGAAGGGAGTTCCAGATTCTGAAACTGACACGCTGAATGAGACTGAGTAGAAATGTATTCGGTGGCGGCCAGGAAAGACAGTAAAATCATATTCCGGGTTCGCGATAGGGACAGATATATGAAGCGAGAGGCGATATCAGTTGAATATAAAAATTTGGTTATATATATTATGTGTGTGTAATTGCAAGTATGCCATAACTTTCAAAAAAGTATAAATATTTACACATCTTTTAACTCTTTTAACGAGCATGTTGCTAGCAGTCATATTTACTCGAATGTTCTTATCATGTTTTCTTGGTTCTGACTTACGTCATGCAGTAATACACTCTAGTTACTCTTGAAGAATAACAACAATTTCCTTATCTTGAGTGCTTTCAGCTTACATAGTTGTTAATGACGCTAGTAATACTGAGAAAGGTAGGAAGAGTGTTTAAGGTTTATCAACAAATGAATAAACAAGTGAAAACTGTGTGAACATCCTGAAACCTAGAAAATTGGCGAAAACCTAACGTTTTGACTTATTATTATTATTATTATTATTATTATTATTATTATTGTTATTATTATTATTATTGTTATTATTATTATTATTATTATACGTAACTTTCATGTATATAGGAAACACATGAATTAAAAATGCGCGTTTTGTGAAATCATACCGAAGAACGAAAAACATTTTCCACATAACTTATTTTCTGAAGAAAAATAAGCATCTATTGAGACCTTTCTAGTATAAAATTCAACATTGTTATCACTGTTATTTAAAAATTAAGTATAACTTTTAATGAAGCAATTCTAATTAAATATTTTGAAACATTCCTCTAGTTTTTCTACAAAAATTAACTAAACTAATCACTATCTTTAAATTAATTTATTTTTAAAAGGGAGGAGACCACCGAAACAAACTTTTAATGAAAATAAAAAAGTTACTTTTATTATATGAATGTTAGGAAATGTGAATAAAACCTACCCGTTCTTCCGTAAATGTGTATTTTGACTTCAAAATAAGAATGCCAATAATTCAGTTTTATAATATTATGGATTAGTGCGTTTTTATAACTAGTCAATTCAATTTCTTAAGGCTCATTTTTTTAAATGTTGCTTTAATCCCTCAAGTACAATGAGTTGTGCATTACCTCAAGCTACCTCTAACTAAATCTAAGCCTAATTTTATGCCATACTGCCGCTAGTCAGAAAGAGAAAATTGTGTGCCAACTTCAATATAGCTATAAATGAAATTGGTGTTCTCAGAAACAGAACTTGAATGTAATATTAAAACAAAAATAGCTTCAAATGTTATGCATAAAAATAGTGCCTTTAGTGAAGCATATTAGTGTGTTTTAAGAATTATTTGTGTAACTATTATCCAAAAATGTTCAAATAAAATGTGCACGTGGAGTTTTTTTGCACTTATTTATTTAATGCCTCATAATTTGTAGATAAGTAAACTTATATAGTGATGCCTATATTCTAGCTGATAGGTATTATAGATTATATTAGGACAAGTTTTTTCTGTTATTTTAAATTGAAAATGCCCCCATTTACATTTATTAATTCTCCACCCCGGATGTTTTATGTGAAAATAATGCAGATATTCAGTAAAAATATTAAAGTAACTATATTTTATACATGGTAATGCAGTTTCGTCAGCATTTTTAAACTTTAAATTAATAAGCTTGTGCTCTATGGTCATAGAAAACAAAAGTCTTATGAGGCGCTCAGATTTTAAAGGGCATCTTAAGGTTGCTAAATCTTTAGTAATAAATAAAAGCAAAAGAAACAGAAAGTAAGCAATTTATTAGCGACACAAAGACTGCGAACTAAGTAGCTCTTGAAATTTGAACATAGCTTAGCATTGAAGGAGATTCAAGAACGATGAAATACAAAGAAATTTTATTTGGATATAAATGTTTTATAAGAAACTTCACCTCAAAGGAAAATACTCTTTGTTTAACTTTTGATGCTCCTCAATTTGTATTTTAGTAAGAGTATTAGACGTTTTTGCAATTCAAAATGTTTATGTAATCATAAATATAATCATTGAAGACTATTGATTTTTTAAAGAAAATTACAAATTAACATAGAATGGGCAAAATAAGTGTGTTAAAATTTGAAGCGGTTTTGTCGGTAATAACGGGTTGGTCGCTAATTATGAAGTGATTTAGCTGCGATCGCCATATTTTGTAGCAGCGTATCGTAAATTGACTATTGATTGCTTTGGTGTTGTTGCCCACGCTCCATGACAACAATATCTCAGGATTTTGTCCCGCTATTTTGTGACTCGTGCTCAACAGGACTGGTAGAGGATGTCAACTGTTTTAATAATCATGCGATGCCACATAATATATATGATAATTTATTACTCGCAAGATTCCTCGCGTCCTCTGGTGTTCTGCGTACGATAGAACTTGGCTATGTTAAGTATAAATTTAGCTGCTGCGACTTACAATGAGACGAACTGAATCTGATTTTCTGACTATATGAAGCCCCAGCAGAATGTAAAACTACAAGCGCGTGCCTCAGCAGAATGTAAGACTTAAAATTGCGTGCCCGCGTCTCGCCTATTGTAGAAATTTAAGTACCAGAGCAAGTCTCGTGTTCTACCGACAGAGTATCTGAATATGTATCTACCTGAACTATTATGAACTGAATGCCCCAGCAGAGAAAACGCGTCCTTACGTATTCAATTCAAATTACTAAATGCTGGACTTCAGCAAGTCACAGGAGGCCACACAAGCACACGCAAGTTTCGCGTCGTGCTTTAAATATTCAAAATATACACCTACTATTGGCTGGTTCAAATTCACCTGCCAACGCATGCCACCCGCTACTTTTTGAAATTTTAAAACATTTGTTTGCATTGGTTGGTTTAAAGTTAACTACAAACGACTGGCGTGTTCATTCCCCTAACGGATTCTAAAGCCTGGACTTTACAACTCCTTGCCAACGTTAGGTCTTTTAATAAGTGGCATAAAACTTGTCCGTTTCCTTTGTATAGAGGTTTATGGCCTCCTTGGTTCTGCCCCGCTTCTGACTGGGCTACCGTGGACAGTTTCACCAGAGAACTTTCTCTTTCGATGACCAACCTCATCACGCGTGCGCGCGCGCGCACACACACACACACACACACACACATATATATATATATATATATATATATATATATATATATATTCTTGCCATAGAAGAACTCTACGAGTTCGAAATATAGCGATTTCAAGTGTGACGTGTGACTTTATCTTAGTGTTTTATCCTTTTAAAGCTTCTATAATTACTGTTAATTTGTTACATTGCTAATAGTGTTACTTTATTTTCATTTTGCTTATATATATATATATATAATCTTCATTACTATTTTAAATGCACAAAATATAATGATTAGGATATATATATATAATGTTTATATTTCAGTGTGGGTGGGTCGTAGGAACTGTTTTAAAATCAGCTTCTTGTATCGTATGCTATATCCTTAATTTTATTTCTTAAAATCGGAGTATATGAAACAGTAGTACTACGAAAAGTTATGAATTTTGTATAGCACATTCAAAATACGTTTCGTGCTCTTCTCTATTTGAAAAAAATGTAACGCTTTATAACGACTTAGAGATCTTCTAAACGATGGGTGAAATGAGTTAATGAATGACATAAATGTGTAACTCCGTAGCCTATTAACGCTTAATAGCTTTTGAGAAAATACCTCAATAAACCGCACTCCAACTGGGAGGTGTTATCTGGGTCTAGCGCGTGCTTAAGATCTCTCACAGGTTGATACAGTATGTTTACTATATTTCATTGCATACAAAAGAAATATAACACTGACTTGATGGTATTTCATTCTACAGTATATTTATGCATGTTTCTTTGGCATTTTTAGATATTAATTCAAGGTACAAGTCACCAATTACGCACCAGTTTTCTTAGACTCCAACCCGCAAGTTCTAATTAGCGAGGACAGTGCTAGTAAATGCAATGCAGGGAAAATATGTTAGAAACATCTAATGAAGTGCGTTTTTTTTTGTGTGAATAATGGCACTTGTGTGTGAACATTAATTAAGAGAATGTGTTGATAAAAAGAATGAGAGAAATGTCAATTTATGAAGTTCTCTAATATCTCTTTGATGTAATAAAAGCTATACACAAACATATTACGCAACTAAAACTTGTGTAACGGGATTGCTATTTGTAGATCAATTTAGTATTAAACGTGTACCAGATTGCATCTGGTCAATAAGTAATTCTAGTCCTTTAAAGTTTATTAGCAAAACATTTGTACTGTGTAACAAAACAGCGCTTTTTATTTATTTAATAGCAGGTTTATGCTTTTAAAAATACGGTAGTGGCATTAATTTTGGACACTTTTTGTAAAATGTTTATCCTTTTTAAATCTTACAAGATAAAGATTTTTTTTTATTTTGTTTATTTACGGACGCTCTTTAACATCTCAGGCCATCAGCGTCCCATTCAATTCAGGGCGTGAAACGGCCGACAAATTTTGCTTAGAGGCCTCTTTTTTTAGGCTTGAGGTTCTTTATCGTGCCGTAAATGTAAGACACGGGACCCACGGCTTTACTTCCCTTCCGAAGGAAGTCATACTTAGGAATTTTACGCCCGAAAAAATCATCGGTTCTGGCCGGGATCGAACCCGCGATGTTGGGTTTAAGAGGCAAGTATGGTTACCACTACACCACCAGGACCGACAAGAAAAATTGTGTTTGCTAAATCAACAGATGGCGTTTTTATTTTGACTATGATGTTTCTATACCACATTTATTATCTTTAGGAAAGGTGAAACATGCTGTAAATATATTAGAAAAAAGTTAAATAAATACATTCATCAATTTCAATATTTCCATCTTAGTGCAGCAGCATCATAATTTCTGTGTAATTATTGTATTTTCAACCAACAGAGCTCTTGTATTCGATTATTGTATTTCTTTCGGTATCTAAGTCGAGTCATCATTGTTGTATAGAAGTTGGCAATTAACTTCTGTGAAGTGATCATTTTTCAGATTGAGTTGAAAAGTGATTCTGTAATTTGAAATAATGGTTCCTAAGACAAAGTGCACCCAATGGTCAGCAAGTAAATGGAGTGAGGTAGTAACACTTCATAATGTAGGCTATTCCTATGAAAAAAGAGCAAAAAGGTTGAGTGGTGGCGCTACAAAATCAGGCATTAGGAAAGTTTGCAAGCGGTATGAAGTAACAGGAAGCACGAGAACGTCTCCAAGAACGGGCAGAGAACCAAAACTAGTCAAGACCGCTGCAGAATCTGCCGCCTTTCTGTACAAGATCGCCACGTACATACGAGACATACCATCTTGAGAACTTCTGAGTCACAAGCCTCTGACCGAGCAATCAGACAAAGACTTTGGGAAAAGGGTCTACGAGTGAGGGTGCCAAGAAAAAAGCCTAATCTTAACCGAAAGCAGGAGTAAACTCGTGTTGAGTGGGCTTTAACACACAGAGATTGGAAGATAGAAGACTGGGTAAAGTCATTTGGAGGGATGAAACGAAGATCGATCTCTTTGGAAGTGATGACATCACGTTTGTGCTTCGCCACAAAGGTGAATGTTATCTAAGTGCACCACCGCCACTATGAACATTTTGTCAGTGTCATGGTATGGGGAAACGTGGCAAGGTATGGTGTCGGACGCCTTGCAGTATTAATGTCAAAAAAAAAAAAAAAAAGGAAACTCCTTAAAGTTCAAACCAGCGTGCTATTTGTGATTTGTTTGGGGGTGACAGTCAGCGGTGCATTTTCCAGCACAATGGCACAGTCCTGACCTCAACCCAGTGAAAACTTGTAGTCAAGGCTGAAAGTTTTTGTGTCACGTCGAATTCCAATAACAAGAGGGTGCTAGTAGAGGCCATCCTCCAGTCGTGATTTAGAGTTATAACACCAGAAGATCTCCAGTGTTTGGTGGACTCAATGCCATGAATAATTGAAACAGTAATCAAGTCAAAAGGATATCCAACAAAATATTAACACGAAGAAGTTACTATAACTCATATGAATGTGTTCAAAATGTACCATTTGCTGTTGTTGTTTGGTAAATAGTAATTATAATTTACTTTGCTTTGTGTGTGTGTGTGTGTGTGCGTGCATGCGTGTGTGTGTGTGTGTTTGCTTTTCAAAAGTTTAGTTTGAAACATTAAAGACATGTTTATATAGTTTTCCTGAAAGATCTACTGCTATAAAAGCACAAATTTAAATTAAAATCAAAAGCTTAATGTAATATTTAACAAAATTCTCTAATGTATAGAGAATGAATGCCACTACTGTATATACATATATTTGACACTATGACAATACTCATTTTCCTAATACTCATTTTGCGAATTCCTTTTTCATATTATGTTACCAGTTTCTCAACCGTGCAGTTTTTAAGATTTTTCCCCCTTTCTTTCTTTGGCTTATAGTATCTAGTCTATTACTTTTTGTGGAGTCTGCCATTTTGTCCATGATATTTCAATTGTTTATGCGTAACAAATCAAAAAGAACTCTCATTACATTTTAAAGTGTACCAAATTTTGAATAACTCGATCCTCGCAAATAATCCGCTTGTCAATAGTCATTTAAAATTTGTTTTTACTTTCTGATGTTACTGTGCAATTTCTACGTTTTACACTACAAGACCCTATTATGAATAAGTGTCTCTTGTTTCTGACGTCTCTCATTGATGCGCCTATTATACCAAGGGGGAGCCTCCGAGGGGAAGGGCTGAGATAAGGGATACACCAGGCGGTAAGATCCGGAGGCGATACACTGACGTAAGCGGGGACCTTAACCTTTCTTCAGATGATAACTCTGTTGCCAACAGAACTGGGAAAGCCAAGCAGAAGCCGCCAGACAAGGGATTTTCTCCAGAACGCAAATTAATCCCCACGCTGCAACCAGCAGCTCTAGTTACCTGCTCATTTTATCTCACAATCATATCTATGGAATAAAAGTAAATGAAATGGGAGAGGGAAAATTCATGAAAAATGAACAGAAAATATCCTTCCTGCATTCGTTTCCTCCTATAATGTATCATTTAACGATGTAAACATAGTTTGTTAGTTATTTTGGCATTTTATTTTTCATTGCCCACGTCTTTATTAATGTTAGTATCTAAATAGCTATACACCTTATAATTTATACCAGCCCTTCCCTTCTTCCAGAATCAAATATTTTCATTTACGTTTAATGTGCTAGCAATAAACGTCATAGTATAAAAATAGCGGTAGTGGTGCGCTAATTTACTTATTAATGTTAATTTTGTAATCGGTTAACGTCACATTCAACTACCAGGGTCTTAAAGACTATGAGTTAATGAAGAAGCAAATGAACTAGCGGTTCGAAGGCGTCAACTTTGCCCGGCACTTGCCTTTTCGAAGTAAAGGGATACTTTCAGGGGAAAAAATGACAGCACATAAATTGACTCAAGCAGAACTCAAAGCTGCATTCTGTTGTTTGCGAACGATATCCATGAAGTGGCTACAGTTTCCTATTAAAACATGCACGGAAAACAATGTGGTGGGTCTTATTAAACACCATAATTACCTATACAACCATTTATTTCAAACAGTAGATAAAATACAACTAATTTTAAATCAGCATACAGATACACTATTTTTGCCTATAAGGAATATCTGATTATCAGAGCCCGGAAGTTAGGCAAATAACCATTTCTATCTGGGTGATATATTTAAGAGTGAAACAGTAATGAACATGCTTTCGTACACTTGGGGTCTGCAGGGCCAGTTTTTATTTTGCCTTTGTTAACTATTTTAAGATTTAAAGCTTTTTTTTTTTTTTCCTATTATGGATAGTTATGGCTTTTTTCTGCGATTATTTATGAAAGCAAATAAAGAGCTTCAATATTTTGAAGTGAAAAAAGCTATAAAAGTTAATTGACTTGTTCAACTCACAAAATATCTATTAAAAATCTTGTTATATGTTTATTTCTTTTCAAGTAGTCAAAAACTTTCTCCTCAATACATTCACTTAAGTTCTTTAAATAGCATAACCTTCGTCAGTGAAAGTAACGCACGTTTACCTCGGGCATACGATTACCGGGAAATAGAGAGGAAGAGGGAAGTACTGTAGTTTTGAATAGTCCTGGCGAATGATCTTGTACAGCTGTGCAACAAACCGTCCCTAAAGTGTGTTCCGTATGAAAGTAAGAGAGATACTAACCTGATTTTCCAATAAATGCATAAACAAAATGAAATCGACCAGAAACCACTGCGCAACTTTTGCTTATTCGCCAGGACTATTTAAAAGTACTTTACTTTGTCTTGTTCAACATTTCCATGATGTTCTGAAAGGTAAATGATCTGCTGTAAATGATATTAAGCCCTTCCGAAATAACTAGTTTTAAATATGCTCCAGTCACTTCTTTGGAAATAGAACGTTCTTTTTCCATGATTAAAAATGTTCTCTCTGACAAGGAATGACTTTTTGATAGCTGATATCTTTAAAAAAACATATTCCCTTTGCTTGTAACCAAGAAAAGTAAGCTTAAGTACTTAAATTATATGATAAAGATGTGATTAAGTATCTTAAAAACCTATTTTTATTAATGAGTTGTGTTACTCTGTTTGCACTTTAAATAAATTCCAAATTTAATTAAATTACTGCCTATTTTCAATATTTCAAGTGCCTGTTTGCTTGCCTATTTTAACCAAAATTCCAAATTTAATTAAATTACTGCCTATTTTCAAAATTTCAAGTGCCTGTTTGCTTGCCTATTTTAACCAAAATAAATACCCGAACCGCTAATAATACTCCTCTGAAATGTAAATTACTTCCTTTCACTGATTTCCTAAACTAACAACTCTAGATTAATTTATAGATCATTAAGTTATTAGCTCTTCAAAACTCTTTTAAATTGTAAAGGGTTATTAATATTATAACTGAAATAGAAAATAAAAACAAACAATGGGGTTTGTTTTTATAAAAAATATGAGGATTAAGTCCGCCGTTCTATTGTCATTTTTTTCTAACACAGCATTTTCTCTCTTTAACTGCAAACGTCCGTCACTTAAGTATGCACTTTAAACGAATGTGGAGGAATTTCGTTAACATCCCAGATATGTTTTTCCTTTATTTATCTTAGCAGAGACTCAAATGTACAATGGCTGTCTTTCAGATTTCTTATCAACTTTTTCTGATTAAATCGCTACAAGTACGGACAGAGTATGGGGCTTTTCTTAAATTGTGTGTTCTAAATTTCTCAGAATTCTATTGCTTTCAAAACAGCATCAGACTATCTGTAGAACCATGGATTGCTACTTAAAACTTCCATATCAATAATGTATTAGTAACTATAGAATACCAAAGGAAACATAATTTGTCCATCTATATTGTTTTAATTATTATAACACTTTCAAGTTTAAAGCAACTGTTGAAATACTAGGTTCGTACTTTCATATACCTGTTTACATTCAATACAGCGATCTCGGACGGGCTTACGAACCCTAAGGTTTTATCTCTTACTAACAATACATTTCGATTTGCATGTCGCGTGTGTCGCAGGGCAAAGCAAACAAACGCTACTTCTACAGTACTCTTTTCACGCGACTGTTATATTCGATGTGTGTATATATTTGTATGTGTGTGGTTTTTTATTTTTATCTCGGATTGTTCCGACCATTTTCCATTACTCCTTGTCACGAAACTGTGACATATATCAAACAGAACAACAACGAACGCCGGTCAAATTTAAACAGAAACTGCCACACAATGAAACTCGTGTACATCAGATTATGGCAGAGCCTTTTCTCATTATTATTGCTGTTAGTTTCACAAATAAGACGGAACAGTTTGATGAATAATGCTGTTAAAAAAAAGATCAGTACTTTTGCATAAACTTAAGCGCATTATGATATGAATAGGATAAGCGAACACATAATTCGTGTGTCTGGATAAGCGAAAGTTTACAAATCGCAGGTACCGACTTGACCTCGATTCTCCCAGTTCATCTTCAAAGACTTACAAAGTTAAATGTATAAAAAGTGTCTAATCTTTAAAATAAATATCGTATTAACGCGAACCTAGTGCGCAATTGAATATAATGGAGACCCCAAATTTGAAACAATCATAAAATAAGGTTTTGGCATATTGTTGTACGACGCCTTAGAGACGTCCGCTTCATAAACTATCAGAATAGAGAATTTATAAGTGAACTATGTTACATCTTGGGGCACGTAGGACAAAAGCAATCACTCGTGCTGTTACCAGGACAACTGGCGTAGGCCAATGAAGAAAAAGTTATTTCTTATGTTGTCACTAGTCACAGGTTGTCCGTTCTTCCACTTGTCATGTGGAAGAATCTCAAAACTTTTTCTTCAATGTCAGAATGTCTTCCTTTGCGAGGAACAGCGAATTTCTTCCTACTAGCTCTAGTAGCAAATAATGCCAATTTCTATTGCCGCCACAAGCAAACTTTGCTCTCAGCTATATTGAGCTCTCTTCTTGCCTTTCTGTTCCATTTTTTTCAGCATTGAGAATTACTTTACGCTTGAAAGTGGCATCATAAGATGTTCTTCTCTATTTGCCCTTCATTTCGTGACTACTTACTATTAAAACACTCTATGCAATAATAGACCAACAATAAAGGTAACGAAGTCGAGAAATGCAGCAATGCATTATGATATAAAAAACGATAAATTTGAGTGAAGTTACTGGCGAACTGCGGAACGGATTTGAACTCAAATGTATCATAATTTTGAATACTGTATTTGGACAAAAAAATGCGTATTAGATTAGCGTAAATATGGTAAATAAATAAAAAGCGCAAATTACCTCAATATGCCCCAGGAAACCTCAATGGGAACCGAAAGAATTTCCACCATTCACAGCTCAGACGTAATGCTTGGGACTCGCATTTGAGATTGGATGTTTACGTGGTATCTCCTGGTCTCTTAGGTGAATACTGGGATGGATTTTTCCTTTTCATAAATGTTCCGGTCTTCCATTTAATATCATTTCATTCCTTTAGTTATAAGGGTCGAAAGTGCCAGACGAAGTGGGCTGTGCGGTGTGGCGGTGGCTTGCAATCTGAAAAGATTCTGCCTGGCGTCCTAGTACGGAAGGGGTCTTTTCGAGGAGCTTGAACATCTTGGAGGGGGGTTCCGCTAGCTTCGGGGTGTTCTATCTGGAAACATGTTAAGGATTCCGTCGCTTGTAGTCTCCGTTAGTTATTCCTTCGTCCGGAAGGTGCCCGCACTAGAAATGTGGGCACTAGCTTTTGAGCAAGATAAAGTACCGAAATATTCTCCTCAGCCTATGTAACAGTCCAATCCAGCTCACCCCAATTCCTTTGGTTAGATAAATGTATATATTTGTATATAATTATAATATATACATTTCTTGTAAGCTTTGCAAAACATTTTATATTGGTTTAACTTCTATGTTGTTTCGCTCCGTATGAACGATTCTGTTATAACCAAATCTCCCTTACCGGCTGCCCAACATACTTTTTTTTCACTGTACGGATTTCGATGATGCATTTAATTTAACACGTTTGTTTCGTTAGCGACTCGTGTTCCTGAAAGTTACCTCAGAGATAGAAAGATAGAACATATATTTTTTGCTCAAAGCGGGTACACCATTGGATTTAAATCGCAAGTGTTAATATTCTCCATTCTCTTTATCATAATTGTACCTTACCTTCGAGATTCAATATTTCATTTTACTACTTTCTCGTCTCTTTTGCCTTTGAAGAACACAAACTGTTTGAAATATTCCACATTTGTTTTACTGTAAAGCATTTATCAATTTTTTGCTTTTCTTATTGTATTTAGCTATTATATAATGAGTAATGGGCATCATTCATGTCCATTAAATGTTATCAGCTGGCGCTCAAAAGGAAAAAAAGTTGACAGTTGGTAACTTACCGAGCTGAGACTTTGTAGTACACACGTTGTTTAGACTGTTGTGTCTTTGTTGACTGGAGTCATTTGTTATTTTGAGCATATGGGTAAAATTCGGGAACGTAACAATTATTTGTTGCATCCTGAATGTTGGTTTGAAGTCTTCCTCTCCAAAGGAAAGTTTGGTAAACAAGGAAGTGTCAATCGTACCGCAACAACCAAACAGGGCATAGTGTCAGGACCACAACTCCTCACACTTATCGGAGTAGCTCTCTACAATGTAGAAATTGCACTTCAGTGTATTTTCTCATTTTTGGATACATTACAATGTTGTAATAAATCTTAAATATGACAGTGAATAATGGGGTATGATTTATAAAATCCCCTCTTATAGACAGATAAACTCTCAGGCTTGTAGGCCGTGGTCTACTGGGCTCATTTATTCATGCAGAACTGATGAATGTAAATTGTAGTTTCTTTCAGCATCTTGTGTAAGAACGATGAGCACACAATTAGTTACTTTTATTTTCAGTACCCAAGTTTCAATAAGATGAAAGTTGTGGTGCCTGATGCCGGAAATGGCGAAATGGGAGATCGTGCTGGTATGCGGCCGACTTATGTATGAATGGACGTCATTTTAGAGCACAATGTGAGTCACAACTTTCTTTATGGTACTGTAATGTGCATATTAACAATAAACTGCAATGTCGAAATGCAAGCTGAACTAGGAAAACTGACCGTATCAAAAATAAATGCATTAGAAGAAGATTCGATGTTTTAGTTACATTTTAAAACATAAGCAATATACATATTTCATATTGAGCTCTAAAGGAATAATAATGTGGTATGTAGAATGTGGTTGAAGGATTAACATCTTCATTTCTTAACACCCATGATAAATGAACCAATATATGATGGCACAAATTAATCTGGAGCTTGTCAAGGTGAAGAAAACTCCTAGAAAAAACATTATTAACATTGTGCTACCTGGAGATCGATAATGACAAGCAGCATGGCGAGACAATTTTAAGAAAGTTTCAACGAGTACATAAGAAGAAAAAGAGGGAATTAGGGTTTAAACAGATGTGCATTTAAATTTAACAACTACAATATTCATAAGTAGTTTGCTCCTTAAAAACATCGGTATTTTGCGCTTTTATGTAAAATTAAGATGATAAAGAAAGACATTGTAATGACAAAAGCAAAACAAGCCAACTCTCAATTTCAGATAAAAAATAGCAGAATTGCAAATGCCCTTCCAGCAACAAATGAAGTTCAGCTATTAGTTTAACAAAACCCTGGGAAACTCAACTCAAGTTCAGCAAAAAATAGTATTAGTTCCTAACAATATATATGTCATATTATTAGGAACATTTAAAAAAAAAACAAATGAACAGTTTATTTCATATGGCATCACAGTCACTTTTTCACAGTTTTGAGAACATAATAATAATAATAATAATAATAATAATAATAATAATAATAATAATATAATAATAATAATAGCAGTAATAATAGTAGTGGTGGTAGTAGTAGTGACAGTACCAGTAGTAGTGACAGTAATAGTAGTAGTATTAGTAGTAGTGACAGTACTAGTAGTATTAGCAGTAGTTGTATTAGTAGTGGTAGTACTAGTAGTAGCATAGTAGTAGTGTAGTAGTATTAGTATTAGCAGCAATAGTAGTAGTAGTACTAGTAGTGGCATAGTAGTAGTGTAGTAGTATTAGCAGTAGTAGTAATAGTAGTGATAGTAGTACTAGTAGTAGTAGCAGCAGCAGCAGTAGTAATAGTAGTAGTGGTGGTAGTAGTAATAGTAGTAGTAGTGACAGTACTAGTAGTAGTGACAGTAATAGTAGTAGTATTAGCAGTAGTAATAGTAGTAGTAGTGACAGTACTAGTAGTAGTGACAGTAATAGTAGTAGTATTAGCAGTAGTAATAGTAGTAGTAGTGACAGTACTAGTAGTAGTGGCAGTAGTAGTAGTGACAGTACTAGTAGCAGTGGCAGTACTAGTAGTAGTAATAGTATAGTAGTAGTAGTGACAGTAATAGTATAGTAGTAGTAGTGACAGTACTAGTAGTAGTGAGAGTACTAGTAGTAGTGGCAGTACTAGTAGCTAGTAGTAGTGGCAGTACTAGTAGTAGTAATAATATAGTAGTAGTAGTAGTAGTAGTAGTAGTAGTAGTAGTAGTAGCTAGTAGTAGCACTAGTAGCAGTGGTAGTAGTAGTGGTAGTAGTAGTAGTAGTAGTAGTAATAATAATAGTATAGTAGTAGTAGTAGTATAGTAGTATAGTAATAGTAGTAGTAGTAGTAGTAGTAGTAGTAGTAGTAGTAGCAGTAGTAGCACTAGTAGCAGTGGTAGTAGTAGTGGTAGTAGTAGTGGTAGTAGTAGTAGTAGTAGTAGTAGTAGTGTAGTAGTAGTAGTAGTAGTAGTAGTAGTAGTAGTAGTAGTAGTAGTAGTAGTAGTAGTAGTAGTAGTAGTAATAGTATAGTAGTAGTAGCTAGTAAACGGTTTAGTTTTTGGTTATTTGTGCTTTCTCTACATATGTATATAATGAATACTTTAGTCTATAAAAATTACAATTTTGGCCTATTCACTTCCAAAAGCTGTTCGAAAACTGCTAACATAGGTTCCATCCTGTGATATCTTTGGAAACGTCTACCTTACTGTTTTATGTCCAAACAAAGTAAAACAGTAATTTAACCATCAAAGATGTGTGTGAACTTGCAAATATAAGCCACCATTCACTCAAAATCAACAAATTGCTTTATAGCTGAGATAGCTCAACAGCATCTTTGATACTGAATACTCACATATGGGCAAGCAATTGAATTATATGGCCTAAAAAGTTTTTGAACCGGAATGGCACATACTATTAACACGGTAATCTAAATGTTTTGCATAATTCATTTTTCCTCCATGAACTATTTTTATTTTGATAGCATTCCCTTTATACTTGTCAGAATTTTGTATCCCTTTCTTTCGCTTTTTAGGCGAATAAGTATCAACAAAAATTATGTTGAAGTAACTGAAAAGTAAACTTATAATACCCAATTATAATGTCAATAATAAATAAACTTAAAATAAGTCAGCAATAATAACAAAAAATGCAGTTGTGTTAACATGACGAGCTTGTGCCATAGCAGTGTGGCCAACATATAGCAGTGCCTAAGCCACTGTCACAGCTACCTTTCCTTTCTTTTGTATTAACAAATCGTGACAGTGGATTCCTTTCTGCATTATAATGTTGGAGGCCACAAAACTGCAACTAATTCAAAACATAAAATGATGATTCGGATCCCTTTCTGAAATAAATTGTTTAATTCATCTATTTTTATATCGGTCTTTCCTTATAAACTTCTCAAGATTATTCCTGGCAGTTATCTTAATCGTTATGTATTATATTTATTTTAGTTATAAGTTGCATGAAACACAAGAAACAACTTAAACACTTTTTAACAGAGCATGCACTGTCCAAATTAGGAAAGCATTGTCTGCTCTGATCAAAATTTTCTCCATTGCTCATTTCTATTATAATGATGCTAAGATTTAAGAAGCTTAACTTATCCGTTTCGTAGAAAGCTGAGGTCGTGACCCCATGTTATACGAAAACATACTGAAACACAATTCTGTCAACTTTAACTGGGCACATGATATCCAGCAGCAGGAAATAAACTTCATAGCTTGTGTTAGCGCCGTAACAGACGGGGGAAAATAAAAACGCTGTGTCAAGTAGAGAGAGCGTATCCCTTGGGAGGGAGAGGGTGCTGCTGCGGCAATATTGTTCTGCGGGGGTGTGGAGAACAGCAATTAATTACACAGTTGAGCGCTACAAAACCAGCAGGGTAGGATTTACTAATACGCACCAACGACAATGAGATTGCAGCTGCAAATTATTAGCACTTCTGCAATTCTTTTACTATGATTTTAGGGAGAAAAAAAAACTCCTGGGTTCTATTTTGACAAATGAAAAATAAATGTTAACGCTGGTTAGGAAATGAGTTTCTGAGAGCAGTGATTTCAGTCGTATATTGTAAGAGTTTTAAAATAAATATTCACTTTTTGATGTTTTATACATATTAAACCTTTATTTTAGGTTATATTCACTCTGTAGACTTATTAAATTTTCTTTTGAATCAAACTGTACCATTTCATTTCTAAGCAAGTATACCTGTATAAATTTCTGCAATAATGCTTTACGAAATAATTTTATTGTTCAGCGCATGATTTAACATATAGAAAGGCCCTAATTTTTTAGCTTGCTGACATACATTTCATTATTACTTCATTAACGATGAATAATGATTACTGAAAAATCTTTGACAAATCATTTCATTTTAGTGTTTCTGAATGCTATAAATAGGTCCCAGAATGCATTTTCTTGAAAAATGTTCCGTAAGCATGCAAATAAGCCCTTAAAAGTTAAATATACAAAAAATATGCATTAATTAAGTAAAATACTTAGATTTTCCACAACAGTATTAAAACTAAGTGAGAAATAAACCACATTATTCTTAGAGACCGTAGAAGAAGTGAATCTGTGGTCTAAAATTAGTGGTAAATTTCACTTCACAACCAACATTTTACTAAAGTTTCCAACTGAAAACGATGCATCTATTGTATAAAACGTTATTTCCACCTCATTAGAAATGAATTGATGTAACGTTCTAGAGGGAGAAAATATTTTGGATTTATGGAGAATTTTTCTTCGAGAATGTGTAGAATACTACACATTTGTTGATATTCAGGATTTTTCTTAAATTGATTTTGGCAAACCGAAAAAATTAGGAAATTTAAATACAAGGTTCTTTTCTAACTCACAGTTTTTTTTTTTTTGAGTAGTGTTTAACGCCCGTTTTCACTACTGAGGCACCACAGGCGATGGACACTGATGATACATGAGATGAAATGATAATTTGGGAAAGGATTTTTTTTTTTTTTTAAAGGAAGGAAGCGTTCCAGGCCTAAGTTTAGGTACCTCCCCGGCATTTGCCAGTTATGAAGACTGAGGAAAACCTGGAAAAAACCCCAGTCAGGGAGGACGGTCCTGGCGGGATTCGAACCGCAGACCTCCCGCTCACGAGTCCGTGCCTGATAATATATCGAATTATCACTAGTGCAAGTGAACTTGAAGTATTAGGTACAGTTGATCTAAACCACTGAAATCTCCATGGGAATTTAACAAACATTTTCTCAAGAGAATTCACAAACTTTACCTGATATATAGGCCGCGTGTTGTTTGCGCATAAGTTATGTCGTTTACCCATTGTCCATTATCAATATTTCATGTTAGGTGTCTTCCCTTTACCTCGCTCTATCCTTCCTCCTCAGCTGCTGGTAATAACGTGATTTTGGGGAGTGCTCAACTAATGGCAGAAGCTCATAGATTAATAACAGATTAAAGGGTGGATTGCTATATTGCGGGCTTTGTTCCTCAGACACCTTCCTTCTTCTCATTGATTCAGAAGCAGCTTTTTTAATTAAAAAGTGTATGGATCTTCTTCACACGTGTATCTAGTGACCCAGGTATTTTGGATGACTAAAGGTTGTTTTAATTTAAGATTTTTGTATTGAAAAGAGCTAATCATAAAGGTTTTTTAAATGTTAAATCCTGTAGTCATTTATAAGGTTGTTTTAGGTGCATTTGTAATTATTATTAATGAATGTACACTGTTAAGGAAATTAGAAGGCTCTGTTATTCCTGGGAAAATTTTAAAATATTATTTTTATACGAGCCTTGGTTTTAAACAATTGTTTGTTTTTAATATTAATCAATTTGTGAATTCACTAGGCTTTATTTCTGCTACAGGTCCTTTTTATGCTAAGAGGTTAATATGCTGCAATTTACTTTTATTTCTATGTACATGACTTGATGTTTGGCAAATTATATTTAAATAATTATTACTGAATTTTTTAGCTATCATTCTTCTCCCTCATTGTTCAGTTTCCTTTCCAGAGATGCATAATGGGAATTTTTCCTATGGTACACTCCAAAAGAGAAAGTTTGCAGACATCAACAGGAGGATATTTTGACACACGATATGATGTGCTGATAAACTCTAAAGTACTTTATAATAATGCGTTCTAATAAAACTAAAAAGGTCTAAATGTTGTATTTATCTACAAAAATATAACGTGCCGATAAAAATTGTGCACACATGCAACAAAAGTCATGATAACTACACTCAAAGATTGATAACATACAGGGAAATCACATGGTTAGAGCCTCCGGGAGAAATATGCAAATGCATGAACTTTAGGGCTTAGTTATTATACCTGCTTTATATTCAGGTGAGCTACTGATCCAGAGGTATAGGGGTCAATTGCAGCACTCCTAAGAATATTTTTCTAAAGTATGAATCTGGTAAGGAGTGCATCGTTCGTGGTGATCGTACAGGAACTGCCTGTCTTGAAAGTCGCATTGAAGATAGGTGTGCTCTGACCATACAGTCCCTCTGCCTACTCTGCTGATCTCATCTTGCGAACTACTGTGCCATATTTAATTTTAAAGAATAATATACGCCTTATCTAGTTAAATAAAGTTATGGTTTAGATGGCAATAATCTTAATAGTGCTAATTCTTGTCGCAAAAATAATAATCATCGTGGTTAAAAAATTTAAGATGCGCTTCGAAAACATGCCGAAGAACAGTTATGACACTGTTTACGTGGAACGAGAGGAACACAACAAAAATCTTTAGAGTCTTGTATATGGAAGTGTTTTGCCACTCAGTCGATGTGCAAAATAAATTAAAAAATGTAGTTTGAAACCATCTGCACATTGCTTCAAAACACAAGGGAAAACTATTAACGTCTCTGAATTCACAAATAAAGCCCTCACGCGATGAAAAATCGCATTGTCGTTCCTGATAAGGTGTTGCGTGTTTCGCTTGAAGTATACGAGTTAATAGCCCAACAAAATATACTTTATAATGCAGGCAAGAAATCAATTTTACCAGTCTTGAAAAAATGAAAGTAATGTTTGATGAAGCTGCGGAAAAAGAAATATCCACGTGCCCGTGATTGAATAATAACGCCAGGCACAGAATAAAGGAAACAGTTCAGTACATTGAAATTAATGTAAATACTGCATTGTCGAGCTTGGAGGAGGTATCGATTCAAACTGAAAATACAAAAAAAATAAATTTTATAAACTGTAAAATTATTGAAACTGCCATCAACATTAAAGATATGTATCCGTAGTCCTAATTATACTTGAAATGAACTTTACTGAAGTGATAAATCTGTTTCTTTTTATAGAGACGTTAATAATTGGGAATTGATAATGAAACACTTTCAAAATAGAGTTGGGGTATCGCAATGATAAATACTTGTATATGAGCAAAAGCAATCGTGTTCCGACATTTTAAAAACCTTTGAAAGTCTATAAGATCCAAACAATCTAATTTATTGCTACTTCTAAAAAGATATTATCTCCAAAAATAAAGCGTAAGCCCAAATACTTGTAGACTGTTAAATACTGGTAGAAAAGAATTATCGCCTAATTAGTATTTAAACAATTACACATCGCTATTACGCTAATAAATTCCAAGAACTTTTATCCGTACTGTCATTTTGGCTGTCTTCTATTACAATTGGTAAATTACCAAGCTTCATATATATCGAAAAAAATTAATCAGCTCATCCGAGGTTTAAAAAAATGTAAAGGTTAATAACAGAACATTTAAATGCGCCAAAAACTTCAATAACAAAATACTTCCCTCCATTCTCCATTTTGGCGATAAATCTTTCAGTATATCTGATAAAAATAACACAAAATCCTACTGAACTAACTACTGGTGAAATAAAAAAAAACTGGTACAGTTGTAAAGCATTCCAAAAGTAAAACAACATTTTTAATCTCTTCTGTTTTGCAGAGTATCCCATGATTCCAAATATGAGAGGTTTTCGTTTGGTTATATAACTCTGCATGTTATATTGTGGCATATCCTCATAATGACAATAGAATGTGAGCCTGTATATTGTAGCGAACATACAGTTGGTGACGGTTACATGTTTGAACTTGGAGAAAGACTAGTCCTGCGCATGCGCAGAATGGAAATGAATGCTCTTTTTTCACGGTTTTTCAGGGAATCAAGCTTGGAAGGTTAAAGAGAGAAGACGCTGCAACATAGGCTCCGGGATGGACCTTCTTAATGACGGATAACTCGAGTTTAGGTAATATTTACTCATGATAATAAAATTATACAGTTCAATTTAGGAGTTTCAGAGATTACTTCGGTTCATTACATTCTTGTTTTTATTTCATTTTTGGTAAGAATGTTTATTATATGAAAGGATCTAGCTAGGTCCTTGTCCGGCTTAATGATGATGAAATGAGTAACGAATGATACTTAGGCGAGTAGCTCTAAAGTAAACCGCTACAATATCATTGTTGGGGAGCTGAGTTTGCATGTATAGCTTGCAACTGAGAGCTACAAATCACTTGCAATAAGCACTGTAATTGAGAGAATGGCAAGAGCAGTGCTATGTGGGTCTATAGTAAAAGTGAATAACTTAGAACTTTATTCGATGCTTAAATTTCTTACATTAAAAGTTAGGAAGCCTAAAGAAATCCAAGATAGGACGAATGCTATACTTGGTGGTTTAAATTGCTTGGTTTTGGGCAAGCAATTTAAAACAGGGCGCTGGGAATTCATTGAAGATAACCCCTGGACACACGGCGCCATGTAAAAGCATATTCACAACAAATGTCTCAAAAAGTGGAAGCTATGATTAAGAAAGACCACCATGTAAAGGATAATGTACTTCTATAATGTGCATTTCAATTGGAACGATTTCACATCCACTCGTACCATTAAGTCAAAGATCATTTCCCGAAAGGTAGCCCGAATGCTGACACCAGAGCGGAAAGCATTCTTCAGGATCCAAGCAAGTCCAGACGACTTTTTCTCAATAATTTACCGGATATGACAAGTGGGTTCATCAAAGCAAACAAAAGTCTATGTAATGAAATAGAAAGGCTCTCAAATCCTAAGAAGTTATTTGTACGTCAGTCGAATGGAAAAAAAAAAAAAATAAATAAATAAATAATAATAATAATCATTTTGCAACTTGTCCTCCATTTTTGTAGTAAATTCTTTATAATATTCAATTCGATACCTTCCCGCTGATGCCTGGACAAGAATTGAGTTAGAAACCCATAAGATGTGTAATTTTCAAATACGGGATAAGACAATTAACAAATATTGTGATCTACTTAACAATAACAAAACTTGGTCAATATACAAAAGTTCACTCACAATAATGCACTCTATTAAATCTTACAAAATTTACAAACTCTTTATTTAAAGAATTTTAAAACAGTTTTAGTTATGCACTAATCTGACAAAAATTTTAAATGTTATACCATACACAAATTCTATTGTAAATAAATACACCAAGATCTAAAAACAGCATTAAACTTTTGTAATATCATGTATAAAAACGTTACAAACCTTCATAATACCATGGTCACTGGTCCGGGCTAATGTCCTCCAATTTTGTATAGAGGTTAAAACGCTGCAATCCCTTTGATCCCGAAGCACTCTCTGCCAGCGGAGAACAGAACAATTAAGTCACATTATCTCTCGAAAAGTGTCTTGCCTATTCCAACCAATGGGATCAAAACACAGGTAACAAAGCCCTCCAACGTCAATAGGAAAATATGACTGGGAATAGTTTGGGTATTGATTAAGAAACACTGCACAATTTTTTGGGAATCAGGGAGCTTTTTGCTGTTGAAATTCGTGTCACATAAGCTCGACATTGAAAAACACCTAATGCTTCTATAACGAAGTTGTGACGATACCATCATAGGGAAAGACGTAGAAAACCAGCAGTAGGGATGTTCCTTAATACTATAATGCACCTTGCCACAAATCCCAAATTATGGATATTTGGAGCTTAACCATCCACCTTACAGACTAGACCTGATCCCCAGTAATTGTTTTATCTTTCGAAACCTGAAGTAACTGTTTCCCTTATGGAGATTTTCCAACAATGGTGTCATGAAGAAGACGGTAATGAATGATTGAAGAATCAAGGCAGATCCTTTTATTCCGAAAATAGATTAAATCATTGGAGTACCGAGTGTTTGGATGTCACGAAAGACTACAATGAGAAATAATGAGGTGAATTTTAATGTCAGCTTTCATTTTTATATTCTGGTAAATGGCTTATTGCACAACTCTGGTAGGGCTTTAAAAGTGTTGTTGCTGCTCATTCTTGTGAGAACCAGCCCTTGCTACAGTGTGAACAGTGAAACTGTGATAAAGACTGGTGCAGTGTTGATCTACCAACCATAAGACACATCTTCACTGACTGTCAACTTATCCAGTACAGAATGCGTATTAACAGACACAGTGTTGGATAGGCATAGACTACGGTGATTATATTCTTTCAGAATATGTCCTCGCCGCTATACGCGGTTTAACGTCTCGGCCAAGGCTGCCTCCTATCCTTGAACTTCGGAGCAGTCACCAGCTTACATTAGTTCGTGAAGATGGCAAAACAGCTGACTTTAGAGAAACTGTTTTTATTTCAAATACTATTATAAATACGAATATCAACTTATCGAGTTCGTGAGAAATGTATTTGGAAGTTCCCTGGGCAACTGCTTCCTTCCAGAATTGAAATGCATAATCTTGTGAATAAATAATGATATTGGCTCAGTGCCAAACAAGAAATACACGCGAAGACATACACTTTTAACAGAAAACAAATTAGACGAAAATGGCGCAATTCTTGAACGTTCGCCAACAGAATCTCTACCAAATTTAGCCCAACATGTTGGGGTTTCAGTGTTTCCTGCACATACAGCAACAAAATTGTTAAAACTCAAACCTTACAAGTATGTGCGTTCATTATCTACTTTATTAGGTTTTTTTTTTATTTATTTATTTATGGGCGCTCTTTAACATCTCAGGTCATCAGCGTCCCATTCAACTCAGGGCGTGAAATGGCCGACAAATTTTGCTCAGAGGTCTCTTCTTTCAGGCTTGAGGTTCTTCTTTTTCGTGCCGTAAATGTACGACACAGGACCCATGGCTTTACTTCCCTTCCGAAGGAAGCAATACTTAGGATTTTTACGCCCGAAAAAATCCATCGGTCCTGGTTGGGATTGAACCCGCGATCTTGGGTTTAGGAGGCAAGTATGGTAACCACTACACTACCAGGACCGACTCATTCTCTACGATAAGGTGATCCCGTAGCATGTGTGCGTTATTATGAGTGGTTTCTTTCATCAGTGACTGAAGAATTAATCGACTCACAACTTCTGTTTTTTTCAAAGGAGGCGTGGTTCTACCAAAATGGTCGTGTGAACACTCATAATGCTCCCTATTGATGTTCTGAAAATCCAAATTGTATACGGCCATATGCCCGTATAGTTTTTTCGGTATAATGTGAATTTATAAACTCAAATCTTAACGTAATTTTATACCCGCCTCTAAACTCTTCAGTATAGAGTACTTTAGCTTCTTTGTGCAACCATCTAAATGATGCTTCCAAGATGACCACGTAAACATCGCATTCCCCTGAATTACATTCCACGGAGGCTTTGGAGGCAATACTGCCGCCAAGGAAGTCACATTGCTGTTTCTGTTCCTTTCTATAACTAAACAGATTTCATAGCAATAAGAAGAAAATTAAAGAACACTTTTGCATACGAAATTTTTCAAATGAATAATTACGAAAATGCCATATTTATCGAGACTAGAAATGGACACATTTATCTGGTAAAGAATCCTTTTCCCATATGTACAAGTATGTAAACACCTTGGAATTTATTAAACGTGTTTCAAACTGCTCAATGCCTTAACGAGTTATAGAACTAACAACAACAATAAATAGCTCAACAATATTCATTGTAATTTTCAAGACAATCTAATATAAGTAAATAAATAATTATGGCTTAGCATTCACATGCAAATGGTTAGTCACCATGAGAGCGACCTTGTTAAAGCAACGTAAAAGAAATGCTTGCTTTTATGATATTTCTAAAGACAGTTAAGAAATTGAGAGTCAAAAGTCCTCGTACCTTGCAAAAGTTAAGATATGCATACATAAGGTAAAAAATACTGTAGGAAATTCTAAATATCCTTTCTTTCGAAATAATAAAATGTATTAAAATACTTGTATGTTGAATTAGCAGAATTAGAGAACTAACACAGCTTGTAAGTAATTATATGTTATTTAGTTTTTTTTAAATAAATTTGCAAAAAATATTTTACGTCACTTTCGCACTAAACAACCACAATTATTATGATCATAATTTTAAAAATAAAAGTTATATTTAAATTTAATATACATTATATATTAAATTTAATTTCATACATATTTAAATTTAATTTAATTACAATATTACAAAAATACAGCGTGTTAAAAACTACGGGAATAAATTTCGGGGCAAGATAAAGACCATGTTCTATGAGCATACGTTCAGAATTTACAGTATCAACATTAAGTATTGCTTATCTGTCGCATTTCAAAGTGACTTTCATTACTGGCAATGAAAGCATTGCAATGTGAAGGAATGGAATAGCTAACAGAATGACAGACATCATGCACAAGTTATTGCAAAATCTGTACGTCAGGAACCGGCTCAGTATATAACTCACTCTTCATATGTCTCCCATAGTAAAACACTACAGGATTTAGATCCGGCGACCTTGCAGGTTCATTTAGACTTATCCATCTTTCACAGAACTTGCGGTTCGAATAGCAGCACGCAGAAAGTCTGAAATGGGCTCCAGCCACATGGTGCATGAAACAAGTGTATTAAGCCGCAATGAAGTATTTAAACGTGAAAATTGCAGTCTATTGTGCAAACGAAGAATTTAGATGTGAAACAGAGTTGTTACCTGTTGCGAAAACAAACGATTTTGAACATGTGTTCATAGGTCCTTGTGGCAAAATTCACAAAGTTTGCCACCATAATCTCTTAACAGACAATATACAAATATTTTTCGTTACACTTAGGTCCTCTCAAAGCTCTATCTCTTTTCTACAATAATTGTTTATAGCCTGGCCACTATTTATTTTAGAATAAATCACTTGAAATCTCCCTTCTTTTGAAACTCTATAGTCACCAAAATGGTGTTCCTCAGACAATAATCTTTCTTTGTCAAAGTCTTTCTTTACTTGAATGTCTGTATAACTCTGAGCATTTTCGCAATTAAAAATATACGCGGAAAAGTTGGCAATAAGTCAATGGAAAATAGAGACGAACATTTTATGAATAAGATTGTGAGATTACATATGAAGCGATGAAGTAGGAAAAAGAACGAGTATTCAAGACGCAAAAAATCTTAAATGCAGATGGATAGTAGTACGATGAGAACTAAACAGGTGCACTCATAAACTGGCAGAATGCGACCCTAAGAACTTTGGGACATCAACGTGAAGTCTTCGAAAGTCGATGCTACTATCGCGAAGACGGAGAGTGGGATAAACGTATTTTTAAAAAAATTAAATAACAATTAAATTATAATGATATTTCCCGAGGGTTAGCTGGATCTGCTAAAATTACCGAAAGAGGCATTTGCCCTATCTAAATTTTTGGTATCTTAAATGCCACATACTTTCCATCTATGAGCCAGATCTTCCAGCTTTTTTTATGGTGTTTAACGCCAGTTTTTACTGCAGAGGCACCATAGGCGGTGAACACTGATGATGCATGAAATGAAATGATATATTGGGAGAGGATTTTTTTTTTTAGGTTCCAGGCACAAGTTTAGGGTACCTCCCCGGCATTTGCCATTTACGAGGACTAAGGAAACCCTGGGAAAAACCTCAGTCAAGGAGAACGGTCCTGGCGAGATTCGATCCCCAGATCTCCCTCTCACTAGTCCGCGCCTTAACGATCTCGGCCACCCGTGGCGGTCTCTGGTTGGATGTGAAGGTACGGAAGAATGGAGGGAAAAATATCTATCGCGGTCCTTTACAGAATGGAACAGAGGAAGATGACCATGCTGGACTTTGCTGGCAGGCAAGGAAAGCGAGGAGAGAGCAGGTAAAGTTCTAATGAAAGTGAGACAGCTCAGGTCCAAAAAGGCTAATATTTTTAAAATTTATTCTGCTGTCATTTCTTATTTTATTATATTTTTATTTGTTTGCCTATTTTTATTGCTATATATATGTTTTATATCTCATTGTGAATATCCGATGTAATATCTTATGCTATATCATCATCATTGTTGGACCCATGCATCTGTTGAAGTTGTTTTGTATTGAATTGGTACACTCCTATAATTACTACTACACAATATACATCTGTACTTTCAATTTACTATTGCACGTACCGTATCTCCCATTTTCCATCTAATTTTGCCAGTAATGTAGGTTTTAGTATTAAGCTTTGCACCCTTAGGGCAATGTTTTAAATTAAATAGTTGCACTTGATTTCATTAGGACAGGGTATCCATTTTATAGGGCACGAAAACTGGTGCATGTCTTCAACTTCCCAATTTACATCTCGTTGCGCCAAAAGTACCGATGTTTTTTTTTTAAACTTTGTACGCTTGTTAAGAGAAAATTTCACAATGGAATGAACTGAGAGATTGTTACTGAAAGCTTTATCAATATCAGTCAAACCACCTGTTTTGCAACGAATAAAAGAGGACAAACAACGGCCGGATTTAATAAATTATAAAATAATAGCCTTCAAAACAATAGAATGTATCTCTCAGAAACAGCTTACTTTCCATTGTTTCGTTTCAAACCCGCAATTTTAAGAAAAACCTTGAATTGACGTGATGAACATGTGTTATTACGTGAAGCATCTCCTCTTGTAGGTAATTTACCAATTTTAAGGAAATGTTAAGCATTTTGCACTGATTTTTTTTTTTTTTTTAGCCAACTATGTATCTACACTACTTATGGTTACTAACCGATAAATCTTTAGTGTCGGCATTCTTGAATCAGTCGATAAAAAGATTTAAAGCATGCTGTTGATTCCCTGAGCTTAGATGGAGGTAGTGGAGTGATGGATATCGAGCGAGTATCCCACGACATTCCAGGGTGACCCCGAGCACGTAGTCCGCTGTAAACAGTGCGGTCAAGCAGTTTAGCTGTCGCGCACGACCGCCTATACAAATCCCCGTGAGAGAGACTCCGATGGGAGAAGCCCTAACGCTCTTCATCAGGAACACATTAACGGTAAGGTCCTGGTTCGTAGCACGGTCTTGCGCCGATTTGCCTCGCCTGTCCGTTCCTACAGATGAAACCAGGCGGAAAAGTAAATTCTCGTTGGAAAGAAGCGTGAACGCCACAAAAACTAGGAAACTGGGCGTTGGGTGCGTCCAAGGTCTTCTCCCAGCAGCAACAGAACAGTCTTATTAACCAGATTTGGCATTGCAGTTTCATAAAAACAATCGCAATCCGAAAACTTGCTGCAGGAACTTGTCTAATATGGGTGACAAACTCGAAATAGTTTCATTACGATAGTATACAGAAGTGTTATTGAACAAAGCATACCAGTCTTGTAGAGTAGTATTTCTTTGCATTCAGTTACAATTAGATCCAGTGTCAGGTCACGGTGGAGGAAATAAATTAAAAACATTACCGTTGAGAAATATTTTAATATACTGACATGCCAATTTCAGCCAATAAGTAGTAACTCAAAATGTGAAGTAAATGCGGGTAAAGCGGATCACTTACTTCTAGAAGATACGGGTGTGTTAATGGCTGCTTAAGTTAAAGAATGGAACAGCTGATTTCTGTAAACGCAATACTAATGGATACTAATGATACATGAGATGAAATGATAAGTTTAGAAAGGATTTTTTTAAGGAAGGAGGCGTTCCAGGCCTCCAGTTTACGGTACCTCCCCAGCATTTGCCATTTACGAGGACTGAGGGAAACCTTGGGGGGGGGGGGGGGGGTGGCATTCAGGGAGGACGGTCTTGTTGGGAATCAAACCCCAGACCTTCCGCTCACAAATCCGGACCTTAACGGCCTCGGCCACCCGTAGCGTTGGACGGTTGATTATACATTGTTTAAACACACACAGCTTCTAATTGGGCGCATTTTACATAAAAATTCACCAGTTTGATCAATTTTCTTCCTGCACAAGCAAGTCCCCACATGCTAACCTACCCCTATTTGAGAGGTATATAGATGTTTCAATTTTAGCATTTTCCTTTATATATATATATATATATATATATATGTGTGTGTGTGTGTGTGTGTATGTGTGTGTGTTTTTTTTTATTTTAAAGAAAAGTATTAAAAGTGACTTAATTATTACTATAGCAGTGAAGTTTAATATCAATCCTATTCACCCGCTGTAGGAGGATGATTTGGATCATTTCCAGTCATGAATTTTATTGAAGTTAGTGAACAGATAGTAATAATATGGACTATCTCTTGCATACAATCTAAAACAGGTACAACTAACTAAGGTTTGATATATAAAATTACGAGAATTAGATTTTATTTTATGTACTATGATAAATTTTCCAAAAAAAAAAAAAAAAAAAAAAAAACTGATTCAATTCACCCGCTCGTAAGCTAAACCTTATATGAAAATAGTAGTAGGGCAAAATATAATTACTCAAGCAATTCTTTAACTGTCAAACATCTGTTTGAGAACTCGAATGCTGCACTATTGAGGAGGATTGAATTTAGTAAATAATATTTTATATATTAACTCCTAAATTATTTAAAAGTTAAAAGTCAAACCTTCCAATCAGTGAACAAATCAGCAAAATTAAACTTTATAAGAGCCGTTTTACTTTTGAAAACTGAAATGTTTCAATAATGCTTGCTGTATTCAAAAATGATTTGAATATTTTTCCATCCCATGTGTAACATAAGGTGCAGTAAGTATTGCCGAGCTAAATAAATATTTTATCCACAATGTACATAATTATTAATTATGTACATTATAATTATTAATTTCATAGTTTTCCGTTTTTAACCCACTCTTAAATTATTTCTGAGTGCTAATGTCTGAATTTATTTATAACAACGCGTTGTTTTTGCATAACTCTTACATCTCTATCCTCCGATACAGCCCAATCCCATCAGCACTTGCTGCCTGTTTCACACCGGTTGTTATGGCTTATGCTCCGAAATAGCAAGTACAGCATTAAAGGAGAATGGGACAATGAGCATCATCTAGGGCGGAGAGAAATTTGCTGCGTTGATTGGCTGCCCCGCTTCCATATCAACTCAGAATGATGCGCGAGCCGGCGAGCATTGCCAGCTAACTAAATTTCATTTTTTAAGGATTCCTTTAGCAACAACAGTTTTAAAATTTTACATGCACTGGTATAGAGATTTTGCTACTTATTTTACAGTCTCTAGTTACAAAAACACACATTTTTTAATCGTTAATGTATTACTTTAATTGCTATTGCATTTAGCTCCGGCTAAATGGAAGCGATTGGTGCGGTACTACTACAGTTTGTAGCTTAAATTTTACATCATACCATTCCGATGTATTATTGCATTTACATAAAATGGCATACAAACAGTAAATCTTTTGTAAGTACACCAAGATACTTTTTAAAATCTCTTTTTCCTATTATTGTTATCATTGTCACAGCGTTGTAGTTCATGTTGAAGTATAGCAGTTGTTTCTTTATTAACCTTCTATTGTGTTAAGTAGTCTAAAACAGTGAGTATATATAATTTATGCATTATGTTTGAGAATAGGTCCCCTTATTCTATTTTAGAAGCCCTGAAAACTCGAAATTGCATGGGGGTATGTTGGAATAAAACTGCTGGAGTCAAATCACAATATATGTTCATGTAAGGACATATTCTAAAGATGCGCGAAATGACTGTTCTTGGATGGAGTATCCGAACGATAATGATACTGTAAAATTTCCCCAAGCATCAAATGAACCCGGCGAAGTTATCCACAAAAATTGCGAAATTAACTAGTGTTTAAGTGCGTGACTTTGGTGCTCGAGTGTTTTCATAAGAGTTTGCAGCTGTCCATCGCAATCTCAGTATCAATAGTTAGATGATGTTAGGCCATACTGCTCCATTAGATTGCTAATAACAAAAAAGTGTGTGTTTTGACTCCGGTGCTTCTCTACATGCAATTCGTGTATCCCTAGTGGCAACTCTGGAGGGAAAAAAACAAAAAACAAAAAACAAAGCGACCTATTCTCAAACATTTGCTAATTTTGTACATCAGTATATTTTTATACTCAAACTGTGAAGTTCATATTCAAAGTTACAATTGAACTCCTTGTGTGGAGCTAGTACTGCACTAATCTTTTATGTCACGAGCCGCCACTAATATGACATCTCACGGTAGGACGCTGCTTTTAAAAACTCTTTTAAATGCGCGTTTAACGGCTGTCAATATAATCTATAGGCACTTTCTTTATAATCAATCAACAATTATTAGAGACCGGTTTGTAATAGCAAAACAAACACATAACATAAAGAAAGAGCATAAAGTACTCTAAAATGCATTAAAGCTAAGGAAAATTGAATATACATTTTCATTAATGACAATAGCTTAAATAGTATAAGTGCTAAGTTTTCTATAATTTTTTTCTCTATATCCGAAGTTGATTGGAATCAAAACATTGTAATCCAGTATATTTTTCACTTGCTGAAAAATCGGCCGCTGTCTTTGCGTTGTCGATTTTAAATTTGTGTTATGTATATGTTGTGGGGGATAAAATACATGGACGGCGCAATTCAATATAAATATCCTATATGGCGATAAAGTTATTTTAAAACAAATAAATTTGTTTAGTTAAAACATTTAGTACCAGTGACCAATTTTATAATTCTAAAATCTATGAGGGCCGCATGGAAAACCAGCCGATCCCATCCTCAGCACTCTTAGGTAACACTGTAACGTAAGAATGCGGAACTTGGGATCTTATTCCATAAAATTCATCCAGGAAAAATAGTTTACGATAAAAATAAAATGGGATATTCATAAGTCGCTGAAACTTTTGAACGTTTTGCCATTCATAAACCATGCAACAGACGGTAGCTATTCTCCGAAAGAAGACAAGCTTTCAAGTTTGTCTAAAGAAAACATCGTAGTAGTTTTCATGGCCTGTTATGGTAGCAAATATAACACTGAGCCAATGTGAGAAAATTTCTACGTCTGAATTGAGGGTAGGTCCACAAGTTTCCGGCCTCGCCAATAAGGATTGTCGCCTTCACAAAACCCTAATCTGCTGTCATACTTTATCTGTTAAGTAAATAGTTGCACTGTAGCTTCCGCTCCGATATGTTCAGTTGTTCACATATAGTTGCATAAATAAGGCTATGGTAGAAGATTGTGACATGTTCAAAATGGAGTTTCAAGCTGTTATTAAGTTGTTTACAAAAGAAGGAACTATTCCTAATGAAATTAAACAGTGATTGGACGGTGTATATGGGGAATCATCCCCCTCATATTCTACCGTAAAAGTTTTTCGAATGGGTCGAGAAAGCATTGAAGACGAAGAGCGTGCAGGTCGGCACTTGGAGGTGCTCACTCCTGAAAACACCGCTCGCTCTTGTGGAAGGAGAAATTATGGAAGAGCGACTGCTCAAAGTTACAGAAATAGCAGCAAGGTTGGATCTTTTTAAAACAACAGTCCTTCGAATTATGCATGAACATTTAAACATGAATGAGGTTAGTGTCTAGAATTCTTTACTCAGTGCAAAAGCAGCAACGAATCGTGAGTTGTCACTCATTTTTGGAGCTCTGCCGTGGCAACGAGAGGGAAATTCTACAATCCATTGTTACAGGAAATGAAACTATGATCCCATCGATCATAGGGTGTAGTGGTAACCATACTTGCCTCCTAAACACAAGATTGCGGGGTTTGATCTCGGTCAGGACCAAAGGATTTTTTCGGACGTAAAAATCCTAAGTAAGGGAAGTAAAGCTGTGGGTCCTGGGTCGTACATTTATGGCATGATAAAGAACAAGCTGGAAAAAAGAGGCTTCTGAGTAAGATTTGTCGACCGTTTCACGCCCTGATTTGAATGGGACGCTGATGACCTGAGATGTTAAAGAGCTTCCGTAAATAAACAAAATCAATCAAAAAGAAAATTCCTCCTTGTCCGAAAGGGAATCATGAAGTGGTGTAAACTTGGCGAAGCACCGCCTCTAAAGACCCATCTTTTGGGACTGTGAAGGAATACTCTTCATTGACTTCAAGGAGGAACAGCAGAGTAAATGGCGAGTACTATGCTGACCTACTGCACAGACTACGTGCTTCCATCAAAGAGAAAAGGCGAGTGGTGGCCTGCACCTTCTTCACAACAACGCGCTTGTGCACACAGTTCTTGTTGCAAAGGAAGCTGTGAAGACATGTGACTTCAAAGAGATTGATCATCCACCCTACAGACCAGATCTTATTCCCAGTGACTATTCCCCTTCTGGAAACTAGAAGAACCTCCGAGGAAGGAAATTTAAGTGTGACGAAGAAGTGATGGATACTGTTTATGTCCATTTTGCAGACAAGACTTCTGACTATTTGGGTGGGGGGGGGGGTTGAAATGTTAATTCAAAGATGTGAGAAATGTATTGCAATAAAGGTTAACTATATTGAAAAGTTAAATATATTTTTTGTCTTTATCATACCTATAAAATGGTTAGGTCGGAAATTTATGGACCTACCCTCGTAGTATTTTTATATTTGGAACTAGGAGAGTTTACGTTTATTTATGTATGATAAAATATATAATACATATTGCAAATATTAGTGTCTCTTGAACTTAGGAGTTCAACTTCAATTTTTTTCAATAGAACATTTGTTTTAGCTGTAAGAAACAAGATTTGCTTTGAATCTTTAACCAAAGGACGCCTCGTCAGTCAATGAATACTCAAGTGTATGGCATTTTGTCAGATATTTTAAACTGTCGTGGTTCAAATGTAAGAGTGTCTGCTTGTCAACTAGGGTACATAGGCTCGATTCCCATTCTGAAACATGTTGCCTAAATAAGTATGGAGTTTTTCTTATAATACCGGTTAACTTTATATACCACGCATTCTGGATTCAGTTGCCCTATTATTTTATCCATTTCTTTCATCGTCTCGAAAGGTCTTAGCAGTAGGCAGGACATTAAGGGTACCTAGCATCACTACTACTATGGCATCCGAACCTTAGCCTCCTCTAACATAGGTTACTATATCAAGTAGAATTTAGTTTCGCAGAATCAAAAATCTATAAAATAAAGAGAGCACTTTTTTCATCGACAGATTACAAACGAAACGATGATTTTCTTATTAAGAAAATATCCAATTTAATGAAAAATTAAAATAAATCAACAATGAAATATTCATTAACGTGTACATAATAGCAAAATTAATAAAGCGAAGCGCTACAAGAGCAAAGAAAAATGTTTTGGAAATATGTACCTAAGCACTTGTATAACAAAAGGGGCATAAATTGGAAATACGTAAGTGTTAGCATGAAAATTCAGTCTCTCCCATTCACAGTATTTTGATTTTGGTATTGCGGGGGGGTCGGTCCTGGTGGTGTAGTGGTTACCATACTTGCCTCCTACACCCAAGATCGCGGGTTCGAACCCGGCCAGGACCAATGGATTTTTTCGGGCGAAAAAATCGTAAGTATGGCTTCCTTCGGAAAGGAAGTAAAGCCGTGGGTCCCGTGTCGTACATTTACGGCACGAAAAAGAACCTCAAGGCTGAAAGAAGAGGCCTCTGAGCAAAATTTGTCGGCCGTTTCACGCCCCGAGTTGAATGGGACGCTGATGACCTGAGCTGTTAAAGAGCGTCCATAAATAAATCAATAAAAAAAATGGTATTGCGGCTAAATAGTGTGTCATACATATTACATAAAACATGACAAATATTCCAGTAGAGATATTCTACGATATTTTCACAAAAAATCGATTTTTAATTTTTTTTCGCCTGAAAAAATAACTTGACTAAAACCCTCCTCCTGTCTCTTAAGAACCATTATGTATTATTTTGGTTAATTTGAAGAAAATGGAGATAATTTACTAATTAACCGCTAAAAGACGTGAAATCCAAGGCATCGAAATATTCAAACAAGCATTTAATGACGAATTTTAGGAAAAAAAATAATGTTTTTCCTAACACATCGGTAATCAAGGCCTTCCGGTAATACTTTCACAAAGAAGGCCGTGTAAATGACTCGAAGGTTTATTATTCATTACTTTTTTCCTATATTCAAGTGCCAACTTTAGGGGCATAATCACTCCAAAATAAGGGGAACTCCGGTTCCTCTTGGCAGAAACAAGTTATTACATTCTGTATTAATTTTGGTCATGGCTTTTCCAGCTAGCTTCACACGAACCACAGCTTTGGTTTAGCAAGCTCTCTTTGAGACAAATAACATCCGAAATACATGGTTTTGCAAAGTTTTTTAAGCCCTGAATAAAAAAGAATAAAATTGTTTTATCACGAGACTTGAACATAGATATTAACAAACTTTAGTACATTATTAAGAAGAGATATTTAGTAGACAATGTTGAATTCTTTACGGTGAAATGTTCTCAAGTACAATGCTGGATGAAGATGAATAAATCATTTATTCATTTAAGTAACAAAGAGAGTAATTAGAAGGCTGGTAATTGCCGATTTTATGCATGCTCACTTAATTTAAATACTATTACAGTTTATTTCTGTATAGGCCTAAGTCGGTCCTGGTGGTGTAGTGGTAACCATACTTGTCTCCTAAACCTAATTGTGGCATAAGGATTAACAATATGTGGGGAAATGTTTTGTAGCGTCGACTCAGTTAAGAATTGGAAATTGGCGATTGGGAAAGCAAAATGACGGGTTGCAAATGAACAACAAGAAGCAGAAGCTTTCATTTTGATGGTTTTCTTGAGATTCGAGTGCGGAATCTTGAGGAGAGAAAAAGTGTCGTAGTGTGTTCCCGTGGTAGACATCTTGGTTAATGTCCATTATGTTTGATTATAAAGAAATTTTACCATGATTAACTAGTCGTATTGCTTATGTTTCCAATGTACACCTAGTTCCGATATTTTCCTAGTTTGATCCCGTTTATAGCCATGATGATTAAGAACTTGTTAGATTGTTGTTAATTAAGTTACAGAATGATGTTTTATGAGAGTGGAAGTAGGGGATCGTGACTTATATGGTTTGATTATTATTCATAACCAACCTGTTTGCTCTTACAGCTTTTACTAACAGTGCAACATCTTTACATTACGTAAACGAAAAGCCAGTCATAGATAAATAATATACAATAAGGTGGATGGGTAGGATAAGAGGCTCTGTGATTGGCAATTTTTTTACTTTGGTACAGCTACCTTAATCATTTTTAGGATCATCATTTCAAATAGTTTATTTAAACCAGCTTTCTGAAACAGATGTTGTGGGTATTCCATATATGGATAAAATTCGGTATAGTGCAGTATTATAGTTCTTTATAAAACATAATTTAATTTAAAAGAAAATTCATAAAATTGGAGTACAAGAGCTCTTTTCCTTCATTTTCAACAATTTAAAAAAAACGTTGCTGAATTTAAACATAGTATAACCAAACTTGAGAAAGACTCGGTGAAAAACGCCCTAATAATGAAACTGAAGCAAAGTTCATTGAAAAAATACATTAATGATATAAGATGACTGGAAAATTAAATTGCATGAAATTATTGAGGCTATATGCATTTCAAAGGAACATATAGGCTATATGAAGGGTATACATCATGAAGAATTGCATATGGAAAAGGTTTTGTGTATAATGGGTGCACCATCACAATCAACCAGAATCAAAACAGCAGTAAGAACACTGCACAGATGCCGGTTGTTCAGGGCAGAAGGAAACTGTTGATACTATCTGCATGACATCAGTCTTTTGGGACGCTAAAGAAATACTAATTGGTTATCTTCAGAAGGGTAAAACCATAACCAGAGAGTACCATTTCGATCTTTTAAACTAACTAAATGAAAAGATGAAAAGGAAAGTCCCGATTTGTACTTATAGAAGCCAAAAAATAGCGAAGGGAAACATGATAGATTTGAAATATAAGTTGTTAAAGTAACCACCCTATTCCCTAGAGTTGGTTTTCTCTGACTTGACTCTATTTCCAAAGCTCAAAAATTTCCTTTCTAGTGAGCGTGTTTCATTAAATCAAGAAGAGTTTACAGCATTAGAGCAGAATTTGCAGACCTTCCAAAAAACTGTTTGAAACAGCACTGAAATAAATGTAATGACAAAAGATGGCACATAGAAAAATTATGTTAAAGTTAAAAACTCATTCCTTCATTGTTAGGTTGAGAACTATTCAGATTCCCTCGCAATACCCATTTCCGGTATAATGAAGACTGTTTCTGGCTTCAAAAGATATTTAATATCATCACCTTCCTTTGCATAGTTCAGTCTTCTTCTTCCCAACCTGGGTACAAATTTCCCTGTTCCGAAGCAATGATTTTCTAAATACGGTCTACCCATCTCTTCTTTGATCTAAATCGTCTTGGTTTATATTGAAGTACAATTTTAAGTAGTCTGCTCGCTTCCATTCTATTCATATGAACTTTCCATTTCTTTCTGTATGATTGAATTTTCTCAGTAATATTTTGGACTCCGAGTTGTTGGCGAATATAATCGCTTTTGATGTGATCTCTTCTAATCACTCCTACCTAATGATCTTAAATGTCTAATTTGAACTGTTTCAAGTCGTGTTCTTCATTATTTGTCAAGATTTGTCATAATTCACTACAATACATTAATACAGGTTTACTCACAGTATTATAACATTTTTACCACTTCTTTTCTCGTTTCTATTCTAAAATTCATTTTAAAACTCCTTTTGTATAATATCTGTGTATAGCCTCTTTTTTTAAATTACTTATTTCACAGCCTAAATATTTAAACGATCTAATTGGTTCCGCATAACTATTTTTGTTCTTCTTTTACATTTTATTTTGAACGCTACTGTTTTAGTTTTATATGTGGAGATTTTCATGTTGTTCTGTTCTGCAATGTCTATATATCTTGGAAGATTTCTGGGGGCCATCTTCTATATTAAAAATTAAAATCTGGACATCCGCATATATTAGGAATCCTACTTGCTTATTGTTAAATGTTTTGACTCCTTTTGAGTTTCTCGTTTTCCATTGCTTCATTATTTGCTCTAAATATATATTAAATAATAAGGGAGATAAACCACATATTTGTCTTAGTCAAAATTAGTTTTTTTTATTTGTTTCTAAATTACTGGCTTAAACTAATATATATTTCTCTAATAAAGTGTTTTTGTTGTGTTGGTTATAACTTTATCAACTTGTCTAATCTTTATCATTTGTCTAAGATTCAGTCATCAGATTTTATTTTTACCCAAAGATCTTCATGTCCTCTATTGCCGGGGTCTTCCAATACCTGGAAATCCATGTGATACTTACTGATATAAAACTTGAATCAGGTATTTTATGTGCTGCTTTTCCCGTTTTGATTATACTCAAATATTTTGTCATTTAAACTAAAAATATGAATTCTGTGTCAGGCAGTGTGTGACCACAAAACGATTTCAAAGGCTTCACTTTACTTCTCTCAAAATTGTATGTTTTATAATTTCCTTTGCTACGGAACAGTTAATCTATAATTTTTTATCTTAACATGTTTTCTTTTAGTCTTGGTTATTTTTTTGGAATTTATGTATTTCATAAAATTCTTAAATTATTTTGCATTCTAAATATACATCTACCTCGGTGACTATGGTCCTTAATTTATTAGTAACTATGATTAAGTTATATGCTATTTGTAATGTACTTTCATTTTATACAAAAATTAACTCATCAGCGAATAGTTAGAATTTAAAATAATTCATTAAGTTTAAATTTCCCCTTTAAGTTACTTTGCCATTCTCTTTTATTTCATTTATTTACTGACGCTGTTTAACATCTTAGACCATCAGAGTCCCATTCAATTCAGGGCGTGAAACGGTCGATAAATTTTGCTCCCAGACCTCTTCTTTCAGGCTTGAAATTCTTTTACATGCCATAAATCTACGACATGCGACTCACGGCTTTAGCCTTACTTAGGATTTTTACGCCCCAAAACGACCCTGGCCTTGCCATTCTCTATAAAGTATATGGCACTATCATAAATCTAAATTAACCATTTCCGTTTTGCAAGGTTTATTTCTTTGTTCATCTATTCTGGCTCATGTTCTTTATGTTAGGCTTACATGTGATATATAACCTTACCTTAACATTAATATTCAATGGGGTAAAACTCAACGAGGGGTATAAATTACAGCCCAAATCTCTCAAAATCTGCAAGATGCTGCTTTGCCACACAACAAGAAAACAGGTTTGCAAAAATAAAGTCTTTAACGCTCTTCCAATACAAAATGTATAGTATTGCACTTTGTACAAGAAAACAAAAGTCATATACCCTTTAATTCTTTCTAACGCGATCACAAGTCACAAAAAAGGAAACCTCTCATTGGTTGCTGTAATGATAGGGTTTACACCGCAGAGCCATCTACCGCTGAGCTACAGAAAACTGAGATTTTCCACGTGGTTGTGCACAAAACCGCAAAGCTACACAAACAATAACAGCTAATAAACCGCGATCCCTAGTCCCTGTCGGGTACTATGTTTCTGCTCACAAATCTGGAATATGTTAAAATAAACATCCCCTCTTACGCGATAAATAGTTTCTGATTTTAAGCTATTCTTCACCAAGTTTTATTGGTGAATGCAAGTCATTCATTTTTGTTAGAAATATTTTGAAAGCGAAAGCGTTAAGAACGTCATTGGTACTTTGAATTCCCTATTATTATAACCTTAAAAACAAATAAAGACAAAATTAGTTTTATTTTAAAATAAAAATTCAAGCTAAAGGCTTTCCAGATAGTTCAGTACCAATTACTTACAGAATTATGTAATACAATATTGCTATCTAAAATAAAACACCTGGTTAATCATTTGAAAGCTGTTTTCATGTTTGAGATAGAAAATCTGTTTACTTGTTCATATTTCAAGTTCATAGTATAAATTTTTTATTACACAATTTATATATGCACATACTTCATAACAAACATAAATACATATCCTTGGGGTCGAACCTACGATCTTTGTCTTATCCACTTTCCGATAAATTGCTCCCCCTAGACTAAGCTACATAACATAAATCAGTTAACTGTGAATATGATACTAAATTTTGAAAACGCTGATAGTGAACTGTTAAAATCGGGATTTTTTTGCTCATGAAGCAAGTTAAAAATATTCTAAAACTAAAAGTTACCCTTTTCTTGTTTTAACAGCATATAATTTCAAATTATTAGCATCATATAGGTAACTTTGCTTTTTTTTCCCCCTTCCTTGTCTATAGATTCCTTACATTCCCCCTTTACATTGTATCAAATGATTGCTGAATAGTTCATTAATACTCTATATATATTTATTATTACTTGAAATTCATATAGTAAAATAGAGAGCAGAAACAATATGACCCCACAGTTAGCTTTCATGTGATAAAAATTCTAGCCTAGCTAAGAAAATCAAGAAATATGCAACTTCTATCACTAAGTTATACATGCTCATGTATTAAATGTTTCAAAATTAGTATTTAATTGTATTTAAATATAATTTTTTAGAAAATTTCCGGACGTTTCAACCGATACAATTTGAAAATTATTTTGTTGAAAACAAAATATTATTATAAGAATCATGACGTCATAGACACCTTTAAATTATACGTTTTACATTATGTAAAAGAGATCGTCTTTTTCTGTATCATATGCAAAGCTAATTTGTTTTATAAATGGGTGTATGTGGAAATCTAACTATTTAATCTTATTATGAAGAAATTTTTGTTTTCAAAATTGAAATAAAGTATTTTAATAGATAGTAACAAAACTGATTGTGAAATCTGATGATGACGGAAAAAGGTGACTGAAATGTACTCAGTAGGAGTGTAGGCAAATATACAAATTATTAGCTGAAAATGTATCACCATAACCACTGGAGAAAACGTTTATAAAATATAGTTAAATAAAAATTCGATGGTTACACTCAAAGAAATTGGCTTAGTTACTGAAATCTAAAATATCAAATGTTACAGCAATAAGAAGATTTTGCATCAAAAGTATGTCTTGCTCATGACTTAAACAAATTTAGAGAAATGTCAATTTCGTTTATACAATGTTCTACGGATGCGTATTTTAAAATTTCTTTCAGATTGTATGCAAAAAAAAAAAAAAATACGCTGTGATTTAAAGTGATATCTATACATCACTTTAATTGTCATTAAAAACTTTTTTAAGTTTAAAAATAATTAAAAATGAGTGCAATGTTGTTTTATAAGATTTTAATTCAATTTTATTTCAAAACTGTCTTATCTCTATACAAGCATTAGATACATTTATGTTACACCCTTAAATCCCGATTGCAGTTAATACTTTCCAAACACTACAAAAATGTATTTTCGTGTTCTATGGATAAATTATAAACTAGATGTTCTTCTCTTTACTTTATTTCCTTTGTTTATGTGTATATGAAGTTATTAAGTTTATTATTCACAATAAATCTTTTTTGTGCCTTTATATAAAACACGAAGTCAAGAACTGAAAACAATTTCATAAATACGTTTTTATCTTCTCTCGAAGGGGTTTCCGTATTTACAGCATTGCCTAACAAATGTAGTGAAATTATTTTAAGAAAGTTTACTAGCTCAATTAATATTGAAGAATGAATCTTACTGGGTGAGCCATACAAGTATCGAACGCTCATGCGGCATTTGCTCCCACGGTTACAAAAGCATACTCTCAGGTGTGTGGTAAACATTTGTCGCCAGTTGCGAATTAAGAAACAGTTGTATTGAGTGAACATTCAAGTAAGTGATTGTAAATATGTTTTCTAAAGCCAAGATGATTCATTCATGCAGTGTGGATTGCTTAAATTCTAATATAATATGAACAAAAATAACCTCTGCTTGATTTTTATCTCTTTGATATTTTTTAAATAAATCGTGTACAAACAAGTCCATACATTTTGGAAAAAATTGAAGTTATCTTCGGGAGTTTGCTTCTAATTGCTGGACACACCAGATGAATAAGATGGTAGAGTTTCAGTCTGTCACTTTCCAAAGCAGGCAGGCAAGTAAAAAAAATATTTAGGGGTAGACGCAGGTAACCATTTTTATAAAAGTTTTTAACTGAAAAAAATAGTACATAACTTCAAGGTTATAATTTCAGAGTTCCAAATCTATTATTTTAACCATGATGTAAAAAATTAAATAGCTAAGAGTGTGACAGCTCACCCTCTTTCTTTTATAATTTTATATGTTTAAAATATCTTAAGGCACTTTTCTTGAAAATCATTGGACATATTTTACTATATATTCTACATATTTCAACATTAAAATTGTGATGGAACATTTATTTTGATGGTTAATAAACTGCTAAAGAAAATAATTTTATACTAGAATGGCCATAAAATATTCATATACCTTGAGCATACAGCTATACTAAGACAGTTATTAAAAATCTCTTCTTCAGGATTGTACGGAAGATTGTTTTCTATATAACTGCCAAATTTAAATATTTAAATATTTTGCTTAAAGTAGTTTTTGAGAAAATGCTCCTCAAAAATGAAAAACGTTAAGCTGTGGAAAGCTTGAGTCAAAGTTTGCCTTCATTTCATTGGTGCTGCTCTTACCCCTAGTTCTCATCTTCTACTCTTCCATTTCCTTCCTCTTCTTTTGACGGGCTTCCTGTTGAAGTTTTATGGCCATCATTAGTAACCTCAGCACCTACTGAAATGAAGGTAAAATCTTTAACTCAAGTTTTCCGTAACAGACGTTTATTCATTCTTGACATGTATTTTCACAAACTATTTTAGATAAAGTAATGAAGTTTAACAGTTTTATAGAAAACATTTTTTCTGTACAATCCTGTGGGAAATATGTTTAATAAATATCTTAGTACAGCTGTAGGATGAAGGTGTATGAATATTTACGACCATTTTAAGTATAACAATGTTTAAAAAATCTATAATGTGTAAAAATGTCAGTAAAATAGGTCTAATCTTCAACAAAATATATCTTAAAAGTTTAAATGTTCTATGTTTGAAAATGTAGAAGGTATAACTGTAGTGTCGATTTATTTTCGGTTGGATTATTGACACCAAATGGTGTCCGTAACACGCAACTAGCAGATTATTCGTCTTAAACGCAAAGTCGTGTGAATGGCCAATATTTGTGTGGTGCCCTAGATAAATCAAATAAATAGTTGTTAATTACCCATTGCTTTAACTGAAATGATAACATAAAAGATACAGTAAAATAAATTCATTATAAAAGTGATTGTTCAAGAAGTTCCTTGTTTAAAAGCTATTTAAGCTTGGACGCTGTGCGAGAAAGAATTGTGTAAAAAGCTAAATAGACCGTTTTCTTCTTTAACAGCATCTAAACTTTAGAAAACAAATTCAGAATGTTATTTATTAAAGTTAATAAAACTTAAAGGAAACCTTCTACCTGTCAATAGTAAGATACAGAAAGGAATTACTGACGAAAGTTATTTATTCGAAACGTCAAACATCCGAACTCACTTTTCTAAATTTTCAATTTGAATTTCATTATATTTAGTACACGATATATCGGTGTTTTTCACTCACTCTGTTAATAGACGGAGAAAAATCTCAGCAGGCAGTAAAAACAGTTGTGAGATTTTTAACAGATTGCAACACTACATCTAATCCTACACACTATAAGATTCTTTTCGGAAATTTCTAGAGTGAGTTCCTTATTACTGTCTATCACCTAGCTTAAGTAAGCTTGTTCAATACTGTTGCATAGCTAAACAGCTCTCTACCAAATCTAGGGATAGTATTTTCCGCTTAACGTACTTCAAGTGATCGCATTTCTCACGCGTATTATCTTTGTTCATCATCTTTGTTCAATAATCTAGAAAAAAACTGATTCAGTTTGAGCACATTAGTAGAATTTCGTGTCATGTTATATTCTGTTAATATGAAGTTACCTTACAGAAACTTTTGAATGCTAAAATTATAGTTTGTAGGTTTGGTTATCGGAAAAAGTCAATATCTGAAATATGGCTGGTCCCAATTAGTTTCAATAATGGACGCTCTACTGTGTTATGCTCATTGTGCATAAATTTTCTTTTCTTCAATCTCTTTTCTACGTCATCTTTCATTATCATAAATTAGTACGCACTTTTGCAGACGTACCAATCTGTTCTTTTTAAACAAGGGTTGCTAGAGCTACATTACAACAAGCTCTTTGCTCCCCATTTGATAGCAATTTGGATGATGATAGCAAAGAAATGGAGAATCAAATAAAGATATGCTATCCATTTCCTTCTTTTTCTCTTTTTCCGTGATGGAATTAAAGTATTATAATTATCTTCCTCCATAAGAAAAAGGGAGCATTTACTCTAGAGGACTGACTGCACTGTAGAAAATAATTCATGAGAGAGTGTGGGCTGAATCTGTGTGGTATTATTGCACAGCATCTCAAAAGCAAACAAAAAAGTCAGATAAATAAGTGAACGGTGAAGGTGTAGCAACAAGAGGCAGAGACATCAAGATGAGGCCCTTCCAGAGCGCGAGTAATCAGTGAGGACCATCCAGAGTTAACGAGCTGCCTTAAGAATGCAAATTAGTACGTAAAACAGGAAATTACCAGGCGCAGAAGCTCATCCCCTGGAGTCATAATTGCCATTTGTCGGTCGAGGGGCGACAACAAAGCGCTATAATGTGGGCACTGCAATACAAACTAATTCCTGGCTATTAGAACTTCCTTTGTAGCCTGCTTTGAGGTTAGGGGCATCACACAGTAGCTCGATGGTTACAAAGGCTCATTCCCTACCACTGTTCCTATCTTCCAAGTTTAAGTCATTATGTATTACATTTTCTAGTTCTAGAAAAAGATTTTATCTCTGATGCGATCTTGTTTAGCCTTAAGTGCCAACCGGACATCATTAGTGCTGAGCTATGTGACTTGAGTTTGTTTCCCACCCACATACTGATAATATTAGTTCCCATTATAAACTAAATCTTCAGTGCATAGTGGTTTTAAAGCACTTATCTTCTTTCCATAGTTCCAATTCCATGCTACGTTGAGATTCCCTTTATCCACTGCACTTATAATGCTAGCCGTAAAGTGTATGATAATGAAAACTGTCTAAAACAGTCCCTTGATTAGGAAGCTTTCACTATTGGTTTTACAGTCCATAAAATAAAGAATAACACACGAGGTACGCTTTAGATGCAATTTAATGCAGCAATGGCTGAATGGGAAATGGGCAAGCGACTTCCGCAAACAGACACTCCGAGCAGTAAGGTTTTTCTTAAGTAGTTTTGTTTCTACTACCACTCATTCATGCAATTGCACCATTTTCTAGGAGAATGAAGACTGTCAACTGTTGAATAACTTGGATATAGAGTATGCAGCTGCAATTTATTCGCCTATCACCTCAGATGTGCCAATTTATAGTTACCAACATCAATAAATTGACGTACTGAATAATGAAGATAGAGGGACATATATGCCAATAAGCTCCGAGTATATTACCTTACATTCATGTCTTTTCAGATAAGAAAAATTAATTAACACTTCGTATGGATAGTAATTTCTGAGCCACAACAATATGAATGTGTTAGTAAACAAGTTGTGTTTTATGTGCAAATGCGCTTAAACATGAGGAGCAGAAAACATCAGCAAAATCTGTGAAAGGGGGCAAAGGACAAGGGTCTGAGAAGGGAATACCTGGCAGCTAGACGCAAAAATAGCGATACTTGGTGCACTCGTATATATGTCATAAAACAGACATAGCTTGGGAGCACCTTGAACTTAAATTTAATATGCTCTCATATATAAAATTCAAGGTAGGCAACAGAGAACAGACTTAGGAACATTTTTGTTCTTAAACACAACCATAAACGACTAGAATTGTGTACTTCCATCCTATTAACAATCAAAATGTTTAAGAAAAATTAGATAACTGCTTATTCATTGCAGTTGATATGTAATTAAATTATGTTGACATATATTAAGTTCACAAAATTAAATAATTACGATATATTCTTAAACTCCTATACAGTGTATTTTCAGGTTCTCGTATATTTTATTAGATGCTTATAATCAAAAGTAGATAAGATGTGAAAAAGGTGTATAGAAGTGTTCTAAAAGTTCTCGGCCTGACGTCAGAGATGTCATGAAGATGATCAAATTACTTAATAGTTGTTAAGTATCGTCCTTTAGATGGCGCGCTATAAAGTTTCAGATGCATTAAATATAGCCGCTTGTTTGTGACGATCGTGTAAACAACTTAGTGTTATATTTTATTCAAAACGAATAAAACTAAAATACAAGCTGTTATAAAGTACTTCCATTTGAAGGGGATAACCCCAACAGAAATACAAAAGGAGTTATATTCCACATTAAAGGATTTCGTTTTCGACGGTTAAAAAGTGGACTACTGAATTTAAGCGATGTTGTACATCCCAAAATATACGATATTGGTTCACAGAAACCTAAAGGTGCAAGCATGAAACCAACAATCCAGATTATCCAAAAGTTAGGTGTGGTGTAACATATACGACATAAATATGGAAACCTATTATTTTATGGAATGTTAATCAGAACTCTTGCGACAGTATTATAATGGAATTGCTGGATTATATAGCAACACTTTAATACATATAAAAAGAATGTCAAGATCGAGTAAAACATTTATAAGGAGTTCTGTTTAAAAGTATATATATAAGCGAAACATAAAAATAAAGTAACACTATTACAATGTAACAAATTAACAGTAATAATAAAAGTAGATAAGGATAAAACACTGAGAAAAATGTCACACTTGAAATTGCTATATTTCGAACTACTGCGAGTTCTTCAATGGCAAGAAGCTAGACCATTAGCGTCCCATTCAATTGAGGATATGAAATGACCAATACATTTTGCTCAGAGACCTCTTCTTTCAGGCTTAAGGTTATTTTACGCGCCGTACCTCTACGACATAGCACGCACAGCTTTACTCCCTTAGGAAGGAAGTTATTCCGGGTATGAACCCATCACCTTCGGTGTATTAGGAAAGTATCGCTTCACTAGACCACCAGAACCGACGCGTATATATAATAAAATGAAAAATAGAGCAACTCTTGAAACAATGTAACTAAATAACAAGAACTAGAGAAGCCGAAAATGATAAAACACTTAAATATTCACGCAATTTTCGCTTTATTTCGAAAGCTCGTGTCCATCCTCAAAGACAGAAGAGAAGTGAAGGTAGTAAAAATAAATATGATCTCGAATGTTATGTAATACATGGAAACAGATCAAACAAGCGACAATAGGGGAAGAAATAAAATTAATACGTAAGATTTAAGCCTGGTGGTGTACGCGCTTTATGTAAAAATATGACTGCCAGCTCTCACCTCTCAGTAAACTTTCAATGGCATGAGTCGGTAACACATCAATGAGTGTTAAATTGAAAACATCACCGAAATCCTTACAGTGAGACTGGGCATGTTGGACAACCGGTTCTGTTGCTTATAACAGAACACCTATGACTGTTCATAAGTAGCGAAACAACAGTAGACGTTAAAGCAATATTAATGCTTTGCAAAGCTTGCAAGATAACATGTATACGATATTCTTACAAACACAGCAACTTTTCATCTTAAATTCTCTGGATAAATTGGAGACTGTGGAACGAATGACATTGCATAATTAGTGCACAGATTTTACATTTAGAACGTTGGTAAGGATATGAGCTTCCGATCGGACGAGGTAATTTGGAAGGAGATAGATTGCGATGAAATATGTTTTTAAGAATTGAGGGTGCTCTAAAAGTAAAGCGGGATACAAATTTAGAAAATCGCTTAAAGATGAACGCATTAATAAAGTATCGTAACAAGAATTTCTTATTGGGAGTTTAAGGTCTGGGAACTTTTGAGCTAGAATTTTAATATTAGGTGTCAATAGATGAACAATTGTCACAATGACGGTGGCCACAGATTGAAAGAGAAAAATGAATAGATCTTTAGGTATGCACGGGATGATAGGTTTAAAATTGAAGGTATTGTTGTAAGTTGGTGGGCTCAATGTGCACGGACGTTAGAAAAGAGCTATTTCAGAAGTATCAATATCTAGGAACGGAGCAGCATTGGGAGAGACAGAAGAAGTGAACTTAATGAAAATCTGTAGTTAAGATTGGTAAGAAGCTGATAGACAGATTCTGAGTCATGGGCCCAAAGCACAAATAATAATGGTACCAGAGTTTCTGACTTAAGAAATTCTTCCTCTAAGCAAGTTATTGACGTACGACGGTGCCATTCTAGAACCCTTGCATTGCCTTTGCAATGACTTTAATTTGTAGATAATATTTATCATCAGAACTAAACGCATTGCGATTGTGAGCCAGATAAGCTAGATGAGAAATTTAATCTGTGGGTGGAGTATGAGGAGGTGTTCGAGAGTTCGAAAAACGTCCAACAGCGCTAATCCTTTATGGTGGGGAATGTTAGCATAAAGTGACGTCACATTAATAGTGGCCAGAAGTGTATTAGAATGTGCCAAAGGGTCAACTTTCTTAGGCAAACTCAAAAACTATTACGAATCTTTTATAAAGAACAGCCTAGACGTAACAAACGGCTGTAAACAAAAATCTACTAGGGCAGAAATGCGTTGGTTACTATTGGTCACCGCGAACTGTTTAGAGTGATATCTTAGGGACTAAGTCCCTCTACATTACCAGAAGAAGCGAAAACGAAGCAATATCTTAATTAAACTTGACTTTAGGATCTGAAGACAATAGTTCATAATAAGTGACATCATCAAGCTGTCGGTAAGCTTCAGCACTGCAAGAGGAAATGCCCTGTAGTACTAAGGATCCTTTATCGATGGAAGAATAACAACTTAGGATTATTAGATAGAATTTTTAGTGCGATTTCTCGCGCAAAGTTAAGTTATCCTTTGGGTGATCTTATCTAGAAATTTAGAATCGCTTATCAAACTAAAAAAACTGTTAATAAGCCTTTCTAAAGAATGACTAGAATGTAAAGCAGGGGGTTCAAGTTTGGAGGGAAGGCGAAACTTGAGAAGGTAGGGAGTGACAGTTAATGTAGGTTAGTAGTTTTATTTTGCCAACGGTAACGCCATTTCCAGATATAAATTAAGTTTAATAGTTAAATGATAGGCTGAGCCCGAAGTATTCAAATGTTCCAAGTCGCCGCTTAGGGTCAAATCTCAAAATAAGCGCAAATTCCAGACTATCCAGACGCTGGTTAAGGTTAGCGGTTGTTGCGGTTAAGAGCAGTACCACAATATTAGAACATTAGAACGATAAGCCAAAAATCTGAGGTATGACCAAAATATGATCTTCAGTTTGACCTAAATATAGAAAAATGAAGACACATTTGCCAATAAATCAAGGATTGCTAGTGCTAAAACATTACTGAGTGTAAACATAGATGGGTACTTGGTATTTAGTGGTTTAAAGCTCTGCCTCGGTAATGACCCAAATTAAAAAGAAATGAATTGGATATCAGAACCAGTTATAAAAGTTTGAGTTAATGACCGGGCGTCAATCCCCATGCAGATGCTCTGACATCTGAACTACCGTGCCCTATCCGACCACAACTGCATATTTCCCACATACCCTGGAGATTTCTCAGGTTATCTCTTTACGAAGATAACTCTACTTGTGGCCCAGGTTTCATAGTTAACCACACTAATCGGATTAACTTTAATATTTAATAAATTAGGTCTATGAACTTTACTCCTGCTACTATAGCGTGGCACATGTTTAAGGGAGGAATAACTTGATATGCCAAACAAATAACAACTATCATTACAATCCTCGTCATAACTATAACAACTGGGTTGGAACTGAGCGGGGTGGTTGAGGGGATAACGCTTGGAACTCGCATTCGGAAGATTCCGGGTTCAAATGCCTTGTAACTGGCCAACCTGGTCTTTGACCTTTTTTCGTGATGTCCCCTAGTCGCTTACGGGAATACTGGGATGGAACTTTCCTTTTCACTAATTTCTGCTGTCTCACTTCATGAAAGAAGAGAGTTCTAGATGGAAAGAAGGTGTGGGATATTAAGAAATAAAGTTTGTTTCTTTAAGAGTAAACGACGGATGAAGTAACTAGAGTTTCATTAGAAGAATATTAACCATAATAAGACAGCAACGTAACGCTGAATACCAGCATGAAGAACACGAACCAAGGAAACCCATGAGAATTATGTTAAGGAGATTATGGATGAGTTATTAATCCAATGAAATGAGAATTAAAGCAAATGGATGTGGGAGAAGTTAGAAGAAGAGAAGAAGAATGAGACATCAGTAGACATTTCCTCTGCTCCCGGTTGAGGAAAGGTCCGAATACCAGGAGCATTAGTTATGGACAATTCCGTGCTTATAGTAGAAGTACATCAACTGTTCAGAGTTTAGATAGAAATAATATTTTAAAACAAAGCAAATTTTTGGTGAAGAGTTGGAGTACACATCAACTGTTGACGTAGTGTTTGTAATGCAGTTTTGCATGTAAATTTGCGGCTTCCAGTAACTGTAGATAAGTTAATACTGAGAAATAATGTAGAAAATAAAATCAAGGGATGCTACTTTTGATATAGATGTTATATATAATTGAGTTTTATTTCATTTTTTTTCCTGTTCCCATCATTTCATACCGCTGATATCCTACAGGGTCAAAAGTGCCAGGGCGAGGTGCGCTGGTGCAGTGTGACAGTGACTTGCGCTTTGTAAAGGATTCTGTCCGGCATGTGAAAAGGAAGCGACCCATTTGCATGGTTCGAACTCCTTGGAGGGGAGGGACCATGTTAGTGTAGTAATGTTCTATGTGAAAATAATGTAGGGTCGTTTCAATCAACTCAACTCATCCTTTCCGGAGAAGTAGGTACAAACCCTTGAGAAGGCAGAAGTTTTGAAATATCTTCCTCACATCCTATCTAATCCGATCCAACAGGGTTGGGTAATGTGAATATTACATCTCAATTAACTTGTAATAACATATATCACACGTAAAAATAAAGAATGAAAGAAAATTATTATTTGTTTGTTCCTAGTTAACTGGCGTTCTTATTTCGCTTTTATAAATCTCTCTAACTGTAAATAATATAAATATTTAACCACTTAAGCGCAGGGAAGGGAAAAAATGCACAGTTCTGATGCAGCTTCCTAGTGAAGGTCATCAACAGCTTTGGAATATGTTTGAGGCATTCATCATAATCGCCAACAAAATTATTACAGATAAATTTCAACATTTAACAAATATTCTTGCAAATTAAAACCATATGTTTACATTTTCTTTAAATACAACCACATCTGAAGTTTGCGTGATGCGATCCTAGGAATAAACAGCTGTACCAGAAATGTTTCTGATTCTATCATCAGAACTTTGACTTTTAAAACTATGCGATCAGGAACCGCAGCGTTATTTCATTGTTCAAACCGCAATTACATTGGGTAACTTGTAAGACAATGTACTGAAATATTATTTAATACTGCTTTTTATACAGAGAATGATTGCATAAACTTTGCTGGAAGTAGGTTATTAAGTATTATTTCAAAAGCTATTGTTGTGTATATAGGAAAATTGATTTGCTCCAGAGAAACAAACCCTTTCCTATGTTATATTACAAATATAATGGAATAGCTTTCTCCGGTTTTCAGGGCCTTGTTCCACAAAAGTATGCGTCTAATACATTACAAGTGTATGAACTTGTAACTTGTAGTTATTAGCAAAATTCTTTCCATAGACGTTTCTGTTGCACGTATACTTTACAACTCCATACTTACAAGTGTACAAGTGAATTTTCATTGTTCCAATTTCTCTATAGGTTTAGGAATACTTGTAACTTCAATGATTAGTGCAAACTTTAATATCTTTTTAATACTTTCGGTCGGTTGACGTAAATATGCAAAGTATTAGCGAAAGCAATAATGATGAGAGTAGGAATGTGTATAAAGAAAGAATATTTCAGTATTTGTGTAAAATGAAAAAGTTATGTTAAGTGCAATTAAAGTAAGGCTTTTGACTGATAATGTAGGTATATTTCAGTCCAGCATCTTCATGGTTTTTTAAAGTTTTTTGCTAATGTTACGATAATAGTAATATTCGTTCATTTCCTTTTAAAATAATCTCTTTTGACACAATTTTCCCAATTTTTCCCTTATAATGAGAGCTTCATTGCCAAGCTTTATAAATATAAATGGTCAATTGGACTAATAAAACAAATGACCGAGAGCAATCGGGAGGTTCGATTCTTCTACCATATCTCGACGACTGAAATTGATGCTCCTAAATGTAACCGTGTGAAAACGTCATTTCAAAGTGGATTATTATGCTTGAATATTGATAAATGACAATAAGGTATTTAAATTATCATTACATCTGAAAAATACAACACTAGTTTATCAGTAATGAAACTGCTCTGTACATTAAAAATACGAATTCATTACTAATGATTGGACATAACCTAATTCAAGATGTGGTGACGTATGGCAAACAGCTGTTCCTCCATCTTGCTCTTGTATGATGTCACTTGTAACTTTTTACTAATACTTTACAAGCGTGGGAACAGAAAATTATAAGATCATACTTTACAAGAACTTGTACTAATACACTTGTAATACCACATTTTTGTGGGGTAGGGTCCAGGTCGTAATGTTCACACAAGTATTTCTTAGCTTACTTGTTGGGAAAAATACTTATATGATAAAATTACGAGTGCAAAATAACAAACAAAAATGCTATCTGGGTGATGCTCTTCAATAAAATAAGTTGGCACTGAAAATAAATTAGATTGTCAGTAGTGAGTAACAGGTTGTTGGCGAATGCTTATAGCTAAATATTTTTTTACAGAACTTCGCAGCATTTGTTAACAAAACGTGAACTACTTAAAGAATGGTTCTGATTTACCTGTATCAAGCCTCCTGAATCTCTCTTTTTTATTTCAATATCGAATGTACTAATTAAATTTTCCTCTTTTTTTCCTGGGTTATTCTGCATTCATTCAAAGATTTCTGAAACTTCATCGGGTATCACAAATTCTAACATACCTAACAATTTACTCGCTATCTTCACACCATTGCTGTATAACTTTTGGAGCCCTTCGACCCACAGTGGACTAGATGTAAAAGACAGCACAATGGTGGTTACAAATATCGCCTGAGAGTTTTATGTAATTGCATTATCGTATTTGGGTGAGTTACTTACTGATACTGAATAAAGACGCTTACTATTAAGGAAAAAAATATAGGTACTTAAACCTCCACGCCATTGCCTTTCTGGCTACCGCAAAGGTCTTCTTACAATTCCAATAATTGTGAATTATTGCGAGAATTTTGGTATCAGGAAAGTGACGTTAAATATTTTTTAAGAACTGATGTTTAGAAGTTTTACTTAAAAAGTTTAAGAAAGAGTGACCATTAGAACAAAATATTTTTTTTTTTTTTTTTTTTTTTTTTTGGAATCAGAGATTAGGAAAAATTATTGTGAACGAACTTCTCTCGTTCTTATTTGGAGATGTTTGATAAAGCATGCACCAAAAAATACGATGCTTAATTACTCTTTTTAAACGAGTTTACTGCTTCAAATGAAATTACTTTCCTCTTTTCAGCATCTGAAAAGCAGACCACTTATTTTTTATAGAAATCGTATAGTTACTTCAAAATTTACACGGTCATTAAACTTAAAGTTGCTTTATCATTATTCCCAACACTGTATAATTTTACAATTAAATTTTAGATGCATTGTTGCCGTAAAATATGCACCACAATTTTCAGACCATTTTAAAATTTTAGAAAAGCGCAATTAATCATTCGTCGAAAAACCTACAAAGGAAAAACATTCCATTGACATAAAAACAAAAGTGGGCGGTACAGTTCCCAATTTGTTAAGCGACACCTAATCACAGAGTAGCTAGTTCCCAGCGTTTCACTAAAAGTCGAAGCTATAATAGCAATTTGTTTTTCCTTTCTTCTCGGGACCAAATAATTTTATAGTAAGCTGGCCAGCAACACAACCACAGGAATGCTATGCTCTCTGATTGCTTCTTGTTGCCAAGGAGTAATGCTTTTTAGAACGTGCCTTCCATCTAGTTCTGCACTCTCTGAAAACACCAAACTCTGTACGTGATGTATTAATTGTTATGCAAGTACGCGCAGGAATGTTTGGTTCTGCAGTTGTGTTTTAGTTTCCGAATAAATGAACATCGCATCATCGTCTTCGTGATGTGGTTTTTCAAGAGGTTGCTATTAGGTAAATTTATAAAGTACGGGTTTCTTGAAGAGTGTGCTAACGTATATTACCCGTACACCACAGACATTCCGTGAAAATTCGGACTTCGGTATCCAAGATAAAAGCTTGTGGATAGAGCAATGCAAGACTTTTGTGATTAATTTCAAAATATTAAGAGAAATTATCAACGATATCTTCGAATATTTGGCGAGCGATTGCCAATAATTATTCGTGTATACAAGACGCTGATGCTTCCTTGAGTTTGGAGCGAACGACTAAAAGACTTAACACTTGAACCTGTGCGACAGAAGTTTTTTTTTACCTCTAAACCTTGTGGTTTAATATAAAATGCTGAGCAAAACACTAACATGCCGAGCTTACGACTCAAGAACCCTACACCACCGCAAAAGTATCACAAAATGCACTTGCATCTTATATTATCATTACTATGTTAAAATCACGGCAGTTCAGTCGGTCCTGGTGATGTAGTGATAACTACACTTACCTTCTAAACCCAAGATCGCGGGTTCAAACCCGGCCAGGATCGATGGATTTTTTCGGGCTTAAAAATCTTAAGTATGGCTTCCTTTGGAAGGGAAGTAAAACCGTGGGTCCCATGTCGTACATTTACGACACGAAAAAGAACCTCAAGTCTGAGAAAAGAGGCTTCTGAGCAAAATTTGTCGGCCGTTTTACGCCTTGATTAGAATGGGACGCTTATGACCTGAGATGTTAAAGAGCGTGCGTAAATAAACAAATCAAAAAAGGGCAGTTCATAATAAAATCTCCAAAGTGAAAGAATAGTGAATACAGTAGGTATGAAAAATTATAATTTTAATTTCTGTTTGTCGAATCTTTTGCAGTTAACTAGTGAATGAGTAGTTACTTGTTCTTCGTTTGTTTTTCAAAAGTTTCAGTAAGGGACGTTACTAATGCTTATCACACGAGTAAAGTTCATTTTACCACCATTGTGAAATGGTTAAATGCGTACATCCGCACTAGCCATTAAAGAGGAAGTGGTTCATGAAACATGGTATTAGCGTCCATTAACTGCGAAGGTGCCACATCCGTTGATCGAAAACGTGCTGAAAATGCGGAAGACAGCGCTTTGAAATCCCGCTTAGATCAGATTGACTCAAGGAGATTCTTAACGGAATTCATTGTTTCAAATGAAATAATAGGTCAGTGCCCGTAGCCTCAAGGGCTTAAATACCGAAAAATTTGTTATTATCACAAGTAATATCACAAAAGGGTCTGATATTTATTAGGACTATTTCACAAATAAAATAAAAATTTAAACACAACTCTCCTAAATTTATTACAAAATTATAATAATTGTAAATTTATATTGTAAATAATTAACTTTTCAACCATCTTGCAACAAACGAATATTGATTGTTAGTAATAGAGAAGAGCCCAAATGCTACTTTAGGGCTATTTCATGAATAGAATAAAAATAAAAGTAGATAACATATATTTGAAATTCTCACACAGAATATTAACAATTGTACAAAATGTTATACATAACTCTATTCAGAAGCTGTGAGACGGAAAAACAGACGAAAATCAACAATCGCTACCGTTCGAATTACTAATACCAACTGAGAAAAACGAAACAGAAATAACAACTTTCCATTCTGAACAACGTGTATATTAAAATGTATGGTTGCTTAGGCAGGTATTGTGACATAATTTACAAAACGATTTCAGACTGTTTGGATTAATACGCAAAAACAATTAAGTTACTTAAACATGCAATTATTGAAAACACAGATATCAAATTTTAATGAAGGGTCTACAATTTTGTTGGGTACAAAGAACATTTGGAAATGAGTAGATGATGATATGGAAGCAGAATTTCCCAATTTATTTAGTATTGCCGGATAATGTTCTTGATTAATCTGTATGATGCTCAGGAATTATAGTAGGGGTATAGAGTTGGCTATACTGACCAGAAGACAAATGCACTTCGCGCGGAAATGGGATTTGGTAAAACTTTACTATAATTTCACAGCGATATTAGGCTGTTATTCGTATTTTTTTTTTTTTTTTTTTTAATTTCATTGGTCGATTTTATGACGCCACATAAGTGAAATAGTCATATTCTGTAAAGCCGTCAACCATACCTTAATGTCAATCAATTGCATAAATAAATACCATAACATCTATCATGTAAAATAATGATAATATATAATGTAAAATAATGGTGCAAGAGACAACCTCAACCAACAATTTGCGAACAAATATACAGGCAGTATTGGACACCCTTAGACTTTTTTGCTTGCGGCTTTACCAAGTCAAGAGTGTACAAAACCTAAGTAAGATATTTCTAGGATTTAAAGTAACGTACTAGAGAACATGTGCAGCGATTTCAGGTGCCTTTTGAGTTGCATTCGAACGTTGGACACAACGATTTAGCAAATTAAGATAAAAAGTGCACATATAGATATGTATATATCTTATCTACGTGTCACATAAAATTGTCGAGACTTTGTGTACACCCTGTATATAACCTCAAAGGCGTGTCCTTTATTCATTTCAGTATCCAGCATCATGAAGATTCGAATTCTGTTTTTGTGAGCCGAAATAAGGAATAAGTGAACAATTGAATCTCTAAGTAAATCATACATACCTACGTTCGAAATGCATAGCACGTTTGCTAAGTAAAATGTTAAGATTTCTTACTTTGCGGTACAGCAGGTGTACATACAACAGTTTTATTGGTCACATTATAACTGCATTGTGGGCTCCTTAAGGTTCCGGATTAGTGACTGCGGTCTTACATCTCAGTGATTTTATTTCTAATTCTTACATGTCTTATATTTCGTCAGGCAATTCTTTATGATTTTGATAACCGCCTCCGTTGGTCTAGACGTGAGTTCGAAACCTGCTGTGTACCTGAAAATTTTATATGGGTTTTTTCTCCGTTCATAGAAGAAAAGTGAAGTTGTTTTAGGTCTTCTGGTCGGCGGATTCAATATCGCGATGAGGTTATTAATCATATCACTAAACCTTCAAAGCAGCTACCTTAGTGTACCATTGTAAGCGAGGATTTTGGCTTTTGAACTTTTCTCGGGGCATGTACTTATACTTTTACTTCTTCCGTATCAATCTGAATATGTTTACCTGGTACAATGCCTGTTTAACTGAAAGAGGACGACCTTTCCAGCATTTGCTATAAAAGTAAAATTTTATACACGATTTTAAGAAGCGAAATCAGATAATAGGCGCGGCAGGCTGTAGCATGCCCAACTGCCGAGATGCAAAACCTCTTGCTAGAGTAAGGGTGTATTCTGGAAGATCTGTAATTCTCCGTGGTAGGTATACGGCGAACGTAAACCTTCATAATTATCATTCCGCGAATGCGCTGTTTCAACATGAGAACGGCAGCAAATCTCAAGCACTGTGGAATACCATGAAAAATATTTGGTAACTTACAACCATATTCGGATTGGCTTTCCTGAGCAATAGCTCTCCACTTACTACTACCGCAAAATCCTGACTCATGGAATTAATTCCTGTTGAAGCCTTCTCAAGGAAATAATACGTAACATATAAGTATTTTTAATAACTACACAGTTGTCTTAGATGCTCTTATTTCCTGTCATTTATGCACAGAGGTAATAATCAGAATCAGTCACTACTTCTCTTAGTGTTTGATAGGATATGGAGAATTGAAGTAAACGTTGAATCGCGTCAACAATGAGAGAAAAATTCTTTGACACCTAGTGGAACGTTAAGAAGTCATCAAATATTTCAGGATACCTCCTGCAGTTCTTCGGCGATTCCAGCAGTCAATCTCAAAACGAAACGTACTTTTTATACAGAAATTTCAATTTTCCCTAGTTAACAGAGTGCTTTAAGTTGGCGCCGCTAGTAGCGCCTGTCAATTGTTTCTTTATTGGCATGGTATCAAATTGCCGGGATAGGATGCTAACGAAGCATGATGGAGGTCACGTAGAGGTCAAGCCAAAGATTAATGACATCGGTTCGAGACGTGCTGTAAATATTTTGACACACCCAACTGGTTTGGTTTGCTGACTCATTCGCGAGCCTCGCTCTTATTGGCTCGGGAACACGAGCGATTTTCACCTTTTTTTTAGGTTTTTATTTGTTCCTTTATACTTCAAGAGTCAACGCTTTTCCTCAACAATTGGATGAGGATGCTTCCTCTACTTCTTATTGCAAACAGATGTTTAAGTCTAGCCTGCCGCAACGTGTCAGATCCCCGCACACTCCAAGAGGGCCTGGCTAACCAAATAACAGTTGGTGACATAACAATTCTTAAAGCTCATAATACTGAACAGAATTACATAGAGATGCTAGCTATTTGCATCACAAAAACGGAGCTTGTTCATTTTATTCAAGTCAACATTCCTCTGTCATTTCACTTGCCGGATCATGAAAAAAGGGTATTCTGTGGGCAAGGGAGTATTTATGCTTCTGCCATTTATTTACGAGGGCGATCTGAAAAGTTCTCGACCTCGACTATAGGTGTCTATTGTTTGGTAATATAATTGTTTTTACGTTTGTCTTAAGCATTCATTTGAAATATCAAATAGTTTATTTAATACATCTTTCTAAAGCAAGCGTATAGTGAGCATTCCATAAAATTATTAATTTGAGTATCGTGCAGATTTAAACTTCTTTCTCCTTTAACAAAAAATGCAAATGCCAACCCTCAACATGATGTACGTACAGAACATTCATAAATTGTAGCAACAGAAGAATTCATTGAACAAGACATATATGGTATTAGATGACGGGTAAATTAAAATTCGTGAAATTGCTGAAGCCATTGGCATTTCAAAGGAACGTTTGGGCTATATTTTATATGAAGAGTTACTTATGAAAAACATTTTGTGCCGGGTTTGCTAACAGCAGAGTGTTCATATGAAAATATCTCAACAATATTTGGAGCGTTTTAATAGTAGAGCTGATTTTGTCTGCCTATATATAGTGAGTGATATTTGAATCCAGCATTACATACTAGCATCGAAACAGCAGTAAAAACACTGGTTGGAGGCGAAGAAGATAATTGATAAAAGACCCAGTTTTTGCATGAAAAATATCGATGGAGCATCTACTCTACTCCCAGATTCCACCTGTTCCTCTCTAGGTCGAACTCTTCATCTCTAGTCAGCGTTTTTTCATAAAATTAAGAGGCGATTTCAGTTGTGGAGGAGTATTTTACAGACCTTGAAAAATGAAAAAGTTAAAAACAGTTCCTTCATTGTTAGGCCAGAATCTCGTATTTTTATTATACCTTAGCATATTGTGTTCAGTGTTAGATTCAAACAAAACTCTTTATATTTCACGAACTATGTCTAGATTTTAACAGACATTAGAATACTGTACTGAGGCAATTGCAGAGTCTTGTTTTCATTTCACGCTAAGCTGGGGTTAATGGAGCAATAGACCGAATGAGTAGTAGGAAGTTTCTCCACTGCGGTCATTACGTACTTTATTTCTGAATATAGGAACACGTTGGATTCACTTTCGGGAGGCGCACACGGCGACCCTGCCGCTCCGGTGCGATCACGTATATGTGTACAGCGGTAACCTACATAGCTGCTCACTTTGGGTATACTCTTCCAGTGAGATTTTTGTGAATTTAAATAAAACAAAATGTGCACCATCACTCTGTTATGAACTATAAATGATAATGGATAATACTGACTTATGAAATGAATGGCAAAGCTTCAGAAAGTTGGAAGTATTGTCAAATTAGCGCGATCTTTCAGTCTTTGGTTGTTTTGATTTTCAATTGTGTTACTGCACTGTATATTAAGTCGTTTTAGTGCTTTACAAACTCGTGATATGCAGTTAATGTTAACTTCACTAATCGCTTCAGCTATGTCAATATTTCTTGCATAATATGCACACTTTCTTATTTCAATTTTTTTTCTGCCACACAACAGTTTCAGCGATTTATTTACTTTTTCTTCTTGAAAATCATGCTTCTTTATTTTTGTATAACTCATACATCAAGTCTCAAGTTGGTGACCGCAGAGCTGCGTGTTTGAATCCCGCTGAATCAACTTTAGTAGGGTTAACCATTCTCTTTGTACTATCCAGAAGGAAGAGGTTATTATAGTGCTGACCACATAGCCATGAAATCCCGTCATCATTGTATTTAGCTAATACTCTTGACAAACTGTTCTTGTGCTTTTGTATTTATTCTTTTTTCCCTCTGTCTGTATGGAAGGCATTTTAAAAGCTTAATTCATTGCAATGCTACATCGGCAGTTTCTAGATTTAACTTTAATCATTTACATACATCATGAGTGGTTGATAGAATCCGGGGGAAAACAGCATTCAGATATAATCGCAATTGTTTACGTATCGCTCATAAACAATCAGAACATTAATGAATAAAGTGACAATGACAGCAAAAAAAAAAAAAAAAAAAAAAAAAAGAGCGAGGAAAGGAGATTATTTAAAAGTGTTCAACACCCGTTTACACTACTGAGGCATCATAAGCCTAAGTGACACTGGTGGCACATGAAATGAGAAATTATAAGTTGGGGAAGGAAGTTTAAGATGACTTCCCAGGATTTATATTGATAACTGAGGAAAAGATAAAAAAGAGAACATTCAGTTAGCGGGAAGATCCTGCGGGGATCGAACCACAGATCTCCCGTTCAGAGTCCGTGCCTTGACAATCCCGGTCTCCCATGTAGGTAGGGAAGGAACTGAACAACTGCTGAAGATTTATCGTGAAGAAATGGCGTTAATTAACCAGAGCTTCGATCTAGTGTCAGAAGTACGAACGTCTCATTCATTACTGATGGGTTTTCGACATTATCGATACTTCGACACCCTCGATACTCAAGAGGCGATGATATAGATTCATACCCCTGTATTTTCAATAATTTTTCAATGCAACAAGTTTTAATTAATGTCACAAGTTGTACATTTTAAAGTGAGACGCGTATCTTATTCATTAGCAAGTAGCAGGTACTCTACAAACCCTTCTTAACCGGTTAGTCGAAATTAGCTCTGAGTTACAACAAACATACAACGTGTTTAATTTGAAGTGAATATTTTTAAGGTGATATTGCAATAATGTCTAGCCTTTTTTTTTCTCTTTCTCTCTCTCTCTTTCTCTTTTCCCGGGCATGGAAAAACCACGTTCCACCTACTAAGTAACCTCAGTTCTGAGTCTGACCTATAATAAAAAAGAAAGTTGGTAAAAATGTGATGAGATCTATTTAAACTACCTAATTATAAGCAAATTATTGTAACAATATGGTAGATACTTCTGCGCTTTTAGCATGCAACCTTAGCTGTAATTATCAGGCCAGTTGCTCTTTTTAAGTGACAGCAGACAAAGTTTATCGTGGTATACTTTTTTCGCAAAATATGCGTGAAGGTGGGAACTATTTTCAATTGGATCCTGTGAGTGATAACTGTGGCATTTCCCAGTTTCGTAAAATTATTTTTATTACTCTAGCAACCTAGAGAAAAATGTCCTCTTAATTCATAGCATTGTTTTTACTGAGCATTTCAACTCGGTGAGTAAGAAATTTTATATTTGTTATATCTTGTATATTAATACTCTCAAAATAATAACATGAGAAAAGATAACAAAATATGAAACTATTGAGTATCGATGTATTGATTATTGAAATTAAAACACGCGTAATTAACGAGAAAAATCATTTTATCGGTTAATTTCTAAACGTAACCTAACCTATAAAGTCAATCTGGAAATCAATGTTTACCTCTTAAGGTCTGAAAAATCCTCTTTCATCTTTGCTTAAATTGGAGGACAACAAAGGCTAAAAGTTACAAGTGTGATATTTTGCTTTTCGTCCGTACTCTTGATGTCAGCGTGTAGCATACAACAGCTGCGCAAATCGATTCGAGATTGAGCATTTTTATACCCGTTGAATCTCTAGGCTTAGCGGCAAAATAACCCTGAAGGATAATCTTTCAATAATAATTATAATTCCAATACATCATAAACCCCAGTGCTACTATCGTTCGCCACATCTAATAGCATGAACCTTGAGACATCAGTTTATCGTTTATAATCGTCTCGCAGAAAACTGCTGGCATAGCATTTTTTTCACAATCAATGTGTTGGGGACGCATACTAAATGCTCCATCAATAAATACATCTTAACGAAAACGAACGCTATATTAACACCCAGCCGTATCAGCTTTGAATATAGTATTAAAAATACCGCCAATCAGATTTTGCATATGTTTGTGTTTATGCTGAGTTTCGTCAACAGAGTTTTCTTTCAATATGTCCTTTCTGAACCACACTATTTAAACTTATTCTTTATTTCTAAAGCTGTGTACTGCCCTTATGAACAAACACCTACTTTCTGGATGTTCACGACAGTGTTAGATAAATAATAGAAACTGAATGAATGAATGGATGGTGTTTAACGCCCGTTTTTGCTACAGAGGCACCACAGGCGATGGACACTGATGATACATGAGATGAAATGATATGTTGGGAAAGGATTTTTATGGAAGGAATCGTTCCAGGCCTAAGTTTAGGGTACCTCCCCGGCATTTGCCATTTATGAGGACTGAGGAAAACCTGGAAAAAACCTCAGTCAGGAAGGACGGTCCTGGCGGTATTCGAACCCAGACCTTCCGCTCACCAGTCCGACACTTAATGACCTCGGCCACCCGTGGCGGTCAAAAAAAAAATAGAAGCTGAAAAATACAAAAATCATTATAAACGTAATCATATTCTTTATAGTTATAATAGCACAATTTAATGGTTAGGGACCATTGAATTCAATAATAAGATAAACGCAGCGCAATGACGAAGTACTTCTCTGTTCTCGCTTCCTTAGAGAACAAGAGTTGTGTTTCTCTGCCATTGTAATTTATACGTATAACGAATTTCTTCTGAACTCCAGCGATTTCTGGGCCCTCAGAATTTATATCCAAAGCCTTAACTTGTGCAAGACAATTTTCTGAGAAATTATTAAACGTGGAAAGTTAAGAATGCAAAACAAAAATTTAGGAAATTTTTCTTTATATAAATAAATTAATATTTATAAGAATATTTGGTGATTTTTTAAAATATATTTAATTCAAATAAGAACGCTTCAATTTAGATATTGAAGGGAGTTTAAAACTAATATTGACTATATTTTAGGTCACACCCCTTCACTTCAGGCTACCCCATTTTGAAAGTTTAAAAGGCACCGCTACGTTATGATAAAGAGAATTCAACAATAAGATAGTTTTCTATTGTTCCCAGGCAGTTACGTAATATATTTTTTCAAAACGGTGTATGTTTACCCTACACGAAAAAGAGAATGTAGGAGTTTCGAAATAGTCTTTATCCTACTGTAATATTAATAATTAATTATAATGCTACACAAAATGAGTTCGCATCTTAAAATTAGCTGTTATTTTTTATTCTGTCCGAATTCAAACAATAGCAATCCAAGTTGTCATAACGCTAGAAAACAAAAGATATTATAACGGCTGACTATAACAAGGTGGGGTGATTTAGGGTAACCTACAACATAATCAACATTAGTTTTAAACTTCATCCTCAATATCTAAATTCAGATGTTTTTGTTTCCATCTCATTTATTTTAAATAGGTAGTTATTCAGGTTTGAGTAGTTTTGATATGAAAGTCGCGTATAAGCAACAAATAAAATTCTATAAGTTAAATAACAGTTCATTTATTTCCCCATCGAGAGACTACTGGCAAAAAAAAAGTTTCATTCTTGTAGTTATAACAAGCACGCAACGGCCGACCGGGTGCCGATGGAACAAACATCGGCGTTGTTCAGCCGGCAGTTGGCTGAATGGGACGTATGCATTTTTACACAACCATAAAACGGGACGCTGTTGAAAAGCTGGTGGCTTTGACAACAATGAAAGCATTATCATCCGAGTTGCTAATCTTTATAATTCGACTAATGCAGCAATAATTGCAGGTATCAAAGCTCCCTATGGCAAGTAGTGTCTATGCCCACGCGCCAATAAAAACGAGAGGCTTGTGCTTGTCAATTAGAGTACAGGTTCAAATCTCTGCTGGAGCAAATTATGATATGACCAGTTTATTTTATTTTCTATTTTCTTATTTTGTTTTAAGTTTTCATTTCTCCCGACAAGAACGCCTATTATAATCGATTTTGGTAGGTTACATTTTTTTTCTTAAACAAGAGAGCCACGTTGTTCATTATTTTTCTTAACGCCCATTACAGGCAGCAAATGTTGCATGATAAGATAAGAAAGGAGTTTTGGGAGGAGGAAGGAAGAGTTTGTGGCCTAAATTTACACTGGCATGTGCCAGCGAGGACAGAAAAACCTGGAATATATCTCAACCCGGGAGGACGGTCATGAAGGGAGTATAACCACAGGCCTCCCATTCCTGAGTACGTGCTTAGGTCATAACGATTTATATAGCTTAATCCACACATATGTTGATTACTATTGATCTGCGTGATTTTTGTCCAAAAATGTGCAATAAGAGAATCTGAAGCAGTTTGTAAACATTTCATCGGCAACTCGAGCTCCGTTGTCTCGGGAATCGACCCGCTGTTAGCCGGGAAAGCATAACGGCTATTATCCATTCAAGGTACAGGTAATAACAACGCAGTACTGAGTGATGTCACTTATATAAATTGCAGAAATATATTTGTAATCATTGTTACTATTGTAACAAATGTTCATTCTCTTGCTTAACAGATGCCACTTGTTTTTATACGTTATGTGGCCCCAACTTGTTGGTCCCCGAGATTGCCTCTCAAGCCATCCACTTTAAAATGCCATCATGCAGCTCTTTCTCTTCCAATTAAATTCTTGAAGGAAAAAAAAAAAGGTACATATAAATGTAATATCCCTTGTTTTTAACTATAGTAGAAACATGTTCAGAGTATCAGGCAGGTGTAATAAAAGTGTATAAAATGTTTACTCCTTTTAACATTTTAGGGACTTTATTTTTTATTCATTTTAGTTATTTATTTTTCCCCATCCATGAAAGTTCTAGTTGTGGACTGCACACATACATTCCACCAGGAACATGAAAACTCAGGAGGCATATCTATTGTTGCATATAGCTATCAATATCTTGAATTAAGTTCAGCAATAAAAAGTTCTACTCTGTCTTATTGTCAATTGGAAGTGACTATATTACACTTTCGAATTTGGTAATGTGAAGACTATTAAGCATATCAATTTTGAACACCACTAAAGTTGCTAAATAAAAGCTGCATGAGAATATAGTATCCAATGAAGAATTAAAAAAGAAACAAAAAGCATTTCTGTCATCTCGGCGTTTTTATCTATGTAAACAAAATTAAGGAAATAAAATTAAATAAAGTGGAATTGTTTCTTATTACGTGACTTCTGTGTCATACAGCGCACAGTATTTTATTTTCTTGCCTAGTAGATATTATTTTTAACTGAATATTTAATTTACAGATACGCTGTTTATTAGTGTAAATATTTTTTATCTAACTGATGTTGAAGTTCGTGTTGATGTTCGAAGTTACGCACTATTAAATTTACATTAGGTATAGAAGAATTAAAAGTAATTACTATATAACGCATCCGGTGGTTTGTGACTAAAAATATCCCTAAGTTCTAGGTTCGATTCCCGGTAGGGTTAAGTTGTCTCATTAGGTGGTTTTTCCCTTCTTCTTTTTCCCGTAGTTTTTGTTCAGTCTGAGATAGTAAATGTCATATAATTTTAAGGCACCAAGGACTCCCAGCTCATTTGAGCCATTATTAATTCATCCCTACAGACTACACCAACAGTTCATAATCTAACCTCGTGGTAAACAAATGCAGCCAAAATGACAATAAGTAAAAACATTTAAAAAAAAAATCTAGAACTGAATACGAAATATTTAGTAGCTACAAATTGCTGATCGATATCTCGTTCTTCGTGGATATCGAGGTATCTTCACTTTATTAAGATAGGAGGGCTAATAAAGATCCTATCCTGATATAGGATATTCTACAACGGTTAAATGAAGTAGCTATAAAATTGAACTAAAGCACTAATCTAATTTTCTCAAATTCCCAAATTTTACAGGAAAAAATCCATAATTATATTTCAATATTGCAAGGTTTTACTCAGATGACATTAAAATGTACTACTTTTCTTGGTGCAAAAGCAGCTGCAAGTGGGCAGGTTTAATGAGAATGTCACAAATTAATTATCTAGCGAAAACTTTTCTGAGGGAATGAAACTAAATGTACAATTGTTAATGGCGAATGAGGCACTTACCAGGACTGGCACTAGAGGTCGCCTGTTGGCAGCTGCGGGAGACAGTCGGAAGATGAAGCCGAGGAAGATGAAGCTGAATTGTCCACAACATCCAGGAGCGGAGTCTGAGCTGGAGGCGGCGAGGCGGAATCGGCGGTGTGATCGATCTCGACGAGAGAGGCTGTGGTGTGCGCGAGGTTGGGGGCGGTGAACTGCTGCGGCGCCGCCAGCAGCGGATGAGGTTTCACCAGGCCCGGCTGTAGAGGCTTGCTGAACGACGCCGTCGTGGCTGGAAGCAGAAGTCCGGCAGTGGCGAGAGCTGCGGCATAGATCGCAGCGGCAGCCGGATGCACCAGGTAGCCGCCCCCGGGACATCCCGCTGCGGCTGCAGCCAGTTGTTGCTGTAGGCACACCGGAGGATGGTGATGGTGGTGATGGTGCTGGAAGTATCCTGGAGTGGTTGCGGCGAGGCCCAGACTGGGAGGATAAGGGGGTGGTGCCGAGCAACGCGGAGGCGCTAGTAACGGTTGCGGCATCACCGGGTGCTGCAGCGCCTGATGGAGGGCCGCGGCGGCCGCAGCGGTTGCCACCGAGGCGTCGGACACGACCGACGGTGCCAGATCCTCCCGTTGCTGCATGATGCTGTCGATACTGAAGGATTTTCCGGGCTGAACGTGAAGGGAAGGCAATCCCGGATGGTATGACGTGTGCGGGGTCGAGGAACCGTTCTTCAGGAGCGACACCGCGCTAGTAGGAACGTTACCGACGGCACCCTGTTGTTGTATCGATGCCAGGCCCACTTCCAGGGCGTCCTTTTCTATCTTTGGCAGCTTGAAACGCTTCCGTCGTCTCAGGAAGCTACCGTTCTCGAACATGTCGAGCGCGGCTGGATGCAAGGCCCAGTAGGCGCCCTTGCCGGGACGGTCGGGCCGCCGGGGGATCTTGATGAAGCAGTCGTTGAAGGAAAGGTTATGTCTCAAAGAGTTCTGCCAACGCTGCGTGTTACGGCGGTAGTACGGAAAGCGGTCCGTGATAAAGCGGTAGATGTCGGACAGAGGCAACATCTTCTCGGGGGAACTCCATATCGCCATGGCTGTCAGCGAGATATACGAGTAGGGGGGCTTCTGGTCCCCGTAAGACTCGCGGCTTGGCCGAGGCATGATCTACAACCCCTGCCTCATATCCACTCCACACAGTACAGTTCACACTTCAACAGTAACACTACTCTTGTCAGTTTCAGTCACTTCTATCAGTTTACATGTTACAGTATACAGATAAGCTTGTTATTTTATTGTTGTGTTTACTGAATCACTAAGAGAAAACTCAACATTTTGCTAAGCACACACTTCGTTTCCTTCAGACTTCTGTGTGCTTGTCGCTAGTCATGTTTGTAATCTGGTTACATTTTACTTTAACGGAAATGCTGAAAAATAGTGACAAGAAGCAGAGTTTATGGGGGATCGCCTGTGGTGGAGTGTGTTCAGAAATTCAAAGTGCTCACCACATGCGGTCCACAAAGTAGCACCTCTACACACGCGCCAAGTTGCTTTCGGTTTATTACCGGAGAGGCCCGGTCCTGGCAGCCGCGCGAGATGGGCGGATTCTGGGGCGGGTGCAACGAGTCCGCCCCTGGCATGCGATTGGCGGCAGAACTCATCGGCGCGCGACTGGGAGGTGGTGCCGTGGGTGTTGCCTTACCACCATTTTGTTTCCGCGAGAAGACAGCTATGGTTTATGCATGTATGCTCTCCAGTATTTCAATGCGTTAATAGGAGGGGGGAGTTGAGGGTGGCACAAGGGAAGGGTAATTTCAAAGTCAGATTCCTCTCCTTATCCGATGCCATCACATATCTATACTTTGATTTCTTCTCTGTTTCGTTCCACGTGCCTTTTAACAACATGCCGCGCTCTGCAATAAGCCATGTTGCGTGTTCTTACTTCTTCTTTCCAAAGGGCACACATTACCCATAAATAATGATTCAAATCACCAAATATACTTTACATTCATCACCAACATTGGCTGCAGTGAGAGATGAATTTCACAAAGACTTATGATAATATTCTTCTCTATGTGCATGATAACAAAAATAAAGAACTTCGGATAATTTTGACATCTGGTAATAAAATTCGTGTTAAAAAAAAAAAGCAATTTATTTCTTTTTCAGTTCTAAGGTTCCCACGTATACTATAATTTGAGTGTAGGTAGATCCAGGGAAATAATATTAGATACAGCTTTCTCCTATTCCAAGCGATAATTAAACATATCTATTACAACATTCATAGGGGAATTCCGCTACTGCAAAAACATCATGCTACAACACTAAAAACAAAATGAATATTTGCTGATATCTCTGCAACTTGAAAACACCTACATTTTTCTATAATGTCTAATTTCCGTTCTCCGTATATGTTTTATCATTCATCAGCTGTGCCCACAAATAAGGTTCATGATCTTTTGCTTTATGAACTTTGTACAGATTTAGTAAACATTTCCGAAGTTTTAAAACTTTATAAATATTTACTTATTATTCTTGCATCTTGCACAGCGACATGAAGAAATTCTGAACAAATAGGTACTCAAACAAAGGTAGTTTGTTAAGTAACTTGTTACACATATTAATAAAGAGAAAGGCCATTCTATGGTTACAAGTCATTCTCATATTTGGCAGTTGTTTAAACACAAATGTGTCAAGTGACAATGAAAAATGGATAAAACTGGAAATGGCGGTGTGATTCAATTCTATTTTCTGGAAGGGAAAATAGCAAAGGAAATGTATGAGAGTAGTTTGTCTACATTGGGTAACGAATGCCCTTCATATGAAACCGTTCGGCTTGGGTAAATGGGTTCAAGCGTGGCAGAGCAAAAAATAAAGACGCACCACATCCTGGAGCTCCGGAAATCATCGATACATTCTATGATATAGTTCTGGTTTTATTTATTTTTATGGTGTTCAATCCCGTTTTTACTACTGAGGTACCACAGGCGATAAACAGTGAAGATACATGAGATGAAATGATATATTGGGAAAGGATTTTTTAAGAAAAAAACTTTCCAGGGCTAAGTTTAGGGTACCTCCACGGCATTTGCCATTTATGAGGAAAACCTGGAAAAAACCTCAGTCAGGGAGGACGCTCCTGCGGGATTCGAACCCCAGACCTCCCACTCACGATTCCGCGCCTTAACGACCTCGGCCACCCGTGATGGTATAGTCCTGGCTGACAGACAACTGAGGGCGCGAATTAGCACAGCCCATGTACATCTCAACTGAACCGGTTCCTTTTAGCAAATTCAAAAGGGATACGGGAAGAATCCAGTGACAGATAAATCCATCCATGCATGGTATATGCGCCATTTTAACATTCTAATTATTGTGTAAGAGTAAATCAGCCATGCGCCTGTCTACGTCTGCAGTCGAAGTAGAGCGTTTGCGACAATGCTAAGCAACGTAGTCCTAAAACATTCACATTAATCTTCTGAAATAAGTACAAAATTCTCTTAATTGCTGTGTCAGTTGGTGTATACTCTTTCATGTACCTAAACTTCATTGGTATGTATGCAGGTACATTGTATAACTCCGGATATATTTTTAATTAACTTTGCATATAGTTACTTTAATTACGTAGTAATGTCTTTATTTGTTGGTCACGTAAAGCTTAGTTCATTTTCTTTCGAAGAGATGGCCATCCTATAACTATAAATAAAACCCCCCTGGATTGAGCCTGCCGTATCTGTGAACCAAAGATCCTGCTACGAAATAAAATACACCTGCAACAAGTATTAAGAGCTAAAGGGTACGGAGCCTAGTAAGTGAAAGAGCCTTACATCATAAAAAGAATACCAAACAGTTGGACACGCTGTCTAAGAAGAAGGGCACATATTATCTTCCGTTTCTGAAAATCGCCATAGGCCGCATCCCCAAGCTACTGAGACGACATAACTTAGAGACGGTTTTTAAACCGACAAAACAGTTAAGAAATACATTCCGATCCACAAAGGGCATGAGGAATCCACATGCCTCAGCCGGTGTCTACAGAATACCGTGCTCATGTGGTGCGATTTATATTGGCACCACACAGTACAGCTTTAACACACGTCTTACAGAACATAAGAGACATTGTCGCGCCTAGGTCAGACAAACAGACAACAGTCTCTGAGCATGCCCTTCTAGCTGGCGGAGATCATAAGGCTTTGTCAAGATATTGACATATTGACATATTAGTTTCATCTTATCATCCTCGCTTATATTGGGAGGCAATTGAAAGTTAGAAGCATAGAAACAACTTTAACAGGAAATCTCTAAAATTGCATTCAGCATGGTATGCGGTTTTACAAAATACTAAGACAAAAAACTACGCGAACCAATCAGTAACCAACACTCCTCTGGAAACGCCCACGAACTCCAGCTTAGATCAGTCCCCTTTGCCAAGCGAACTGATCAGAGCTTGCTTGCAAATGTTCCTCCCTTGAAGAACCACCAGTGTGTGTGCTTACATTTTTGAACCCTATGGGCGTCTGTAAACCTCAATGAGGTGTCTTCGCAGGAGTATATAAGGGAGCAGTTTCCCTCCTTTGGGATCACTTTTTCAAGACACTTCGAGCACTTCAACAAGACTTCAAATACTTCGCTGCACCTCATTTTCAATGCATTCTGTCTACTATTGCATATGGTTCATTTGGCCTACGGGAGCAAGAACCATGTGGTCGGTATTTAGAGTTAAATTACTGATGGTTTTTCGCTGCAAAAATCTGCCGTGTGAGTAGCGGAAAAGCTATGTATCGTAATTAGAGAGTCAGTGTCCAAACACGAGGACAGCTGAAGTCAGATTCTAATTAACATCTCCATCACAATGTAATGTTACAAGAGGTCATAACACCGACCCGATTATTTTCAGAAACGCCTGCTATGTAAAAAACGTTATGACCAATAAACCGCGAGTTTAATGCAATATGCTGCTTATTGTAACCATAAGCATCATTTCCCACTCCTGTTGAGTTGGGCTCAATAAAGCAACACAACACAAATTATTCTGAGATTCTGTTGTCGTGGGACGCAGGCAATAGGCCGAGGCAATCAATAACAACATACACCGGTTCAAAATTGGCGCCCAACGTGGGGCCATCATACAACAAAAACCTCTTCAAAGTCCAAACACTACTTATTTCGCTAAACTGCCTTAAGAGATTTAAGAACGAGATGAAATCAAAAGTCGCATATGATGGGAAAATGTGATCAGTAATTTTTGGAGTCTATCTACAAATAATTAAAGATACGGAACATTCTGAAGCTTTAATTAAAATTAGTAATTCGATAGCAAAGCTGCAGTGTGACAACTATGCACTTGAAATAGACCGGCCATAATTACTTGGGCTGGAACTCGATTACTATTCCTCTTTTTTATAACTCTAAATAGCTAAATTAAATATTGATTCTCAATATATTAATTACATATGTTTGTAAGTCAATGTATGTGTCGCAATGAACGAGAAACAGATATCCAAAATAACAAAAATGAAACACTAAAAACTAGTAGACAAAACAATAGATATTTCTGATATCGTTTTATCTTTTTCATGCCAAAAAAAAAGTGATGATTGATTTATGTATTCTAGGATTTTAGTCAAGTGTACAAACCTTCCGATCAGGATAATGAATATGTTGTAATAGTGAAGGAAATTCCCAAGTTAAATGAGCCTGTATCTTAATTCGTTATACATATAGGCTTACCAACCTTGGATAATGGACATTGGCCGTGGCGGAGGAGGATACTTTGGAACCTGAGTCTCGCTCACGGTAGGCCGTTTGCGCCTATACCCCCGGAACGAAGGGATGAGAGGGATGCACTTAGCGACCAGGATCCACGTGTGGACGCAGATGGAGTGCATATCGAGCACACTTTGAAGTCGGTGGAGGCCCTCTCCACTTTATAAGTCCCTCCATTCCAGAAGCGGGACCGGAAACTTCTCCAAAGCGCAAGTCGCTGCCACACCGCGCCGGCCCCTACTTTCGCCCTGGCAATTTCTAATTCTGTATGACAACCAAAGAAATGAAATGGGAGAGAGAAAAATTCGTGGAATGTTAAATATCCATCGCACCATTCGCCTAAGTGATCACATAAAACATGAAGAAGAAGAAGAAGAAGAAGAAGAAGAAGAAGAAGAAAAAACTAGGGCAGGATGGCGGGCCCAACACGAACCAAACCCGGGTTCTCCAAAATGGAAATCTCAAACGTTACTGCCTGAGACACCCTGCTCGTTATTCCTCCCCTACAAGCATCTTTGATTTCACGGTGAGACTTTGGAAACTAATTATATTTATTATCTAAAAATTTAATCAGTTTAAACTGTTACAATAAAACGCGCTATTGAAAATTATCACCGTCTCACATACTATCAAAGTAACAGTGTAAAAGTGTGGTTGATTATTCTTAATTTTATAAACACGATCTCCTACGGCTTAGAAATTGTCGTGAAACAATTTTCAAAATAAAAATGCATTTTGTTATAATTAATTACCGAAATTAATACAGAAAAAGTAGCCTCAACTCAATAAATTTTTAAAATTTAGATATATTAAAATAAAATAGAATTTGCTTTCATTGCGGATGGCAAATAAATTCGAAGGAACCGTAATGAATTGTGGGAGAAGCCGGAAAGAAACCTTTTGGGTTAGCGCTATTGCATAAAAGTAACAGTTTTTTTATTCTAAGTTGCATTTTATCTGCAGAACTTCCTTGCTCCATTCGCTGAAAGAGCACATTACCCTTCTCATTTCTATATGAATAATTTAAATACAGTCCTTTCATATGAAGGTTCATCCGCTTGAGCGCTGGCAGCGACGGCAGAAAAGCGAATGTTGCTACCGATCCCGCTTAAAGCACGTGCAGTGTTGTCCTTGTGCCATTCAGACTTTTTAAGGTGGTACGTCGCGAAACGAAGTGTTTATCGCTTCTTTTGTGTAAGGCAGTACACTTTAGATTGCAGAATTTTCATTTGTGAATCTTGTGTGAAAAGAAACTCTTGCAAAATGCGAGACATCTTTTGTATCCTCAGTGTTCCTACACCACACATATCCATTGTTATATGATAACTGTTAATCAGGAATTTCAGCCACGTGATAATGCAAGTAAAAACCAACTATTGGATGATGTTAGGAACGTTACTATTGACCCACATTCAATTTTCTTCACAGATGAAGAATGGTTTCATATAAATGACCACTCCACAGATGGTTCGCAGTGAAAACTTATAGTATTATAGGACATATATTTTATGAATGCACAGAGAGAGAAGTAACATAATCACATCCTTAGCTTTGAGAGCACTTAGTAAAAACATAATGGCAATTTTCATGCTGAACCTCTGCAGAATTTAAGCTGAGTTTATTGAAAAATTATACTGTCTATCTAAATGAAAATTTTACTACTTATTATATTTAAATTATAAACAGTTTTTAAATGTTAGCTTATCCTAATTGTAAAGGTTCTTTATAATTATCGTAATAAGTTAGAAAAAATATTTAACTGTTTTGTTGCTTTAGGTGCACTTTTTCCCATAAACTAATAATCCCAGCATCCTCCCATTTTAAAATCAGTTTGAAAACATATTACTTAACATTCCTTGGGAAATAATGTGTAATTTAAAGAAAAGTTTAATTTTACATTGTTTTTTATACAAATTTCAAATCATTGTTTTTTCAGAACTTTTATACATGCATATGTTAAAAGCTTTCCCCACCTATATAGGAGCAGTGCGTTTTGCTTATACACAAAGGAATTCATAGGTATCTTACATAGTGTTTAACAAAAGGGCACGTCAAGTTAAAAATATGCAAATTACAGCAAATGACAAAAAAGGGGGGAAAAGAAATGCATGATGGCCATATTCAAACTGACATTTAAAAATGTTTAATTTTTCCAAAAAAAAAAAAGTGTATGTGCAAACTGTGTAATTTCATAATATGCATAAAACCAAAAATTAAAGTTTTGAAAGCAGTGGAAAAGGGGTATGGCAGTCAGGCCGCCATATTTAAATGTTGATTTAAATGCATTTAAATGTCGCATGATGATGATAAGTGATCATAATTTTAAAATAATATAGTTCTATATTATGCATAAAGCCGAAAATCTAGTTTTGACCCAAAATCTCTACCAAATGTCCTTAATTAAGAGCGTGTTTGAGATTATAGATATATGCGGAATACCCCGTAGTGGGTCCTGGTGGTAACCATACTTGCATCCTATACCCAAGGTCGCTGGTTTAATCCCGGCCAGGGTTGATGGATTTTTTCGGGCGTAAAAATCCTAAGAAGGAAAGTAAAGCCGTGGATCCCATGTACTAGATTTACGGCACGAATAAGAACCTTAAGCCTGCAAGAAGAGGCCTCTGAGCAAAATTTGTCGGCCATTTCACGCCCTGAATTGAATGGGACGCTGATAACTTGAGATGTTAAAGAGCGTTCGTAAATAAAACAAATCAAGGAATACCCCATATACTTTGGAAGAACTGAAAGACAATATATGAAGAGTGAATGCAGCAATTTCACACACACACACACACACACACACAAAACCTTTGCGTGTGAATGGAAACTTTCTTATAAATTGTATGAAATGGTAGTAACACGAGGACATAATTTGAAAGCACTGCACTTTTACAGTATAATTACGATAAATATATTACTTTTGTTTTTAATTATGAAAAGGAAACTTTAATCGTTGTGGACTGCGGGCTCATTTACGCACTCATTTAATCAAACATATTCATAGTCTCTTTAGAGCTTTGTCGTTATGAGAGATATTAAACCGTATAAAGAATAAAAGACAGCTTAGAGGGCATAAAGATTGCAGCGGATGTAGCACTTTCTACTATTTCAACTATTTCAACTATTCTACTGTTTCAACTCTTTCTGAGTTATATAAAGAAAATTAAGAATATATTTTTCTTTCAAATGACCATATGTCAAATATAAATACTGAGAGATTTCAGGTTTCTGAAAAAGCGTTTCTAAAAATTTTGCAATGAGTTCTTAACTGAAGAATGGAAATATCAAAAGTTTCAACTTCTGTTTTTAAATTTAATGCTTTTATTTCAAAAGTACGTTTTATGTGCCCAGAACACGTGTTCTAAGTGCCTATACATAGACAAAGAAAGTCAAATGCCGTTAACAGACAATGCATTTCTAAATGACACGCTATGCTGATATCTGGTGTTCTAAGTGTCACGTCATGATGAAATTAGTTTTTAAGGGAAAATATTTATGATATGGAAATATTTAGTAAATGGCCTAGCTTTTTGAGTTACGATAGAGATTTCACTTTTATAGATAAAAGAAGAAGGGTAAGTAAGGCCTTTACTCGCCAAGATTTACAAAGAATTGTAGATTAAGGTTAAGCTATAAATCCTTTTAATATAGTTCCAATGGAGCTAAGTGATTTCTTTCATTTTAAGAATGTTGCTGATTCCCTGTTAATACTAAATAAGTGTAACATTTCAAAATGCATAATGCTTAAAGTATCTCGACCTTATTCATCTAAAATAACTTACTCCGCATTAGAATGACGGAGGGCTTATTAAGGTTTTAAAGATAGAAAAATCATTGGTTGATATACAGCAACCTGTGCTTCGTCTGAAAGATCAACCCCGTTTATCGGTTGAAAAAAAGAAAGACCTCTTGTGCATGTTACTATTTCTTCCTGAACAGTACAGAGAGTTTCATGAGACATCAATTTCAACTCCTGTGTAAGAATGAAAAACTAAACTATTCTTGTCAGTTGTGAGGAGAAAATATGAAGATTTGTATTTTTGTACATGTTTCATAATGCATTTTTGTAATTTTGTCCTTAATGGCATACTTTGTGTTTACTAACATTATAAAATATGTTCCTGCTAGTCACTAATATTATTTCCCTGTAAAACCTGCAATAAAATATAACAAAAGTTTGAATGGCACTTTTAAGCGACTCTTCCATCATATGGCATATAGAACCTTCTAATTATAATTGTTTTTTTTTTCTCCCTAGCCATTGAATTCTGGGCAAAGAATCGTTATACAAAATATTATTGTAGTAAAAGGATGTCCTAATAATGATTTTGGGTGTAATAAGTGAAATGCTAAAAGAGATGGGTATTTTTTTCTTCTTCTTTTCTTATTCTGTAAAATTTAGAAGTTTGACATCCCGTCATATACTTATTATACTATAAAAAGTCACGTACTATAATTTATTTTCGTTGATTTTTTTATTTTTCTAAAATTATAATCACACAGAACCTGCAACATACATGTATTCATTAACCTGTTTTGCCAACAGAGTGTCTGCAAGCAAATTAAGCTACAGTTCGAGTAATTCAGCTGTTTAATATCAAGGCAAAAATAGCTCTTGTAAATCTTTCTGGAGCGTTATTGGTATTCATTTCACTGCCTTCATTGGTCTCTATACGTTGACAATCATCCTTGCTAGAAAAATTAATACTCCTTTTACACCTCCTTCAAAGAGCAATTTTCGAAACTCATTAATATTTCAGCTTGACAATAATGTTTCTCAAGGTCAAAGTAATTGCGTTGAACGAGGAAAGAGAACGGAAAGCGCTAGGTCCAGATGGTGGACGCAGAATCGAGAGTGTGTATATCTGGTAGCAGAAGACCAAAGATACTTTATCGATAGAACTTTCGAGTTATAGTACGAGAATGGTGTGATGGATACAGGATCCCTGATTCTTTCAGAATGGCTCGTAAAAGTAAAAAAATACCCTGAAAAGAAAGTGGTGACGAAAGATCTTCTGTTCAGATATTTATTTTTAATTGTGTTTACTTTCTTTTTGACTGAACTTGTTTATTTATTTGTTTATAAAGCTAAAAGTAAACATTTCATTTGAAAATGGATTACACCTCCATTTATTAGATGCTATTTAATTTAATTAATGAAAACGAATTTCTCTTATATTCAAATCAAAACCAAACAACAAATTAGAACGAATAAATAAATAATAAACAATACAATGATAAAATCACCTAACTCTTTTCACTCCCCCCTCTCTCACTTATTTTTATGTGTACAGTAATAATTAAAATAATGTAGGAATAAAGTTTAGGTTATATTAAAAACAGCTGTATCTATTGAGTAAATATTGGTTTTAGGAAGAAAATGTCACTGATATGTATTCATTTAATACTCGTGATTAGACTTGTCAGATTTTTAGAATTTTAACAAGGGACAAATCAATAGTTTCTCTCAAATGCCTATAGGGGTCGTTCTCTAACCATAAAAATGACAACTAGTCAAGTTAATACAACAGATTTATCTTGTACTACATATTAACTGTCAGTACACTTAATATATGCAATAAAATAACCATAGTAAGTCGTCGTATTTGTAGCCTTCTTGGCAATATGTAATAATGCCATATCATTGATAATTAGGTTATAAAAACCTTACTAGCATTAAAATTTAAATATATTTCATTCTTAACCAACTTTAAATAACATTTGCACTGTTCATTGCTCCATCCATTATATGATATTAAAAACCGTCCCTCTATAAATTAATTAGAGATTCAAATGCTTAAAAATATGATATTATTATATTAATATCATATTCTTATATTAATTTAATATCTCCCTATAGGAAGGTTAGTGAAAAAAAAGCATGTTTTTTCTAATGATTGAACATTTTACAGAGTCAATAACCTTAAACTGTCACAAAATGCACAGCATTCCTTATAAAAGACAGACAACAAACACAAATAACACCGTAACAGGAGACAATGACATACAATGGCTAAAAGAACACATACGTTACCAGTTTAGAAGAACGTTTCACGAGCTCTCCGTGATTTCGAAATACAAAAATTAATCAAGAGATAAAATACGGGTATTTTGATGTTCCATATGACTTTCAAAAGGGAGGCAATTTTTCCTCGTCAAATACTGTACATCCCGTTTATATGGAACTTATGACAAGTCTGCCAATACTTAATATTTTCCTATTTAGCAAATAAAGTACATTCATCTTCTGTGTTTCGTAGCTTACCGGTGGGCACAAAAATGAACTAGTTATATACTAGTCTAATATTAGGTATTTTAAGCTGTCACTCGTTATTTACTACCTTTTTCTGCAAAGCAGAAGAACTGCGAACATTTATTTAAAGATATATGATCTTATTGTTACGAATATTTGAGTTCTATCCCGCCAAATTCAATTTCAAACTTTAAAAATGTTGGTGCGCATTCTGCGGGAAAAGATCCAAACTACATCTAACTGTTGGCGATTGTTACTAATACAAACATTACCAAGTTTGCCATGAACTTTTGTGCCAATCACTCGCGATGAAATTGTAAAAGTAGGTTGATGCCCTGGTAGGTCCTGAGGACCCCAATATTTCAGTGTGAAAAAATCCTATAGCATTATTTTTCAAGTTGAGTTATTGAAATGATAATTACATTTATGTCTCAAATGTTAGGTATAAGTTTATAATATCTTGTCTTGTTGGGCGATAAATTTATTTTGCAATTTATTTGTCTCGTTCTTCTGTAAACTTCCTAATTTATTTTTTCTTGGTGTTAATACCTTAATTTATAATGTGAAAAGGGGAATATTTAAATCTTTATGGTCACTTAAATGCAATTTTTTTCATATTTAATTTATAATTAATTCTTGAAATAGTGTAATTAATATATTGAAGCTTGCTAAATAAATTTAAGAGTATAATATTGGAAATTGCTTCTTCTCATGCGATATTCGATATAAAAGTCTTTCCGCGACTAAATTCTGGAGGCTTTTTATATCAGCACTTTTAGTAAAAGTTGAAGACATAGGTTGTGCGTGGCACCAGCGGGAAAGTGCCGATAATACGTCGTAACAAGTATTATATCTGTATGTGTGTGTTAGTATAGGACATACCTATAAAAGAATAGAAAAACCTCGTATAGAATAACGTTCCTATCGAAAAGAGAAGTTAAAATACAATAAAATAAATATATGCAATATAAGGTGACTAGCAAACCCTCAAAAAAACATCACTCTTAATTTTCTCTCCAACCATATAAATATTCTTGAGTGTTCTTAAAATTAATGTGTATTTTATTACATGTATGTTTGTATGGGATGGTTAAATTTTTCTATACACAAATGGATCGCAAAAGATGGTACTTATGGTATAGGTGGAGCTCGCTCTTGTGTCGCTTATAAATTTGGTTTGCTAGTTACTGGGTATTTGGAATAAAGAACACTATAAGTAGGCACTAAGAAAAATGACAGTAAATGTAGATACAGTTATAAATAAATGTAACTATATATAATATTAGTTTTAGCAGTTTTGAATATTCATATCAATAAATATTATTAAAAATTACAATTATTACAATAATGAAAAAATTCTGTCCCAAATAAAGTTATTGGAAAGAGACCAAGCATAATAAACATGCTCACAAGGATATAATAATGTTAAAATCAAGTGCAGAAAACATTAAAAACAGAACTATAAAATGCTATTATTAACAAGCCAATGTGCAAAATATAGTTGAATTAAAACACGTCAAATGGTTTACCCCAATAGATTTTCACGTCAAGCATACAATGATGCTTAACAAATAATCCATAAATTACTTAATAAGCCAATGTCCAAAATAAAACGTAAGTAATACACTCAATATGATCATTTAAAAAATATATATACAACATAATTTCAAAGACGTGACGCATATAAACGTTAAACACAGAACCAACACAAACAAAAGCTTGGAAAGAAAGAAAATATAAGATTATATACAACATATTTAATATAGTCGAGATTAGCAACCACTGTAAAAGAAAATGTTGCAATAGAAAAATAGCACAATGATGGGGTTTGGTCCCTTAGAATTTTGAAAGAATGCTAGCTTTTGATGTGGACGATGCCCGAAAACAATCTGGGATAAAAACTTTCCCCACCATAGACATTACGAAAGACGAAAACAGTCGCTACACCGAGTCCATACAGAGAATGATGTTGCCAGGACAAATGCTAGAGCCTGTGTAAGTAAAAAAGAGAACAAGTGAAAGGAACAATTTCGTCATCCGACCGTTGTTAAGTTAAGTTCAAAATGTTTCAGATTGATGGAAGAGAGCACATAAAAGGTATGCCAGGAAACCAAAGAAACTAAACAGCAATATTTGCCATGGATTTGGTGCAATCTATTCTTCTGGCATCTGTAAAAGTAACTAAATGTATAATTACATTACAAAAATAATATAATCATTTAATAATGGCGGCATTTATTTTTTGGCCATAAATGTGTTATCCCACATTATTGAACAATAGTGGGATAACACTGCCCAGTGTTAACAATGTTGATCTAGATGTAATTTCTGCGCGGATAAACCCGGAGGCCAGAAGCGCTATGACTGCTCGGATATTCTCATTGCGCGTGAATAAACTAAAAGTTCAGCAGCACGACTCTCAAACTGAATTCGAATGTGTACCTATGCACTCGTTTTCCAGCTTAAAATTGGCTTCCCCCAACCTACTCATCCATGATATTGCTTTACGCTACTAATAAAATGCACGTATTATGAATCATTCTATACAGGATGGATGGGAACTCAACCGGAAAACAAAATGGTAATAGAGCGCAATAAGGGGAACAAATGAGTCTTGACACCCATTTTCTGTATTTCTTATCGCTTTAAAAAAATACATCGATTTTATCGAAAATTATCTGGCAACACTATTAACCGCTACTGCACTATTCGTTAACAGCAGATGACCTAACTCCCCTCGCCAACTCTTAACCGACAAGTGATCAAGTTTCACCTGGTATCAAGATTATGTTCGTTTACAGCCACAATTGTATAATAAAGTTACCCTTTGCATCAACTCATTGATGCTGAGTTTGATTTACGAATACAAATAAATTCTCAAAGCTCTTTTAACGTTAATCTGCTTCAAAACTCTTGGTTTAGAAAAGTAATGTAGAGGAAACATTGTGTGTGTGTGTGTGTGTGTGTGTGTGTGTGATTGATTGATTTTTACGCTTTCCATTATCTATAATCACAATTCATGAATTCCGACACACAAATATTACCAGAAAAAATTAATACAAAAATTGCAGACGAGACGAATACTACATTATCTTAAATGCGAATACTAATTCTAAAAGGTTCTCGAATTCCATATCTCAAACCTCCTGAATCCTTCACATAAAAAGAATAAGAAAAAGAAATAGGCTTCTACTTAAAAAATACAGCAAGGATAGAGTTGAGTAGCTGAATTGGTAGACAACTTGAGTCATGTGCGCATCGCAGATTTTATATACCTTGGCATGAGTTGGTAGAAACTATCGAAAGTTAGTTTCGAAACTTTTTGAAGGAGCGCAGTTTCATTACTAGCAAGGAGAGGAAGATTCCGCTATGGTAAATAAAAAGTGTGCCACTAAGTGGTATTGGTGATCTGTGTACCACAGAAATTGCAACAGTTATTTTTATTTATTTGTTTATTCTTTTTACTTGTGTTATATTTTGTGAAGGCTTTTATTAGACATCAAAGAAGTTAAAATAAATATTTTCAAAGCTTTAACAGATTTTAGGTTAGGGTTGGCTATATTCGAATGATAAAAAAGCGCACAAATTTGAGATTTCGAATCTCACATTTTTTCAAAGTTTCTCTGAATTAAAGGATTCAGTATGCCATTCTTAACAAGTCATTGGGAATTTTCAAACGGAAAATATCCGACTTAAGGCCCTAAACACTGATTGATAGTAGTTGTTTAATTAAATTATTTTAATAAGTTCATTTTCACATGTTTATATATAATGTAAAGATTATAGTGCCCAATATAAAGCCGCAAACATTTAATAGTAATAGCTATTTAGCCATGATAATTTAAGAAATCCATTTACATATGTTATCACGTAAGATAAAGGCTATAATATTTTATATGAAACTGAAAACATTCAGTGATATGATGTTTTTAATTATATTAATTAAATAACTTCAATTATATATGTTTTATATTAGGTAAAGGATATAATGTTCAAGATAAAGCCACAAACACTTAATGGTAATAGCTATTTAGTTATGTTAATTTAAGAAGTTCATTTGCGTATTCATTACGTAATATAAAGACTATAATATTCGATTTGAAGCTCCAAATATTCTTGATAACATGTTTTTAAACATATAAATTTAATACGTTAATTGCACATGTTTTGCTTTAGATAAGGGCTTTAAATTTCAACTCAAATAACATATATTCAGTGGTTATGCGTTTTAAATCGTATAAATCTGGCAAGCCCATTTGTATAGATTTCATATATCTGATAAGAACTAATAAATGTATGACTTAATGTTTGTTTGTTGGCCTGTTTGACAGTACCTAATAATATAAAAATGGAACAGCTCAAAGGAACTCATACATAGCAAAGAATATGAAAATATTAAAACTACAGACAAGGAAATTGTAATACTAAGTGATTCAACCAATGGCGGGCGTAATAACATTAATAATGTGTACCAAGAATGAAACACGAGACACACAGCTTTATTGAAACTAAATAGAAATTAACGAATTTCATTCGCTTAGTTGATTGTAATGCATTAGTGTTATTACATCCTTATTGTAATAAGTGACTGTTTATATCTCATAATGCTAGTTATGCATTGGATTCCGTAGAGAGAAGTTGTGTTTTAAATTCCATTAGCAGAAATCTTGGTTCGTACTCCGTAAAGTGAAGCTGAATTTTAAGATTACGTAAATATAAGTGGCGATTAATATTTCTTGGGAGAAATTACAATATTATTATTTATGGTGAATGATAGGAGTTATGAGTTTGAATTGATATTCACGTAGGAAAATAGTATACGAGTTACAACAGGACAAAAATACAAGTTTTCCAGAGAGAAATATAAATTATAACACGTCTACCTCGTATTTAATCTGTATCTAATAATATTCTCGAGTATATCGTAATCAGAAAAGTGTGGTATCTTTTGTGGTTTTGTTATACCTAGTTAAAATCACAATCCTTTCACCCTAAAAGTATCAATTTGAAAAATCCAGCTATAATACCAAACCCTGAACTAACCGAGATATTACGGTGATAGTTAGGAACGGCATCAACGTAAACGACGACACAAATTTGGCATCCAACCTGAACCACGTTTACTGTGAGAACTATAGCTGGGTTCCTAGTAGGTGATCCCGTATAATCAATCATATAAATACTATCACAAATCTGTTTCGTCAAACATCATACACAAAACGAAAGCCTTACGTCAATATTGCGGTTTTTATTTTATTTTATTTTATTTATTTATTTATTTTTTTTTTTTTTTTTTTTTTTTTTGCTCAATTTGTCTCATAAGGGAAAATGTTTCCTTTCGCCTTTTGTAAACAACAAGAAGACAAGTTTTTGACAGTATAAAATAGCATAATTAAAATAACGTTATTTCTAATATATATTTGTGTGTGTGAATTGTTTTACTGGTTTTTACAAATTGAAAACCCTGTAATCTCTCAATTATGTTTTAATTCCTGAAAATTGCGCTCCTGAACTAGACATGTGCAGAAAATCAGGAAAAAGAGATTATAAAAAGATTATGATAAAACGTAGCTATACCTAGGTAATTGTACATTGACATTACGCTGAAAATAACAAACAAGAATATGCCAGAAAACTCCTAATCCCTTCCACTACCACACAAGTAATAGGCTTGTCAACAAACACAGTAACCAGAATGAGCGAGCTGTAACAAGTAGCCCATATGATGTCATTTGATTTGTTGTCCCATCCAGTGACGGACCGTGAGTAGTGTATGTGTGAGCGTGTGCAGAAGCAGGTGTGTGTCGTCCGCAATAATTGATCATAATACTTGATTAGAGATGTCAAGTAAGTCAGTCGCAGCATTTTATACCGCAAAAGTAACAACGGAACAAGTCAGGGCTTGGGTTCAGTTGATTTCTTCTCCCTTATAAACAATTTCGCAGCTAAGAAATTGTTATTATCACTGAACAAGTTTCTTTATGTATTGCTGGAAAATAATGACACCTAAAGAAAACTGTGCAGAAGTGTCATATTGATTCCGTATATTTCGTAAAATACAAAACTCTTTATTTTAAATCACTGAATGTCTGACTCATTTAGTATAATGGATAGATTGGTGATTTCAATGCAATGAAACACATAAATTTACTGCTTAAATACATATTTACAAGTAAACGATATAGAATATGTTTTACTTAGACGATAGTTTTGTGACTCTTGTACTTAAAATGTTTAAACAAAACTTTGCTCGAAACAAAATTTTGTTAGATACATTATCTCGCATACAAAGCATAGAAAAAAACTTGAACACACTACTTCTCGTAAAAACAAAATAAAAAGAACATAATAGAGCATCAATTTCTAATATAGAATACAAGTTTTAGCTGTAAAAATATCACTCTCTCTTTAACAAAATTGGAATATACAGTTTTGCTCAATTTTTTTCACACAACATTCGGTAGTATATTTATAATACATTTATCAGAGTTCTCGCACAATGACTATATCTTTATCATTCATGTTTCTGCGATTCCATTGACAGAACCCATTTTTAATTGCAACAGGAGACGCACTCAGTGCTATAACTACCGTGAACTGACCAATTTTGTTTCCTCACCGCTGAAATAGATGGTATACTCAACATTTTAAAGGCATGTGAACACAAAGGTCGCTTAGTACATACACCTTACCACCACACGTTTTGTAGTAGCCCAGAATCCTCCTAAGTGAAAAAAAAACTTTCGGCTGCCCAAAATGAGGTTGACTTTCCCATCATGCCCCATTGCCAATCTCCTTATAATGTAAAAGGTTTGGTGCAGCCTGAATAGCGTTACATAGGAAACTTCTGCTTCTCTTTCACAGCAACTTTCATGGCTAATTTATCTGCTGGAAACAAAGCAATGTATTATAGAAGTACAACCTATGCTTCTTTAGAGATATTACCAGAGTTCATGCGCAGTATAATATTATCAGCTTCAATCTTGATTATCCTTCAGACATAGTTAGTCAAATTCCTGCCATGTTTCGCCTTCTAACATAAAGCCTTAAGAGTTTCGTTACAATGTACACTTGGACAAGCAATATGTTCTAAATTTCCGGCTCTTCTTTATCAAAATTTTAAAACAAAGTTGCCAGTGGTTAGGTGATGGAAGCGTTTAGTATGAAAGAGACACTATCATATTTCACTTTCCTCCTGCTTTTGAATAATACGTGGAGGACTTGGCAATAAGACCTTGCAACAATTTTATTGATATTATGTCATTTATTAAAAGATGGGTTATATGTGATATTATGCCATTTATTAGAAAAGTAATTATATCTTGTACTCATACTTTTATAGAATATTTGTTCAGGAGTTACCATAATGAATTCTCAATATTATTATCTAATATATCGTCCATTCAGCCGATATTAATGCCAGAGCACTTGATCGTTCAATTTGTGACTGTTAAATGAAGACGATGGCTTTTTTTTTTTTTTTTGAGTAGTGTTTAACGCCCGTTTTTACTACTGAGGCACCACAGGCGGTGGACACCGATGATACATGAAATGAAATGATAAATTGGGAAAGGATTTTTTTTTTAAGGAAGGAAGCGTTCCAGGCCTAAGTTTAGGTACCTCTCCGGCATTTGCCAGTTATGAAGACTGAGGAAAACCTGGAAAAAACCCCAGTCAGGGAGGACGGTCCTGGCGGGATTCGAACCGCAGACCTCCCGCTCACGAGTCCGTGCCTTAACGACCTCGGCCACCCGTGGCGGTACGATGGCTTTGAAGACACTTATGAGGCTATTTAACTTGCATCGTACTTGTTTTTATTTATTATAAATCATTAGAATTTACTCATTTAACAGACCCAGGACAAAGCTTGCGCTTACTTGATACTAAAGCATAACGTTATACCGTTTTAAAATAGTTACGAGTTGCCTCTGTCTTCTCATTGACATCATGTAGCCACTCAACACAGTGTAAACTCTAAAATCAGCAGTGGTCGTCTGTACAAAGCTCCTTAACCTGCCGGCTCTTGATTCTTCTAGTTCATTCCTTAATTTCTGATGCTATGTAGTATAGCAGCTTTCCAATATAAGCTGTTGCGTAACATTATGAACCAATCGAAACAATCATACAAGGTATTAAACGGTTTAAAACGAATCTTGGTCTATTTACCAGTATTAAACGCATTTTTAAAACCTTGCGCCTTAGTCAGTTCTGTTTGTTTGCTAATATTTGTTCTATTGTTTCAGAAAATTCTATATATAATTATTTGGATCTTTCAATTCGCCATTAGATATTCTAATTATTATTCTAATTGTAATCTATTCTAACATTAGCCATGCATTCATAATTTTAAAGACCGTTTATATACATTTAAATAATCTGTTTTATAAAAAATGAACTAAGTATATACAAAACTAACAATGTTACATATGATAAGTATTTCAAGAAATCCGATAAAAGTTTAGCCTCCGTCAGAAATGTATAATGCACATGGGTAAGAAATGCGATGTGACTAAACCCCAACAGAGGGACTTTCTGAGTAACAGCTTGCAGGCAGAAGAAGATAGCGACGCAGATGGTCTGACGGACCAGTCAAAATCTTCAGAAGCCATTGGACAACGGAAGCTCAGGAGACTCTCGTACATCTAGATGTGACTAACTGAAGCTTCAGCCTACTTAAGTTCGGTACCTCGTAAACAAATTAAGCAAATAAATAGCTCCTGCACACTTCATATGTTATTTCATCTTTATAGTCGCATTTGTCAACCACAAAATCCCAAAGGTCTTCGATCGGATTCAAACCCGGATATTTAGTGGGTTAAGGAAGAGGAGAAAGTTCAGCGTCATGGTCCAACCAATTCTTGGTTACTTTGAACGTGTAGCTGCTTTGTTATCATGGACATAATTAATTGCTTGCATATCTTTGGTAACACATTCGCTAACATATAGCCCTCCAAAACCTTTACACACTGCTCAGAGTTCATTGCCGAAGACACCCGAACAAACTCAGCTACGTCGGCCGCAGACGTCAAGCTTAGCATTGCTTTTTCCGAGTTGTAGAAGATTTTATCTGGACACCAAAGAATAATCCTATCATATTCGGTCCATAGTATCCTGTTCCAGTTCTTTTGAACTTCGAGGAATTGCACAAGAACGATAATTTCGGCTGTCAGTTTCTCTTTCCTGAGATGGATTCTTAATTTAAATGCCCTCAAGTAGAGTCATGTGCCGAGTCAATAGACATAGATGATGGGAAGTATGTTCTCCGGAATGGTGAACTATAGCCATCAATATCTTCAGTAATTTTTATTGTTTTTCCAGGTTTGCTCCGAGCTGTAACTCCATCTTCTTCCTGGATCGCTTCTGTGTTGCATCTAGTAATGAATGCCGTCCTTTCCTCTGTGTATAATCGCTCGCTATTTGAACAATGTCATAACTCACGTGCCGATAGTAAGGCCGCGTATGATTTGGGAATTGGCATGATCATTTACAGTTTCAGTGATTTAGTGGATTTTCCCCCCTCCCTCTAACGATTACTTTCCCCATATGCAAATGTAAAAATAACCTTTTAGACGAAAGCGTACCTCTTCACTAACATACAACTGCTTGAACAAAGAGTACATTCCCCTCCCCCCAGAAAGTAAATTTACATCTTTTACGGGTTACATTCTATCATGTTTACTTCTATGATGTAAATATTAAATCAATCATAGAATTTACTAAAGAGATATAGTCATCTTCTCAATACTTCATCGATTCACTTTGCTTTATTTCATTAGCTTGGCTGCAAAAATTAAAATCAACTTTAAGCTGAAATATTCAAGATATAGTTCACAAAGTTTTAAAGGGAAAACACTGTACAAGCAGTATAATTGCTCTATGAAACAAACGTATTTCTTTAAATGAGGATATTCTTCAGTTAGCTACGCGTTTATGAGCATTGTACAGAACAATTTGATTCAAAAAAGGGATCTATAATTAGATTTCCCTATTCTAACGCACATATAACATAAGCTCATTTAAGTTACGGGCCGTCTGAATGTGACTGCTTCCTGGAGAAGTGCAGCCGCCACAGCCGGGACAAAGGAGATAAGAGTCGCTGCACCTAAGGTTATTGTTTTCATTGTAGTGTTTTATATTTTTACTAACAAAGCGCCAAAGTTGGCACACAAGGGTCTTTTAATCCTAAATTTGTTGTTTCAAATCTAGAGCTTTAATGAATACCTACAAACTTAAATATATCCCCTAAGGACTGTATCCCAAAAGACGTAGAGTTTCACATTCTAGTAATATGTGTGTTGCAGTCTCATCAGAATTTTCATAAAGAAGGCATATGCGTTTTCCTTGGTAGAGTCCCATCGTCCTTAAGTTTTTCCATCAAATAATAATTCCGATAAATTTCCTGATTTTCTTTCTATCCATATTCAGTAGGTCCTTAGTAGGTGCTATCGAATGTTTTGATAAGAATTTTACTAAGTACTTGACCAAGAAATTTCTTCCATTTTATCTGATAAAGCACTAACCTACGTCATGACCTACTGCTCCACAAGCGCTTTAACCTTAAGAATGTTATATGTTTGTTTGTGTCTTCTTTTTTCTTACCCATTATCCGTGATTCCAGTTCTGCCCCATCCTCCACCAAAAAAAATTATTTGTAATACAGAAAAAAATAATCAGAATAATAGCTGGTGCAAATGAGAAGTCTTCCTGCAAACCAATCTTCTAAGAGCTGACAATCTTGCCTAAATATATATTTATATATTTATATATATATATATATATATATATTTATATATATTTATATATTTATATTTATACATATATATATTTATATTTATGAGGCAACACTATTTATAAGAAACAAGCTTACAGCAAAAGAATCACATATAACAAATGAAGAAACACGTTAGAAAAATACAAGGAGAAAAGCAGATCTTCATATAATGGGAGATAGAGAACCAATACCAAAACATTTCAAAATAGTGCAACTTGTATGGTTTTGAATGTTGTGAGAATTCAAAGATTTTATGAAAACTGGCTGATTTTTATATCATTGTATAGATAAGTTTGTATATGTTCAAGCCTTGTGTACATATTTTTTATTATTTTTTTTTTCCCAGTTACTTTTCCGTTTTTTTTTAATATAAAGTTTACACCAAGGGACCAAGTCATTAAAATTTAAATATTTAGTGAAGCATTAATTTATATTAATTACTTGAACATTTTCTGAATTAGCAAAATATAAATTTAAATAGACAGGAACAAAATTATATTTTTTATGGAAAAGTCATTGCTTAAGCTCCAAATTACTAGAAATATTTAATTCTAACAGATCACTTTAACACAGGAAGAAAATAACGACTTCATCCTTACCTATGATTTCCTTGATTCTGGTGTCAACCTAGTCATTTGTTTACTGTTATTTGATCAAATTCAAAATCCTTGAGATATGGAATGCATTTTGACCTTGGTAACCCAATCTCTCGTTACTCTGCTATCAGACCTTCACAGCCCCCCGGCTGCTTATATGGGGTAGCGTGTAGAAATGTAACAAAAAGTAGCGTAGTCCATAAATAATGTGAATGATGTAATTGTGCATGCACCTGAAGAGCAAATGCACAATGTAGTGAGGTTATTTGAGTTAAAGGCAGCAGAGCGCGGCTGCGTACTGGGAAAAACTACTTAAGGCCGTATAATGCTTGTGCAGATAGCAGCTTGCAGTTTGTTTGAAGGAGAATTTGTTATTTAATGGTTGTGTGACTGCGTGTTCTCATTGTATAAATTGTGCGTTTAATTGTTCATTAGTTATGCTACTACACAGATAGTCTTGAAGAATGAAGCATTATTGATGTCTTCACCTCCTCCTCATTATTATTATTATTATTATTATTATTATTATTATTATTATTATTATTATTATTATTAACCTTGCAACTAACGTCACCATTCATAAAACAATTATTATTGATATTATTATTATTAATTTTTATTACTGTACATATGTTATATAGACAAAATTCTTGTAACTTAGGAAGTGCCTGATGTCAACAGGCTGGAGAAAATAGGGCTCCTTTCTAGAGGCGAGATTGCTGTGCTATTGTTCGACCTTTTTAAAGAGACTTGTGTTAAGCTATGAAAGTTGTGCATGTGTGGGAGTTAAAAAACCACGTTTGGAATGAATCACCCAAATTACCATTACCTTTAAAACCCTCATATAAGAGAAGACAATTTTTAAATATAAATAAAGGGCGAATCAGACCAACCGTGTAAAGTTTAAGAGTAGCCAGTCAGGGAATTGTATTCAAATTTAAAAATTTAGAAGCGACGCTATGTAAAGTTCTCCAGGACTTAAGTGTCCTAACTTTATAGATTCAAACTCTATATAAATGGGCAATCTTGATCCCCGAGCTTCATTCCTAGTTCCGATCTCCAAGCCAGCAGTCTGAATTACCCTAGATCTAATTCCAAAGCATTAACATTTTCTAGTTAAAATTATAAAGTCGGCAGACAGTGTTCATTCGTTCGAAAGTTAAAACTCTGCGTCATTCAGCTTATTTACTTTGCTCAGTGCATTGTACTCTATGAATATTCTACATTCATGCGATAAACGGCACGGCACTTAGTAGTTTTGAAGTTATTTATTCAAAAAATTGTAAACTCAAGCCACTCTTCGACGCGTATTCAGTTATATCAACATTTCTTCCTGTCCCATTGACCCAGTGTCAATAAAACGGGCAGATTTCCCTGAGATATATGTTACTTCTTATTGGGACGGGAGTAGTGGGCAAACTATAGCAGCCGAGGCATCACACCACCACAACAATCTACAATACAGGTCACTTACTGCCGGCCCAACCGACGTCGGCTCCTATTCTGAATATCACCTGCGAGGAGCAATCAGCCATGTCACATCAGTCACATCTGACTCACCAACGTGTGGCTGTAATTAATCTCCACTTCCACTGATAAAACTGTTCCTAGATCTGGGTTTATATATGATACATATGTAAAATTATATTCTTGCAGAGATGTGGTAAAACGAATTGCAAGAAAAATGCTGCCAATTGTGTTCCGTCTAGAAAAACTGTTGCCCAGCTTGGTTAAAACGTTTTGATCATATCTTATAACAGAGGTTAGTGGTTATTATCATTAGTTTCAAATACAGAATTGTTTAAAAATACTCAACTAAAATACTAGCCTTATGTAACTATGGCGGGAAATTAAACCTCATTTCAGGAGCCGAGGTTGTAATCATAAGTTGATCATGGGCTGCTGCAAAACATGTGTGCTGGGAAAGCTTGTTAAGCAACCGTTGTGTTCACATGCATCTAAAATTTTCAGTTTACCACCTTCTTCAGCTGCAAATAAACATAATTAGCTCACGGCCGAATTCACACTGCATTGGAAACAGACTATCTTCCGCTATAACTAAAAAATTGGTGTCTTGTCTCATGGAATCCACATATATAATGGCAGAGGTATAGAACACCATAATCATTGTGCAAGGAGAACTCTGATAAATACGTCAGAAATATACTAGTACCACCGAATGCTGTGTGGAAAAATTGAGCAAAAACTATGTTCCAATTTTGTTAGAGAAAAATAGAGAGAAAGAAAAATAAGTTCTACAGAGAAAGCACGTGTTCCATGTAAGATATTGACATTCTATTCCTTTCTTTTTGTTTGGTTTTCCGAGAGAAGTATGTTGAACTTTTTGCTATGGTTTATATGTGAGCTAAAACGTCTAACAGTATTTTGTTAGGAGTAAAGTTTTGTTTCACATATTTTAAGTACAAGAATCACAAAACTCTAATTATATACTGCGTGACACTTGATGAGTGAGTGAGAGAAAAGTTGTCGGACAGCTCAAAAAAGATTTAAAAAAAAAATAAAAAAAAAACGAGCTATGTCTGCGAAGAAAATTAATTTCGCTTCACTTTTTCAGCTACTAACACTATCGAAAATCTAATTAAAGCTGTTAGCATGATCAGGCTGATGTTATTGCTGCACTGACGATATTCTGTATATAAATTTTGTACTCTTTGATATTCCTGTCCTGTGACAAATGCTTGAAAAAAACTTCTCTGGTGTATGTTCTGATCATGTGCCTACCTTATTTTTTTTAGTGAGAAAACAGTACGTCTAATTACTTAATTTTAATGCAAAGAACCCGTGATATGCAATTTCTCTACAGGTCTTTCTGTGGTGCTGCTAGTTAGAACTTGTCCATGAGGAAAGCGTTTTGTTCTACTACAAGACTTTTAATGTGCATACGATATAAAATACACTACCGGCATTACTAAATACACGATATAACTGCATTTAATTTAACTAGTGATATTCGCAGTTATGTCTGCAGTATGTAATGTGGAACTATTTAAGAGCCCGGGCAACTGTAATTATGTGTTTATCAGCGATATTCGGATGACATACTGAGGAAGGCTATCAAAAGCACCTGCTAAGCATAAACGCAACTGAGTATACTACCCAAAGTAAGGGATATTATATTAATTTACTTTTTGATTTTAAGGTACATTAATTGCGTATATTCGTTTATTAAACACTGCATGTACAATTTATTCCAGCAAATCATCTAGTGACATCTGATAATGTTTCATAGGAAGAGTGCAGCGTATATCGTCGACGTTCACTACTACCGCTACGATATGCACGGCTAGCTCACAGTTTGTTATTATAGCTGGAGTTTACAAATTGATATTTCTGGGTGAAAGGAGTGCGAATTTTAGAATATCAAAATCACACTGGATAGTAACCTATGGAGTTTATTAATAACTTGTCATTAACGCATAATTATATAATTAAAATCAGCTCCTAGAATATTATTAGATGTAAATTGAATAAGAGACAGAGGTGACGGAATTTATACCTATCTTCTAACAAATGTTATTTAGTGGCAATGTGTTCCTTTAGCTAATCTGATTTTATTCGATACTCCATGCAATTTTTTTTTCCAATAGATATTTAACACACCTTATTTTATCTTTGTCCTGGTATAAATCATATAATATATTCCTATACGGATACTAATTCGAACTCGCGACTCTTATTATTTACCATGACTGATAATTTGCAATTTCTTCCCACGAAATATAAATCACAACTTTTCTGTAGTAATATTAAATGCAACTTCTCTTTACGACTACTTCTCACGAAATACAAAGCATATCCTCTCCCCACAGAATAAAATCACGACTAACTAAATATTTTGAACTATAACCGTCACTTATTATAATGATACTAATCATTACAAACAATTATTTTCCACATAAGTATAACTAAACGAATAAAATTTGTTAATAATCTATCGAGTATCAACAAAACTGTCTCGTGTTTCATTCATGGTATACATCACTAATGTTATTACGCTCGCTATTTGTTGGTTCTTTTAATATTACAATTTTCTTTATCTGTAGTCAATCTTTTCATATTCTTGGCTGTGTGGTCCTTTGAATCGCTACATTTATATTATTGAGTATTGTCATAAAAGCCAACAAACAAACATTAAGACATGCATTGTACTAGCCCTTATCTGGTACATGAAATCTGTGCAAATGAGCTTACTAGATTTATAACATTTAAAAAATATTACTAACAAATTTTTGTTACTTGAATTGAAAATCAAAGCCTTTATCTAACACAAAACATGTGAAAATGAACTTATTAAAATTATATGATTAGAAACATATCAATGGACGTTTGGAGCTTTAAATGGAATATTGTAGCCTTTATCTAACGTAATAACAGACACATATGAACTTCTTAAATTAACATAGCTAAATAACTAGTTCCATTAAATGTTTGTGGCTTTATATTGAACATTATAACCTTTACCGTATATAAATACATATGAAAATTAACTTATTAAATTAATATAACTAAATAACTGCTAACAATGAGTGTTTAGGTCCTTAAATCGGATATTTTCCGCTTCCAGAGGAATCATAATTTTGATCGTTTAGTTCCTGTGTTGATAAAGCTTGTTTTTTTATCAAAATTTGAAAAGTAAAAGAATTGAATCTGTGAAAAAAATATGAATAGATTTAAAATAAACTATTCACAATGTAAGAGGAAAATATAGGTTAGACACTATTAGAATATGGTAACATAGAAAATAACAGAAGATATGGAAACTACTCGAGGTTTAGCTGTATGTTTTATTTGTGTAAGGAAGACCTAAAAAATAAATACAAAGTACGAAGAAATTGTACTTTTTAAAATATTTTGTCAGTTCCGCGCAATATAAATGTGCTAAGAGAATTTCTAGATCAATGTGCAGTTCAGTGGCACTTCAAGAGCCCTTTACGTCGCTTTTGCTCTTTAGAACAACTTTATTAATAGCAGGCGTGCTAGCTGTGCAGCGAGTTCACATTGACATTACTATCACGATATGTAAACGTAATTATTGCGCGCGCACATGTACTATCCCCCACTTGACTGCTTGCACGCTAACTTTATAGTGTCATATAATTGTAACGCTGCACATCGTCATGTCAGAGAGCGATGTTCCCTGGAGGTTAGCAGGATACACTGTGTGTGGTCCAACTCTGACCTGCAGCTTGCACACCTTAGGGTTTCGGAATGTGAAGAACAACAGGTTCTAACAATTGTGGACTTTAAACTGTAAACCCCCACATTCGCTTTATCTTCCTAACTAGAACAAAAGTGGAGGAAATGTGACCATGGGTGTCCCTATCTCAAAACTGGATTGCTCCTGCCATTCCAGCAAGTTTCTGAAGTTGCCGATGAAGCTAATAAAATCTAAGCTGTTAGAAAACAGCGGAAATAAACGATCATTTAATACTCGTTTTACTCAAACATGTTCTTTTATTGTCAACAAACTTGACCGGGGATAATTAATTTTATTAAAGATAAAACACCCCACATGCCATGGAAAGTAGGTGGAAAAATAACTGCAAATTTAAATATGTTTATATCCTCAGATAAGTGTTTTACATTTAGAACACATTTTGGCAAATGGTCAAATATATGACCACTCCGAAGGATAATGAAGTACTTATTTTCGCTAACAATAGGACTCTACCAAAAACGACTACGTTTACCAGACTATGGAAAAAAATGGCTACTGCCAATAGCAAATATGAAACTTTCGCGCAGTATTAAGTTTACAAGATGACATTATTTTTCATTAGAAAATATTTCGATTGTTTTTAAGAATCTGAAATTGTTTACAAACATATATATCTCATATGTAAACGAAATATAAAATAACAATATTGTAAATTTCTCCACAGGAAGGCACAAATCTTTAGAAAATATATTAACTTCCAAATTAATGGACACCTTAAAATGAATAGACATAGATGGGATATTATCATATTTATCATCGTCTACTTTAACGAAAAGAACATTTTCTTCCTTGGTAAGGTTTACATGGATGTACCTGTCTTGTCTTAACCTCATTTGCAAAGGAGTCAAAACATTACATCCTGCTCACGCCATTCATTAAAACTCTCTTCATCTCGCTCCAAAACCCGTTCCATATTTTCTTCTGCAATTTTCCTTTCATTGCTAAACCTCACTGTCATATTAGGTGGTAGATTAGGGAAAATTGCACAATGAAAATATCCTCCTTAACCACAAATTTTGACACGAAATGTTTAATAAATACTACACATTACAGCTTTATCATTAACTTTAAAACGTGAATGGTGTATACTGTTACTCCTCCTTTAATTACTGATATTTAGGAAATGTAAGTGTGGTATTGTGCGGTGTACTGCCATAATTAAAACAATAAGAACAACCCATGCTATACTAAATACTTTCTATTACACAAAGATCTGGTTTGGTTTCACTAAATAAATATTAATGTTATAAGAAACTAAAGAACTAACATGCTACTGTTTATTTGCTTCCAAATATAAACAATGTAGTTGCAACAAACCAAATAAACAAACCCATTTATTAATAACAAGAACATAACCTCAATTGCAAACGAGTCGAAACATAACATCGCACTCACACCATTCATTCAAACTTCATCATCTTGATCCATACGTTTTTTTCGGGTCTTTTCTTTCTTTGCTAATCCACAAAATTGTATAAGAAGACAGATTACAGAAATTTGCGCAAGGAAAATGTCCACCCTAACCACAAATTTTGGAAATGTTTAATACGCACTACAATTTCATTATTAACTTCAAAACATAGCCAATGTATACTCTTTATCCCCTTCTCCTTTAATTACTGCTATTTACGACATGTAAACGTCGTATTATGCCGTCGTATTATGCATAATTAAGACATTCAAGAGCAACCCATGGTGAAGTAACACATTCTATTAAACAAGTTTCTGGTGTGATTTCACTAAATCAACTTCAACCTGTACTTCAAAGGCAGTACAGCCAGAGGGGATAACTTTATTTCTATTCACTTTATGCTTGCAAAGTTCATAATTTAAAGGTAGAACAGAGTAATAATTCAGCTGTTCTACATGATAAACGTGATGACATTTGGGAAATATGTGGCAAACTGTGACGACGTGGGACAAGATGACGTACTCCATTCAGTTAGTTACTCATGGAAAGTAACATGCAGCGCTCTGTACTGAGGTCAATATGCTCAACATTTTACATCCTTCCTATTTTAATTTCGGTCCAAATGTTGTTATTAATTCGCATGCTGGTTTTGGCGTGAGCACATAAACTGAACACACTGTGTATATGAACTCCTTCAGCTGAATCTATTCTAGTCTAAATCTCCAGAAATAAACGATTAAAAATATTAACAATAATGGCAATGATATTATTAATATGCAAGGAGTATGTGTAGAACAAAATATATAGAAATTTCACCTCCCCTCTCTCAGTCTCCCCTTTCTTTCAACTCACATCTTAATTAAAAACAGAGAATATTACTAGCAATTTTTCTTCATTAGACATGTTTTCAGTTGATTCGCACAGCAGTTTGTGAAGCATTGTGGTTTAAATTTAATACAAAATAAGCAATTGAAAAATTATAATAACAATTCAAAGAATTGCCAGTGACAATGAATTTTGTATTAAGGTCTCTGATAACATGGTGACAAACTATCCGTAGTACCATTGGTTTAAGACAAGGCCATATTATTTAATAAGTATAATGACTATGTTTTATGAATGATTCATAAAATGAATGTGCACATGCTCCAGCATTAATAATTACGAAACCCTTAGGCTGCATTTTGCAGGTGAATTGGTTACTAATATGTAACTAAAAAAATTGAAGCAATATCTTTTTTTTTTTTTTTTTTTTTTTTTTTTTTTTTTGTAAATAACGGAGTTAGAAAATGAATATGAAGAAATCTAAGGTTATGATATTCAAGAATAGCTAGTTCTACGTTGAGGTATGATGAGAGATGGTAATGGAAAGGAGAAGTAATTTAAGTATAAGTAAAATTAAATTTTAGAGGGCGATGGAATGAACAAAAGAAATTCTTAGATTTATATTATTCCAATACTTTCTTTCTGAAATCTGTACGAATAATGCGTTTATCATTTGTGTTTTAATCTTCCACTCTGTACAAAGATCGCAAACGTCTGATTTTGACTTACGAAGAGGTAAATGGTTACCCAAAAAAATGATGAAATACGAGAAATTATAGGTTATTTTCAACTCTTGTGTAGTCTTCTGTTCAAAATACACTGAAAAGGCGTTGTACAGTTCTTTCATAGCAAAATCAGAATTTTCAATATATAGCTAGTTGATCCAAACCTGAGAATAACGAATAGAATGGCGAAGTATGTTTTTGAGATGATTTGATGCAGGTGCCAAATTCCATCTCAAGTTTATTGGGATGATTTTGGGTTTTACCCCTTCTCTCCTAAAGTTTGTTTCTATAATGTTCTAATTATTTTAGCAGTAATTTGAAGTAAATTTATGGAGTACCAACATGTCTCTGTATTATTTTTTTCTGCTTTTCAAAATGTACAAACAACAATATTCTCCTTGAATATAGGTGAACAATTTTTACTGTGTCTTGCTGCTCTTGTTTCTATAATCATTCCCTTAAAATATGTATTGGAACTCTATTTTGTTCAAAATAAGTATTTTATCGATCAAAGATAGATTATAAAAACAATAACTGCTACAACATTTTGTTAATATCTATAAATTTCTTCACTTTGCCTTCTTGTCCAATTCTTGTCAATGGATTTAACTTTTATGCCCTTAATTATTGAATTCAGTACATTGATCTACTATTTAACAGTTTGCATTATAACATTACAATGATATTCAACATTGAAGAAGTTAAATACAGCATACAGGTGTACTAGCATTATGATTCAAAACCACAAAAGTTTAGAGACAAAAAAATGAATGTAAGAAGAATAGATATTCATGTTTTTTCATACAAATTACCTTAATGTAGGTACTTCCTCAATTGCAGATGTTAATGGCAGCCGCGTACGCATATTGAGTACTTCCTCGATGAATCTAATTAAAAGAGAAAGTCACATTAATTGTGTAATGAAAGGTGATAAATGAATCTCCCCTTCAGTATATGTTTGAAGTCATTTAGTATTGCTGTTATCTCATCATCTTCAATGCAAATTACCTGCCTCTATGCTGCTTAAATTGTTTAAATACCTTTATCTCATGATCTATTATTCTGCGAAAAAGTTCCTCACTGTGTTTAATTGTTTGCACTCTAATATCAGTTGGAATTGAAATAAATATTGAGTCATTTGGAAATTAACGCGGGACGTCATAGTAAAGTTGATGATGATCAACTCAGGGAAACGTCGAACTACTCAGGCACTTCCTAAGGGATTCAGGTTTGCATCTTAAACTGTTAAACTGTTTGTAACTACCTTTATTACTTGAATATATATATATCTTAAATACATATAAGATAATTACAATTTCAAGAAATATAAAAGTGAAATAAATTGTTCAGATATTTGAGTTATAACTTCAGTTTCCTAAATAGTTCCTCTAAGGTATAATAATGGAGCTATTTTAAGTTACCATGCAATTTCCTAAATAGTTCCTCTAAGGTATAATAATGGAGCTATTTTAAGTTACCATGCAACTGCAGCTCTTGTTAAACGCAGATGGTTCATATGACCACCTGTGACTAAGGTCCTTTTCTGTCAACTTATTTTACGACAGTTGGAAATATTTTAACCTTTAACGAAGATATTCCTGTTTATGTAGCCTGTTTCATAAGAGTTTCTCCTTGATGTTTTATCTTTTTAGCCAACACTTTCTGAAATTTATATACCACGATACTGAATCCTGGGTTCATCGACGTTAAATACACCATCGCATCTATATATGTCGGTCCTGGTGGTGTAGTGGTAATCATACTTGCCTTCTAAACCCAAGATTGGGGGCTCGAACCCGGCCAGGATGTCGTACATTTACGGCACGATAAAGAACCTCAAGTCTGAAAGAAGAGGCCTCTGAGCAAAATTTGTCGGCCGCTTCACGCCCTGAATATAATGGGACATTGATGACCTGTGATGTTAAAGAGCATCCTTAAATAAACAAATAAAAAATTGCATCTATGCGACATATTTTCCAAATATATAATTTATTAAAATGTCAAATAATGCAAATATATTGTTATTAAATTCCATTGCACGAGTTAGTGATGTTCCTCTGGTTTACGTAAACAGAAGTTCTTTTTGGCGCGTTGCGTACAACCACGTTTCGGACCATTTCTATTTTTTTTTTTTTTTCTGTTGAAAATATTTATTATTTCATTTCGTTCGGTTGTTTCAAACGCTAACCTGCTCATATCGACAATTTATTTGAAAATGTGATTAAAACATGTACAAATTTAGGTAGCTTTCATTAGCTCTAGCGTTCTTGATATCTAGGTGTCTTTTCAGGATTAGGTTTTGGAATATTATAATGCCGACTGCATTCGTTGAATCCCTTAACACGTTCTAATAGGGTGTTCTTTGCTCCGTCATTCTGTAAAATATACAAGGGCTGGTCAATAAAAAATGATCATAACTATTTTTTTCAATGCCTACCACGTCGATGAATGTTTTTCTTTCGGGTGTAAAATCCTAAGTATGGCTTCCTTTGGAAGGGAAGTAAAGCCGTAGGTCCCTTGTCGTGGATTTACGGCATGTAAAAGAACCTCAAGCCTGAAAGAAGAGGCCTCTGAGCAAAATGTATGGACTGTTTCACTCCCGGAATTGAATGGGACGTTGATGGCCTGAGCTGTTAAAGAGCGTCCATACATAAACCACCAAAAAAAAAAAGGCTATGGTGTTCGTTTGTTACAACTGCCACCTCTTGTGTGCATGTCTTATGCTTCTTCAATTTTATTGCTTTGTTCCTGTGCCAATGCGCCCACCACTATTAGGAACACAAATTTATGATACTGTTGAAAAGAAGGACAAGCCAATCAGATTTTTATACAGAAAATATTCTCCTAGTGACTAAATAACCTATAAATAAATCGTCATATATCCTCATTCTCCCCTTTGAAGAGCTTCGATTTAACATCTCACCATTTCAGATTTGTTACAGCTAAAGTTACACAATGTAGATTCCTAGTCAGTGTTTCAATATAAGCGTTATGTTTCGCGGACAGAAAAGACATGTTATTTAATTAATGTATTTGTAGAGCACAGTGTCTTCACAATTGCAAAAAAAATACAATAGCTCTACGATTTAGAATACGGCACAAAATAGGCAACTTTTCTCCAAATAATATAATAAATTCTGCTCGTGTAAATCAACCTAACATCATTTTAACGACCTAGATTCTAGTGGTTCATGAATGTATCTACACCCAATACGAAAAGGTGTTCATCATGAAGTTTTACGGTGGGTATTAGTAGAAAGGCTGACAGTGCCTGAAGGTATCGAACTACATTAAAAAGAAACTAAGGCGGAGAGGGACCTTCAATGTTCTAAATAGCGGTGTGGAAAGCATGTAAAGAGCGGTTATCAATGCCGATGTGCCCAACCCGTTACGGAGACGCGATGACCACTTAAGCAGTCTGTAATTGCTAGTTACGCAATCGGCAAAGCTCCTACTTTCAAACAATTTGCTCGCGTCAAAGCGTGGCAAGGCTCAACGCTCGTTTTACGACAGGAAGCGGACGTGCTTAGCGACGATCGCCTGTCCAAGGGCACGCTGCAAAAGTGCAAAGTTGTTATTAATACAGTACAGCTACAAGGAAAGCAGAAACTTTCAATCTGGGGAATTTTAAGTATAACATAAATATCTCTATGAGATTGCAACTTCATTCTGACCGGCAGCACATCGTCGTAAGAAAAGCAAGGACCAATGACAGAGGCAGCTTCAAGACAATTCCAAAAATATAAAATTTCGTCCGACCACTCTACCTTTCAGAGGATTGAAAATTAAGCTCAGAATGAAATATGTAAATGTTCTTTCAATTAGTTTTTGTACGTTATAGATCAACAATAACAATACAAATGTGCTAATGAAGATCCAACATTAGATGATACTAAAAGACACAAGGAGAGCATTAATACTTTACACACTTTCTGCGTCAAAGGAGACCATGGTCGCCTGACACTAACAATAAAACGTGAATTTGATGTTATTCACTTAACACTTTGAATCGAAAGTTAATTTAATGCAGGTTACAATGTACAGATATTTATCAACGGCGGAACGCGTATTTTTACTTCAGAAGTGATGATTACATTACAGGGATGTTATTGATTCGTTTGTAGAACATTTTACAAATACTAAACCTCTTTCTCAACAAGCTATTCATAGTTAGAGTAAAACATTTGAAAAAAATGGGTCAGTAGAGGATCTTACTATTCACCTTATGACTGTGACACAATCATCAAAGAAACCAACACGAAAAGCACCCAATGATTGTGGTATATCAAGAACAAGCCTCCGAATATTATAAAAACATAGAGCTGAGAGTCTAAAGCCCTGCTTTACTCCAGAGTCTCAATGAAGAGATATGTAAATAACTCTGTGATAAGACAACTTTTATGAATCGGGAAATGAACTAGGATTATGAGAATCAACTTTGATACTACGGACTGAACTGAATGCTTTTTGAGTGATTGTGTGGGCAGGAGTTTTTGCGATCTTTTTGGTTAGAACATTAACCCTGAAAATTACGAGATGCATTCAAGTTATAATACCTCCTAACTAATCATACGAAAACAATGAAACTTATCTCACTTCTCGACGTAATTTCCCTGCAGCCGTAAACATTTTTCTAAACGTCGACGTCATGATTCCATGGTCGCTGCGAACGCTTCTGTAGGAGTCTGTTTTGACCACTGGAAAATCGTTGATGCAATAGCAGCACGGCTAGTGAACGTGCTACCACGGAGAGTGTCTTTCATCGTTGGAAACAGTCAAAAATCACTGGAAGCCAGGTCAGGTGAGTAGGGAGCATGATTTTGTTGAAGAAACTGCTGCGTCACGTTCGCCCGATGCGCTGGGGCGTTGTCTTGGTGAAATAGCACACGTGCAGCTTTTTCCGGCCGTTTTTCACGCAATGCTGGAAGGAGCTTTTGCTTCAAAACATCTTCGTAGGATACACCTGTCACCGTAGTGCCCTTTGGAACACAATGAGTTAGGATCGCTGCCCCAGAGCATGGCGACCATGATTTTTTCTGCACTGGCTACCCGAAAAATGTTTGGTGGCGGTGAATCTGAGTGCTTCCATTGAGCAGACTGGCTTTTCGTTTCAGGATTGAAAAACGGCACTCATGTATCATCCATTGTCACAATCGATGAAAAAAAAAAAACGTGTCATTCATTACGCGTCAACATTGTCTGGTAACATGCCACGCGCGCAGCGTTGTGATCGTCCGTAAGCATTCGTGATACCCGCCTGGAAGATAATTTTCATATTTTCAGATCTTCATACAGAATTGTGTGCACAGATCCCACAGAAATACCAACTTTGGAGGCGATGTGTTCCACACTCATTCGGCGATCCTCCAAAACAAATTTCTCCATTCCTCGGTTTATCAGTCCGGCTGTGCTAGGCCGAGATTTTTTTTTTTTTTGAGTAGTGTTTAACGCCCGTTTTCACTACTGAGGCACCACAGGCGGTGAACACATGATACATGAGATGAAATGATAAATTGGGAAAGGATATTTTTTTTTTTTAAGGAAGGAAGCGTTCCAGGCCTAAAGTTTAGGTACCTCCCCGGCATTTGCCAGTTATGAAGACTGAGGAAAACCTGGAAAAAACCCCAGTCAGGGAGGACGGTCCTGGCGGGATTCGAACCGCAGACCTCCCGCTCACGAGTCCGTGCCTTAACGACCTCGGCCACCCGTGGCGGTAGGCCGAGATTGCCTTGGTTTGTTGTCACACGACGATCTGCCTTCCTTGAACCGTCGCACCCATGAATGCACATTAGACACCATCACCGCATGCTCACTTAACTGGCGATGAATATCAATAGGTATCAAATCATACAGATGGAGAAAACGAATGATTACACACTGTTTTTGTAATGAAAACGTAGTCATTTTGAAGTATCAAAAACAGTCCTCACTGTAGCCGCTGCCACTAGAGTTCTTTGTTCCATACAGTTCTGCCATCTTTGTCACATATTGACAATGAGTGCTCGCGTATTTTAAAATAAACCACATGTTTCTCCATCTGTTTCCAGTCCTGAGAAAAAAATCGGGGGTGTTATAACTTGAATACACCTATTACTTTGACAATCTGTATGAAGTGATGATTGAACTGGAAAACAGTTCAATAATAAACATTTATGGAGAAATTTTAATGTGACATGATGGTGCATCTTCTCACTACAGGCACATTATAAAAGACTTTTTAAATTATACATTTCATACGTGGATTGGTAGACATGAAACCTATGAATGGCCTGCTCGTTCTCTAACTCCAATGTATGTGCTTTTTATTCAGATGTTATTAAAAAAATAAAAGAAAACAGGATCTGAAGCATTTGAAGGAACAACTCATGTTAGCATGCTGTATATCAGACGTAGCGAAAAGATGACTCGTGAGCACTGATGATTGTTTACATACGAACGTCGGTTGCATAAGTTGCATAAATTTCAGTAAACATAAGCGATGCCTGCGGAGGATTGACATGCCTCAAACCACTTCAAAAAAGAGGAAGTCTCATGCGACAAGAAAGAATATTTTTAGTGAACATGGCGACAACATATTTGTTATGTTAAGGGGAAATTTCAAACACAATGTAAAAATTAACCTGAAAGATTGCGTGCACACTTTATCACTAGATAAAGTAATGCTTTTATCATAGTAGCAAATAAAATAAGGTTGAATAATGGGTAAGTGGTATGTAACAAACTGCCCGCTCTTAAACTTTGCGTTATTAACATATCATAACTGCACATCACCATGTTGAAATAAAGTAGGGTCAGAAAACGAACTACTGATGCATCCATGCTAAATACAACAACTGAAAAAAATGCAATTAGTAATGAACACACACACACACACACACACACACACACACACACACACACACACACACACACTGACCTAGAACTAACCTCGGGTAAATCCTAGAAATCGGAGGACCCATTGATTTATCGCGGCTCGCTACGGCCTGGCGGCCTTCGCTTGTCTCCTATCGAAAAAAAAAATTAAACCTGTTGTTACACCGCAAAAGTATATAACAGTTGGGTTGGCAACTTTGAAAAACTAATGTGGAATCGTTGAAGATACACAACGCTAAAGCTAGGCACAGATTCGCCCTGGTGGTGAAAAATATAAGACATACAGCAGAACAGAACTCTGAAAAATAACAACGAGCCACTGTAGATAGTTCGCAGAGTGGAAAAATTGAAAGACATGCACGGAACATAATAATGTGCAAATTTGTTACATTCATCTAGTTTTATCACTGGACACTTGCAACCATGAACTGTAATAATAATAATAATAATAATAATAATAATAATAATAATAATAATAATAATAATAATAATAAAGAAGCGAACCGTGATTCAAAGAGTTTTAGAATGTGCACTGTGTGGCTTGAATTGCCAAGAGGAAGAAAACATCTATAAATTCGACAATTAGTGGCTCTTGACGAAATAAAATAAAGAGAGCAGGCACGAGAATAACGAGAATTACTTGTATTTTCTTGTGTCGAATAAAGTAAAGGACAAATAAAAATATCACGGATACGAAAGTAAGTTAGGTTAGGTTAGATGTTCGCTAAACTTATCACTTATTTCTGCTAACTGTTATATTTTATTTCATTTATATCATTTTAATGTTCATACTTTTGTTTCCCATGTATACCATTACTTTTGTCAGCTGTTATGCTATTGTTTTATTTTTATTTACTCTATATTCTCTGTTGAATTTATTTTTCATGTTTACTTTTGATATATAACATTATTATTCTTGTGATATCTATTTTATGTATGATTATTCTTACCTTATCCCTTTCATGGCCTTTTAACCATTATTTTTATATTTCTTTTTATTTTATTTATTTATTTTTACCCATTCCCATTAGCAAGTTGGCGACGTCTCCTTTGTTGTTACGTTGACTTTCATTTCAGAGCAAATGGGCCCAATACGATGTATCAGTGGAAAGTTTCTAGTGTAAAGCAGTATATAGTATTTGTTGGTTATCATCGTTATTGCCACTATTGTTAGCAAAATTTGAAATAGATGTTTAATTTTAACATGATTGTGTTCTCAAAACACCCTGATTTTGCTTCTTTTTATAACGATATAAAGCGAAGCGCTATAGAAAATAAGCACATCTCATATCATTAATGAAATAAAACAGATGTTTTGGTAGTATATTATTAAAGTTTTATTTCCTTTTCATTACTTTCTTCACTTTATCCCTTTTCTAAAATAGCTATTGTAAATGTTATAGCTTTTTTCGGGCCCTATTCATTGCTAACTTAAGTATATTCTTTTTCTATTGATAACCCTAATAATTGTAACTGTACTTTACATCGTGTTCCCTGTTACATCTTGATGTAAACAAATAAGAATGTATCACTCCGCGGTGCATGGTTGCGATTAGTTAAGTAGAACTATTAACGCTACAAACAGCTGATGCAACGCATTTAATTGTTAGTTCTGGTTACTATTCACAAACTTAATATTAATTTTGCACGATTACCTTTGAACGAATTTCCTTGAGAGTGTTTTAAAATACTATCTGGACTAGCACATGCATCCGCCATTCCGCCTCTTTGCATTAAAACTGATTGCATGATCAGAGAGCAACACATGTGTGAATTACTAACGATTAAAATGCATAATAAGGTAATGACAATGAATGGTATCTTTCAAGATTATAACTGTATTCTCTAATATGATTTTTTCGATGAAAACTAGCTCCTATTAAAGTTTAAACTGTAACTTCCTTAGGGACTACTGTGCGTAACATCAGAGATGTAAGTCGTCCTGAAACCAATGAGAAAAGGGTTGTACCACACGTTTATAGTTAGGTTAGAATAGAAGTAATAGCAAATAGGACGTTTATCAGCTCATGAAAAAGAGCTGTAGAATCTGCTGGCATTTTAAAACAAAGGAATCCATAAAATGGGCTAAACGAATGCAATTACAAAAGTGTCTAATAATAGCCAACACTTGCATTAAAAGAGTTCTTATTCTATGCTCATGAATGCCTTTTAATTGAGTTAGTACTCTGCCTCTGTATATTATCCCCTTTAAAAATGATTTACTTCATCACTACCAGACGAACAGAAACAGATAAGTGCAAACTATGTTTGCAGCTAAGAGAGAAGGGTGAATGTGCCCATTAACGGTCACAATTGGAATCCTAAAATGATATCATTCCCTTTCTAATGGAACAATAATCGCTCGAGGCGAGGCTCGAACGAGGATATGCTTAGGTCTGTACCGGCTCCAAGCCTTTACTTCATAGCTATTAAACAATGAGTTATACAGCAGGAATTAGCTTACAATGAGCTCCTTAAATTACTGGCCCCACCAGTGCAGCTTAATATTGTTCCGAGTACACATTGTCTTATTGACAAACAATAGGTACAACGCACCCAGCGATCGCCCACATCACATTCTGACCTGAACCTTCTCGCATTGGTCAGCTTTAAATGTGATTCAAGACAGCGGGACCAATAAGCTTTTGCTGGGGAAGTAGGCACGAATCATAACCCCATACATGAAATACATTTCTGAATTGTAAACATTAACTGTTTCTCTTTCCTTATACATGGAAAAGGTGTGAAAGCAAAGAAAAGCAACCTAAGTAACAAGACAAGATCAACATAAGTGCATGGGGTTACCCCTTAGAATCCTGATCTTCTATAAGGTTCAATCAAAGAGTAACCTTAATTTTGTTTATTCATAAAATATATACATTGGGATTGAAAACGTTTCTTCGTTTTTCAACATTGTCCTCATTTTCATTCCACGAGAAACAGTCTTGTGACCGACCTCGTAACCCACGCATGTACCACGTCTTTCATCTCGTGTCAGTGCAGAATTTCTTGCCTTGGTCTACAGACGATAATCGGAAGGTGCCAGGTCCGGTGAATAAGCAGGATGTGTAATACAGTGCAATTTTCGTGCCGTTGCATGAGCTGTGTTTGGTCTTGCATTATCATGCTGTAAGAGTACACCAGTTGTGAGCAAACAATGGTTTCCAAGCAGATCACAATATGACTCGCTGTCAACGTTGGGTGCAATGTTCCATTATTGGACCTTTAGAGTCCCAGAAGAACGTGAGCAATGTTTTAACGTCTGAAATAGCGTTTGTTTTTGCGATGATGAACTCCGCCACTCTCTGCTGAGTCGTTTGGTCTCTGGCTGGAAGTATTGGGGCCAGCATTCATCACCAGTGAGTATACACTTTAAGAAGCCATCTCCTTCGGCTTCAAGACCTAACAATGTTTCAAAAACTTCCACACAATGTTCTTTCAGTTCAGGGGTGAGTTGTTTTAGTACCCACGTAGCGGAAACTTTGCGTTACTGCAGAATGTGTTGCGTAGAGCTATAAACGACGCTGCAGTTACCTCATCGATTATTACCGGCTGATTGTCTCACATAACTTGTTTAACTGCAGCAATAGTACCTGGAGTAAGCGCAGTATGCGCTCGAACAGAGCGAGCTGCAGCACTCAAGTTCACACTCCACTTTAAAGCTTTCTATGCCGCACAAACCTTCTGAAGTGACATACAGGAATCCCCAAGTAGCCTCTTCGTTCTTCGATGAATGTCTGCTGGTTTCTCGCCCATTCTACCCCAACAAAACGGATAATTGCTCGCTGCTCCTCGTTCGCACATGTTTCGAAAGGGGCTGCCATCTTGTTATGGTTGCTGACTTCATATTTCCCAAGATGCCGCGCGCGCTTATTCTTCCAGCTAAAGGATATAGATATGCGTCATTTATATGTACAGTATAACACATTACTGCTTTTTTCTAAATTTTTATTGCTAAATAAAGGTTTCATTTTGATTCAGTTCTCGTACAAATCAAAAAGAAACGGTTCAAACTATCAAATGCAAGAGACGTGTAAATCCCGTAAATGTAAATGTGATACAAAATTTTGTTCTGAAAAATCGGGCACATTTCATCTTTCAAAATACATAGATAGTCAAAAATATTTCCGAAATTTAACGCCACGGGTGGCCGAGGTCATTTAGGCACGGACTCGTGAGCGGAAGGGTTGGGGTTCGAATCCCGCCAGGATCGCCCTCTCTGACTGAGGTTTTTTTTCAGGTTTTCCTCAGTCCTCATAAATGGCAAATGTCGGGGAAGTACCCTAACTTAGGCTGGAACGATTCCTTTCTTAAAAATAAATCCTTTCCCAATATATCATTTCCTCTCATTTATTATCAGTATCCATCGTCTGGGTGCCTCTGTAGCAAAAACGGGCGTTAAGCACTATTCATTCATTCTCCGAAATTTAAAAGAAAAATCGGTATTTTCTGAATACTGACTTAATGCAATTTGCACAGTAACGCGAAGAAACATTGGAAATGTCTATTTATGCTGTTTTCAATGACCACCAAAAACGGTTTTTTTTGGGGGGGACGGTGGCCACTTAAGGCCAATAAGGGATACTACGGTTTCGTCAAATAGCAGCTAATGAACGTATTGAGGAAAGGGGAAGAGGAAAAGGAAAGGAAATGCCAAATTGGTAGATAGAGGCAACTATGTGCACCCTGTGGAAGAGGAAATCAACCGTGCATCCGTCTATATCTGCAGTCGACATGGAGTCTGTGCAACGTAGCGAGAGAGTTGTAAGTATATCTTTAGGGAGATTATATTGAAAAATAAAACATATTCAAGTGACGTATGCAGTTAACTACATTGTAAAATTCCGGAAATCTTTTTTATTAACTCTGTATATTTGTCATTGTTAAACTATATTGCATTAATGAAATTTATAAGAACTCGTCCATTCATTGTTTGGCTTAGTACTTTTCAGATCATCCTCAAGTTTTATATTCTGCATCACCTTTGTTTTTATTGAAACAAGATCTGGTTGAAGCAGATAATGAATTTTCGGAGTTTGGCTTATTGGACTGAAACAAAAATTGGCAACGTTTTCCGCTCATGTTTTAAATAGTTAGTGTCTAAACATAGTTAATTGAAAGTAAAGGATGCTAGATAAGTCAGATTTATTGGGACAAAAAGATCTGTACAGATCATTCTTATGATCTGAATGATATTTTGTTTTTTATTTGTTTATTTTTTTTAAGTTCGGATGTCTCTCTTTTCTACTCTCGTAGCACATACCTGGATTTTGGTGTTAAGAAATGTAATTCGTTAATTCAGTTTCTAATCGGTAAATAGCGAAAAACAACGAATTTTCAATGCCGAAACTTCGAAAGATGTTGCCACTTTATGTGTAGTCTAATGAGTTTTAATTTTATTGCGCTGCATAAAAACTTTATTCTTATTCCAGAATTTGTTGTATTTCCTGTTTTAGAATCCCTCATTTATAAACTTTGACACCAAATTTCTGCTTCAGTATATAGTTTAATTTGACTGCCGGTCAAATTAAACTCTATTCCCTCCCATTAACAAACGCGATCAGCAAAAATATTTAAAAATATAGCAAAAGTACTCGAATGTAGCGCGATATTTGATTTGTATATTGCTTCAAGTTTCAAGAGGTCAGAAGCAAACAGGTATCGCGATTATTTCAATGTGGCAAAAGAGATAACAAACGATTAAAAATATTATAATAAAAAGATAAATATACAGTGTAATGAGTAATCATAGTCTATATGAAAGACGTCTTAAGCATATTTTGAAATAAATATCCAACTGAATAACGGCACTTTTAATATGACTTGACGTTAAAAGTTCAAATATTTACAGTATAAGAGACTTGCTTTTATGATTAATATATTTCACCATAGTCCTTGAACAACAACTACTTTTTGCATGTTGAATATCTTTGTCTAGATCACAATGGCACGGTGATATAATGAGAAGCGCAAAGTCGTTGGTTATTCTATAAAACAAATAATTTTGGGCTAATTCGTCCACATCTCCCTTTACTATTGGTCTAATAGCATTATGGTTACTTGCATTTACCTTACTTATTTTACCCATTTCAGACAAATTGCGGTTTTTTTTTTTTTTGTTTTTTTTGTTTTTTTTTTTTGTTTTTTGTTTTTTGTTTTTTTTTTTTATTTACTTATGGACGCTCTTTAGCATCTCAGGTCATCAGCGTCCCATTCAACTCAGGGCGTGAAACGGCAGACAAATTTTGTTCAGATGCCTTTCTTTCAGGTTTGAGGTTCTTTTTCGTGCCGTAAATGTACGACACGGGACCCACGACTTTACTTCCCTTCCGAAGGAAGCCATACTTGGCATTTTTACGCCCGAAAAAATCCATCGGTCCTGGCCGGGTTCGAGCCCGCGATCTTGGGTTTAGGAGGCAAGTATGGTAACCACTACACCACCAAAACCGACAACTTACCGTTGAGGACTGAACCACTAGTATAGTTGTTGGCAAGAAAACGTAAGTGATCGCAGGAAACCAGACCAGCGGCGGAATCGAAAGCAATGTATAGTTATGAATAGCATGTAACCCGAACTATATTACGATAATCAGGCGTGTGTGTGTGAGCACCGAACAATGTGCTATATAGTAATTATAATGCGTTAGAAATATTATGTCAGTTTGTTTAATACTAGAACCACTTATAACGTTTCAAATGTTTAGAGAATATATGACTCAATAGTGGAGAGCAAAATGATGTATGAAATAGAAATTTGGGCGCCAGATGGAGGATGGAAAGCGATAAATATGATAAATAGACTATTTTGTAGTATTGTTCTAAACTTACATAGATCCTCATCTAACGACGTTACTCTAATGGAACTAGGAAGATTGGGCTATAAAAGGAAGGTCATAGAAAAAAAAACTGAAATTTTATTATATAATAGCGAGATTATAAGATGAGAATATCATCAAGTAGTATTTGGTAGCACAAGAAAAAATTAAGGGGAGAGAAAGTTCGATATCTAAAATATTCTACAAGAAGTGGGCATGGGTTCAACATGTTAGGAGGAGGAAAAGAATGGGAAAAGGATTTTGGAAAGAGATAAAAACAAAAATTGAGGATGTTGAAATGGGGTTAATCTTAATGTGAAAAACCAGATAGTTGTAACTGCAATTTTTTCCCAGTTTTTGTGCCATGGTCAGCTGGAGATGAGAATTGCAAACTTTTGGCCGCAACTACGACGAAAATCTTCAAGTAGATTATTTTCAGATAGTACTTGTATATTAGAATGTGAGTAAACCCAGTTTTTGGAGGGAATAGTTCCTATTACGAAAGTGGGAAATTTTATCAAAGAATTATAAATCTAAAATCAGACGAAAATATTAAGAAACTTGGAAAATACACAGGCAAAGTGAGAAAAAATGGTTACGGAAGGTGGGCAAGACAAATAGGAACAACAATGCTGACAATTGCAGTATCTAGGAGTGAATAAAATGTCCCCATTAAATACTTGGTGTTAATTCCAATGGGGTACGGAAGGAATGCAACTCCATAAAGTGAGGGTGATTAAGTGGGAAATTTAAATGTTTTAATATCAGTGAATTTACATGTATTGACAATACGGAAATGTAAATTATTTACTTTGATGTTAACATGTTTACTAGTTTGTGCAAAGTGCATGAATTTGGTTTTATTCATATGTTAAAAATATTATATCTACATGTGAATTAGAAATTGGAAGAAAAGAATTCATTTAATTCAATATAACTTTTCAAACTTCTATTGCTGATTGATTTTATTATGAATTAGCGACATTTCGTAAGTTGTTTCATAGATAATTTAGCCGCTGAAACTTTAATATATTTTGAGTTAGTTATTGACCTACTGGGATTAATACTTGAAACCGCCTATGTTTTTCAACCAATAATTGCTTTGTTTTAACAGTTGGATGAAAGAACAACAATGCGTTGCAAGCACAGGTAACTAAAGGACATTTTTGAGCCTCTGATTGTAAGTGTCTGAAGGGTAAACATGTCTCGGTGATCGGTATGGTAGAGGCCTCATCTTCTCACAGATGAATAATGAGGATTTTCAAGTATCTTTCCGAGGATCTATCGAATCTGGAGGACGGTGCAGAAACAGATGGTATAAGGATGCATGGTAATAACTCAGTTAAGGAAACCACCCTGCAATAATTGTTTCGGGGAATAGCAGTTCCAATAATGAAATTTACTTGCCAATAGTAATGGGGACCTCCATTCTTCAGTCAGATAATGAGTAAGAATAGGCGCTTTGAAATATTTCGACTTTGATCTGAAAACTACAAGGTCAGAACGATTGAAAACTGATAAACATGTCTGTTTTCATAACTAATTCTTGGAAGAGAGCTATTGATAATTATCAACTAAGCTATAATCCGGCTGTAAATATCACAGTAGTTGATCAACCTTTTCTCAGCAGAGCGCGATGCCCTTATCTGCAACACATGTGAAATAAGTCTGATAAACTCGATATAAAATTCTGACTTCTAGTAGATGTTGACACAAATATCTTTGTAATAAGTTTCGTATCTTGGTTGCTGACGAAAATTTCCCCGAGAGCATAGTGATGAAGTTAAGTATCTCTATATTGCACTAAGGGACAGAATATCATTAAAAATAAGTGAAACTTGGTAGCAAACTGAAAGCTGAAGGAATAGAGTCTGGTTGGTGCAATGAAACGTACAAAGGGAAATGCTTCAAAATTAAAAAACACATGAAAACTTCTTTTTATATGCCAATTTTCCTAAACATTTTAAGGAACAACTTTAAATGTTTATCAACTGAAAAGAAACAAGAACGTTTAATGTATCCAGGTGTTGAGATACAGAATAACGCAAAATTACCTCCGGATCAAATAGTTTCTACAACAAAATAAAGTTTGCAGTCGACGCCATGGACCAGACAGCAAATTAAAGTTCTGTTCGTCGCGTCGATAGCCAGTGCGTCTTTACCTCAACATTTTTGACGTAGCGTTTATCAATTCATGGATTATTTTCAAGAAAATAACGCGAAATAGAATAAGTCGCAGAAATGTTATGCTAGAACTCGCAGAAGAACTACGCGCCTAATGAAACTAGGAACCAAACAAGAAAGAGGAGGAAGTAGTATTAGTAGTAGAAGAAGAAGAAGAAGAAGAAGAAGAAGAAGAAGAAGAAGAAGAAAAAGAAGCAACTTCGGAGACACCCAATCGGAGATAACAATGCAAAATGAAAAAATGTCAAAGCAAGATTAAATGCAAAACCCGTTTGTGTACCCGCACAAAAGAAATAAAGCAAGCACTTTGTATTGAATATAAAAAATGCACTGGAATAATTTTGGTATTTTGTATTTTCGTTAGCCATGTCTAAAGACAATGGGAAAAGATTTACAACACACAAATACACTTTTAAAACTATGCCACTATAAAGGTTTTCCCCAGACAATACCGCTACGGGTGGCAGAGGTCGTTAAAGCGCGGACTTGTGAGCGGGAGGTTCAGGGGTTTGAATCCCGCCAGGACCGTCCTCCCTGACTGAGGTTTTTTCCAGGTTTTCCGGTCCTCATAAATGGCAAATGCGGAGAGGTACCCTAAACTTAGGCCTGGAACGATTCCTACCTTAAAAATACCTTTCCAAATTTATCATTTCATCTCATGTAAGGCCTGTGGTGCCTCTATAGTAAAAACGGGCGTTAAACACTATTCATTCATCCCCAGACACATTATAGTCTTTTAATCAGCTACATGCCTATGCGTTCGTTATTAAGTATGTTGTAAAGTGAAACAATGTTTCATTTAGCATAAAATTAGTACTTACTAAGTTTAATATACACTTAACATAAGCGATCAAAATGAGCCCTTTGGCGGTTCTACCTAAATTATACATATAACAGTTCCGGCGGCTCTAGTATAAACCCATTGAATAATTAAAGCGTTATCAAATACTTGCTTCAATACACATACTATTTTTCCGCAGCGACTGTACAGAATACGAGGTCTGTTTAAAAAGTATTGCGAATTTTGTGTTTTTCAAAAATTATTTATTTATTCATGAATATCTATTTTGTCCCCTTCAAAGTAATCTCCACCAGATATTATACACTTGTCCCAACGTTTTTTCCAATCCTCGAAGCACTTTAATTTTTTTTTTTTTTTTTTTTTTTTTTTTTTCGATTTTGTTCAGCTCTTCCTTCGATGCCGTCTTTATCTCCTCAATCGTGGCGTAGCGTCGTCCTTTCATGGGCCTTTTCAGTTTTGGGAACAAAAAAATAGTCACAGGGAGCCAGGTCTGGGGAGTACGGTGGCTGCGGCATCATAAGTGTGTTGTTTTTGCCCAAAAATTCGCGCACAAGCAACGATGTGTGAGCAGGGGCGTTATTATGGTGCAAAAGCCAATTTTTGTTCATCCACAAATCCGGGCGTTTCTGGCAGATTACTTCGCGCAAATTGCGCATAACTTGCACGTAATATTCCTTATTGACCGTTCTACCCTGTGGCAAGAACTCATGATGCACCACGCCCCTGCAATCGAAGAAAACTGTAAGCAAAACCTTCACATTCGACCGAACTTGGCGCGCTTTTTTCGGTCTTGGCTCGTGTGGCAGCATCCTTTGGGATTATTGAGCTTTAGTTTCCACGTCATAACCATAAACCCATGATTCGTCACCAGTTATGACCCTCTGGAGCAAATTTGGGTTTTCGCGGACAGAGTTCAACAGCTCCTTAGCAACGTTCATGCGATGGTTTTTTTGGTCGAAATTGAGCAAATTTGGTACGAATTTTGCGGCGACACATCTCATGCCCAAACCATTGGTAAGAATCGAATAGCACGAGCCAATCAATATGTTTAGGTTCTCAGCAACTTCTCTAACGGTGATTCTACGATTGGCCAATACCATTTTCTTCGCTTCTTCAATGTTTTCGTCTGTTGTTGACGAGCTCGAGCGTCCGGGACGCTCTTCGTCGTTCACATCTTCTCGACCCTCTGAGAACATTTTATAAACGTTGCTTTGGTTCAAGGTAGCTTCACCATATGCCACAGTCAACATTCCGAATGTATCCGCGCACTTAATTTCGTTTTTCACTCAAAACTTGATACAGATTCTTTGTCCCATTTTTTGGAATAGGCAAAAATCGAAGACGAGCCAAAACACGTCCAAGCAAAATAGCTGTCAACAATTAACTGAACATTCAAAATGGCCGAACTTGTCAACATAAGTGAGGGACATGAGTACCAACATAACGCCACAAAACAATCGAAAATCGAATATACGTAGCCCGCGGAAATTCAAAATTCGCGATACTTTTTGAAGAGACCTCGTATGTAGTGCGACTTGAGCATTTAGAGTTCATTATCGGTAAAGTTACCTGAAACTGGCAATATACGTATTTATAATAGCAGGCATAGGTGAGAGAACAGTAATCCACTCTAGGAATCACTAGCTACTAAATGCTGTTATCGTTCAAATTACGGGAATAAATCAGAATAACACCTCTGATAAATAAGAGGGTAAGTCAAAAAGTAAGTTTCCCTATTTTATTATTCCGAAACAAAGGAATGGAGCTGGCTTCAATTTTTGCATCTGCTAGTTTTAATAGTAGTAAAGAACTTTTATTGTAGCAATTTTAAAATACACACAAGTACAAATGTAACATGGGCCTTATGGCAGTACATGGTAATACCGTCCTTGTAACAATCAAAATATACATACATACATACATTACATACATACATACATACATACATACATACATACATACATACATACATACATACACCGCCACGGGTGGCCGAGGTCGTTAAGGCATGGACTCGTGAGCGGGAGGTCTGCGGTTCGAATCCCGCCAGGACCGTCCTCCCTGACTGGGGTTTTTTCCAGGTTTTCCTCAGTCTTCATAACTGGCAAATGCCGGGGAGGTACCTAAACTTAGGCCTGGAACGCTTCCTTCCTTAAAAAAAAAAAAAAAAAAAAATCCTTTCCCAATATATCATTTCATTTCATGTATCATCAGTGTCCACCGCCTGTGGTGCCTCAGTAGTAAAAACGGGCGTTAAACACTATTCAAAAAAAAAAAAATACATACATACATACATACTTACAGGCATATATACTTATATACTTACAAATCGATGTACTTACATCACACGTTTTCTACGAGTAATTTTATATACATATACACAAACATGAAAAGAACTCTTCCTTCTGAGCCCCCTTTCGTTTTACCCGCCTCCCCTCAACTACCCCTATTGTCTATAGCCATTAATTTTCTTTATCTGGTCTTCGCTAGCAATATTTCCAAATTGTGTGAGTATCTCTCAAGCACCAACACTCCCGGCAGATGTTCAAACTTCTATTGGAATTCTGAAATTGCGGTGATCTGCCAGTTTGTAGTCTCATCTGTAGAAAACCATCACGGGTGGCCGATATCGTTAAGGCGCGGACTCATGAGCGGTAGATCTAGGGTTCGAATCCCACCAGGACCGTCCTTCGTGACTGAGGTATTTTCCAGGTTTTTCTCAATCCTCATAAATGGCAAATGCCGGGGAGGTGCCCTTAACTTAGGTCTGGAATGTTTCCTTCCTTAAAAATCATTTCCCAATTTATCATTTTATCTCATTTATCATCAGTGTCCACCGCCTGTGGTGTCTAAGTAGTAAAAACGGGCGTTAAACACTATACAAAAAAATCATCTATAGAAGCCCACAGGTGCATAATTTGATGAAACAGAATCTTGACGAAGCAATAGTTGCAAAATGGCAAAGACGCTGAACGAGAGATTAAGGAAGGAGATGCGCGCAGTGCCCCATCTTTTGTGATAAGAAAACTCGAAATCTGTCGACATTCATAGAATAATTGTGTCTACATTCGTAGAGGAAGGGAAATCACCCAATAAGTGCGGAAGTGGTGCCGTGCCTTTGCAAAGGGTCGAAAGATATGACAGACCTATTCGTTTATGTCATTGATTAGATTTGAGGGAGAAATAGAAGTGTGATATGTCCAATAAAGTGAAAGATGAAGAGATGAAATGTTTTGACGAGCAACTTTCTACGTAAGGGAATGAATGGAAGAACTCATGTTAAGCCACGGCAGTGGTTTGAATAAATTGGTGGTTATGTTGGAAAATATGAAATGGCGATTTAAAACCGTTTATCTTGCCCTATCTTTACGATGTTTATTTCTTGACTTACCGTTAGTAGGGAGTACAGAATTAATTTTTAAAATATAAAAATTGAACATCTTAGAAGACTTTGATTTGGAAGATTACAGGCGGAAGAGATATTCAAGACTTCACCAGGTTCCCATCACAAAACAAGATGTGAAGAAACAAGCTACTGGCTCCTCCCCTACATTAGTGGCCGGCAGCTCGTGAGTGGTGGTGATGATTATGATTAATGGAATTTAAATTAACTCCAGGGTTTGTGGTTCGTGTCTGCACCTCTGAAACAAAGGTGATTAGTATCTCATTAAACAACATGCTACAGCCCTAGCAATAAAGTGCAGCCAAATGTAAAGAGGCACACACATGCTGACAAATGTCTCCACATTTTATAACCAGATGAACACAACCGTAAGCCTATAGTCATCAGATGAAACAATTTACAGTTAACTCATATTGTACAATAGTATGTATGAATAGAACCAAACTACCATGAAAATTTGCTAACAAATGTTTACATAATGAAAGTATAGACGTCATTGGTTGATTTATCTATCTTTTTTGCCAAATATTCTGAATGAAAACGTTCTCATGATCGTAAATTTTAAAGTCACAATAAGTTCGGAGCGTTAGTTCAGTTACAAATCATGTTCTATCAGTGCAAATTCATCGAAAGGTTTTTAACAGTCTAACAATTGGTTCAGTTCCAAACGCTCATGTATGCTGAAATGAACATACATGACACACAATTAAGAACACGTGAACACCAATTCAAGAAAATAGTGACTAAATTAACACTGTATACTGTATGCTTTATTTACCTCACACCATTTATTTATTTATTCATTAATCAGCATGCTTCATTACCTAATATACGTACCTACAAGCTTTAAAACCAAAGTTTACAACATGCTAAATGCAGATCTGATACATTATTCTCAATTTTTAATATATCATTTAAATTCTGTATGTATGAAAACATAGTCAGATTCAAAATTTCATTTTCTACATGATCGTACATACTTTTCATAGATATCTGTAACGCCGTTACTCATTTACTTATTACTAGTTAGAAAACATATTTGCCATGTATGTGTAGTTGCCTTAGCATCAACCATACAGTGTAGCTGACACTGCACTCTTCCTAGAGTTCCGATGGAAAAAACAGCAGATTTCTGTATGCATCCACAAACTCTAATCCCTTCCTTTTGACGTCTTGAACCTAAACACGCGTAAGACTTACGCTAATATCTTGTTTTCGAAATTAGGGCTGAACAAACCGCAGCAATTGTAGATTGAAACCGTTACCAGAAAATAGCACTTGTGGTTGCAACACCGCTCTACTATTTCATTCTTCACCAGTAACTGATCAAGTGTCATTTCACAAACTGTCCATATACAAAACCGTCTCTCGCTTTCCTTGCATGGGTGCATACTGGACTAATCAGCGCACAGCTGTAGTAGTAAATAGTTCTGAAATCGTTATTAGGTTTGTTTGAGGACGCTGTTTAACATCTTGACTCATTAGCGTCTCATTCAATTCAAGGCGTGAAACAGCCAATAAATTTTGCTCAGAGGTTTCTTCTTTCAGACTTGAGGTTCTTTTACGTGCCGTAAATCTATGACGCGGAACCAGTGGTTTTACTTCCTTTTCGAAGGAAGTCAAAGGATTTTCACGTGGAGGGAAAAAACTTCAACCCTTAAGGCAAATACTAGACCACCACGACTGACTTCTCCTAGTGATAAGTATAAAGGTTTTACACTATTCCATAAGTTTTAGCTACCTTGATATTCCGTATTTGCCTAAATTTGACCAGATTTTTCCGCATTGCTTTTGCGCTATATATGACTGGAATTATCGCTCCTTTGTAGATTGTTTTGAAGGCTTTGTATCCTAGACCTCATTGCAACTTAGCTTTTTATTCCTCTGTTTGTAAGAGCAATACATTTCCCTACTTTTTGTAAAAGTTAAAATTGAATTTTTGTCTGGCCATATATATCTCTAGGTACTTCAGTTCTTCTGTTTGATCTAATTTTCTGTTAATCAATAGAGACGACTTTTCTTTTCCGTTCCAGTGCTCTGGAAAGCCCTGATTTTGGCCTAGTACGGAGGAACTCAGTGGAGTTACAGTAGGTCTCGCAATGAATATGTATCTATCACTAGCTTATGTATTAGGGCTCACCGCCTGTTATATTTCAAATGTCATATCTTGTCGTTATGTCGATTGCAGCCCTAAGCGTGACAGTGACTAGTAAGAGTCGATAAAATGTTAGCAATAACATAGAACCGAACAAACCAAGTGAAAATAAAAACGAATGTGCTCAACTTTTCTTGAAATGCTGGAGAAATTATTTCGAAAGCAGTGAAAAGAAAAGTAACAGGTGAGATATGCGAACGCCCTTATAAGTTGGTGAGGAAGGAAAGAATTTGCTGACAATATGCCAATAGTGATATCTACAGAATTGAAATAAATATTGCTGCTGAAACATGCTACCCTTATCTAAAAATGTGGACGAAGTTTACAGTGCTCCAGATCTTATTGACTTGCGACGAAAATGATAAGAGATAATGTGATGTTTTCTTCCATATCACATTATGTAAAATGTACGATTTTCATTGATGGGTCATTTAGATATTATAGTAAGTGCGTTTATCAATTGTCTATTTGCACTGAAGAGAATGACAATATGTACTTTGCATTTTTCTGATTAAGGATAAAATAAGAGCATGTGTGCTATAGAGCATTTTCATACATAACTTCAAAATGGTTGGAAGTTGGAGAATATTTCACACTAAGAATAGTAACAGATTTTGAAGCTTCCATTTATAATGCAGTCAGCCTTAAGTGGTTTGGTTTCAAGCTGACAGATATGCTTAGAGTTTATTTATTTATATGTGTTGTATTTAAAACTGTGCCCAAACTTTAATTAATAATATTAAATACATCAGCAGGTATGCATATTTATTTACAATATATTCTATTTATTATGGTATGTTTAGAATTAATTTTTATAACGAATTATTTCTTTTTACAGGCCATTCCTGGTGAGAATGATTTAATCTGTTGGATTATCAAACGAATATCGTGATACCCATTCATAAATTGGGTGGTTAAGGTGGACTTAACAGGCTTTGTCTTTTGCACCATTGCGAAGTTGGAGACGATTTCCCAGAGGATTTATACGACAGCTTCCCCTTTTTGCCTGCGCGAACATTAAATTTAGGAAACTGCTGAAAAGAAAGTGACCAGCATAATGATGGAAATAGTTTCCAAGTCGGGAGAGTATAATTCTTTGACATTCATATTTATATCATAAAGTCATATACAATAATTCACCAATGGTATTTTCAATAATAGAAAAAATAACAAGTGGTGACGTGTGCAAACTATTTTAACTTCCACATAAAATTTCGGTTATCTGGCATGCTTTTACTAAATCCATTAAGAAAAGTTTATACACTAAATGTGTTTGACTGCAATTTACACATATAACATTTTAATGGCTAAGCACTTGCCTTGAATATTAACGTTAACCAGTGCTTGCCTGCAATTTAACAAGTGAAAGTTTAAATGTTAAGTACTTTAAAGAAATTGAAAGTAGAATAATTTATAGTAAATATAAAAAAAAACTCATTTTGTACATAAGACGCAAAAACTTAAATTGAATTAAAATTTACAATATAGATTACAGTTTTCTGGTTCCTTGGTCAGTGGGGGAGGCCTGGAACAGAGAAACAACACTGAAATGTAGAAGTAGTGATCTAACCCCAAATAAAGAGCTACTCTGTCTAAAATAAGAAGCATGTGCCAAGGTTAAAAGGTCATAGCCCTTCCAGAATATTCGACGTTAGTGTAAGCTAATGAAAGAAATGACTCATGAAAAAGAATGCAAAACGAGTAGGAAAACGAGAGGAAAGAAAACAGTGCTTGGTACAACAGAGCAAATAGATATATGCAGCAATAACACACATCCAAATATCTCTATATTAAAAACAAAATAATTACAAAATAATGGACATTATTGGCAAAGTATGTAGAAATAAAAATGAAACCAAAGAATATTTATTACAAAAACAAAAATGCAATGAAATAAAAGAAGTTAGAAGAGTGTGAAATCTTTCCATCCGTAAAGCAAAGATTACAATTCGAACATGTTCTTTCAGTAAGGGATCAGCATATTATGTAACAGGATACGATTCATTTTGTTTATGTTTACAAAGATTTAAATTACAAGCAAACAATACCTGTACGGTTTGTAAAGTGATCAATACACCGGAATATGTTTCATTCGGATCCCTAAATACCAGTCAATTGTAGCTGAGGAAAGATGGATACTTGCTGGGAAATACATTTGGAACATTATGAGAGATCAAGTTAGTTTTAGAATATTGAATGATTTAACAAATAGAATATCATGTCAAATGACAGAAGAGTATATAAACAATATACATAAAATAAGATAGACAATCCAACTGTCAGAAATCGTGTGCTCCCTTAGAAGAGCCCAGAAAATCAGAGAAAATTAAGAAAAAAAAACAAGAAGATGAAGATGAAGATAACACCCAAACTGAATCAGAAGAAGGAAGCAGAATTAACACAAGAATAGAATAATGGTAGTCTTCGGGGGAAGGAAGCAGCTAAGAGAAATAAATAGAGAACAAGAGGAGGAAAGTATAAAGAATATATGGAAAAAGTAGGAAAGAAGAAGTACAGAAGTAAAATGTCCACTTCAAATTTGTGATAAAGAATGTACAGATGAAAGTTGAAATGTAGAAGCGAAGGAAATTGCACAGTCAACGCACCAAGGTCCAGTATAGCTGCTGCTTGAGATCGGCAGCATTGATGACTAGGTCGTGTTGTCTGGAATTCCGGTGGGGAACAGTCCGGGTATCGAGCGTCAGCAGAAATAAAGATTTTAGTCAGTAAATTGTATAAAATTTTGTAAATTAATTGTATTGTAAATGTAATTAATTGTAGAAGTAAATATATCTAAAAAGTATGTTGACTGAAACATAAGTGAAGTGTACAAATTCATTAGTAAGTTTAATTATACGTTATAGTTAAAATAGCAGTAGTGCTGGTTTCCAGTATAGGTTTAGTTTTTGAAGTTTTGGTTTTGCTTAGTTATAGTATTAGTACTATAGTTTCAAACCCTGTAGAATTTAAATTGTAATTTAAATTTATTGATAAGTCTAAAAGAGCAATAAATAAACATTAATATTGATTATTATGTCCTGATATAGGATCAAGTTATCAGGATATAAGCATTGCAGAATAAAATAAAAAAAAATAATAAAATCTCCATATTTACGCAGGCCCTGAGGGACATTCAAATAGAAGTTTATATATGTATAAAAAGCAGAAGCGAAATTCCAAGAAACGATTCAATTAGGTATTTAAATACAAACGTACGACGTTTAAAGATTACTTGAAACATATAACAATTCACAAACAAGTAGATTTGAATTTGTGAAACCCGACCAAGATCAATCGCTTTTTCGAGCGTAAAAATCCTAAGTATGGCTTCCTTTCGAAGGGAAAGAAGCCATGAGTCCCATGTTGCAGATTTACGGCATAATAAAGAACCTCCTGCTTGAAAGAAGAGGCCTCTGAGCAAAATTTATTGGCCTTTTTGAATGGGACACTATGACCTGAGATGAGCGTCCGTAAATAAATCAAATCAACAACCGCCGGCATTATGCTGGATAAAAGCGTGAGGGGAATTTGCCTAATTTCATGAAATTAAAATATACGCGGATCACCTCCAAAAACCTTATTCTTGAACGTAACTGGTGCAGATTACTTCTCCTCTTTCCATTGTCCCTCAACAATGCAATTAACGGATCATAAGAGCAACTGGTATCCCTCATTAGGAGGGTCATCAGTGTAACCCGGTATCGTACTGCACAATCATTTAAAAATAAAAAACACCACAAAATAGTTGTAAAAATTAGAAATCTAATTCATTTAAATATATACTACAAGAAGATATTATTTAAATATTCAGTATCTGTAAGTTCATACTGCATATTTTGTCAATAATGCATATTTTTCCTTAAGAAAAAAGAATATTATGAAGCAATTGTGTATTTTTTCACCAATTGATTTGGTGTCTATCATGGAAGAATTTAAGAGAAAAAGAACCCTTTGAAGTTGTTAAAATTAAACATAACAACTTTCTGTGCACCAGAAAATTGGAAAAAACTATTGCAATCGAAAGAACATTTTCACCTGTCTACAAATGCAGTGCTTATATACGCCAAGGGAAGTATAGTTTTTCTAAAGTGTAAGACCAATAAAATCCTGATGTAGATTTATTTTAAATAAATTTAGCTGACTCGAGAAGGAAAACCCGCACTCTCAATTTGTTTTAAGTAACAAAAATAAAATAACAAATAAAGTAATACGAGATTAAGGGGGAGAAGACCCTATATAATTTAATTTCATTTTATTTCTGTTCTATATAATACATTTTATTATGTAATTTTTTTGATTGGGGTAATTGAAAAATAAATTGAACTTTCTGTTGATGATGTATTATTATAAAATTGATTCATGTTTTTTTAATAATTATAAGATTAAATTACTTTCCTTAAATTCCAAGATAGATCCTCACCAATTAAAATCCTTTGATCGTAATTTCATATTTAATATTATTATTATTATTATTATTATTATTATTATAACTGTTTTTATATAATCCTATCTTTATTTTCAAATAAAAATATTGATCGTCTAATTTTAGGTGGTCAACACTTTGAAATTCTATTCTATTTTACCAAGCAATTATCTTAATTTTCATTGCTTTTCCCTCTTTACGAATTTTATATTTAGTTGATGAAAATATAAATCCTAACTTAACTATTAAAACAACTGGTGACTATTGGTATTGAAGCCATGGATATTCACACTTCTTAAATATTGAATTTGATTCTTCCCCAATTCGAATTAAATCAAAGGTAATTTAATCTTACAATCATTAAAAACAATACTGATCAATTTTCTAACAACAAAATAAAGTTCAATTTTATTTTTCAATAGCCCTAATTAAAAAAAGTATATTAATAAAACGTATATAAAACATTAATGAAATAAAACGCTATTAACTCTATAGGTTCTTATCAGCAACGAGTAATTTCTGAGACGAAGTAAAAGGGAGAACATGTTGGATTTACTATCACCAATACCTCCAGTTTCCTCAAAAATCTTTCTATAGTGATATATTCGTCATTCACAACTTGCTAGAATGATGTATGTGATTAACTTTGTCTTGTTTCAAAAAATGTCAAGTAATTTATACGTAGTGCTGAAGAAAAACTATTAAAATGCTTTAAGAAATGAAGTCAAATGCAAGTGATTATTTAAATATATACTGACAATATTGCCACGTGAAACAGTTCAACATTTTCAGCGAACATCTAACCATAAGATTTATTTTAAATATTTCTATTCTTATGGTAAAGATAAAAGGGTATTTTGTATTTATAAATAAATGCACATTGGATAAAAAATACTGCCCACTTAAACAATGAAAATCTCATTAATAATTTCTGTGACTTGTACTGTGAAAACTTCATATACGAGTATATAAATGTAAAAAATCACGATTGCTGTTTTGTAACAATACTTAAAGCGTGACGTTGAATGCAGTCACAAAAGACTGCATGTTCTTGTTTCAACAGGTTTTTCAAATCTCGGGACAACACTAAATCATCATCATTATAATTTAACACCGTGATCATCAGAATTCATGAAATCAATAAGCCATAAAATGCGAACCACTTGATGTAGAAACCTCATATTTGTTTCCTTGTATTCAGAAGACTGTTGCAGTATATTTTAATCGCTTGCCAAGTCTCTATCCGAGTGTCACTCATTTATTGTTTATGAAGCGTTGGAAAACGCTGTACTTACTACAGAGCTCTCGTTTGGACGCGTAGCTGACTTAACGGGGATTTGCTTGGCACCGGAAAGCACACTGTTTGCCAACGGAGTCGGATATTCACAGTCCCTTAAATTCAAGAGCATAGATTTCTGTAAGCTTTCACCGTACACCAAACCCAATTTTTTTTTTTTTTTTTTTGACATACAATGGAATTTCCTGTACAAGATCGGGTTTTTCCATTATTTATTGTTTTGTGTCGCTACATAGACAAGTAATCGAAATCATGCCTCGTTCACAAATAAATAATGTTAATACTCACTCTATTGAATATTAACATTATCTTACACCCAATTGCAGAAATAAATCTATTCACATTATCGCGAGGTTGCAATTCCTGAACTACAGTTATCTTATAGGGTTTAAATTTAAAAGTTTAGAGACATTCCAAGCCGAGATTTGCGAAATTCCTGATTCCCGTGCAAGCTTTCTTAGAGATTTCTTTAGACTTCGTTCTAACTTTTCTCCGATGTCATAGAGTTTTGCCTCTGTAAGAACACGTGATTTACTTTCGGTTTTTTTTTTTTTTTTATCAAGAACAGATCCCGTTCCCCTAAATCTATTCACAAGATTACGAACCGTTTCTCTGTGAAGCGCACGAACAGCAGGGAATCTGCTTATAAATCACCGTCTCACTTCTCTCTTGTTGTCATATAGGAATAAACATGAAGATTGTGTGTGCCAAAGTATACGAACTGTTTGACATTATAACAGCACTAACACATTATAATTCTGAAACACGTGGTATCACAACGTTCGACAAGATTTGGCGTCAATTGATTAGCAGGCACGTGGTATGGCGGGAAAGTGGAGGAACAACCGGTTAGAAACAGAGCAGACAAATCCCCGTTAAGCCGGCCACGCGTTCAAATGGAGGGTATGTAGTCGCAAGGTAGTAACACATGGACACGCCTCAAACTCCAAGAGGTTTGAAACAGGAAGTATAAATAGGCTACATTCTTATTTGTTTTAATTACTGTAAAATTAATCTTTGAAAGATTACAACATTCTGTGAAACACTGAAACTGGTAGTTTTTTGCCGTTTGGTAAAAATGTATTGATTGATAGGAACAGAGGAAGGAATATATTGGTACTTCAGCCCTTACTCAATGGCTGGCCGTTTGTTCCTTCGCCCCAAGGGGCACCTCTGGAAGTAAGGAATGAGATGAGATGAGATGAGATGAGATGAGATGAGATGGAGATGGAGATGGAGATGGAGATGGAGATGGAGATGAAATGATATGAAATGGGAAAGCGAAAATTTTGTGGAAAGTAAATATCCATCCCAATATTTGCCTAAGCGGGGAAAACATGGTAAAAATTCAAGATCAGGATTGTGAGACAGATCTCCCGCTCCCTACCCCGCAAGGAAACAAATTTGCATATCGAATAAATTATAGCTAACATGTTACCTAATGTCTCATATATTATAAACAGCATGAAGCATTACCCTAGTATTAAAGACATGATACATGAATTCAGAAGGGAGGGTGGGTGACTGGAGGTTTGATATTAATTCTATAATTATTTTCTATAAGTTAAATCATGAATATGTAAGAAACTTCCTTGTAAAAAGTAAGTGTTTGCAAAATGTCGCTTGGTTCGGTTGCCTTTTGAGCCTCCGGCGAGAGATGCGAGATAACACAGTAGAGAACGAGCTATAACAATACTCTTTTGTGGTTTAGATCTCTTAGGATCAGTTGAGTATTCCTAAGGAGACGATAACGCAGGTGTAAATACTTGGCATAGCTTGGACGCGTTTTCGAACGCTCACCTGTGAAAAGTAGTGAGTTTGAACGCCTCAGTATGAGCTTTAACTCGCCAATCCGTGGGAAATAAAAATATTTTATTTAGATTTTAAACAATGGTAGTCCGTGAGCTCTGTCGACTATGTGGAGACAGTTTGAAATTATTATAAAAGGGGAAACTTCCTCGTGAATGCAGGCATTTTCTAGATTCAATTCGGGCAGAGCAGGCATTATCAGATTTCAGTTCATACGCATTTCTAGACTACAGTTCAGGCAATCGTGCAGTTCACGCAGATGCAATTCAAATGATATCACGCAGTGTGGCATGCAGTTCACGCAGTCTTTGTAAGAAGGCAATAAATTATACATCGAGAGTCGTTCTGATAGTAATTTATTCACAACGTAATGACCGTACATTCTTAAACTTGAACAATCTCACGTGCGTTGCCGCTGTTTCGCATACTCAATGTCGGTGGCCAGAGCAGGGCATCCAGATAACCACGGTGAAAATAAACTCCTCCGCTTGAGTCACCTCGCTGGATAGGTCAAGACTAATTGTTAAGTCTTCTTGAGACTGTTAACTCACACGTTCGTTCTACCGTTCTACTGAAAATGTATAGTATTCTGTCTTTGTTGATGTCCGTCTTTCTAGTAAGCTAAGACTCGGAGTTCGCGAACGTAAAATCTGTGGTCGTAATTCCGCTATGGCTTTCCTCTCCGTCTGAGGTTTCTCCCAAGTTTTTCCTGGCAAATACCGGAGAGGTACTCCATACATATGTCTAGGAATGCTTCTTTCTCAAAATGTCCTTCACTGTTTATGTTTTTACCCCATGCATCATCAGTACACACGGGAGTACTATCAATTAATAATCGAGAAATTTGCAGAGTACGGCTTCAGCCCATAAGCGCCAAAAATGTCTAATTTTAATTGTGCTTCTAGGCTACCTCAGTTTCTGTCATTTCGTGTATATATCCGGTTCCGGTTATGTCGATTAATGCAACCAAAAACATGAAATTCGCCACTGAGTATTACCATGTTTAAATACTGGTCGTCATTGAGCATTTATATTGGACTTTGCCTTAGTGAAGCCTTTAAGCTATGTAATGAAGACATTTCTCGAGACACCCGAGGAGGCCTCCCTGTATATCGCTGATTATCTTCAGTGTAGCTTAACAGCTTGTCGCTAATAGTTTTTGGGGGATTCTTAAAAGCTACCAGTTTCCTTAAACTGAAGATTCTATCGACCAAGTTCACATTTTAAGTCCATACCTAAGTAACCATGGTAATTATACTAGGAGGAAACTTTGAAACGTATTGTTTCATTTTGTTTCACGTTCTTGGTGTATCTGAAACCATGCTATGATTTTATAAACACATTGCATTATTCCGTAATGCTTTGAATTTATCACCTATTTTAATGTGGCTGCAAACCTTCAAATAAAAATCAGGTTTTCATTTAGGGAATTATATCTGAGCGGTTGATTATCATCAGCAGAGCCCGGAAGTTCAGGCATTTATTTTGGTTAAAATAGGCAGGCAAAAAGGCACTTAAAACACTGAAAGTAGGCAGTAATATAATTAAAACGGGCATTTACTAAAAGTGAAAACAGAGAATATATAATTCATATTAATGAAAATAGGTATTTAAGAAACTTAAATTTCTTTGTCACATAGTTGAAATGCTTAAGCTTACTTTACTTGGTTACAAGCAACAACAAGGCATTTTTTCAAGGCATCAACTCTCAGCCAGCCTCTTGTCAAAGAGAACATTTTTCACAAATTTCCTAGAATTGTTTCTCGCAGACCGATACTAGGTCATTCGCTAGGACTATTGATAACTACAATATTTCTTCATCCTTCTATTTCCTGGTTCCGTATGCCCGAGGTAACCGTGCGTTTATTCCACTAATGAAGGTTCTGGTATTTAAAGAGCTTAAGTGAATGGTTTCAGGAGAGAGTATTTTACTGCTTGAAAAAAAAAAAAAAACACTGTTAACAAGATTCACAACAGATATACTGTGAGGTGAATATGTCATTTAATTTTAATGACCTTTTCACTTGGATATATTAAAGTTCTTTATGTGTTTTTTAAAATGTACAAATAATTGAGAAAAAAATACATAGTGACTCAGAATGTTTTTAAATTTTAAAATAGACAATTGAAAACAAAATAGACACAAAAGAAAAAATAAAAACTGGCCCTACCGACCCCAAATGTACGGAAACATTTCTATATGACTCTTAAATAGAGAAGATAAAAGAATGCCGACTATAGTGCCTCAGTAGTAAAAATGGGCGTTAAACACCGTTAAAAAAAAAAAAGGTGGAAATGCTTTTTATCTAACTTTCGGGCTCTGATAATCAGCATGTCGAAGTGATGCTTTGAAGAGAAGCAGGGAATGCAGATTTCAAGCGATTCCTGAATCACTTGCCACCACCAGTACCGCTAGATATTCTCTGCCAAACGGGACTCCTTCCCAGTTCCCTGAGTTTGAGGACATAAATAATACTTGAGCCTCATGTATGTATTGTCAAAAGGAAGTCTTGGACTTCCAGAATAAACAGATTTATGAATATATGATGGATGGATGGATGGATGGATGGATGGATGGATGGATGGATGGATGGATGGATGGATGGATGGATGGATGGATGGATGAATGGAATAAGAAAAAAGTTTGCATGCTAGCAACGTTCGGCAATTTATGGAGATGTACCAAGGTAAAAGGAATTAAGGCAGTTTACTGCCGCCCTGAAGAAAAGACATTTATATGTAGGGAAGGCGAAGTGTCAACAAAAACAAAGTCCCTGCTCCAGAAGAGAGGCGGGCTGGAGGAGGAATGTGCTGGGGGCAACCTTGCGTGGTTACGGCGAACAATGGGCAGGCGAGAGCCAACCAATCACAACGCACGCCATGGATTACATTTGTCACTCCGCAGCCAGAGAGAACAGATAAAATATTTTTATTTCCCGATGTGTTTCGGCACCCTTTGAACAACGCCCCGGTCCGTAATATTAAATTACGGTCAATTTCTTGTGATGCGTATTGTTATGAGCGTGTCACAGCTAGCCGGCGGTGCCCCGGGGCCCCTGGGGTTCCACATACCAGCGCCCCCTTTCTCTACATTGCCACAAAGCAATGTCCGACTCGGCACGTTCAGCACAGTTGCATCATTACGCTCACTCAGGGGCGTCCATTCTAAAAATTTTTTCAAGTGAGGACATACGGGTATGTACTAAAAATCTATAACATTGTTATGCTAAATTCATTTTGAATGATAATGCAGTTATCTACTTTGGAGCATATAATATCCTCCCCTATCAGCTCATGAACCCATACACTTGAAATTAATATAAAATATGATAAAAAAAATTACTACGTGTAAAGCAAATTAGAACCAAATTGAAGGCGACTATTCGGTCTGGAAGGGGATTTCAAATAGACAAGCCGGAAACGCGTATTAGAACACTCATATGTACTAGTATCGCCATAGTTTCCCTAGAAATTGCGTCCATCTTTCCCAGCGAATTGCGTAGGCTGGGGCTCGCCGTCATTAAATTTTTCCAGACTATCAAAGAAGGTCATGATGTCTTTTGCAGTAACAAACTTGTGTAAAAAAATCATTCTCTGCACTCATTTATCCAAAAAAGAAAAAGTATAAAAAGCCCGTCACGCAGGAGGTGCGTACTCTAAGCAAATTCTTTACCGGCTATAACTTTTAATTATAATGAATATAAAATACAAATTAGGCTTTATTAATTAATGAAATGAAATAAGTTGTGGCATTACTGTGTGGTATTAGGGAACAAAATTAGAATTCTTGTAACCTATATGTTTCATAAAAGAGAGACCACATTTTTTTAGAATAATAATAATAATAATTATTATTATTATTATAATTATTATTATTATTATTATTATTATATTGAGATTAAACAAGAAGAATTAATGGTATACAATTTTAATATATATATAACGCAAACTTTTCCTTTAGATTATTGCAGAGCTTTCTTACACACATATATAATTCTCAACCAAATATTAGAATGATATTTCACAGCTGCTATCTTCAGAACGATACTTTTGTTAAATATAAAATATATGCAATGTTATAAATATTGTCTCTTTGCTGAATTAATTTTTCATTTCATTTTAAAACAATACAGAGAAAATAAAACGCAAGAGCACTTTTTAAATTTCAGTTTTCCAGTATTCAAAATAGATCCCATTTCCCTAAACTTCAGAAACTATTTATCTTATTGATAAATCTGTTGTGAAGAAACAAAAATAAATCGATTTTTAAATTGGGCTTAACCCCCAAAAGTTTTTCAGGTATACTCCCACTTCCAATAATCTGATAATTTTCAAAAAGTTTTCTTATTTGATTTGGTACATGCCCAGTTTTGTTATGAAAAAAAAATTATTGGTGATGCTAAAGCGATTTTTAAATTTTGGGTTTCAGGTAACCCCCTGATTCTCAGAAACGTTTTTTGTTATTCTATTTAAATGGCATATATGGAGTTTCGTTGCGAGAAAAAAAAACTAATGCCACTATTTCAATTCTGGGGTGCAGGCAACTCCCTCCCCCATACTAATAGTCCGATTGCACTAATTTTCAGGATTTTTTTCTTATTTTATTTAAATGGTATAAGCAAAGTTTCGTTGCGAAACAAATATTAATGCCGATAGAGCGATTTTTAAACTTTGTGTAACCCCCCCCCCCTGCTAATAGTGTAATTACACTGATTTTCAGAAAATGTTGTTCTTATTTTATTTCAATGGCATATATCTAGTTTCCTTTAAAAAATTAAATTGCGTCTGTTATAGCGATTTTTAAATTTGGGCTTAACCTCCAGTAGTTCCTCAGATATCCCCCACTTTCATTAATCTGATAATTTTCAAAGATATTTTTTTAAATTTTATTTTATGGTATATGCTGAGTTTTGTTGCAAAAAAAACAATTATTGTTGCTGCTAGAGCGAGTTTTAAATTTTGGATTTCAGGTAAATCCCCCTCCTAATAGCCCGATTTTCCTAATATTCTGAAATTATTTTAATTATTTTATCAAAATGGCATATACGGAGCTTAGTTATGAAAAACATATATTAATGCCACTAGAGCGATTTTAAAATTTGGGTTTTTCAAGTAAACCCATTTTTAATATTTCACTGATTTTCGAAAACTATTTTTCTTACATATTTCAATGGTATATATCAAGTTTCATTTAAAACCGTTACAAATTGCAGCCGCTAAAGCGATTTTTAAATTTCGCTTTAACTCCCAAAAGTTTTTCAGTTATACTCCCACTCCGAGTGGGCCTGTTGTCATGATTTTCGAAAACTGCGTTTATCAATTTATTTTTTTTTACTAAGTTTCGTTGAGATAAAATAAAAGTCGCAGCCGCTAGAGCGTTTTTTCTTTCTTTTCTTTTTCGCTATAGGTTAACCCTCACACTCAATGGTCCAATTTTGCTAGTTAACAAGCTCGACAAATCGTTTGATAAATGATGGCTATGTGGCCAGTTTATTTGAGAAAAAACAAAAATTGCGACCATTGTGCCACTATACACAGTTTATCAAAAACAATGCATAATTTGTTTTGCAAGTAGATGGAAGATTTTAGAAAAAAAAATGCAAAGACAAGTCAAATCTTATTTCTTAAAAGAATTTATTTTATAAATGCGAAACTTTTTCCGTAGTCATTGCTGCATGAACTACGACTTCATCGAAGAACATTGGAAATCAGAACTTACAACTTTTCTGATAGAACGCTTTCGTTTTTATCATTCTACACCTTCATTTGTTTTATACAGAAGCGTATGTTACAGGGGAGGTCCCTAAGTCCGGCCTAAACACTTTCTAAGTATGATAAAGACAAAAACTATATTATACTTTGCAATATAGTTATCCATTATTGCAATATACTTTTCACATCTTTGAATTAACATTTCAATCCCTTCCCCCAAAGATAGTCAGAAGTCTTGTCTGCAAAATGGGCATAAACAGCATCCATCACTTCTTCGTCACGCTTAAATTTCCTTCCTCGAAGGTCCCTCTTTTGAGAAGAGGAAATAGTCACTGGGAGCTAGATTCGAGCTTTAGGGTGGACGGTCGATCTCCTTGAATCCACATTTCTTCACAGCTTCCTTTGCAACAATAGCTGTATGCAGAGGAAAGTTGTCGTGAAGAAGGCGCACACCACCACTCAGGTTCCCTCGCCTTTTCTCCTTGATGGAAGCATGTAGGTCAGCATAGTACTCCCCAGTTACTATGGTTTTCCTCTCCTTGAAGTCAAATGAAGAGTATTCCTTCACAGCCCCAAAAGATTGTGGTCATGATCTTCTTGGTTGACTGAGTGACCTTGGCCTTTAGAGGCGATGCTTCGCCAGGTTTACGCCAATCCATTGATTCTCTTTTGGACAAGGGATCATAGTAGAGGACCATAGTTTCATCTCCTGTAACAATGGTTTGCAGAACTTCTCTCTCGTTGCCACGGCAGGG